>CM060903.1:56299313-57549313 GCA_030737815.1 Allium fistulosum
CTTGACAAGACTGAATTTAATTGAATTTCTCATTGTAAAACTGCGCAGGAAATTTGGCATACCTTGGAGGTGACACATGAAGGAACTTCTCAAGTCAAGGAGTCTCATCTAGCCCTATTCAGCAATGAATACGAGAATTTTGTAATGGACAAAGGCGAGAGCATAAAGGACATGTTTGGATGCTTTTCAACTTTGGTGTACAATGCTAAAGCGCTTGGGAAGGTATTCACTGAGGTAGAGCTTGTGAGGAAGGTGTTACGAGTCTTACCAATGAGCTTTGAGGCAAAAGTCACGGCAATACAAGAATCGAAATATCTGAGTAAACTAAGCATGGAGGAGTTGATCGGCAACTTGATGACATATGAGCTTGAGCTAAAAGCAAAGGAGGAACGCAACAACTCCGAATCAAAGAAGAAGACGATTGCCTTAAAGAGCAAAGAAGAGAGCGATGAAGAAGAAGAAGATCCAATTGAAGAGCTTGCAATGGCTGTCAATAATCTTAGAAAATGGTCAGGATTCAGGCCACGCAAGAAGAAAACAAGTGGTAATAGGTCAAAAGATTCTGACAATTCCGATAATGAATTGACTTGTTATAACCGCATGAAGCCTGGCCACTTCAAAAAAAAAGGCCCACTTCTCAAAAACAACAAAGGAAAGAAAAAGAAGAAGAAGGCCTTTGCAACCACTTGGGATGATGAAGAAGGAGAGGAAGCTTCGAATGATAGCTCAGAGGATGCTAACTTTTGTCTTATGGCAAAATCAGATTCAGAAGCAAGCTCAGAGGAATCTAGTGAGGTAAGTGACTATTCTTATAAAGAACTTGTTTTGATGTGTTGTGATCTTAATAAAACAATTGATACTCTTGAATCTAAAATTGAAAAACTAAAATCTGATAGGAGAGAACTTGTCCATGAAAATTCTAGGTTAGAAACTGAACTTGAAAATATTCAAAACCTAGACTGTAAAAAATGTAAAATTTTAGATTCAGAATTATCAAAACTTAAGAATAGCTTTGAGAATCTTGAAAAAGAAAACTTGAGTCTTAAGGAAACCATTGACACTAGGAAAAAGGATTTTATAAATAGATGCACCTCACTTGTGACTGAAAACACAACACTAAAAAACCAAAGTCCAAAATCTTGAGAAAACTCTGAATAACTTTTCAAGAGGAGAAAAATCATTCAACATGTTATTGGGAAATCAACTTTTTGCTAACAACAGAAAAGGACTAGGCTTTGGAAAAACACAAGTTGATGATAATGCAAAAGGTAAGAGTGTCTTTACTAGATGTGAAATAATTGGACATCGTGTTGAAAATTATAGTCATAGGAACAAGAACACAAAATTTATACAAGTTTGGGTTCCTAAGAATTCTACAAACAAATTTCATGTCTATTGGTACAAGAATGAAACGACAAAACAAGTTTGGGTTCCAAAGGGATTGTTTATTCACAATGCTTCAGTCACTAATATCATTGGACCTAAGAGTTTCTCTAGGTCATCCTCCTCTCTCTCTATGTAGGTTTGTTGGCGGGATAAGGAGCAACAAGAATGGTTTCTAGATTCAGGTTGTTCTAGACATATGACACGTGACAAATCAAAGTTCCTTAGCCTAGAGAATTTTAAAGGTGGAAATGTGATTATGGGAGACAATAGCAAGTGTAAGATTATTGGTAAAGGTGAAGTAGGTAACGGTACTTTTTTCTTGACTAATGTTTTATACGTTGAAAATTTGCATCACAATCTCATTTCTATTAGCCAACCATGTGACAAAGGTATGAATGTGGTTTTTGATAGTGATACGTGCAAAATCATTGATAAATCTTCTAATAACATTGTTTTTATGGGCAAAAGAAAAGGAAATGTTTATATGCTTTCGTTTGGTAATCTAAATCTTTCTAGATATTTGGTAGCCACTGACGAAGAGGCATCTTTATGGCATAGGAAACTTGGACATGCTAGCATGGGCCTCTTGAAAAATCTTGAAACAAAAAAATTAGTCAGAGGGTTACCACATCAGAAATTTGAAAATAATAAAGTGTGTAAATCATGTTCCTTGGGCAAGCTTAGTCGATCATCATTTCGCCCTAAAAACATTGTTAGCACATCAAGGGTCCTTGAATTATTCACATGGACTTATTTGGACCAAATGAAATTGCAAGCTTGAATGGAAAACGTTATTGTTATGTATTGGTTGATGATTATTCTAGATTTACATGGGTTTATTTCTTAGCCAAAAAGTCTGAATCTTTTGATTATTTTTCAAAATTTGCAAAACTTGTTCAAAATGAAAAAGGAGTTTCAATTAAAACTTTGAGAAGTGATCATGGAGGCGAATTTGAAAATTTGGATTTTGAAAACTTTTGTGAAGAAAATGGTTTAAAACATGAATTTTCTGCTCCACGAACACCTCAACAAAATTGGGTAGTTAAAAGGAAAAATCGTACATTACAAGAATTGGCTAGATCCATGTTGAGTGAGTATAAACTACCTTTAACCTTTTGGGCAGAGGCAGTGAATACTTCATGCTATGTAATAAATAGAGTAATGATTAGACCAATACTTGGCAAAACATCTTATGAATTGTGGTATGAAAGGAAACCTAACATTTCTTATTTTCGTGTATTTGGATGTCCATGTTTCATTCTTAACACAGGTGATCAACTTGGAAAATTCGAATCAATGGCTGATGAGGGAATTTTCATGGGCTATTCAACAAGGAACAAGGCTTACAGGATATACAACAAACGGACAAAGACAATTGTTGAATCAATCAATGTGAAATTCAATGAATCTGACCTGGAAAGGACGACTGAAAAGGCAGTTGACGATGGGGTAGATCATGAAGGCATTGAAGAAGGGACATCTAGTGAGAAAGCTGAAAGTAGGGCTGTTGATGCTGATAGATTGAAGTTCAAATCCAATCATCCTCCTGAACCGTGTGGCAGATGCATTGAGTCGAAGGAATCATTTGTTGACTACAATGAAGGTTGAAGTGACGGGGTTTGATGTGTTGCCAGAATTGTTTGTTGACGATCCTTATTTTGCCAAGGTGGTTGATGAAGTCAATAAAGGGAAGACGGATGAATATATGTTGGTGGATGGTTTTCTATTTAAAGGGAATCGATTGTGTATACCAGAGTGCAGCTTACGGATGAAGATTGTGAAAGAATTGCACGAAGAGGGTCATGTGGGAAGAGATCGTACATTGCAATTGATTTCACAATCATATTTTTGGCCGTCAATGAGAAAAGAAGTTGAAAGATTTGTGGAGAGATGCCATATCTGTCAAGTTTCGAAGGGAACCGCTACAAATGCAGGATTATATATGCCATTACCTGTACCTACTAGACCGTGGGTTGATGTGAGCATGGATTTTGTTTTAGGTTTACCTAGAACTCAAAGGTGAAATGATTCTATATTTGTTGTGGTGGATAGATTTTTCAAAAATGGCACATTTCATAGCTTGTAAGAAGACAGCTGATGCCGTCCGTGTTGCTCAAATGTTCTTTAAAGAGGTGTATCGATTACATGGGCTACCTGAATCTATTGTTTCTGATTAGGATACTAGATTTCTAAGCCATTTTTTGTTGAGTTTGTGGAAGATGGTTGGAACGAAGCTTAATTTTAGTAGCGCTTATCATCCGCAAACAGATGGGCAAACGGAAGTGGTGAATAGATCATTGGGAAACTTATTGAGATGTCTTGTGAAAGATAACTTGAAGAGCTGGGATATGAAGTTATGTCAGGCGGAGTTTGCACATAATCATGCAGTCAATCGAAGTACTGGATTCAGTCCGTTTCAAGTTGTATATTCAGCAATTCCAAAGGGACCGTTGGATTTGACGCCAGTGCCATATCAGAAGGGAGTTGTTAAACGAGCTTGTGATTTTGTGACTGAGTTGCAGGAGTGCCACAGAACTGTTCATGAACGATTGCTTGCATCAAATGAGAAGTATAAACAACTGGCAGATAAAAAGCGAAGGAGTGTGAACTTCAGGGAAGGTGATTTGGTTTACGCCGTGTTGACAAAAGATCGTTTTCCAGTAGGGACGTACAATAAATTGAAAGCGCGAAAGATTGGCCCTTTAGAGATTGTGAAGAAGGTCAATGAGAATGCGTATCAATTGAGATTGCCGGATAATGTTCATACTTCTGATGTTTTCAATATCAAATACTTGATTACGTTTCATGGGAACGAGCCCGCCGAGGACGAGGGAGGTACAAATTCGAGGTGAATTCTTGTCAACCGAGGGAGGATGATGCAGCGTGGTCTACCAAATCAATGGATTTGAGTCATTCAAGGGCCTTAGGTCGCTCACGACCTAGTGAAGGTCGCTTACGAGTTAACGAATTAAGTCTTAATTCACTCCAGCGACCTAGAGAGTTGACAAGCGACCTAGTGAAATATACCTTAGGTCGCCAACGACCTAACGAGCTCATTCCATATGCCGCCAACAAGTTATGTTTGATTTCAGATAGCACCAGCGGGATAAGACACTCACCAGCGAGCTACGACCTATCTTATGTCGCTCAAAGGCTAGGTCGCTCATTCCTATAATTCGCATGTAATGAAGCATCTTTATGCCGCTTTACTCTATGCCGCTACTTAAGTCGCTCAAGTTGAAAGGTCGTTACATGTTTAGGTCTCAAGGCTTGATGAGTCGCGAAGTGTTGTAAGGTAGTGTGTGTTGTACTCTTAGGTCGTTATGTCATTTATGGTTGTAAAACGTGTTGTAATTAAATCGCTGTGTTGTAACTTTGTTAAGTCAGCTGTTGTTAGGTCGTATTGTTTTAGGTCGTAGATCGTTTATCTGTGTTAGGTCGTTAACGACCTGGAGTAAGTCGTAGGTCACCGAAACTGTGCTGTAGTGTTGTGTTGTAACCCTATAAATAGGGATGGTGGTGTCATTTGTAAAGTTAGTTGATTTTGAATAAACTTTTGTTTGAGTGCTTTGTGCCTCTTTGAAATTGGTAGTTGAGTGTGATCTCCTATCTCCACTTTCGGCATTCGAGTGCGCTCGAATCAACGATCGTTGAAGCCAATTCACGGTATCAAGTGCGCTTGATCAACGTTCGAAGAATTGTAGATCTTCTTTCACGACATCGTGCGCGATCAACGTGACGAAGATAGCTAGAATCTGGCATCTTTGAGATCAACGGATTTGGGCATTTGGTATTTTCAATCCACCGATTGATACTTTCATCGTTGTATTCATTTTCCGTATTTGCCGCTGCGTCAGTGTGAGTATCGCTTCATAATCATCATTGCTTGGTATCAAAAATAGACAGTTACACGCTGATTTCATTCATTTTAGTGTATTGGATAAGGTATACTTAGATGTTTGGAGTAATACCATCAAGATGAGTAATGACAGCTGCACAAAACTTACTGTTATTAGAATAGCGCTGCATTGCCATTTGTTGATAGGTTGTTTAAGTTTGTAATTGTAGCCATATAACCACTCAAACTAGTAGCTAACATAAGGTAACAGATACCTACCAAGACCTGAATATGTGAAGTTCCTTGAAAAATAAAGTAGGGAAGTATACATGTTTTATACTTATATAAGCATAACCACAGTCAAATTTAATTGTAAAGCCCTCCTAGCTTGATAGCCAAAGAAATGACATACAACATTAAATTTCTTTACCTTGTATGTCCTTTCTTTCTAAAAGTGAAATAAAATAAGAAGTCTTATTAGAAATAAAATAAGAAGTCTTATTAGCTAGTAGTTTTTCCTTCTCAATCTGAAGCAAGGGAGCATATGCAGCTAAATGAGAATAGTTGAGTAAAAGAAATTTGCACTCACCTATCATGCTATCCATGTTCAAATTAATTGAAATGCTTATAGAAATTAAAAAATGTATATAATATTTTAAGTTTGTCACCTTCAAAGTTAGACAACTAAAACCCTTGGGTAGATGCCAATTATAATGTTATCAATGGATGAACATAACTTGGTAAAATTTATGTACACTTAGTGTTTCATAGTAAAACCAAACGTATTTACTCTAGCTAGAACTTGAAGTTCTAGTAAGTGAATAAAGATCTATGCTTAAAAAGTGTTACTTTAGCTATCCCTTTGATTTTTACAATGTTTGCAGAGGCAAATAGCAGAAATTCTAGTAAGTTAGCTATCACAAAACTAGCTTCAAGCCATAAAAAAGGTGATGTCAAAATTAGTTTAGTCGGTCATTAAGTGGTTAAGAAGTATACAACATACTATTTTAGGATAATAAATCGGTAGTGGTAGATAATAAAGTGATGTTCTACTGTTAACTTAAAACACAACCAACCATACAAAATAATAAGTATGTTGGCAAAATAAATGTAATGTTTTCTAAAATCATGAACATGAAAACACAATTCCAAATAGGAAAATAAGCCTCGGTCATGTTTCAACCTCTGTTCTCAGATTTGCATCAACTCTCCGGTTTTGGGGTTCAATTGAATAGCAGCCCATGAAATTTGGTTAAGCAATTCTTAGTGGAATCTCTTTACTTCAGGTCTGTATTTCAACTCACGTGTTTCATCTTGCATTTAGCAATTATCTCAGTACATATTATGTTAAGCTTCAAGCCTATTTAATCTCAGCTTACTACAGCACCTTTGTTTCAATTGGAACTTCTCTCGGTATTCATTTTAGTTATGCTCATTTTCTATGAAATGCACGCTCGAGTTATAGTTAAATCCAGGCTTAACAACGCTCTTTCAGCAAGGGGAGCAGTTCTCTTCCTATCTGATCATGCATTGGCTCATGAAATAATTACCGCATTCACTTGCCTCCTTCTTGCTTGGTAACTTTCGTGTATTTGCTCATCTTTTATTACTCATGCAACTACTTCATATTTCTATCACTGTCACGTTTATAAGCTTCATGCGCTTCCCAGTTCATAGCTTAGTAAATGTGTTAACGGTTAAAAGTGAACGCTAACACCCGGTGTGTGTAATAGAGTTGTGAAAGCACCACCCGTTGGTACGAGAACAGAATTTAAGCCGAAAATAGCAGAAAACAGTAAAGGGACAACAGATTTATAGTGGTTCGGCCCGTAATTGAGCCTACGTCCACTTTATATTCCTTTATTGCTGATTCTGGTTACAAAATGGTACAATGCTCTATAGAATACAATATATTTCGATTCCTAAACACTTTAGACTATTAGCTCAAGCTTCGATGTCGAAGATCTCCTTGAATTCATGTTGAATGTAGTCGATTTCTTTCAAAGCTTGTTGTAATGTCTTGAGTGTTTGGAGCTCTTCAAATGTTGGATGAGTTGTGAATTCGGCAGAGTAACAATGCTTCAGAAATTGGCTGGCCAAAAGTCCTCTTCATGTTGAAGGTAGTTGGGTATTTATAGGGGTGATTCTAGATGGAAATATTACTCCAAGTCTTAGGTCGCGTACGACCTAAGTTAAGTCGTAGGCCGCGAGCGACCTAAGATAGGTCGTGGTCAATTCGCAACAGAAGGCTGGGCTGATCGAGTTGCACTGGGATTCATCTGAAGTAGTAGGTCGCAGGCGAGTTAAGGAGGGTACTATGTCGTTGGCGACTTATAGGAATGATTCAGTGCGAAACTTAACCCCAAAGTCTTAGGTCGCATGCGACCTAAGTTAAGTCGTAGATCGCGAGCGACTTAGGAAGTAGCCTGATATAGTTATTCTCGGTCTTCTCTGGATAAGGCGGCTAGTAGTAGGTCGCGCGCGACCTATGATAGGTCGTAGGTCGTGATCGACTAGGTCGTTAAGCTCACTAGGTCGCAAGCACCCTTCAGAAGTTAGGTCGCAAGCACCCTTCAACAGTTAGGTCGCAAGCACCCTTCAACAGTTAGATCGCAAGCTCTCTTCTGTAGTTAGGTCGTGAAGTACGGATCCACTAGGTCGTGAAGTCCTTTCAGAAGTTAGGTCGCTAGATCACAGCTTTTCATAGGTCGCAGATACCTTTAGTAGTTAAGTCGCGAAGTCGCTAGGTCGTGACATTCTTTAGGTCGCTACCTCCTTTAGGTCGCAACTTCCTTTAAGTCGCAGTTTATATTCTGTAGCTAAGCCGTTACTTCCCATAAGTCGTAGGTCGCTGCTCTTAGGTCGTAGAGGAGTTAGGTCGCTAAGCATGTTAGGTCACAAACTCTCTCTCTTCAGTAGTTAGGTCGTAGACTCTCTTAGGTCGCAGGCTTCCTTAGGTCGCGACTTCTTTTAGGTCGGTTGCTTTTTAGGTCGTACAGTTTTAGGTCGCTTGAAGATAGGAGTTAACATTTGCTCCTCGAATCATATGCCTATGCTATAGGTCGTGTGCTTCGACTTAACCTCGCTAGGTCGTGAACGACCTAAAGCTTGTGCTAGCCCGTATGCCTGTTCGCCTTCTTCCCTCAGCCCTATATAAATAAGTTAGGTCGCTCCTTCCTCCCCACCTTACTGCTCAAATTCCATTGCTATTGGCGAATTTTTTGATCTTTCGAAGGCGAATTCAATCCAAGTAACCATCGATTCATTCCCATCAGCGTATTACGTAAGTGGATTAATATCTACTTATCCATAATCACTGCTCGATCACGAGTCCTCGTTTCCCGACCTAAGCTTATCTTCATGCGCCATGCTTTATTTTCTGAATGGTGGTTTCGATTGATTTTTGTTTGTTGTTTGACACGTTGTGGTGATTCATGATCGTATGAAAATTTTCACTATGGATCGGTGGGATTTGCAATCGATTTGCTGGTTGATTTGGTGGTACGTTGAGATGGAATGAAGGGGATGACGAATTCTTTTGTAATGGCGGTATTGGGCTATTGGATCCAATAAGGTGTTGCTTGGAGAGGAAGCCAGCGACCTACCAGATCTGAACGACTTAAAAGTTAGGTCGTGCTGGGATTCTTGGCGACCCAAGCCTTGCGATCTAAGGATATCCGCGACTTAAACAATACTGAACAACCTTTTCTACGAACTAAAGAGTTTACGACCTATGCCGAGTCGTGAGCGACCTAGGACTTAGAGAAAATTGCACTTTCTTGATCCACTCAGTTGCATTGTGCGACCTAAAGACGCCTTGACCTATGATAGGTCGCTGAACGACCTAGCACTTGAAACGATTTTGCACAGTCCTGAACACTTTTAATTTGAATAGCATGACTTAAAAATGCTGCGACTTATGTTAGGTCGTGAGCGATCTAACACTTGGAAATTCGAGCAGAATTTGACTGAATCTTTGAATTCGAACTGTGTTGCATTTCCTTTCAAACTGTCTTGACTTTAATTGTACTTTTTCACAGGTTATACCATCCTTTACAGCTGTCAACCTGTTAAATACAACATTTGCAAAAAACTGGGACACATATACTGCCATTGACTGCCCACATCGCATGACAGATTAGTTGATAATGAGTAATTAACTTAAATGAATTGTGCGAATGAAATGTTGTGAAATGACAAATTGTATTGAAACAAAACTGAAATAATCGACCTAAGTTGACTTATTCGCATCAACAAAATATTGTATTTGAACTTGAAATAACAAGCCTCGAAATTTCATAATCGACAAACGTCAACTATCTCAACTTCAATTATGCTTGCTTGTTGTTATTTTAGTTCTGCACAACACTTCACACTTTTTAGGAAACGTGCACCTTCATTTTTAAATGTCCAGTTGATTGTGTAGAATGACATCTCAACAAGAAGATTCAGGACCAGTCGGAGAAGCTTTCCCGATAGCCAACCCACTGATCGATCCTCCGAAGAGAACTCCGACTACTCTGAGCCACAAAGTTTTTAAGAAATTATGCACTCAATTCGGTATTGCCGAATCGGACGCTATACTTCCTGGAGCAAGCGACACAGCTGACAGACCACATCTTGGTTTTGTCGCAGTGAACCGCCAGATGTGTTTAAGCGGAACTATTCCGCCTTTCAACGAATTTCTTCGCGATCTCTTTCTTCGATTAGCTATCTCACCTTTCCAGCTACACCCCAACGGTTACGCTGTTCTGATGGGGTCATGTGTTCTGTTCAGGAGGACGCTTGACCGTCTCCCGAGCTTTGATGAAATTTGTTACTTATGCACTTTTTCAAAGAATAAAGACCATCCTTCAATCATGCTCGTAAGAGGTGCCAGAAATCGGAAATTGATTTTGGATTTTCCCGAAAGTGCTCACGGATTTCTGAGCCAATTTTACTTTGTCCGATGTCCTCCAGGATTCTATGCTGTTTGGAAAATCGGAAGTAAGATTGTCCTTTGCCGTTCATCTCATGAGTTTTTTCGAAACCCGAATTACTAAATGTTTAACTTCATTCTTTTTCTTCTTCCAGCACTTCCTCCTCCACTCAGAAACCCAGCCTCAAGTCAATCCTTGAAACCTTAAATGCTGTGGCGGCGGAAGAAAGAAGCGCCAGATTTTTACTGAAAGACGAATTTTTGCATCAGTATGGACTCTTACACTCTTCCCGATCTACCCAGCCTTATGAAGTTCCCAATTCTCCAACAAAAACATCAGATGCCCCAGTCCATGCTGAAGAACTTTCACCGAAAGGAACTGCCATTGAAACTTCATTGGTAAAGTGTTTTACTCCTACCGACATTGTGGGATCATCCAGCAAATTATCACTTTCTCCCGTTATTGAAGAAGAAGAAACTTCTCAACATTTTGAGAAAGTTGATGATAAAGGAGTCGAGAAAGAAAGCCCCACAAAACATGATGGTGACGATACCTTTGATGGGTTGAGTGATTTGATGATCACTTCACAGGAACTTTTCAAAGATGATAAAACTAAAGCTACATCTCCCATGACCGAAGCGACATCTACTTTGCAGACAACTTTGCCGACTCAAAAATCAACTCCCGCTTCTCAATCTGTTATTACTCCCCAACCAAAGAGTGGTTTGTAGTTTGACGTGCGTAGTTCGCACATCACACACACTTAGGATGCTCAGCATGTATACGCACTTTGCTTTTTCCAATTTGGAGATTTCTAAGACTTGTCTTTTCCCTTCAATTTCAGGTTTCACAATGGGGCGTACTGGCTCATACTATGACTCATTTCAGCGCCGTGGAGGCCGCGGATCTTATGATTTTAGGCAATACCTCGATGCCCCGAGAGTGATAGATGAAGAAAGGGCTAGAAGGAAGGCCCAAGAAAGGCAGAATTATGAGCAGTGGCAGAGAAGAAAAGACGCCGAGCGATATGATTCTTCTCACAGAAGTGACGATTCCCACAAGCAAAAGTCTTATGATGACAAGGGGAAGACTCATATTGTTGACGAATCAAGCAAGCGGTCCAAGCCTAGTGGTGCGTCTGCAATTTATGAAAAAAACTGATGCTCCCATCTCTTCTAATATCCCATCCAGCTCTCCTCCTTTAAAGAAATCCGATATCCAAGCGATCGTCAAAAGGCCCCAGTACCAAGTTAAAGATGGCCCTCCAACACTTCAGAGCCGATTTCCGAATTGGTGCCTAAAAGGAGTGCGCTTTGACTTAGATTTGGTCCCGATCGACAAGCAAGCCATGCTCAGAAACCTTGAAGCGGTTAAGCTTGACATTGAGAGGATGTCGCAATGGCAAAAACTTGTTGATGAACTCCAAAGAGTCAACCATATGAATCTCGAAAACATGCTAACTTTGGAGAATGATAAGGCTGAATGGGATAAGTGGTGCAAGCAGCATGACGTGGAGATGACGAGCATCGCGGATGACAATGCAAGGCTTGAATCTGAAGTCAAACAACTTAAGGAAGATCTCGTCTCTTCTTCTGCGTCGCACACTAAAAAAGAAGAAGTGTTTCAAAAACAGGTGCGGGATGCGCACGCCGCTCAAAGAGATGCTGAGATGAAATTTGCGGCTGAGCAGTTCGTTGTTGAAGAATACCGCAAAAATAACGCTCAATTGCGGGAAACGGTTGACTCCCAGAACGCGGATATTGAATTGCTAAAGTCTCGACTTGCAAAAGCAGAGAAAGAGCGTGATGAGGCTATTGCTGGTCGAGTTGCAGCCGTTGCCGAAAAAGAAGTGGCCGAGCAATCGCATGAGGCAACAAAAGCTAACATCAGCTCTACTTTATTTGACTTTCATCTGCACAGCGTTCTAGGTCATGGGAGTCTCGCTTTTCTGGGTCCTGATTATGAGATTACTCTGGCTGAGGTGTGGGAAGCCGCAGTTGATATGTTGGGCGGTGCCGGCTATGATGAGGCAGAGCTTGAGGCACGTTATCTTGATAATGAAGCTCGTGTTGCTCTTGCTAAAGGGAAGGAGCAACTTGCTAAAGCACGGGCTGAATCGATGGGAGAAGAACACCTAAAGGAGGAAACTCCTTTAACTGCCCCCGTTCATGCTTCAACTTCGGCTGATGTTAACATTATGGACTCCAGTTCCCATTCTTGGCCTCCAGCTAAAGTGGCCAAAGAAACTGCAACCACTCCTACTGAAGATGAGGCTCTTGAAGATATTGAGGCCGAGAAATATGAAATTGATCTTGCGAAGCCAACTCCTCCAGGTAATTTTGGCGTCAACCCGGGTCCAATGAACCATTTATTCGATCTCACCGAGTTCGATGATCTAATAACTTCTCTTTTTTCGGAGAATCCCGATTTTAACTTCTTTTCTTCTGCAGCGGAAGCACCGATAGTTATGCACTCTTCTCCTCTTCCAGCCGTTCCTCCTCCAACCCTTCAAATTACTCCTGCTTCTCAACCGGGTTCGCAGGAAGAGAAGATAGAAGCCCTTCAAGGCTTGGAGGATCCATCCGCTTCACAAGAACAGAAGGCGGAGGATCTTGAGGATAGCGAGAAGACTCCGGAGTAGTCTCTTGATGATGATACTAAGCTTTCAACGCTACTTACTTCTCCGGGAAGCGAGTCTTCCTTGAAAAGGAAAGGGAAGCATGTCATAAAGAAGGCAAAGAAAAACGTTTCCGCGGGAGAAGATGAAGCAACAGAAGATCCGGCTGCACCCTCTTCTCCTTCTTCTCCGACCCGTCCCCACCGGATTCAGAAGCTAATCATCAAACCAGGCAAGGGTACTAAGGGTGGCAGGAAGAAGGATTGATAATCTGGGTTCTGCTTTTTGTTTGGATTGACCGGAGATTGTGTGGGTACTGAAAGGGACGCGGAAGATGATCTTAAGGCTATTTAACACTAGAGGGGGGTGAATAGTGTTTTAAGAATTTCTTTAAAACTTCTTTGATTTAAATTGATTTAACTAACTTAATGCAAATACACAATCACAGATCAAATCACAGAATCACAAACAAATGCAAATATAAATAAAAAGCAAGTAAAGGAAAGAACACACCAGGAATTTTATACTGGTTCGGTGTTACCCTACATCCAGTCCCGCACAACCCGTACGGCTTTCTATTCAATAATAATCTAGATTACAATCCCTCGATTCCAAGGCAACAAGGTACACCCTCCAGATTCTCAGGTCTCTGGGTAGAACCACTTGATTCACAGGAAACAAGTTCACCCGATCGATTTCCAAGGACACGATCACACCTTTATAACCCTACACAAGTTTCTTTGAGTACAAATGTATCTATAACTCTGATAAGCACTAAGATTCTTTGAAGAGAGTGGCAGAGAATCAAACTAGAGATATTCTGGTTTGATTCACTTAAGATTTCGGCAGAATATGGATAGGATGATTAGAAAATAAGATAAGAGAATAAAGAGGAGAGAAACTAATGAAAGTAGTTACTTAAAAACGTTCATAACAGTCTCTATTTATAGAGAATGAATGGATGTGTCCATTCGAAGAGGTTTAAACGAATAGACACTTCTTTTGAAAACAACCTTTGCTGTAATGGGAAGCATGTCGACATGACGAGTAAATAGGATGTCGACATGGTCTAGTAAAAAGTGATGATTTGCTTTACTTTGAAAATGATGATTTAAAACATATGAAACTTTATTCAAATGGACTCTATGTATTTGTAGAAGGTATTTAGAAGTAGAAATACTTATGAATGTATATATGTATATATACTAAAATATATTTAAAATCAAAGTAAATAAACTAAAGTAAATATAATATTAAAATAGATTTTGAGGCTAAAATATCAAGGACAATTTTGAAATCAAAATATAACAAAATGATAAATATGATTTTGAGGCTAAAACATTTTTGGAAATGTGAATGAAGGTTTTTCTTTTGAAAAGGAATATTTGAAAATCATTTTATAAAACAAGAGATAATTTTGAAAATCATTTTGAATCAAAATTAGTGGATAACAAAATAGAGCTACTATCCGTTCCACTAGATATTTCGTGAGTTCCATCTCACTAGGGTTCCATCCCTTTAACAAGAACGAAGTGGATTCCATTCCACGAGTAAATTGGATAAAAAAGAATGATAGTGCTTTCAAGGAGTTTTAACAAATATCTAACCTAACTATATTATTTGTCTTGAACTCTTGAATATCTTGAATCTCGTGAGTCTGCAATCTTGAACTCTTGATCTTTGTCTTCATCAATTTTGTCTTCTTTACTGTACAGTCTTCTTTTGTTGATACCTGCATATAGATTTCCTGCACATATATATTTTATAACACTTCTATAGTTGTCATCAAAACCACTATCTTATGGACTAACATTCTCCCCCTTTTTGATGATGACAACCTTTGTTTATAAAATATTTATATTCTCCTTATAACTCCCCCTAAATCTAATAACTCCCCCTTAATCTATGCCGAACTAACCTATTTTATACTTCTCCCCTTTTGTCATCAACAAAAAATATGACACTAACTCCCCCTAAATCTATGATATTAATGATAGTGTTATCATTAATAATACTGAAACTAGATATAACAATGCTAAATATTGTATACTCAGAATGATATATATGAGTAATATAAGAATGAGAATAATAAGTGTAACCACAGATTATTTTATTCATTTCAATATTACTATATACATGACTATTTAAACTTATAAACACATAAATAACTAAAACAAGAAAATAAACAACTCAACGGTTGTTTTTGATGATGGGAGACTTGTGGACAGGACAATTTGGGTAATGGAAACAGAAGTTTCCATGTTGTTCCACAATGTTCCCATAAGCATCAAAACAAACTTCCCCTACACATACTGCTTCATCATCAGTTTCTTCCTCCATTGGTTCTTCCTCTTCTTCTTCGTCTTCGTCTTCTTCTCCTTCTTCATTTGCTTTAGAAGAATCTTCAATTACAATTGGATTGGCATGATTATCCATGAGGAATTTTTGAAGATTCCTCAGAATTTTCCCTTGTTTCTCTTGCTCTCTTGCCATTCTCAATTGTTGAACTTGCATTTCAGTTAACATCTGCAGCGAATCATTAACTTTCTCCTCTATTTTGATGACACGAGCGAGTATGGAGTTTTGGAAAGGGCCTTGTGAAGGAGAAGGGAAAGAAACCGGTGAAATTTGATTAGGATTGGATGTGGAAGCCATGGATTTTTTTTTATCAGAAAGTAGAATGAAGAAATAATGATTGGAGGGAAGAGAAACTCGGAATGGGTGAGTTAAATAACCACCCATTCAAAAATTAGAGGGAAAAAACGAATTGTCATTTTTACCGTTTCATGTCGACATGACGCATGAATACTATGTCGACATGGTGTTGTAAAATGCTATGGTTAAGAAATCATTCATATATACCCTATGTATACTACTATACTATATACTATATTTCAGAAAGAGAACATATACCTAATTCTCTTCTTAACTTGGTGAAGACAGGTTCTCCTAAAGGTTTGGTTAAAATTTCAGCTATTTGATTTTCAGAATTAACGAAATCAAGAGAAATTTTCTCTTTATTTACGTTATCTCTTAGAAAATGGTGTCTAATGTCAATATGTTTAGTTCGGGCATGGAGAGTTGGATTTTTGGACAAACTAATGGCACTAGTGTTATCACAGAAAATTGGAGATTTCGTGATAGATATACCAAAATCATTCAAGGTTTGTTGCATACACAAAACTTGAGAACAAGCTAAAGCAGCAGAAACATACTCTGCTTCAGTTGTTGATAGGGAAACAATATTCTGCTTTTTACTGAACCAGGAAATTAAGGAATGACCTAGAAAGTGACAAGTTCCACTTGTACTCTTTCGGTCTGACTTACACCCAGCATAGTCAGCATCACAGTAGGAAACTAATTCAAATGAATCATTCTTAGGGTAGAACAATCCATAATCAAAGGTGTGTTTAACATATCGAATGATACGTTTCACAGCTTTTAGATGAGTTTCCTTGGGTTGAGATTGATATCTTGCGCAGAGACAGACACTGTTCATGATATCTGGTCTACTAGCAGTTATATAGAGAAGTGATCCAATCATTCCTCTATACAAGGTTTGATCTACGTCTTTGGATAGATCATCCTTACTTAACGCTATATTGGTTGCCATGGGAGTTGGTTTTCCACTCACATTGGTCAAGCCAAACTTACTAACTAACTCTCTCGCATACTTCTCTTGACTGATAAAGATACCATTATCTAATTGTTTGATTTGTAATCCTAGGAAAAAGTTAAGTTCACCCATATGACTCATCTCAAACTCTTTTGTCATAATGTCAGAAAATTCTTTGTTCATGTCAGAATTGGTTGATCCAAAAATAATATCATCTACGTACACTTGTACAAGTTGAATATCATTTTTGTTTCTTTTAATAAAAAGTGTGTTATCTACTTTACCTATTTCAAAATCAGATTGCAAAAGATAAGACCTAAGTCTATCATACCAAGCTCTAGGAGCTTGTTTTAGACCATACAGGGCTTTCTTTAATTTAAAAACATGATTTGGAAATTTTGTATCTTCAAAGAGTGGAGGTTGTTCAACATAAACTTCCTCTTTTACAAAACCATTTAGAAAGGCACTCTTGACATCCATTTGAAAAAGTTTGAAATTATTGAAATTAGCGAAAGCAAGCAGAATTCTAATAGCTTCTAATCTTGCTACGGGTGCAAAGGTTTCGTCATAATCTATACCTTCTTCTTGACAATAACCTTGTGCAACGAGTCGAGCCTTATTTCTAACGACCTCACCTAATTCATTTAATTTATTTTTATATACCCATTTAGTGCCTATAATGGATTTATCCTCAGGTCTAGGAACAAGTTCCCAAACATCATTTCTGGTGAATTGATTCAATTCTTCTTGCATAGCAAGAATCCATGAATCATCAGTTGATGCTTCCTTTGGATTTTTAGGTTCTATTGAGGATATAAAAGCAACATGACTCATACTGTTTAATTGATTCCTAGTTTTAACAACAGATTGCATATCTCCTAGAATATTTTCTACAGGGTGATCTTTTAAAAGCCTAATCTTTTTATTTGGATGAAAAGTTTCATTTGTAGCATCTACAGATTCATGATTAGAAATAACTAAGTCATCCTCATCATTAGTCTGATCAACTTCTTTGAAATTTTCATCAAAGGAAACATGTAAAGTTTCTTCAATAGTGTTTGTTCTTAGATTAAAAACTCTATAAGCTTTACTCCTGTTAGAATATCCAATAAAGATTCCTTTGTCGGATTTAGGATCAAACTTATCTAAATTATCTTTTGTATTTAAGATAAAACATTTACTTCCAAAAATTCTGAAATAAGATACCTTAGGTTTCTTATTGAAAAGAAGTTCATAAGGTGTTTTATTGGTTAGAGGTCTAATTAGAATCCTATTCAAAATATAACAGGCTGTTGCAACTGCTTCAGCCCAAAAATGTTTTGGTAATTTACTATCAGAAAGTAGAGTTCTAGCACACTCTTGAATCGTCCTATTCTTACGCTCAACTACTCCGTTTTGTTGTGGAGTTCTTGGAAACGAAAAATTGTGAGTAATTCCCTTCTGATTACAGAATTCCTCAAACTTCTCATTTTCAAATTCACCACCGTGATCACTACGAATAGTGATGATCTTGGAAGAAAGTTGGTTTTGAATTCTTTTTGAAAAACTTTTAAAATAATCAAAAGTATCACTTTTTTGTTTCAAAAAGATTATCCATGTATATCTGGAATAATCATCCACAATTACAAAGACATATTTACTATGGTTCATTGATTGAATCTGAGATGGACCAAATAAATCTAGGTGAAGTAACTCAAGAGGTTTTGAAGTAGAAATCATATCTTTAAGTTTAAAGGAACTTTTTCTAAGTTTTCCTAATTGACATGCATCACATATACTATCTACTTTAAATTGCATCTTAGGGAGGCCTCTTACTAGATCAAGTTTGGATAGTCTAGATAAGAGTTTAAAATTCAAATGTCCAAATCTCTTATGCCAAGTCCAAGGGTCACTTGTATTGGCCAAAAGACATAGATTATCATTTGAAATTTTCATACTAAGAATATAGATATTCTTTTTCCTAACTCCCTCAAAGATAATATTAGATTTATTATCTTCGATGTGACACTTGTCTTTTTCAAATTTAATCCTATATCCTTTATCACATAACTGACTAATACTAAGTAGATTATGTTGTAGAGTTTTAACTAACAAAACATTTGAAATAATAGGAGTTTCAGAATTACCTACATTGCCGATGCCAACCACATAACCTTTTGAATTATCCCCAAAATTAACCAATCCTCCATCCTTGTAAATAATGTCATTGAGTATCTCTGGATTTCCTGTCATATGTCTTGAACATCCACTATCAAGTATCCACTTGTTTTTCCTTATTTGCACAGCTTGTCCATTGTGAATAGATTCATTTGTCGCCATGAAGCAAGATTCCTGCACAGTGAGCAACTTTTGTAGATTACCTGATTCTATATAACTATCATGCATCAATTTATGAGACCACAATGATTTGATCATTAAAGAAATATTTTTAGGAAACATTTCAAACTTAGCCATGAACTTTTCAAAAATCAGATTATGAATACTTTGAAAAAATTGCTCCGATACCAAATGAAAGGGACGCGGAAGATGATCTTAAGGCTATTTAACACTAGAGGGGGGGGTGAATAGTGTTTTAAGAATTTCTTTAAAACTTCTTTGATTTAAATTGATTTAACTAACTTAATGCAAATACACAATCACAGATCAAATCACAGAATCACAAACAAATGCAAATATAAATAAAAAGCAAGTAAAGGAAAGAACACACCAGGAATTTTATACTGGTTCGGTGTTACCCTACATCCAGTCCCGCACAACCCGTACGGCTTTATATTCAATAATAATCTAGATTACAATCCCTCGATTCCAAGGCAACGAGGTACACCCTCCAGATTCTCAGGTCTCTGGGTAGAACCACTTGATTCACAGGACACAAGTTCACCCGATCGATTTCCAAGGACACGATCACACCTTTATAACCCTACACAAGTTTCTTTGAGTACAAATGTATCTATAACTCTGATAAGCACTAAGATTCTTTGAAGAGAGTGGCAGAGAATCAAACTAGAGATATTCTGGTTTGATTCACTTAAGATTTCGGCAGAATATGGATAGGATGATTAGAAAATAAGATAAGAGAATAAAGAGGAGAGAAACTAATGAAAGTAGTTACTTGAAAACGTTCATAACAGTCTCTATTTATAGAGAATGAATGGATGTGTCCATTCGAAGAGGTTTAAACGAATAGACACTTCTTTTGAAAATAACCTTTGCTGTAACGGGAAGCATGTCGACATGACGAGTAAATAGGATGTCGACATGGTCTAGTAAAAAGTGATGATTTGCTTTACTTTGAAAATGATGATTTAAAACATATGCAACTTTATTCAAATGGACTCTATGTATTTGTAGAAGGTATTTAGAAGTAGAAATACTTATGAATGTATATATGTATATATACTAAAATATATTTAAAATCAAAGTAAATAAACTAAAGTAAATATAATATTAAAATAGATTTTGAGGCTAAAATATCAAGGACAATTTTGAAATCAAAATATAACAAAATGATAAATATGATTTTGAGGCTAAAACATTTTTGGAAATGTGAACGAAGGTTTTTATTTTGAAAAGGAATATTTGAAAATCATTTTATAAAACAAGAGATAATTTTGAAAATCATTTTGAATCAAAATTAGTGGATAACAAAATAGGGCTACTATCCGTTCCACTAGATATTTCGTGAGTTCCATCTCACTAGGGTTCCATCCCTTTAACAAGAACGAAGTGGATTCCATTCCACGAGTAAATTGGATAAAAAAGAATGATAGTGCTTTCAAGGAGTTTTAACAAATATCTAACCTAACTATATTATTTGTCTTGAACTCTTGAATATCTTGAATCTCATGAGTCTTCAATCTTGAACTCTTGATCTTTGTCTTCATCAATTTTGTCTTCTTTACTGTACAGTCTTCTTTTGTTGATACCTGCATATAGATTTCCTGCACATATATATTTTATAACACTTCTATAGTTGTTGTCATCAAAACCACTATCTTATGGACTAACAGGTACCGGTCCCCGCTTTTTTGAGATTTGCACATGTAAAGAATTTTCACAATATTGAATATTCTTTTTTGCACAAATTCTTGTATATGTAAGGCCTATTTCTCATTTTAGTTGTAGAATAAGCGATTCTTTTTACTTGTACAGATTTTATGTCTGCGTTCGAGAATGAATTTATTCCACATCTTTTTTACATGATATTGTAATGTGCTTGCAGTATGTTGCTTGAATACTACTTTTTATTGTTGTAGTTGTATCATGTGATATTGCCCCTATACCGCAAGTGCACTACAATATCTTTTTGCTTTGGCGAGACTTGTACTCTTATTTTCTAGAGAGTAACTATTTCATCTTTGAGGAAACAATTATTCTACTTAAATGGAGCGTGTCTCATTTTTGGAGAAGCTTTCATGCTTCAACCTTCGGAGATGGTCACTTCATGTTTTGGTAAAGCGGGCCCCTGAAGGGGATTTCACTTATTACTTCAATTTCCAGGGAAGAGTTTTTCAAGATGAACACGTAGGTCTTCCTTAGGAACTGAAGTGTGCCTATGAGGAGGGCTTCTTGATATTTTTGAGGAGTAGCGTTTGGATTCCGAAGAGTAGTATTAGGCTTTGTGAAGTAGCGCTGTGCCCCCGGAGAGGTCTTGTGCTTCCGAAGAAGTCTTGTGCCCCCGAAGAAGTCTTGCTTTTGTGCTTCCGAAGAAGTCTTGTGCCTCCGGAGAGGTCTTGTGCCTCCGGAGAGGTCTTGCGTGTCTTAGGGAAGGTCTTCTGCCTCCGAAGAGGGCAGTGTGTGCCTTTGGGGAAGGCTTGTGCCTCGTAAGAGGGCTTGTGGTGCCTCGGGAGAGGGCTTATGCCTCCGAAGAGGTCTTTGTTTTTGGTTGCCTGGAAGTTACTTTCTCACAGTTAAATGGATTCACCGGGCAGACGCAAGTTATTTAATTGGATGTTCGCTTGCACAAACGATCGCAATTAGTTAACGAAGGCCTTGCCTCAGTGGTTCCACCAACCTCTTTGTTGAGAGAAGTATTTCCATTTATTGGCGTGCCTCCGAAGAGGTCTTTATCCTCCGAAAAGTTGTGCCTCCAGAGAGGTCTTGTGCCTCCGAAGAGGGCTTGTGCCTCCGAAGAGGGCTTGTGTTGATCAGCTCGCCCATGTCTCTTTGTTGTATGCTCATCGATGATCCCCTATCATTATCTCTGAGCCTATGTTCCTTTCCTTTGCAAGCAGTTTGCTCTATCCAATGGAATGTACTTTACTGTTGATTGATTTCATGGGACAGGCGCAAGTTATTTAATTAGATGTTTGCTTATACAAACGGTCGTAATTAGTTAACAAGTGTCCAGTTCCTTTTCCTTGGAAAAGTTTCCCTTGGGTGAAATCATCAACTTTTGATGTGAAGTACATCCTATGTTGGATTTGAATGTGGAACTTTATATGGCTTAAAATTTGTTTATTGAGTGATTTATGGGGTTCACTTGGCTTTGCGATGGATGAGCTTTGTTTTAATGTCCTGCAATAGTAAATCGATATTTTAGCAATACGTTTAGAGTATTTTTACATCGAAATAAAACAGGCATTTTAAAATATTAAAGAACACAAGATTTTATAGTGGTTCGGCCAAGAACTGGGCCTACATCCACTTTATAGCTCTTTTATTCATCATCATTGATTTTACAACAGTTTACAATACAATTGATACATCCATAATTATTTTAAAATTTTAAGCAAAAATTTTCAAGTAAAATATGGACGCAAATGATTGCTGTTCCAGGCTCTTGGAATTGGATCTCCTTCGATAGTCGTGAGTTTGAATGTGCCATCAAGAAGTTTATTGCCAATAACATACGGCCCTTCCCAGTTTGGTCCAAATACTCCGACTGTTGTCATGATCCTCTTCAAGACTAAGTCCCCGACTTCAAAGCTTCGTTGATGGACTTTAGAGTTGAAGTGCCTTGCAATTCTTTGCTGATGAGCCGCAACTCTAAGTCTGGCTTCTTCCCTCCTTTCATCAAGAAAATCAAGTGCTTCGAGTTGCAAATTTTCATTCTCGGCTTGGTTGAAATGAACTCTCCTGTGAGAAGGGACTTCTAGTTCTACCGGAATCATGGCTTCTGATCCGTATGCCAATGAGAATGGAGTGTGCCCAGTCGTAGTTTTATGAGTTGTTCTGTATGCCCATAGTGCTAGTGGTAGCTTATCAACCCATCCACCCTTTGCTTTTTTAAGCTGCTTTTTGATGGTTGACTTGATAATTTTGTTTACTGCTTCCACTTGCCCGTTTGTCTACGGATGAGCCACTGCTGAGAAACTTTTTCGAATTTTGAATCGCTTACAGAAGTCTTGGAATTCTTCGCTTTCAAATTGAGTACCGTTGTCTGTGATTATCTTCTATGGCACACCGTATCTGCAAATGATATTCTTTGTTACAAAATTTATCATCTTTTTAGAGGTAATAGTGGCCAAAGGTTCAGCTTCAGCCCATTTAGTGAAGTAATCAACAGCAACAATAGCATATTTGATTCCTGACTTGGCAATCGGTAAAGGTCCGATCAGATCTATCCCTCAAATGGCAATTGGCCATGGACTGACCTTTTGCGTTAGTTTAGTTGAAGGTGCTCTTGGGATTTTAGCAAATCTCTGGCATTTGTCACATTTTCTGGAGTATATAGCAGCATCTCGATTAATATCAGGCCAGAAATACCCATACCGAAGGACTTTCTTGGCAAGTGTTTGACCGCCTGAATGATCCCCACACTCTCCTCCATGTACTTCTGCTAAGATTGTCCTAGCTTCTTCCTTGGTCACACATCGGAGTAATGGCATTGAGAATCCCCGCCTGTATAACCGGCCATCTTGAATTACATATCTCGATGTTTTTCTTAACAGCTTTCGGCGTTCTTTAGAGTTTTCTGGTAGGATGCCGTTGAGCAGATACTCTTTGATTGGGGTCATCCATGACTCTTGTTCTTGAGACACGGCCATGATCCAGTTGACATCCATTTCATCGGTGCTAGGAGCTGACAAAATCTCCACAGGAACTAATCCTAACAATTGAGCTTCTTCGAAGCTTGAATATTTTGCTAGAGAATCTGCTTTCATATTTTCCTCTCGAGGTATGTGGCTTATTGAATAATAATCGAAATCATTGAGAAGTTCAGAAACCTTCGACAAATATGCGGGCAGGTTACCTCCTTTGGCTTGAAATTCCTTCTTTACTTGACACACAATAAGCTGTGAATCACCGAAGATTTGCAATGTTTTGACGTTCAATTCCTTTGCAATCTTCAATCCAGCAATTAGAGCTTCATATTCTGCTTCATTGTTTGTAGAAGGGAATTCCAATCTTAATGCGTAACACAATGATCGCCCTTCGGGGGTTTCAAGCACAACCCCAGCTCCGGAACAGTAATCATTTCTTGAGCCATCAACATATAACTTCCATTTGGCCGGGATGTCAACTGTAATCTCTTCCTCTTTGTCACCCTTATCTGTATACTCTGGGATGAAATCTGCCAAGGCTTGTCCATTGATCGCCCTTCGGGGGTGATAAGTGATATCATACTGGCTTAGTTCAATATTCCACTTTAGAAGACGGCCCGACGTTTCTGGGCGAAATAGGACTTGCTTTAGGGGCTAGTCGGTGAGAACTTTGATAGGGTGAGCTTGAAAATACGGTCTCAGCTTTTTGGAAGCAATCAATAAATAGTAGGCGAGCTTTTCTAACTTTGAATAATTCATTTCTGCCCCGGTGAGTCTTTTGCTGATATAGTAGACTGGACGTTGAACTTTTGCATCCTCTCGTACCAGTGCTGCACTTAGGGCATGAGATGAAACTGCCAAGTATATGAAAAGGTCTTCGCCGTTGTTGGGCTTGGAAAGTATTGGCGGCACTTCCATGTGACGGATTAACTCATCGAAAGCTTTCTGGCATTCGGGTGTCCACTCGAAGTTTTTCTTTCCTTTTTTTTAAAGCGTCGAAGAAGGGAATGCATTTATCAGTAGCTTTGGAAATGAATCGACTTAAAGCAGCAACTTTTCCATTTAGACTCTGCAGTTCTTTCTTTGTTCTAGGGGCTTTGACTTCTCGTAGAGCAGTAATTTGAGCAGGATTGGCTTCAATGCCCCTAGCGCTTACAATAAAGCCCAAGAATTTTCCGGACTCTACTCCGAATGAACATTTCAAAGGGTTGAGTTTCATTCCGTATTTTCGGAGGATTTCGAACATCTCTGCTAAGTGGTCCATGTGGTCAACTGCTTTCTTCGATTTTACTAACATATCGTCGACATAGACCTCCATTGTTTTCCCAAGTTGCGATTTGAACATTGCGTTAACAAGCCTTTGATATGTTGCCCCTGCATTTTTCAATCCGAAGGGCATGACCTTGTAGCAGTAAAGACCAACATCTGTGACGAAGCTCGTATCTTCTTGGTCTGACTCATGCATCATTATCTGGTTATACCCGGAGTAGGAATCCATAAAAGATAACAATTCGTGCCCGGCTGTTCCATCTACCAGTTGATCAATCCTTGGTAACGGGAAGCAGTCTTTTGGACAGGCTTTGTTTAAATCTGAGAAATCAATGCATACTCTCCATTTTCCATTTGCCTTTTTAACTAGCACAGGATTTGAAACCCAGTTTGGATATGTGGACTCTCTGATGAAATGATTTTCCATGAGTCGGTCTACCTCTTCCTTTAATGCTGCTGATCTTTCTAGACCTTGGGTTCTTCTCTTTTGTTTCACAGGCGTGAACTTCGGATCAATATTCAGAGTATGTACAGCAATCTCTGGAGATATTCCACACATATCAGCGTGACTCCAAGCGAATACGTCCAGATTTGCTTTCAAAAATGTTATTAGCATATCTTGGACTGCCATACTAAGTTGCGATCCCACATTTAGCACTTTGTTTGGGTCTTTCAGATCAACAGGAATTGGTACCGTTACTTCCATCGGCACCACTTGATTTTCCTCTGCACTGGCTTTTCTGGGGTCCATTTCTCTCCTTGCACCACTATGCTCGCCAGTGCAGGGACCACCCTGTATTTGCTACAAGGTTGGGTTTTTGATGCGGAGGGAAGCTGCCGCATCTTTTCCCATTTCTCTCTTCCTGGCCTCTCGAAGCTCTATAAGGTAGCATTCCCGCCCAGCATTCTGATCTCCGTTAATGACCCCAACACCATTGTCTGTAGGGAATTTCATAGTTAGGCACCATGGGGACAGAATGGCTCTGAATGCAGCTAAAGTTGGACGGCCTAGGAAGGCATTGTAGGCAGAAAAACCATCAACAATTACAAAAGTTTGTTTCCGAACCACCCTTTTATGCCCTTCTCCAAGTTCAACAAACAAGTCGACAGTTCCAATTGGTTGTTGCGGTTCCCCTGTGAACCCAACAATCTTTTGTGATGAAGCCTGAACGTCATTCATCGGAATCTTCATTTGGTCAAATGTTTTCTTGAAGAGTATGTTGCAGGAAGCACCGTAGTCAATGGGCACTCGTCTTACGATGGCTGGCCCAATTCCTGCAGAAATAACCAAGGGATCTATGGTTGGAGCTTCAATACCCATAGAATCCCTAGCCTTGAAAATAATATCATCATTAGAAATTTTCTGCTGCTTCAGGGGTGCAGTGTTTTCTATAGCAAAAACATCTTCTTCTGTTGGGATATATTTCAAAGCATGAGCATATCGTTCCATTTCACCCCAGCTTCTGCCCATTGGGTGTGGGCCTCCTGTAATTACATTGATGACTGGCCTTTCAGATTCATGTGCGGCAGTGTCCTTACCAGAGCCAGATGGGTGAGTGGGAGGCTGCTGCCCTTGAGTAGACGAATTCGGGTCATTTCTGCTCTTCTTTACATACTGCTATAGCTTGTTTTCCCTTAACAATTCTTCAATTACGCTCTTCAAGTGGCGACATTCGTTGGTATCATGACCGGGTTGGTTGTGAAAGCGGCAGAATTTTCCATTTCGCATAGCACCTTTCCCCGGTTTTATCTCAGCTGGTTTGGGATAATCCACAGCATCCTTGGTGGCAAAGAAGATGTTTTCAGGAGTGTCAGTTAATGGAGTGAAATCTGAGGGTTTGAAGAAGCGAGGTTTCTTTGTATCCTTTTGTTTCTTCCCATCGTTATTTTCTCTTTTCTAACCTCCAGAATCTTTCCTGGCTGAAGTAGCAATGTTATTCTCTACCCCTGCAGCTACCACTTTCACTGGCGCTGGAAGATTCTCCAAGCGTATGAATTCGTCAGCTTTCTTATAAAATTTCTCGAGCGAATTCGGTTCTTTCATTTTCAGCCACTTCCCATATTCGCTTGACTTATCGATTGCTCGCATTAGATAAGTGAAAACCATTGGTGGTTCTGCATTGTCAACTTCAGCAAGAGCTATGTTGAAGCGATTCAGGAATGACTTAATAGGCTCTCCAGGATTCTGCACAATACTAGAAAATGACATAATGTCCTTTGCCTTTGAGGCGTACAACCTGAATTGCTCCTTGAACTTTCTAGTCAAATCGGAGAATTGGTCAACAGATCGCACAGGAAGCTTGGTAAACCAAAGAAGCGCTACTCCCTCCAAATATACCGGGAAATATCGGCACTTAATCTAATCAGCTGCCCTTGCGCCGGTCATGTGCCAGTCATATTTATACAAGAATTGATTTGGGTCACTTGTCCCCCGATAAGCAGGAATGGTGGGGGGAACAAATTTTCTAGGAAACTCAGCTTTTAGTATCCTCTCTGTAAACGGAGTTTTACTTGGTGCGAATCCCCATTCGCTCTCGTCTTCGTCTCTCTGCATGCTTTCCTTCATTATTTGTCGGATCATACCAGAGAGATATTCCTCATTATTTAATGACTTCGCAGAATATACTTCGGCCATTTTTCAGGAGTTTGTCTGGGCAAGTGCTCGCGGATAACTGGTGATGGCCTAGATCCTTCAGCTGGGAGAGGTGCCCCTTCAGCAGCACCCAATCCTCCTTGAGGAATATTTCTCCCTCCGGAATTACGAACAGCATCAGCAGAGTTTTCTTCGTTATTCACAGGCCTTTGATTAGCTCCGATCAAGGCGTTCATCTTTTCCATCATCAGGTTATTCTGATTTTCGATTTGCTGGTACAACCCAGATACAGCGGCATTTAGCTCCTCTCGCGTTACTCCGACGCTTGGGGCTGCTTGATTTGGAGAAAGAGAAGTGGCAGTATTCTCATGAGCATCTTCAGATCTGACAGACTTATGTTTCCTCCCAGGAGCCATTATATCCAGCAAACTTCTGGTTTTGATAGAGACTTTTTCAACGAACTTTTTTGGACCAATGATGACAATCTTCCTAAGTTGGAGCCTTCTCAGTGAAAGCACCAAAATGTTAACGGTTAAAAGTGAACGCTAACACCCGGTGTGTGTAATAGAGTTATGAAAGCACCACCCGTTGGTACGAGAACAGAATTTAAGCCGAAAATAGCAGAAAACAATAAAGGGACAATAGATTTATAGTGGTTCGGCCCGTAATTGAGCCTACGTCCACTTTATATTCCTTTATTGCTGATTCTGGTTACAAAATGGTACAATGCTCTATAGAATACAATATATTTCGATTCCTAAACACTTTAGACTATTAGCTCAAGCTTCGATGTCGAAGATCTCCTTGAATTCATGTTGAATGTAGTCGATTTCTTTCAAAGCTTGTTGTAATGTCTTGAGTGTTTGGAGCTCTTCAAATGTTGGATGAGTTGTGAATTCGGCAGAGTAACAATGCTTCAGAAATTGGCTGGCCAAAAGTCCTCTTCATGTTGAAGGTAGTGGGGTATTTATAGGGGTGATTCTGGATGGAAATATTACTCCAAGTCTTAGGTCGCGTACGACCTAAGTTAAGTCGTAGGTCGCGAGCGACCTAAGATAGGTCGTGGTCAATTCGCAACAGAAGGCTGGGCTGATCGAGTTGCACTGGGATTCATCTGAAGTAGTAGGTCGCAGGCGAGTTAAGGAGGGTACTAGGTTGTTGGCGACTTATAGGAATGATTCAGTGCGAAACTTAACCCCAAAGTCTTAGGTCACGTGCGACCTAAGTTAAGTCGTAGATCGCGAGCGACTTAGGAAGTAGCCTGATATAGTTATTCTCGGTCTTCTCTGGATAAGGCGGCAAGTAGTAGGTCGCGCGCGACCTATGATAGGTCGTAGGTCGTGATCGACTAGGTCGTTAAGCTCACTAGGTCGCAAGCACCCTTCAGAAGTTAGGTCGCAAGCACCCTTCAACAATTAGGTCGCAAGCACCCTTCAACAGTTAGATCGCAAGCTCTCTTCTGTAGTTAGGTCGTGAAGTACGGATCCACTAGGTCGTGAAGTCCTTTTAGAAGTTAGGTCGCTAGATCGTAGCTTTTCATAGGTCGCAGATACCTTTAGTAGTTAAGTCGCGAAGTCGCTAGGTCGTGACATTCTTTAGGTCGCTACCTCCTTTAGGTCGCAACTTCCTTTAAGTCCCAGTTTATATTCTGTAGTTAAGCCGTTACTTCCCATAAGTCGTAGGTCGCTGCTCTTAGGTCGTAGAGGAGTTAGGTTGCTAAGCATGTTAGGTCGCGAACTCTCTCTCTTCAGTAGTTAGGTCGTAGACTCTCTTAGGTCGCAGGCTTCCTTAGGTCGCGACTTCTATTAGGTCGGTTGCTTTTTAGGTCGTACAGTTTTAGGTCGCTTGAAGATAGGAGTTAACAAAATGCATCTCATATTCCACTCTGCTCATTTTAGATACACGACCCTATCCATAAGCTTCTCATCTCACATCATGCATCACTCTCCATGCAATTTTGTCAGCTTGCCTTATACATTTGCTATCACTAGTCTCAACCTTTCACTGACCCTACAGCACTCATTCAGTTCTAGAACTTTTGTCTTATGGTCCTTCCACCTAACTTGTTTAAAACATTAATGAACTCCCGCATTTTTTTTGTATTCCGTTTTGTATGTTAATAATTTTTAGCTTATTTCCTTTCCATTTTTATCTCTTATATTGATCGTCCATGTGATGATCTCACATTTCATATAAATACAAGTTAATTGTATTGTCAACTATCAAATGTATTGATGGCTTTTGTTAGAGCAAAATATTGTGATAGTACACACATCATATGAGACATGTTAATAGCTAATTACTGAAGCTCTTAAAGAAGAGATATATTATCTTGTTCATGGCACACTTGATTTGTCAATTAATATTCTTAGCACAAACTATAGATGTATCTTTCATGTAATTAATAATGTATTTATGATGGTTAATGACACAGAATTCACATAGTTACTAATTGAAGGAATTTTATATATACATACATTATTTCATGCAAGAAAGAAAATTATAAGCCTGCTAACAAAGCTCATTATTGAGAGAATATATAGAAGCAATGATGACATGCTTGATTGCTTGCTAAAAATGACGAAGAATGGAAGATAAAATTAAACAGTGAGAAAATCATTGACTTGATAATTGCATTAATATACTCGAGTTATGAAACAATTTCTGCTACTTCAATGTGTGTGTGTAATGTTTTAGATGAATAAATAGCAGGTATAGGACTAATATAATTATTTTATTGCATATAAGAATGAACATTCGGACATCAGATTGCCTAATGATGGACTTAGATAGACAAACTATAAGTCTATGAGATTCACTCGAGCAATAAGCACATAGTGCATCCAAATATATTTGTATACCCGTTTGGCCTCTATTTATTTCAAATATCTTTAAATTTATTATTTAACCAATCGTATCATTATCTATATAAATAGTTTCATTACCACCATGATTACTATCTAACCCGAAGTCAATAAATTAATGATAATAATACATGTCCAAACATTTTAATTTAAAAAATTCATAACATGATCTCCAAAAATACTTGAAGCAAGAATAACATGATCTCTAAAATTAGAATTCTAGGTTGAAAATTATTAGGGAACAAATTCTAACTCGAGAAATGTTGAAGCTTCACAAAAATTTAGGGCTAGGATTACAGGATCTATTTTAGAAAAGGATGCACGTGTTCCTCGATAGCAGTGGCGAGTTGACTCAATGGATGCTAGCTCCCTAGTTGGAAAAGTGGAGTTGTATGAATGTTTTGATTTGTAATAATTTGTAGAAAGAATGTATATTGCTTTATATTCAGATACAAAAGAAATGATACTGAATACAATGTCTCAAACAGAAAGTAACAATTATATACAAGTGTATTGGGCCTAATATATATCAGCCCGTAATCCAAACTAAATCTGAGAATATGGACTGCCGTTGGATGAAATAGATGGCCAGGATGAAGAGATAAACTTGATGTGGATTAATAACCTGGTGACGGAGCAAACACACTTCATTTAACTCACCCCTTCAAACCCGTGCTAGGGTTTGCTTAAGGAAGGAAGAAAAAAATGGCGGCTCCTTTTTTTTTCTTTTTCTCGAGTTTGCAATTCGATACCCATCTGTAAAATACATATTCGATCTAATCATTCTGGAATGAAGATGGATCTTTGAGATCTCTGGCTAGGGTCAGCTTCGTCAACGTTGAGTTCTTCTCTTAACTTTGTGAAGCTTGGCTTTGACAGTGGCTTTGTAAGTATGTCTGCTTTTTGGTGCTGCATTGGTATGTATCCAATCCCTAATTTTTCTTTGATTACTTGCTCTCTGATAAAGTAGAGATCTAATTCTATATGCTTGGTTTTTGAATAAAGAACCGGATTGGAAGTTAGAGATATAGCACTAACGTTATCGCACCAAATTGTTGCCTTTTTGTTTTGCTTGATATTAAGTTCGCTTAACAATGACTCTAACCACATAACTTCAGCTGCCGCACGTGCCACACTCTTAAATTCTGCTTCTGTACTTGATCTAGACACCGTGCTTTGTTTTCTTGCACTCCATGATACGTGATTTTTCCCTAGATAAATGCAATAACCTGATGTTGATTTCCTATCATCAGTATCTGTACCCCAGTCAGCATCTGCATAAGCATTTATATTGAGTGTATGACTTGATTTTAAGATGAGACCTTGATTTATAGTTCCTTTGAGATATCTAAGTATTCTCTTGACAGCTTTCCAGTGATTATCTAATGGGTTTTTCATGTACTGACTAACTTTATTGATGCAAAATGATATGTCTGGCCTTGTTATAGACAAATATTGAAGTGCACCCACTATACTCCTGTATTGCTTTTGATTTTCAATTGCTTTACCCTTATATCTTGATAGTTGATGATTTGTAATCATTGGTGTTGGTAAAGGATTTGCTTTGTCCATTTTAGCTCTTGTTAATATTTCTGAAATGTACATTCTTTGATTAAGATGTATTTCTGATTTTGAAGTTCTTTGAACTTCAATTCCTAGAAAGTAATTTAGATCACCTAGATCTTTGATTGAGAATTCTAAGTTGAGCATTGCAGTGATATTTTCAATTTTCTGTACATTGCTTCCTGTAATCACAAAATCATCAACATAAATTAGGATATAAGTGGTAGCAATATCATTAATCTTAGTAAATATGGAGTTGTCAGATTTTAATGATTTGTAGCCAAATTTCATTAGAGCTGACTTAAGCTTATCAAACCAAACTCTTGGAGCTTGTTTTAAGCCATAGATAGCTTTATTAAGTTTGCACACTTGTTGTTTGTCAGATTTCTGAGTGAACCCTTCTGGTTTCTCCATAAATACTTCTTCCTGCAAAACACCATTGCGAAAAGCATTATTAACATCTAATTGTTTGATGCTCCTATTTCTACTTAAAGCAATGGTTAGGATAACTCTAATTGAGGATGGTTTCACAACAGGAGAGAAAGTTTCTGAAAAATCAAATCCATGCTGTTGTGAATACCCCTTAGCAACTAACCTTGCTTTATATTTAGAAATTGAGCCATCTGCATTTTTCTTTAATTTCAAAGTCCATCTACACCCAATTATATTTTTGTTATCTGGTCTCTTTACCAGATCCCAAGTTTTTTTTGTTGAATAGAGCATTGTACTCTTCCTGCATAGCTGCTCTCCAATTTTTATTTTGAGTAGCTTCTATGTAGGAAGAGGGTTCATTGTGAACAATAATGTTGTTCATAATTTTTGGCTTATATATACCACACTTTGCTCTAGTTAACATTGGGTGAACATTGATGTTATCTCTGACACTGCTGTCAAAGTATTTGTTACTACAGCTCATAGTATCATCACTGATGACTTGATCATGATTTGAGCTGCAAGTTCCTTGATTTTGAGCATTCTGATTGTTGCTAATATCTTCATTTGTAGCCTGCTCTTGACCTGATTCTCTACCAGCCATGATGTGTTGAGAATCTGTGGTGATCTCATCCCTTAGAGGCTGAGCTGAGGGCTGTATCTCAATCTCTTCAGGTAGATTAGGAATCATGAATCTTGGATTCCTTACCTTTTCAGTAGTTTTAATTTCTGTACTACTGTATGGAAATATCTGCTCATTGAATCTTACATGTCTAGATATATATTTTTTTCCTTTGTTATCTAAGCACCTATACCCCTTCTGTTTGTTGCTGTATCCTAAGAATGTGCAAGGAGTAGATCTGAAGTCTAACTTGTGTGTGTTATATGGACTTAAATAAGGAAAACATTGACACCCAAATATTTTTAAGTGCTCATAATCTGGTTTAACTTTAGTTAGTACTTCTTGAGGACATTTAAATTGAAGAACCTTTGTGGGTAGTATATTTATTAAGTGCACAGCAGTGTTAAATGCTTCTGGCCAAAACTTTAGAGGCATAGAAGCTTGTGCTAGTAAAATTAATCCAGTTTCTACAATATGCCTATGTTTTCTCTCAATAATTCCATTTTGTTCAGAGGTGTATGGACATGTGGTCCTATGATTAATACCTTTCTTTTCAAAATAATTTTTTAAAGATAAAAATTCTTTTCCACCATCTGACTGAAAAGTACACACCTTATTTCCAGTCATATTTTCAACCTTATTGATAAATTGCATTGTTATATTACTAGTTTCAGATTTATATTTCAGCATGTATATCCAAACAAATCTTGAATAAGCATCTATAAAAGATATGTAATACTTGTAACCATAATCAGAACTAATAGGTGCTGGTCCCCATAAATCACTAGCAATTAATTCAAGGCGTCTTGTGTAACATGTGTGAGAATCTGGAAATGCTAATTTATGACTCTTTCCCAATTGACAAGAGGTGCAAAAATATGAATCAGGATTATCATTAAAAGAAATTTTATTACTATTCATGATATGTTTTACAATTTTTATGTTGGGATGTCCCATTTTTCGATGCCACAATTCAAACTTACTACAGTTTTCAGTATCCCTAACAACATTCAATACATGAGTATTTTCCCTATTCTCAGAAATTTGTGAGTTTGACAAATCAAATCTGTATAATCCATTGTTTTCTTTACCTTGCAAAATAATTTCTTGTGTTAGTATATCTTTAACTATGCATTTGTCAAGATAAAATTCAAAATAGACTTTATTATCCTTTGAAAATTGGGAAACACTCATTAGATTTTTTTTAATTGAGGGAACCCTTAGCAAGTTTTTCAACAGAAGTTGTTGTTTAGGTCCATGTAAACTAGCATTTCCAGTGTGTGTAATGTGTACTGTTTTACCATTACCAACGAAAAGATTTTGTGTACCTTTGTACTCTTTGTTTCCCAAGTTCAGATTGTTGAGATTGTTGGTCACATGATTAGTTTCCCCTGAGTCTGGGTACCAGCAGTCATCACCAGTATCATTATTTGTTGAAGTTTCAGTATTTAGAATTTCTGTTTGAGTTGAGCTGCAGTCTTTTGGTGTAGTGACAAGATTTACATTTGAACTGCTACCTTGTTGAGAGGGAGTGTAGTTTTTGTTGAATCTAAAATAGCATTTATTTGCCCCATGACCATACTTCTCACATATCTGGCATCTTATTCTATTGTTGTTGTTGCTTCTACCTCCTCTTCTTCCTCTGCCTGTTGATCCCCCTCTTTGAAAGTTGTTGTATTGTCCTTTTGTGTTTGAGTTTTGTTTACCTTTGTTGAAAGTGTAGTTGACAGAGATATATGAACTCATACTTTTATTATGTTCTATCCTTCCTTCATGAGAGAGAAGGGTAGAGTATACAAACTGTAAGGATGGTGTTGGTTCCATAGTGGAGATGATAGCCACAACAGCTTCATATTCATTGTCTAACCCACTGATTATATGTAAAACTTGTTCAGATTCAGGAACCTTATGCCCAGCAGAGGCTAGTTGATCACATAAGTTTTTGATTTTAAGCAGATATTCATTCATTGTCATGTCATTCTTTCTGATACTCTGCAATTGTCTTTTGTGATGCATGATCCTTGCAGATGATTGTGAAGTGAAATTTCTTTCAATTGTGGTCCAAACTTCTTGGGCTGTTTTGCATCCAATGAGTTGAGGCAGAATAGATGCACTTATGGATGACATCATCCATGCACATATAAGGCTATCTTGTCTTTGATGTGCAGTGTAATCTTGATTAGGCACCAATTTGTCTTCATTATTTTTGACAAATTTTGGTGGTGTTATTCTTGTACCAAGAATGTAATCTTCTAAACCATATCCTCTAATTGATGTTTCTACTTACAATTTGAGCAGGTAGTTTGATTCATCCAGTTGAATGGATATCATCTGGCTCTGGGGTTTGATGATTGCCTTCATCAGACCATTCACTGGATCAGATTGTGGCTGGCTTTGAGAAACTCTTGAGCTAGAGAACTGTGGGCTTGCAGCATCATCTTGATCAGCCATGATGAACACACTGATTGTAAAATCTGAAGAAAAGGGTATGTAAATTCCTAACTGGAGCTTTCTTTGAATTGAGACTTTTCAAGAAAATTTTCCCGTGTTGAATCTTGATGGTATTCTGAGGACTTGAATGATGATTTCTTTGATTTCTTGTGACTGTGTTGTTTTCTGATGAGTTTTTCACTGCGCCCTTGATTCAACTGGAAGATTTTCTTGATGTTCTTGATCAGTTTGCTCTTTAAAGTATGGAATTTTGCTTTCTTTGATAAACTAATGCAGCCAGACAGAGGTTCTGACGAAGCACTATTTATTTGAGAACAACTATAACTCTCAAATGAAAGAATTTTGAATTCTTGATGAGAGGATTCCACGTGATGAAATTTTTCTGATGGACTCACTAATGTGATCGATGCAGTTAGCTTGAACAATGGCTCTGATACCAAGTTGGAAAACTGGAGTTGTATGAATGTTTTGATTTGTAATAATTTGTAGAAAGAATGTATATTGCTTTATATTCAAATACAAAGAATGATACAAAAGAAATGATACTGAATACAATGTCTCAAACAGAAAGTAACAATTATATACAAGTGTATTGGGCCTAATATATATCAGCCCGTAATCCAAACTAAATCTGAGAATATGGACTGCCGTTGGATGAAATAGATGGCCAGGATGAAGAGATAAACTTGATGTGGATTAATAACCTGGTGACGGAGGAAACACACTTCATTTAACTACAGGATCTATTTTAGAAAAGGATGCACATGTTCCTCGATAGTAGTGGCGAGTTGACTCAATGGATGCTAGCTCCCTAGTGCAAGCACTAGAACACGGCGAAGTCATAAGGATCTCTTCTTTAACGACATTGGGCATAAAAGAGAGGCGTCATTTAGGGATTGAAACAATGGATGCATAACGAGTTTAGGTTTGGAGGAGTGGGCGCTTTGAGATTTAGGGTTGCTTATTTCATTGAAGAAGTGGAAAATTAGTTTACACGGTGAATGAAAAGAGGGAGGTTAGGTGGGTTTAATTTTAGTAGAGAGTGGATTTGATGTACAACATTATGTTACGCTGTCTTTTGTTTTTCCTGTTTACTTAAGGATCAATAACAATAATTATCATCCCAACATTGTGTTCCATTGTTGTCAAAAAAACAACTTTTCTTGTAGTGGATGTCCTTACGGGACAATGATGTATTTAGATATTCTATCTAGAGGCACTTGGAACCCATCTCATCAGTGTCAATTTACCATTAAAATAATAAACATTATAGTATGATGTTAATGTATAAAATTAAATGGTATAATCTTCACATAACTTGAGCTTAGTGACATAACGTACTATTTGTCTTTATTGAATGTTCACTTATCAAACGAATATATAATTTAGACCTATAAATAATATACTAAATAAAATAAACAACAAAGCTTTACTATTTATGTTGCATAAATATAACCAGCCAACAAATTATGTTTGCAAAACTAATACGTCTCATTTTAGGCCCATCAAAGGGGTCGGGTCGAGTCATAAATGGGTCGGGTAGAATTTTCCCCAATCTATTTAAAACATAAACAAACCCGATCCATTTGACCCGTTTAATAAATGGTTCAATCCGATCCAACCCATTTAATAAAAGGGTCAACCCGACCCGATCCGTTTAACAAAAATTGCAATGTAAACAGCAAAACATACACCAAAAAATAAAACATTGCATCATTATATTATCAGTACTGTTTAAATAACTAAAAATGCACTACCATAAAATAAAAAATTGCATCATATTATCAAAAAATTGAAACACGGCCTAAAACTGTAACATATTTGAAAATAACATACAAAGGACAGCTTAAAATTGCAGCATGTCACAAACATCAATCAAATAACCAAATACTGAAAGAGACAAGTCTTTGACCAAGGTTCTCCTCAATCATCAAGCTTTGACAAAGCATCTGCACATATGTTGCATATACATGAAATATCAACCTAGGCAGCAACAAAAAGAGAATTAATCCATGCATAACTAGCACCAAGGCTGTATGCGGGAATACATGATACAGTGATACCATAGTAATCTGTAAAAGAATACAAACAGATTTACAAAGCTACTAATAAAAATGAAGACATGCTTCATGCTAGTCAATTTATACATGTATATGTTTCTGAATTACATGAAGGATAAATTTCATACTGTTAGTCTGAGTATCAGTAATATAAAAGTTGTGCACATTACCACGAGTATGGTAGGTACAACGTTAAAAATTATTGACGAGAGAACAAAGTTTATAGCAACGCTTAGAACCATTGAACCCAATAAATATAGCCAGAAAGTTGAGCGGGTTTGATCAAATTGGAATTGGTTTAATGGTAAATGAGCAATTCCAATTTTTGAAACTGATTTATATTGACTTACCTATGTATATATTCTCAGTATATTCAATATGAGATCAAGTCGACTATGAAATCTATGCAACAAAAAGCACTATAATCATCTGTTTCATTTTTGTTCTAAAACTTAAAAATTAGATGAAAAATATAGTTAAATACCCATGAAGCCAAAATTGTAAACTATGAGTCTATGTCATGTTTTATGTTTGATCTCCTAATAAGTTTACTAGCCTGGATATTTTAAATATAGTTAAATATCCTTTCTGACTTCATTTCACCTCAAAACTTAACCACTATCGATGGTAATTTCTTCACATTTACTGCAACGCATCCATTAATCACATATGTAGCTTCAAGTAAATTCACAATTGCCAAAGTAACTATATCAAAGAAGGCAAATAATACGAAAATCATAAAGAAACAAACAGTAACTATATCAAAACATAAATAAAAATGAAAATTGTACCTTCTACTATACAATCAATGACCGCCTAAGGATGGTGTAGGAAATTAAGTAAGCTGCTCTGCATCAACATGAAATTTGTAAATACCTTCATCTTCTTGTTTCACTTCCGTAGCAATTACATTCCCGTATAACCAATCACGCGTGCAAAGTAACGTCTCTACAATATCATCTTTAAGGGAACTGCGTTTGTTAGGTATGGCTCACATTGTATTAGAGTGGGTGCATAGATTGGATTATGATTAGTTCCACATCGCTAGATATTCTAAAAGAGATGAGCATATATAAGAGATTGGTAGCATGTAACAAAAAGGAATTTCTTTTGTTACAAATAAATGTTGCCATGAAAATATGTGTGCTCTAAGGGGATGTAGGGATATCGAATCATGACGCAGACACTAAAAAGAGCTTCAGTCAGTAGTCTTGCTCTTTCTACACTAAATAAAGTGCGTGCATAGCGGAAGATGCGAGGGGGCACTGCAACAAAAAAAAAGCTTTTGCAGCGTTTTAATAATGCTGCTGTAATCATTCGCAGAGTTTTGAAGAATGCTGCTTAACATCATGCTGCAATAGAGTCAGGGAATACTGCAGCGTTTGTAAAATGTTGCTAAAAAAAGGCCGTTGAAGCTTTTGCGAAATGCTGCAGTATATAAAATTGCAACGTTTTTGAAAACGTAATCTAATAACATGTTTCAAGTAGAACAATAACATACAGCAGTTTTGAAACGCTACAAATATAATTTGCAGCGTTTTCATTTTGCTTCAATTTGATTTTCTGCTGCATTTTGTTACTTTTAGTATTGCAGCTCTTTTAAAGGCTGCGGTATATCAACAATTTTGCTTACTGCAGCAGTTTTAAAACAATTATAAAAGACATGAATATTATATTCAAAAACAAATTGCTCAATTTATAAAACACTAACATATATGATCTGATATTATAAGAAGGTATAAAAGTAAAACATAATCAAAGCTACATCAATTTTATACACCATAAAGTTTAGTCATATACAACATTTCAAATGTTTTAACCACAAATGTTAACGATATAAAATCTTACAAAAAGTACTTGCTAAAAGAGAAAATGTAAATCGTGGAAAGTCCAAGCCCGTCTCCTTCAAAAGTCCAATATGCCTATAAAAATGCAATTAAATATTAGCAATAGAGAATAAATATGGTAGAATGTGAAAATTTTGAAATGGCATATATTTAACTGTAATGACGGGTACATCAGTGAGTCATATACACAGTAATAACAATTATTTCACTAGCAACACCTTCCCTCAACTACATTTCAAAAGTCTGTGTTCATTTGTAGTTGGCAATTTCAAGTTGTTCATTCTCTATTAAGTTACTGTTACATTTCATCCACCTTCCTTCAACTACAACCTGCATTACAACATGCATCTCTATCTTATTCTACTCAATAATATAATCATTACATGTGTGCAAAAGAAACTTAGGAAATGCCTAGTTTTAACCGCCTCGATTTTCTTATACTTGCTGTGAAAACTACTGCAAATAGTTAGGGACTATGAATAATGTAAAATAATCCATATGGGTACGAACAAACTAATTGTGTCTTGAATAAGTATGCCAAGGAAATTTACTTTATATATTTTTATAATACTTAACTAATTTTTATAAAATTATTTAATTTTTATAAAACTTAGTTAATATTTATAAACTTAGTTCATTTATATTTTTATAATACTCGGTTAATTTGAATTTTTATAGCATGACTTCTATAAAATTTAAAATTATAGACTTAGTTAATTTTTATAAACTTAGTTAATTTGAATTTTTATAGCATGACTTCTATAAAATTTATTATTATAATTATTTAGTTATATTTTTATAATATTCAGTTAATTTTTATAAACTTATTGAATTTTTATAAACTTATTGAATTTTTATAAGACTCTATTAATTTTTATAAAACTTAGTTAATTTTTATAAACTTACTTAATAATTATTATTATCATTATAGACTCATTTAATTATTATTATTATTATTATTATAATACATCTTAGTTAACTTCTTATTATTATAAATCTTAGTTAATTTTTATAAAATTATTAATTATTATTATTATACTTAGTTAATTTTTCATAATTATTATTATTATACTTAGTTAATTTTTCATAATTATTATTATTATACTTAGTTAATTTTTCATAATTATTATTATTGTTGTTGTTGTTATTGTTGTTATTCAGTTATTTTTTTATAATATTTAGTTAGTTTTTATAAACTTATTCGATTTTTATAAAACTTAGTTAATTTTTATAAACTTAGTTAATTTATTTTTATTACTATTATTATACTCGTTTAATTATTATTATTATTATTATTATCATAAATCTTAGTTAATTTATTATTATTATTGTAAATCTTAGTTATTTTTTATAAAATTATTCATTTATTATTATCATTAAGTTAATTTTTCATAAAATTTGTTATTATTATTATTTAGTTATATTTTTATAATACTTAGTTAATTTTTGTAATCCTAATTTATTATTATTATTATTATTATTATTTAGTTATATTTTAATAATACTTAGCTAATTTCTATAAACTTATTGAATTTTTAAAAAACTTAGTTAATTTTTATAAAACTTAGTTAATTATTATAAACTTAGTTAATTTAAATAGCTTTAACAATAAATACAATAAACAGATTTATTGTCTTCTTTTAATTTCATCATCTAACACAGTTGCCAATATTCATCAAAAATTCAAATATATTACAGTAAATATTAGAGAGATACATCGGTAAATATCAACCTTTATATTGATAGGTGGAACTACTATAAATCCGTAATTATTGTTAATAGCGTGGGTAGCAAAGCATATTACGGAGCTTTTACAAAATTATTAAATGCCAAGCTATAATCCGCAGTCATATCAAGCTTTGATAAACAAAAGAAGCAGTGAAGCAAACCACATATACAATAATGTTTACAAGAATGCTCTATTTTTTCTTTAATTGTTTAATTTTGAACCCGAAACAAGCCAAGTTTACTGTACTAGCCAGGTCTCTTTTTATTCTTACTAATACCATTATAACTTAGTCATGACTTATTAAATTATAACTTTTCTTAATACCATAATTATATTTCATGGTTCAATAATTAATCACGAGACAGTGAATTATAACCATGCCAATTGAAATCATGAGCAACTTTCCACCTGATAGCAAAATACTAATAAAAATCGATATCATAAACAAAACAGAAGTGGGGAAATGATATGAAAATATAGTGTTTTATGAACTTTATAAAATAATTAATCAGGTGGGATGCAAAGCAAAAATTTAAGTGCTCAAGGAAGCCTTGATTTGATCTGAGCAAACATATCTTCAATGATTTGTTTATAAAATGAGCCAAATAATTGTTTTATGGGCTGCGAGTTATTATTTATAATGAGAAAACACTAAACAATGATACATTATACAACAGAAAACTAAGTTAGTGACATCATCTTGAAATTTAAACATTCTAAGTCAACGTTCCTATATTTCTATAATTAAACCACATGGTTGAATAATTGGATTCAAACTAGTCTCATTTATTTCAGTTATACTTATATTATAAATTTTCTTTTTTCTTTCGATGTGAATTTAAACTTGTGTTGATATGCAATCATGTAGAACCAAGTAAACAAAACCATATCAAGACGTTGTAAGAAAAAGTTCTGGTTTAAAAAAAATCGATGTAAAAGATATATCTCACATATTTTTTGCGACCATATCCTTCATCTTCACCATAGCGATTTGGCTTCTTATACCCATCATCCACATCATCTTCACCTCCATAACTAGGCCTCTCATAATTGCTCCTACCACCACCATAGTCGTGCTCCTCACTTTTCTTGTACCTCCTCCTCTCTTTGTCTTCTCCACCTCCATAACTGCGCTTTTCATAGTTAGTCCTTCCACTACCGTAACCATACTCTTCAGTCCTCTTATACCTGTCATTTGTATCATCCACACCTCCATAGCTTGGCCTCTCATAATTATTTCTTCCACCATACTCATGATCTTCACTCTTTTTATACCTCCCACTTTCTTCTTCATCACCATAACTTGGCTTCTGATACTCGCTGTCACCTGCAAATACAATTGCATGTTAATGACCCCATAATAGATATCTCATTAAACTATGTTTTTATTATATTCTATTTTACACTACAAAAGAAGCACTGTTTAGCGACGGCTATTAGCCGTTGGCGGCCGTCGCTGGCCGTCGCTAGCCATCGCTAAATGTCGTTGCAAATTATCTCGTTGCAACAAAAGAAAGCGATGGAAAAACGACGGCTCCGTTGTTCTTTTTGCAATGGCTTGTAACGGTTAAGTGTCCACGTGGAAGCAACCGTGGGGTTGTTGGTTTCCCGGGTTGTTGATGCAAAACGTTGCAATTTAGCCGCTGCGAGCCGTCACTATATGCGACCATTTGGCCGTCGCTAGCCCTTGCGAGCCGTTGCAAACCTAGAACAAATTAGCTGCCACATTGCATCACCTTCAACCCTTAATCCCAATCAATCCAAATAATATAATTCCATCATTCCGCACATATAATACCATTCCATCTGTTAACACCTGTTTTTCACGACTTAGCGACTTACGACTTACGACTTAACTAGTTAAAGCGGTAACGACCTAACAAGTTAAAGTGGCAGCAAGATAACTCCAGAAAGCGACCTAGCGATCTAACGAGTTAGCGACCTAGCGATCTAACGAGTTAGCGACCTAACGAGTTAGCGACCTAGCGACCTAACGAGTTAGCGACCTAGCGACTCAGGAAAAGGGAACGACTTAACATGTTCCAGAGTAAAGCCACACGACCTACGACCCACCTCTTCTATTAGGTCGCTCACACTCAGTATCTCACCCAGAATGGCTCCACTAAGTCGTTAACGACTTAAGCTAACTTGGGATGACCCTTAGGTCGCTCACGACCTAAGACTTACGACCTACGACCTACGACCTAACCTTCAGATTTTTCCTATAAATACCTCGCCTACTCCATATTCAAGGGGGACTTTTTCCAGACTTTGAAGCACCGAAACTCTGCTGCATTCACGACTTCTATAACACTTCTACTACCAAAAACATCTCAAACTACCTAAAGAGAAGATGATCAACATTCAAGAGGGATTCGAAAGTTTCTTTTGCATTAAAGTGTTGATTACTTGTATCGATTGTTGAATAATCGAAGGAATTCTTGTAAAACTTGTAATCGAACTTGTGATAAAGAAGATAAAGTGGACGTAGGCTTGATTTTGAGCCGAACCACTATAAATCTGTTGTATTTTTACTTTTCTGCTATTCTCTGCTTATTTTAGTTCCCGTACCAACGGGTGGTGCTTTCACTTTACTAATATTCACACCGGGGTGTTAGCGTTCGATTTTTACGTTAACATTTTTGGTGCTTTCACTGAGAAGATCGAACTTAGGTGTGTTCTCACCATTGCTTCGCAAAGATTTGTTGAAAGAATCTCTTTGAAAACCAGAAGTCTATCTGAAATCATGGCTCCTGGAAGAAAGAGTAGATCTACGAGATCCGGAGATGCTTATGACAGGGCTGCCTCTTCTCCAGCGCCAAATCAGGCGACTCCTACTATTGGAGTCACAAGGGCCGAACTTGATGATGTTGTGTCTGGGTTATAACAACAGATGGAAGTTCAAAATGATTTGATGATGGACAGGTTAAACGCTCTGCTTGGGGCAAACCGACAACCAGAAAATAATGAACCAACCTTTGCTGAAGATGCTCATGACTCCCAAGACAAAAGTATTCCTCCAAGGGCAGCTGGGACCGCCGAAGGGACACCTCCCCAAGCTGGAGGTTTAAGGCCGCAGCCACCTCTTCGCGAACGTTTGTTTAGGCAAACTGTCGAAAAAGTGGCTGACGTCTGCCCGGCAACGCCTCTGAACGATGAGGAATACTTATCAGGAATGGTTCGCCAAATCATGAAAGAAAGTATGCAAAGGGATGAAGATGAAAATGATTGGGGATTCGCTCCAAGCAAGACTCCGTTTACCGAAAGAATTCTAAAAGCTGAATTTCCAAAGAAATTTGTTCCCTCTACAATTCCAGCCTATCGGGGGACAAGCGACCCTAATCAATTCTTGTACAAGTATGACTGGCATATGACAGGTGCCAGGGCAACAGATGAGATTAAATGCAGATATTTTCCTATCTATTTGGAGGGAGTGGCTCTACTCTGGTTTACAAAGCTACCGGTCCGATCTATGGATCAATTCTCAGACTTGACTCGTAAATTCAAGGATCAGTTCATGTTATATGCTACAAAGGCCAAGGACATAATGTCACTGTCCAGCCTAGAACAAGCTTCCGGCGAATCTATCAAATCTTTCTTGAATCGCTTTAACATAGCCTTGGCCGAAGTGGATAATGCTGAGCCTCGAATGATTCTAACCTACTTGATGCGATCCATCGATAAAACAAGTGAGTTTGGAAAATGGTTGAAGATGAAGGAACCAAATTCACTTGAGAAGTTTTATAAGAAGGTTGACGAATTTATCGTTTGGAGAATCTTCCTGCACCAGCAAAGGTAGTTGTGGCTGAAATTGCAGACAACAATGTGGCTGGAGCTTCTAATAAGAAAGAGTCCGGTGGTCAAAAGAGAGAAAATAACGGTGGGAAAAGGCAGAAAGATATAAAGAAACCGCGCCGTTTTTCGGATTTTACTCCTTTGACTAAGACTCCAGAGAACATCTTCTTCGCAACCAAGGATGCCATCAATTACCCTGAGCCATCTAAGATTAAGCTCGGGAAAAATTTTGTGCCTAATGGAAGGTTCTGTAGATTCCACAACCAACCTGGCTATGACACCAATGAATGTCGCCATCTAAAGAACATGATTGAAGAACTGTTGAGAGAGAATAAACTGCAACAGTATGTCAAGAGAAACAGAGGTGATCCGGCCTCGTCCACTCAGGGGCAACAACTCCCTGCTCGTCAATCTGGCTCAGGAGAAAAGGCTGTGGTACAGGAATCTGAAAGGCCCGTTATTAATGTAATCACAGGGGGTCCTTACCCAGCAGGCAGAAGTTGGGGAGAAATGGAGAGGTATGCTCATGCTCTAAGACATGCCCCCAAAGAAGAAACTGTTTTTGCCTTGGGAGATGCTGTGCCTTCAAAACAGCAAAGAACTTTTCACGATGACATCGTATTCAGAGTTAGAGATTCTGTGGGAATTGAGGCTCCCACCATGGATCCTTTGGTAATAACCGCCGGTATCGGACCAGCTATTGTGAGAAGAGTGCTTGTTGATTGCGGCGCTTCTTGTAATATCCTCTTCAAAAAGACCTTTGATCAAATGAAAATTCCGATGGCTGATGTTCAAGCTTCTTCGCAAAAATCGTTAGGTTCACTGGGGAACCAAAACAGCCCATCGGAACTGTCGACTTATTTGTAGAACTTGGTGAAGGGGAAAGAAAAGTGGTCCGTAAGCAAACTTTTGTTATTGTTGATGAATTTTTTGCTTATAACACCTTCTTGGAACGACCAACTCTTGCTGCATTCAAAGTTATTCTCATCCCGTGGTGCCTAACTATGAAATTCCCCACTGATAACGGCGCTGGTGTTTTGAAAGGGGACCAGAATGCTAGGCGGGAATGTTATCTTACAGAGTTGCGTGAGGCGAAGAAGAGAGAGATGGGAAAGGGTGCGGCACCTCCGCTCCGCATCAAAGAACCCACCTTGTAGCAAGTACGGGGTGGACCCTGCACTGGTAAGCATAGTGGTGCGCGAAAAGAAATTGATCTCAGAAAAACCAGTGCAGGGGAGAATAGAGTGGTGCCAGTAGAAGTAACGGTGCCAATACCTGTTGACCCGAGTGACCCAAACAAGGTGCTGAATGTGGTTCACAGCTTGGTATGACGGTTCAGAATATACTAATAGCATTCTTGAAATCAAACCTGGATGTTTTCGCTTGGAGTCATGCTGACATGTGCGGAATATCTCTAGAAATCGCAGTACATGCCTTAAATATTGATCCAAAATTCACACCCATAAAGCAGAAGAGAAGAACCCAGGGTCCTGAAAGGTCGACAGCATTGAAAGAAGAAGTAGATCGGCTCATGGAGAATGGCTTCATCAGAGAATCCACTTATCCAAATTGGGTTTCTAATCCGGTGTTGGTTAAAAAAGCAAATGGAAAGTGGAGAGTATGCATCGACTTTTCAGATTTGAATAAAGCATGTCCCAAAGACTGTTTCCCGTTGCCCAGAATAGATCAATTGATAGATGGAACAGCCGGGCACGAATTATTGTCTTTTATGGATGCTTACTCAGGATACAATCAAATCATGATGCATGAGCCAGATCAGGAGGACACGAGCTTCATCACTGATGTTGGTCTTTACTACTATAAAGTCATGCCCTTCGGACTAAAGAATGCTTGGGCAACTTATCAGAGACTCGTTAATGCCATGTTCAAGCCTCAAATTGGCAAGACTATGGAAGTGTACGTTGATGATATGTTAGTGAAATCAAAGAAAGCAGTAGACCACATGGATCATCTGACAGAAATGTTCACAATCCTCCGAAAGTATGGGATGAAGCTGAATCCTCTGAAATGTTCATTCGGGGTTGAGTCCGAAAAATTCTTAGGTTTCATTGTGAGTGCTAGGGGCATTGAAGCTAATCCTGCTCAGATCACTGCCTTAAGGGAAGTCAAACCCCCTGGAACAAAGAAGGAATTGCAAAGCCTCAATGGGAAAGTCGCTGCTTTGAGTCGATTTATTTCCAAAGCCATAGATAAATGCATTCCCTTCTTTGATGCTCTGAAGAAAGGAAAGTAGAATTTCAAATGGACTCTTGAGTGTCAAAAAGCTTTTGATGAGCTGATTCATCATATGGAAACGCCTCCAGTACTTTCAAAGCCCAACAATGGTGAAGATCTATTCATATACTTAGCAGTTTCATCTCATGCTCTCAGTGCAGCGTTGGTACGAGAAGATGCAAAAGTTCAGCGTCCAGTTTATTACATCAGCAAAAGGTTCACTGGGGCAGAAATGAATTATTCAAAGTTAGAAAAGCTCGCCTATTGTCTATTGATCGTGTCCAGAAAGTTGAGGCCATACTTCCAAGCTCGTCCTATTAAAGTCCTCACTGATCAACCTCTAAAGCAAGTCCTATTCCGCCCTGAAACTTCGGGTCGTCTTCTGAAGTGGAATATTGAACTCAATCAATACGATATCACCTATCATCCCCGAAGAGCAATCAATGGACAAGCTTTAGCAGATTTCATTGCAGAATGCACAGATAAAAGTGGCAGTGTGGAAGAGGTAACTGAAGACATCCCGATCCGATGGAAATTATATGTTGATGGTGCAAGAAATGACTACTGTTCCGGAGCTGGGGTTGTGCTGGAAACCCCCGAAGGGCGGTCATTGTGTTATGCATTGAGATTAGAATTTCCTTCGACAAATAATGAAGCCGAATACGAAGCTCTTATTGCCGGTCTGAGGATTGCTAAAGAACTGAGCATCAAATTATTGCAGATCTTCAGTGATTCCCAACTGATTGTATGCCAAGTCAAGAAAGAGTTTCAAACTAATGGAGAAAATCTGCCTGCTTACTAATCAAAAGCCTGTGAACTTCTCGATGATTTTGATCATTATACAATCAACCATATACCTCGGGAAGAGAACATGAAGGCAGATTCTCTCGCAAAATACTCAAGCTTTGGCGAAGCTCAATTATTGGGATTGGTCCCTGTAGAAGTCTTGACAGCTTCGAGTATTGATGAGATAGATATTGACTGGATCATGGCTGTATCTCAAGAAAAGGAGTCGTGGATGACCCCTATCAAGGAATATCTACTCAACGGCTCCTTGCTAGAAAATTCAAAAGAACGCCAGAAGCTGTTAAGAAAAGCCCCGAGATATGTAATTCAAGGCGACCATTTGTACGGACGATGATTCTCGATGCCATTACTCCGATGTGTAACCAAAGAAGAGGCTAAGACAATTTTAGCTGAAGTGCACAGAGGAGAATGTGGGGATCATTCAGGTGGCCAAACTCTTGCAAATAAAATTCTCCGTTATGGGTATTTTTGGTCGGATATTAACCGAGATGCTGCTAGCTATTCCCGAAAGTGTGACAGATGCCAGAGATTCGCAAAAATCCCAAGAGCGCCTTCCACCGTGCTAACACAGATGGTCATTCCATGGCCATTCGCCATTTGGGGAATAGATCTCATTGGGCCTATGCCGATTGCCAGATCTGGAATCAAATATGCCATTGTTGCTGTTGATTATTTCACTAAATGGGCTGAAGCTGAACCATTGGCTATTATTACCTCTAAAAAGATGATAAATTTTGTGACTAAAAATATCATTTGCAGGTATGGTGTGCCTCAGAAGATAATAACAGACAATGGTACCCAATTCGAAAGCGAAGAATTCTAGGAATTTTGTAGGCGATTCAAGATCCGAAAAAGCTTCTCAGCAGTGGCTCATCCGCAAGCAAACGGGCAAGTGGAAGCAGTGAACAAAATCATCAAATCAACCATCAAAAAGCAACTAGAAAAAGCAAAAGGTGGTTGGGTTGATAAGCTGCCACTAGCACTATGGGCATATAGGACTACCCATAAAACTGCGACTGGGCACACTCCATTCTCATTGGCATATGGATCGGAAGCAATGATTCCAGTAGAAATAGAGGTCCCCTCACATAGGAGAATTCATTTCAACCAAGCTGAAAATGAAAAGCTGCAACTTGAAGCACTTGACTTGCTTGATGAAAGAAGGAAAGAATCTGAACTCAGAGTTGCAGCTCAACAGCAGAGGATAGCCATAAACTTCAATTCTAAAGTTCGTCAACGCAGCTTTGAAATTGGGATCTAGTCTTGAAAAGGATCATGACAGCAACCGGAGTGTTCAGGCCAAACTGGGAAGGGCCGTATGTCATAGGCCAAAAAATTCTTGATGGCACTTTCAAACTCACAACTGTCGAAGGAGATCCAATCCCGAGAGCCTGGAACAGCAACCACTTGCGTCCATATTTTACTTAAAAGCCATGCTTAAATTTGTAAAATAATTCTGGATGTATCATTCTTGTATTGTAAGCCATTGTAAAATCAGTGTGACTCAGCAATAAGAACTATAAAGTGGACGTAGGCCCAATTCTTGGCCGAACCACTATAAATTTTGTGTCTTCTATTACTATATAATGCCTGTCTCATTTCGATGTGCAAATATTTTAAATACGTTGCTAAAATATCGATTTAATATTGCAGGCAATCAAAGCAAAGCTTACCTATTCAACACGTCACAAACCCAAGCGATTCCCATAAATCATTCAACAAACAAATGTCAAGCCACAAAAATTACAGACTCAATTCCTACATAAGAAAAACTTCACACAAACGGTTGGTGATTCCACCAAAGGGGCACCTTCCCAAAGGAAGGCACCAGGCCCTTGCTAACTGACTGTGATCGTTTGTGCAAACAGACATCCGGTTAAGTGGCTTGCGTTTGCCCGTGGATTCACTCAACCATGAAGTACACTTACCTGGAAAAATCAAACGGCTTACCAAAGAAAGGAATATGTATTCAAAAGTGATAGCAAGGGATCGCTGAGGAACAGATGATGAAAAGATATTGGCAAGCAGAAAAAAAAAACAATTCAAAGCCCTCTCCGGAGGCACAATTTAAAGCCCTCCAACGAGGAATGCTGTAAAATGAAATGTTTTTCTCAACCAATAAGGTTAATGGAACCACCGAAGGGGCACTTTCCCAAAGGAAGACACCGGGCCCTTGCTAGTTAATTGCGATCATTTGTGCACAAACATCTAATTAAGTGGCTTGCATCCGCCCCATGGATCCATTTGACTGTGAGAAATAACTTTCAGGCAAACAAATAAAGCCCTCCAATGAGGCACGCTGTAAAATGAAATGTTTTTCTCAACCAAAAAGGTTGGTGGTACCACCCAAGGGGGCACCTTCCTAAGATAGAAGGTTCCAGGCCCTTGTTATTTGATTGCGATCATTCGAACAAACGAGCATCCAGTCAGGTAACTTGCGTCTGCTCCATGGGACCATTTGACTGTGAGAAATAACTTTCCGGCAAAACAAACAAAGCCCTCTTTGGAGGCACACTTCACCAAGCTGAAGTGCCAAACAAAGCCCACTTCAGAGGCACACTTCACCAAGCTGAAGTGCCAAACAAAAGCCCTCTTCGGAGGCACAAGCCCTCTTTGGAGGCACAACTCTTCGGAGGATCCCTCTTCGGAGGCAAAAGACCTCCAACGAGGCAAAAGCCCTCTTCGTAGGCACAAGCCCTCTTCGGAGGCACAACTCTTCGGAGGAGCCCTCTTCGGAGGCAAAAGACCTCCAATGAGGCAAAAGCCCTCTTCAGAGGCACAAGCCCTCTTCGGAGGCACAACTCTTCGGAGGAGCCCTCTTCGGAGGCACAACTCTTTGGAGGAGTCCTCTTCGGAGGAAAAATACCTCTAACGAGGCAAAAGCCCTCTTCGGAGGCACAAGCCCTCTTTGGAGGCACAACTCTTCGGAGGAGCTCTCTTCGGAGGCACAAGCCCTCTCCCGAGGCACAACAGAAAAGCCCTCTCCTGAGGCACAACAAAAAATCCCTCTTTGGAGGCACAAGCCCTCTTCAGAGGCACATTCCTACCCTTAACTGTGAAGTGCTAAACAAAGCCTTCTAAAGAGGCACATCCAAAAAAAAAGTTTTCTTCAGAAACCCGCTTCACTACAAAGAGTAATCCACTTCTCAGAAAATAAAAGTGGCCATCTCCGAAGGTTGAAGTGTGTTAACTCTTTCTAAAAAGAAAAGAAAAAAGAAGAAAACTTCTCCAATACAAGGCACACTCTATTAAAGCAGAATAAAATTTCCTCAAAAAGGAAGAATTATTCTCTAAAATAAGAGTACAAGTCTTTTTAGAATATTGCAATGAGCCGTGGTATGGGGGCATATGGCTATATTAATAAAAACAACGCTCAAGCAAGCATACCACGAGCCCACTGCAGTATCGTACAAAGAAAATAAAGGAATTTGTGCAAAAACAAGGAGTAAATGTATTCACAAATACTGACAAGAGATTGTACAAGTAAAAGAGTCATTTTTATTCCATACTATCAAATTTTTTATACATGCACAGGTTTAAAAAAAGCGGGGGCCGGTACCCGCACAATCCCTGGTCGATACAAGTCTTTAGACAAAAGGCAAAATAGCAAAACAAGAAAGAAAGAACCACACTCATTTCTTCTTCCTCGAGCCGCCTTTGGAGCCTTCACCTGGTTTAATGACTAACTTCGCAGGTCAGCTTGGTCGAGTCGTGGAAGAAGTAGAAAGAGGTGCAACTGGGTCTTCTTCTGCTTTCTCATCATCAGCAGGAGCGTCTTTCTTTTTCTTTGAAATGCTGCATTTTCCCCTCTTTTTCGAAGAAGATTCGCTGCCCGGAGTAATAAGTTCAGATAGCTTTGTGTCGTCAGCATAAGATTTCTCCGGGGACCTCTCGCCCTCCACAAGTTCTTCCGCCTTCTGCTCTTGCGAAGCGGTCGGATCATCCAAGTCTTGGAGAGCTTCTATTTTTTCTTCTTGCGACCCCGGTTGAGAAGCAGAAGGAGGAGTAACTTGAAGAGGTAGAGGAGCAGCAGCTGGGGGAGGCGAAGCTGGTGCAGCACTTGTTGTTTTTGCTACAGTAGAAGAAAATTTAAAACATCAGTATCTCCCGCAAAGAGAGGAGATGGTGGCACATCAAGGCTTAAGTAATAGGCAAAAATTTCATCAAGCTCAGGTGAAGCAAACGAGCATTCCACTTGAGCCAGATCAGAATTGAAGTTACCTAGAGAGCCTGGTTTGATCACTTCGATTTCATAATCCTGGGCTTCAGTACTTTCCTGGGCCTCTTCTTTAGTATGAGCAGTTTTAGTTTGGATTTTGACTTTTGCAGGAGGTGAAGAATGAGAGCTAGAGCCAATGGTATCAGGGTCGACCAAAGCCGAAGGACTAGTGGGGTCGGCTAAAGGCGCCTTCTCCAGATGCTCTCCTCCTGCTGCTTCGGCTCGCTCCCTGGCAAGCTGTTCTTTCCCTCTAGCAAGGGCAGCACGACCCTCGTCGTCCAGATAACAAGCCTCCAGGTCCCCCTCCACATAGCCAGCATCTTTATACATTTCAGTCACTGCCTCCTACACTTCTGCTAGAGTAATTTTGTATCTTGGGCCCAAGAAAGAGAGGCTGCCTTTCCCTAAGACACTGAGAACGTAAAACTCAAAAGGAGTGGAGCTGATGGTAGCCTTGGTGGTTTCATGCAATTCCTCAGCAGCCGTTTTTCCAGCCATGGCATCATCACGCTCCTTTTCTACTTTTGAAAGTTGAGCTTTTAACGTTGCAATCTCCAAGTCTTGGGAGTTAACTTTTTCCCGCAACTGAATGGTATCCTTGCGGTATTTTTCAACAACATGCTGTTCCGCCTCATGTTTAATCTTGGCATCTCTTTGAGCAGCATGTGCATCTCTCACTTGCTTCTAAAAAACCTCTTCCTTTTGAGAATGGGAAGCGGAAGAGGTAGCAAGGTCCTCCTTGAGTTTCTTAACTTCAGACTCAAGTCTCTCATTTTCATCGGCGATGTTCTTCATTTCTGCATCATGTTGCTCAAGATCTTTCTTCCACTCCGACTTGTCGTTTTCCATCGTTAGCATAGCCTCAAGATTTAGGCGGTTGATTCTTTAGAGCTCATCGACAAGTTTTTGCCATCCAGACATTCTCTTAATGTCAATTTTAACGGCGTCAAGATTTCTCAACATAGCTTGTTTGTTGATGTGAACCAAATTAAGATCAAAATGCACTCCTTTTAAGCACCAGTGTGGAAATCGACTTTGAAGAGCAGTCGGGGCATTTTCAACTTGATATGATGGCCTGTTGAGGATCGTCTGAATATCAGTTCTTTTGAGGACAGGAGAGCCAGAAAGGGTTTCTAAAGAGAAGGGAGCAGCGGGCTTTTCAGAAATTGCAGACGTAGGCCTTTCGCTAAGCCCGGTCCACTTGCTTGAATCTTCACCAACATGACTCTTCCCTTTGTCATCGTGAGATTTTCTTTTATGAGTGTCGTCATCTTTTTGAGAGGAGTCATGGCGGTCATCTTTTCTTCCATATCGCTCCTCGTAAGACTGCCTCTCTCGAGCTTTTCTAGCCGCTCGTTCCTCGTCAGTTTCCCTGGGAGCCAGAGATATGGCACTTGGGATCATAGTAGTAGTCACGCTTTCCGTAGCGCATAAAATCATCATAGTACGAACTGCTTCGTCCCATTGGAGAATCTGAAAATGAAAAAGAAATAGAATTTAGAAATCTCCAGGAAAAGGAAGTTAAGTGCGAGTAACTGCTAAAAATCCTAAGTGTGTGTGGCGTGCAAACTACGCGCGTCAAGCTACAAACCACTCTTTAGTCTAGGAGTGATGTCAGCTTTTACGATAGGGGTCAACTCTTGGGTTGACGGAAGTGATCGCAAGATAGATGTTGCCTCAACTGATGGAGAAACAAGCTTAGGAGCGGTGATATCATCTTTGAAAAGCTCTTGAGAAGTCACCATAAAATTGCTTAACTCCCCGAAGATGTCATCACTATCATGCCCAGTCGAGTGAGTCACGCCAGCAGTTCCTTCTTCAACATGCTCAGCGCTTTTTGTGGCAGAACTTTCCTTCTCCGTCCCCTCATCGGCTCCCGGGCGGTCTTCCCGGAACATTGTTGAAGTTCCTCTTCTTCGATAACCGGAAGAAGCTTAGACTTGCCGGAAAACCCTGCACCCTTAGCAGAAGCGGAGCATTTTATCAATGAAGCCTCTTCAACAAGTTCTTTCGATGCAAGTTCTTTTGTGGGGGCTGGGGCATCAGATGTTTCCGGTTGAGAAGCGGGGGCATCGTGAAGCTGAAGGGATCGGGAAGGATGTAAAAGGCCAAATTGATGAAGACGTTCGTCTTTCAAAAGATATTTGATACTTCTCTCTTCGGTGGCAACAGCACTTAGCCTTTCAAAAGTTGGCTTGTGGCTGGAGTCTTTAGAAAGAAGAGGAAGTGCTGTAAAAGTAAAGGATGAAGTTAGTACTTAACAACTCGGATCTTGAAAAGCTCAAGAACGGGAAGAACAGGGATAGACAAGCTTACTTCCTACTCTCCAAATCGCGTAGAAGCCCGGGGGACAGCGGACAAAGAAAAATTGATTCAAAAACCCGTGGGCGCTTTCAGGAAGATTAGCAATTAGTTTACGATTCCTGGCACTCCTCACAAGTACACTAGAGGGATGGTCTTTATTCTTCACAAATGTGCACAAATAGCAAATCTCTTCAAAGCTCGGAAGACGGTCAAGTGTCCTCCTAAACAGTACACACAGTCCCATCAAGATGGCATAGCCATTGGGATGCAACTGGAAAGGAGAGATAGTTAATCGAAGAAAGAGCTGTCGAAGAAAATCGTTAAAGGGAGGAATAGCTCCACTTGAGCACATCTGACGATTAACTGCGATAAAACCAAGAGGCGGTCTGTCAGCAGTATCGTTTACTCCCGGAAGCAAAGCGTCTGCTTCATCAATACCGAACTGAACACATAACTGACTGAACACCCGTTGATTCAGAGTGGTTGATGTTCTTTCTGGGGGATCATCCAAGGGATTAGCTATTGGGAAGACTTCTCCAGCTTGCCCTACTATCTCTTCTTGTTGAGAAGTCATTCTACACAAGGAACTGGACATTCAAATATGAAGGTGCACGTTTCCTAAAAGCGTGTGAAGTGTTGTGCGAAGCTAATAAAATAACAAGTAAATAAAAATAGCAATACTGGTTGACATACGTCAATTCAGAAAAATTCAAGACTTGTTATTAAATTAAAATTGAAAGTAGTGTCAATGAAGATAACATTCAATAGTAAGCAGTTCTAACTGTGAGAATTTTTGCGTTGACACTTCATTCAAATTTGCTGATTCGTGGCATTTCACACTCAATTGAATTCAGTTTATTTTTCTTAAGTAGAATACTATCTCTTGATTTATTCCATCATTCGATGTGGGAAGTCAATGATGAGTATATTCGTCCCAGTTTTCTGCAAATGTTGTGTTTAACAGGTTATTAGCAATCAAGTCAATACAATCTGTGAAAAATTACAAACAAGTTCAAGCAGTTCATTCGATCAAGTTCTGTAAAATTTTGCAAATGCTCAAGTCCTTAAGTCGCAGGAACGACTTAAGATTATCTCCGGATTACTTAGGTCGTCTGATCATGTTCAACGACCTATCATAGGTCGGCCTCTGATAAGTCGCTCTGCTTGGGTGATAAAAGTTCATCAGCCCTGCGAGTTAAAATTAGGTCGTCTGATTGGCTTGGATGTATGAATTCGTTAAGTCGTTTGCTCAGTTAAGTCGTTTGCTCAGTTAAGTCGTTTGCTGAGTTATGTCGTGTGATTCGTGTTAAGGCCGTAAGTCGTTCCTCCTCAAAATCCTTAACTCGCTTAATGCCTTATCCCGTTCACTACTTCCTAATACATCAATTCGCCCACTCTTTAACTCGCTCAATCTTCCTCAGGTTGCATAACTCACAAACCCGATAACTCACAAACCCGATAATCCATAAACCTAAAAACCCATTGGCGCCATCACAACAAAAAACCCCTCGTCTCTCCAATACCACCAACTCACCCAAAAAACCATTAACACCATCTCCAATTCGCCACAAAATTCAATATCGCTGTTTTATCATGAATCGCCAGCCACAGCACGATCAACAACGGTCAAAAATTGGTCGAAACATGATTCTCGATGAAGTACAGTAAGAGAAGGCAAATCGAAGTCAGAGAGTGGGGATCGGTGATTGGATAATGGGTGTAGGAGAACAATGGCCAGAATTACTTACGTAGTTGAACGGAGGGTTGATCGACGACAAGGAGGTTGGAATTTGTCTTCAAAAAACTCAGAGATTCGTCAATGGCGGTTTCAGGTAATAGAGCAAGTGAGGAGAAGGAAGGAGAAGCTGAGCAACTTATAGGCGGGAAAGGTGGAATTCGAATCGGCCTAAAACGACCTAACAGCTTGAGCGACTCACGACTTAGCAATTCAGATGGCACGAGTTAAAAGATGTCGAAGCACACGACTTAGTCCCTAGGTGCACTACAAGAAAATTAGCTTTTGGTTGCAAAAATTGGTGGCGTTTGAATGTAAATGCAACTAATAATATTTCCCCTTATTATATAAATGCAACAAAAAATATTTCACTTCCCGCCTTTAAAAAATAAATTCTGCGTTTGCCCAAATAAATGTAACCAAAAGATTATCGCCTTGTTATTCCTATGCTCCTTAGAAAAATTCAATTCTTTCCCCTAAAATAAGCAACCCTAAATCAAATTCGTTCTCCAATCCAAATTTGTAATGCTCAGCTGTTCTAATCCTTGATAATAAGTCGACTTCTAGAAGCAACAAGGCTGCCTCCGATTACCATTCGAAAGAATCTCCAATGATCCGTATTTACCATAGTAATCCTACTCAAGCTTCCTTCTTCTTTATTTACTTCTATTCTCTACCCGAATGATCTGTATTGTTTAATTCGTTATTGAATTCATTGCGTGTATTAGAAAACGTACCATGAATTTGGATTTTAATCAGTCATGACTCATCTATTTTTGAACTCATTACGTGTAAAATTCAGATAAACACATCCAGCTTTTGATAAGTTTCCAGCTCTTTTGTGCTGCAGCAGGATTAACAAGCACTTTGGTGAAAACGAGTAAGTTTCCAGCTCTTGATACATGAATATGATAATGACTATGCAGATTTTTTCTTCTGATGGAAAATGTTTGAGCAAAACTATTAGACATTTAAAATTAATCATGTGGTGCTTAAGCACCATTAAGAGATGCAACATATTTTGTTAAGCTTTGCAATGTTTGATCACTAAATATTGGTTACAGTGGACATGTTGATATCCAAGACTTCTTGTCTAATTATGGCATAGGGAATTTCCATCTTGCTAAAAAGGTCAGTTATCATCCTAAATATTTTGTTCTCTGTGTTTTAACATTTGCACATTTTTGTGTGTTATATAAAAGTACTACTTGCAAAGCTGGTACACTTTTTATAACTTTCTGTGTTGCCGCTTTCTCGTTTTATCTGACCTATAATGTGAAAAAATAAAATCAAAAACAAAATCTTGTATTATCTTTGTTGGTTTGTATAAACCCAATAATAAAAAATGTTATTTATTTATATAATGGCTCCAACCAAAAGGGTTTCAAGTTTATAAATAATAGAAAATATTTTGTTCTCTGTGTTTTTCCTCATTTTGCTGGGTAAGTAACTATCATTTATGTCACAGACCGAAATTTTCGACTTTCGAAAATTCGACATCGATACTCACTTTATCGACTGCCGAGCAATCGAGTGCCGGAAACTCCAATAGTGAGGGTTTTAGAAAGAAGAAAAAGGCAGAAGAAGAAGAAAGAAGAAAAAGAGAAGAAAGAACAACAACAGAATAACATCAGATACAGAAACAGAAAACAATATCAGAATCTCACATATCACAGCGGAACAATATATAATAGATAAACACTAGTCTTTTAAAACAAAGAACTATATCAGTTTATACATACATCAATCATCAGAGTCAATATACAACAATGGACAGTTATATAACTTGTCCTCATACAGAATACACAGCGGAATAAGTATATCAGATACAAATACTACGTCTCGTCCTCCAGCTTATCTCCAAAGCTCCAGAATATCCAGAATATCCTGATAATATAACTCTAGGCTGCCCATGTGGAAATTGGTGGGCACCCAGAGTTTAGAAGGGAACAATAAACTCCGAGTCAGTCATGGTGACTGGTGTGAGATCGTAAAACAGTTATTCTTTATAACAACAAAATAATTTTTAAGTCAATTCGAAATGCTTTTGGAAAATGAAACTACCATAAGACCTCCCACCACACACACAATGCAAACGCAGACTTGGAGGAGATTCCTTCTTATGATAGTCAAAGATGCTTACTACGCAAAATCAAATTCTTTTTGATATTATTATTAGTGCATAGTGTAGAAAACATTTCGAAAGTAGAATATCAATCTTAGCCAGCATAGGTACCATTATAGTATGCTTGCTATAGCTGCCATATTAGATGGCAGGTTCTACAACTAAAACCGTACAAGGCTCGTATTGTTTCTTTGGATTTCCAACAAATGGTCAGGCTAAGGAACTTCCTATCCACGATGGGTACGTCCCTGGAATAGACGACCCGAGAACCTAACCGGATCTCTGCCAACACAAGGCCGGGTTACCTCTACAAAAATAGGTAACTACTGACACGCGTATGCCATCCCCCGATCGTCACCGATCTTCCCAAGGATCCCCGATTCGCAACAAACCACATAGATAATAATAATGCAGTAACCACAGAGGTTAAGTATCTGGGCTCCATACCATGATACCACCTTTATCCAGAAGGAATGACATACACTAAGGGGCGCTACTCCCTAGAACCTTGCCGCATTCGTCCTGTTTCGACCATTTCCGGGGTGTGAGGCTCGACGAAGTCTCGTCCACAAAGCTACGCTTTCTACAAAGCCCTGCTTCGGGTCAAACAAAATGATCAACCTATGATCACAAAGATATAAGATCAAACAAATGATCATATCACAAATGATCAAACACTGATCATTTTACAGCAACACTCAGTATGCCACGTTACCAAATTGGGATATATCGCTGATAAATTTCAACTACATAACCTCTGAGCTCGTACGTCTCAGAGAAGGGTGTTAAGCTACGAGAATAAATTCTCCGCCACCAACAGAAATGTATTTGAAAGAAATCAGCTTTATATCTCAAATTGTAACGTCAGACACACAATCCATACAAGTCTGTTCCGGGATCGAACAGAACCGAAGGCACTTCTCACGAAGCCCTTGCATTTCCGGATAATTTTCTAATCACGTCCGGACTTCCCGTCACTAAGGGTGATAAAACCTCTAAACCGGAGATCAGTCGATGTAGAGTAACTCGACGGTAATCCTTCCGTTTTCAAAAATATCCGGTCTTCAACACCGGTCTTCGAATGCAATTCATAACGACGTATCACATATTCGGAATGGGTTATACGACCCCATGGTCCTTTCCCGGCTAACCCGAATAGTGAGCGTTTATTTAAAAACAAGTGTGGCATTCAAATTCATCCAATTCACAACAAATACCTATCCAAGGTAATTATTGATAGTCGGTTATTTAACTATCAATAAAGATGCGCACATCATCAGATTCCAAATAATTTTCCAAATTATTTCATCTTCAAAATATCTTTACTGGATATAAAATTTCCACACTTCAAAAATAAATCAATATTTATTTTTAAACAAATTCCCATTTCTTTTATAAATTCCATATTGAATTTATATTTTTCGAATATCTACTGATATTCGATTTCCAATTGATTTCAAAAATTCACTTTCGATTTATCCTTAAGAAGATAAATTCTCAAAAACATTTCATTTCGTTTTGGAAAAGCATTTCCATTCTTATTAATAATAAGAAATTCAAAAATCTATTTATTTTCAACACTTGAAAAATATCCAATATACTTAAATCAAATTAAGTATATATATCATTCTTTAAGGAAATCTATTTTCTATAACAACATCAATTTGAGTCAAAACGAATGTTACGTAAAACATCGTTACGACGACTCAAAATCTCTAGTATAGGGATTCGAAATTAAGATAGATATGTAAATCCCAATACTACATCAAAACATTTCCTTTCGGAAATCATTTACTATAACAACAGTGTTATAGTCCATCATTTCCTTATATTTTCGAAAACGCCTATTTCAACAATGAACGTTGAAATCTATGCTTTCGATTCATAATACATTTTAAAACATCTTTAAATTGTTTAACTTCATTTTTAATATCACTTCTTCAAAAAAGTATCCATTTTACTTAAAATTATATTCACTGTCCAAAATCGTGAATATAATTCACTTAACCCAATTTCAATCTTTTCTACACATTTTTATTTCAATAAAAATTTGCTATCCAAAATCGCGAATATATCTTCTTTAAGAATCTTCTATATTTAATTTATCCAATTCAATCTATTTCGAATTTACAAACACGTTCATAAATTCTATTTCTCTTTTATAACTACTTTGACTTATAAATCTTCTTTATTAACAATTCGATCAATATTCCACTTAAAGGCAAAAAAATCAAATTTATAAGTGAATCTCTTATAAATCTTTTATAATACAATTTCATTCATTTTATAACTTCATACTTTATAAATCTATAAACTTCATATTTTCACAATTTATAATTCTATAAATTCATGTCTTCACAATTTATAATTCTATAAATTTCTAACACTTATAAAAAACTCGTTTTAAAATTTCAATACTTTTAATTGATAAATATCAATTCTGTACCTCCTTTATATACATCATTTTTTATAATTCAAAAGAAATCCAAACTTAAACTATTTTATAAATTACTTGACTATTTATTTCAAAATCACCTTTCAGTTATATTTCACAATTTAAAATTTTCATAACTTTAAATTTATAGCATTTATTTATTTAAGATAAATAGATTCAAAAATTTAATAAATCGTATACTTTCCAAAAATCACTTCAAAATCCCTTTTAAAGTAAAAATCGTTTATTTTTAAACTTTAAAATTGAACCCGATGATGCAACGCATCAATTAGTCAATCACAACAGTCAATATCATATCTCAACATATGATAACATAATACATCACAATATCTGTAAATAAATAACTACTGGTGAGGAATCCAGTTGGATCCCTCCAACCTGTTTCCCTGCATCCAAAGACGTCAGCACAATACCAATTCCGCTCCAGTACGGAATTATCGCGGTATATGGGTTTTATAAAAATCCGCTTACTAACGGCGCAATAGGGTCTCATCCGCTATACGAGGCGGGAAAATCATCAATCCAATATATACATATGCCAATATGTATATATTGCTATATATATAGATATATCCTATTATATCTAATAGCACATTCAATAGCAATCAAACAGTCAATCTAATCAATAACTGAAAATTTCCACTTTTCAATTGAGTGAGAAAATCTCACCTTAGCTTTTTATTTGCAATTCCCTTTCAATTCCAGAGTTGTTTTCTTCATTTTTACCTTGTATAAACAATTTTATAAAATTCATTAATATCCGAAATAAATCGAGTAATCAATTTTCGCTTTTCAATTTACTTTACTTAAATCTAACTGATGATTTAAATTTAACGTTTAATTTAATTCCAAACCAACTTCCTTTTGAAAATCCTTTAGTAATTAAAATAATCACCTAATTCTATTATATAATTATTATTTTCTTTGTTCTGTTAATTTATACAGCATATGTAAAATAAAAATAAAAAAATCAAAGTTATTACCTTACTGTCTTTCTCCTACACAAACATATTTATATCTATATATACTAAATTCGAATAGAATAGAATTAGCTGATCCCTTCTTTACTGTTTACAAATACATGTATTTATTAAACTCTAAGGAAGATAAAATTTCTCTCTAACTTATATATATACATATTTAAAAATTTAAACCTTTATAGACTTCTTCAATTTTTTTTTCTTTTTCTGAATAAAAGAGTTTGTTATTTTTACTTTAAATCAAATTTTTAATAGTAAGTTAATGTATTATATTTCAATCTAAATAAATATATAACTGAAAAAAAAACTATACCTACTGCCAACGTCGAAGTCGTTCTGCCTCCGACCAAATCGCGCCGCTCGCGATTCGAAAGCATGAGCGAAAACACTTCAACCCGCTCTGCCTCAAGATACTGCCCTCCTCCTTCAATCGCGAGCACCACGACCATTGATCTCGCGTTCACTCTGAGAACCCTAGCCTTCGATTCGCCGAGCTACTTGTACCACCACTTGATTCGACGTCGTGAGTTTGCCAGAGCCTTCCTCGCGTGCGCGAATTCGCCGCCTGCCGCCATCGCGACCTTGCTCGCGACGTCGCCTGCCCTTCGAATGCCACCTCCCCTTGCATCGCGCGGCTGCCCTCCAGACTCGAAATCGCGAATCGAGCTTCACGAATTTACCGCCTGGCCACTGTGCCTCGAGCGCGACCCTCCTCTAATGCGAACGCGTCCACGATCGTGAAGTCGTCGCGATTCCCTTATTTGAGGCCCTGATTTTTTTTCTCGTCGAACGAAAGTTTTTGTTCGTTTGTTTTGATTTCTAAATAGAAAACTGAAGAGGAGGAGCCATTTTATTTTGAGTTGTAGAACGAACAGATAAAGGAAGAGGGAGAGGAGATATTTAAAATTAAACGAGGTATGCTTTTGCACGATTTTCTTTCGTGATCGATGGCGTGGGTTAAGGCGTGATTTAAGGGAGGATAACGTGTTATAGTTGACTAATAAAAATATAAATTTAAATTTGAATTTCGTTAAAAATTCAAATGCGTTTTCCTGTCGTGTGCTCACATACAAGCACCGAAAAATACGAAAATTGAAATCCGACAATATTTCAATATTCCGGACCCAATGGAACTGGTTTCGTCGAATTCCGAGACTGTTTGAAAAATGACTATTTTTAAATATCGATTCAAACAATTTAAATTCAAAACTGAACGAAACAGTTTTAAATTCAATTCTGGAAGTTCTATTACCTTCAGTATCATCAATATAAATTTTAAAAGCTTTCGAAATATTTTTCTTCATCTCAAAATTGAAGATTCAAATTTTTATTCAACATTCAACAGATTAAATTTTTATAAATTTAATCGCCAATTTCAAAGTTATATTGGGAATTCAAATTAAATCATCGTTCAAATATTTAAAATAAATTAAATATTCTCAATTTAATTCGTTCAAAATTCCGGGTCGTTACAGACTTCCCCCCTTAAAAGAATTTCGTCCTCGAAATTACAGTTAGGAAAAATGGTTCTCAACTCGTCTACTATTTTTCAACATCCAATAGTTTTATCAATTTATCAAAACAAATCTTCCTACTAAAGATTCGTTATTATTCCACTAGTTTTCAACTTCAAGTACCGATTTCAAACAACATTGTTTAACTTCTAAATTCAAATTTAAATTCAAATTCAAATTTAAACTTTCAAAATTTTCTCAAAAATTTTCTAACGCCCGATATTTTCGAAAAATTTCGCCAGCATCTCCTTTGCGCGGCTAGATCGGTACTACTACAAAACGTCCCTACGGACTCTCTGATTTCAAAAAGAAAAAGAAAAAGCCAAGCGGCTAGACAAGAAATCATCAAAAACTCATATTATAATTCAAATACGTACCTTTCCGAGCAAATTCGAATTATCTTTGAAATCAAAATTCCAATTCCTTTTACAACACCTGTATATCCTACTAGCCATAATATCTAGTTGCATATATTCAAACTATTTTGCACATTGTATTACAAAATTTCAATATATACTTCTTACATCATTTTTAATTCTCTATTGAAGTTATATATTCTTTTCACTCAAGTTTACATTTCAAATTCATTTGAATTCTATTTCACAATTCCAATCTAATTTGGATTCGGTTCAACTTCTGAATATTGAATTTTATCAGCTTTCTTTAATTCACAACTGCTCTATTTTAAATTAGTTCCAATTACTAATTCATTACAATTCTAATTCATTTATTCACGTTTGTTTTCAACATTCAGTTCTAATTCCAGTTTTATTCTTCTGTTCATTCCCAAAATTTATTACAATTTACTATTTTGGTTTATAACCACTTATATTAGACTGGATTTCAAATTCCATATGAATTTTAATTCATCTTTCATTTGTAGTTATTCAATCCAATTCAATGCATACACATTCGAAATGAATTTCAACTTTCAATTTCACTTCATTCAAATTTGTTCACTTATACTTACTTTAATTTAACTCCATTCTTTAAGTTAAATTTATTCTACCAAAATTCAACCGTATAAGTTATCAACTTATTTCTTATTTTCATAAATATTTTTATATAGCATTCCAGAGTCTTAATAACATTTTCAAAACCATTTTTTTTTTTGAAAACAATTCAATTTATCCCTTGAATTTCTAAAACAAATTTCAAATTTTTTCAAACAACTTCCATTTAAAACAATTTGGCAGCAATTTCTCTTTTGGAAACCCGAAAATGAACATCGATGATGCTGCAGTCATTACCGAAGTTATTTTCCTGCGACCGAAAAGAGTTTAGAGCTTTTCATCTCTCCAAAATACTTTTCAAACCTTTGAAATTCATTTTCAAATCAAAAAGAAATTTAAACTTTTCAAATCTCCAAAATTTTCAAATTCTTTCAATTACATTTCCAAAAACTTCTCTGGAATTCCGTTTCAAATTACAATTCACATTTATAATTTACATTCTTAAATTTCATTCGTATGTGAATTAATTTCTTAACTTTGGAGTTTCGATTTCAGTTTCTTGTTCAGTTTCAATAGTAATGATAACATTTCAATATTATCACTTTCCTAACAACCATGCAACCATATACTATAATAATTCATAGAAAATGATTTCTTTTTTTATACAAAAATAATTTTGGGTAAAATTATTTCATTTACCCTATTTAAAACAATACTATGCCGAATTGTCCTATTCAAGTGTTTAGAGATCCCTATAATTGATCGTTAATTACTCGTATTGACCAGAATCCATATACCACTCAACAAATCAATCATCACAATATAAAATAATTTTTTATATTCACTAACAAATACGCGCTCATATCTATTATTACACTCAACTCATTCTAGAGTACTACTGACTCTATCTCTAATGAGTAACACCCAACAGAGCAGGGTTGTCGCTTAACCATATGCTCTGATACCACTTTGTCACAGACCGAAATTTTCGACTTTCGAAAATTCGACATCGATACTCACTTTATCGACTGCCGAGCAATCGAGTGCCGGAAACTCCAATAGTGAGGGTTTTAGAAAGAAGAAAAAGGCAGAAGAAGAAGAAAGAAGAAAAAGAGAAGAAAGAACAACAACAGAATAACATCAGATACAGAAACAGAAAACAATATCAGAATCTCACATATCGCAGCGGAACAATATATAATAGATAAACACTAGTCTTTTAAAACAAAGAACTATATCAGTTTATACATACATCAATCATCAGAGTCAATATACAACAATGGACAGTTATATAACTTGTCCTCATACAGAATACACAGCGGAATAAGTATATCAGATACAAATACTACGTCTCGTCCTCCAGCTTATCTCCAAAGCTCCAGAATATCCAGAATATCCTGATAATATAACTCTAGGCTGCCCGTGTGGAAATTGGTGGGCACCCAGAGTTTAGAAGGGAACAATAAACTCCAAGTCAGTCATGGTGACTGGTGTGAGATCGTAAAACAGTTATTCTTTATAACAACAAAATAATTTTTAAGTCAATTCGAAATGCTTTTGGAAAATGAAACTACCATAAGACCTCCCACCACACACACAATGCAAACGCAGACTTGGAGGAGATTCCTTCTTATGATAGTCAAAGATGCTTACTACGCAAAATCAAATTCTTTTTGATATTATTATTAGTGCATAGTGTAGAAAACATTTCGAAAGTAGAATATCAATCTTAGCCAGCATAGGTACCATTATAGTATGCTTGCTATAGCTGCCATATTAGATGGCAGGTTCTACAACTAAAACCGTACAAGGCTCGTATTGTTTCTTTGGATTTCCAACAAATGGTCAGGCTAAGGAACTTCCTATCCACGATGGGTACGTCCCTGGAATAGACGACCCGAGAACCTAACCGGATCTCTGCCAACACAAGGCCGGGTTACCTCTGCAAAAATAGGTAACTACTGACACGCGTATGCCATCCCCCGATCGTCACCGATCTTCCCGAGGATCCCCGATTCGCAACAAACCACATAGATAATAATAATGCAGTAACCACAGAGGTTAAGTATCTGGGCTCCATACCATGATACCACCTTTATCCAGAAGGAATGACATACACTAAGGGGCGCTACTCCCTAGAACCTTGCCGCATTCGTCCTGTTTCGACCATTTCCGGGGTGTGAGGCTCGACGAAGTCTCGTCCACAAAGCTACGCTTTCTACAAAGCCCTGCTTCGGGTCAAACAAAATGATCAACCTATGATCACAAAGATATAAGATCAAACAAATGATCATATCACAAATGATCAAACACTGATCATTTTACAGCAACACTCAGTATGCCACGTTACCAAATTGGGATATATCGCTGATAAATTTCAACTACATAACCTCTGAGCTCGTACGTCTCAGAGAAGGGTGTTAAGCTAAGAGAATAAATTCTCCGCCACCAACAGAAATGTATTTGAAAGAAATCAGCTTTATATCTCAAATTGTAACGTCAGACACACAATCCATACAAGTCTGTTCCGGGATCGAACAGAACCGAAGGCACTTCTCACGAAGCCCTTGCATTTCCGGATAATTTTCTAATCACGTCCGGACTTCCCGTCACTAAGGGTGATAAAACTTCTAAACCGGAGATCAGCCGATGTAGAGTAACTCGACGGTAATCCTTCCGTTTTCAAAAATATCCGGTCTTCAACACCGGTCTTCGAATGCAATTCATAACGACGTATCACATATTCGGAATGGGTTATACGACCCCATGGTCCTTTCCCGGCTAACCCGAATAGTGAGCGTTTATTTAAAAACAAGTGTGGCATTCAAATTCATCCAATTCACAACAAATACCTATCCAAGGTAATTATTGATAGTCGGTTATTTAACTATCAATAAAGATGCGCACATCATCAGATTCCAAATAATTTTCCAAATTATTTCATCTTCAAAATATCTTTACTGGATATAAAATTTCCACACTTCAAAAATAAATCAATATTTATTTTTAAACAAATTCCCATTTCTTTTATAAATTCCATATTGAATTTATATTTTTCGAATATCTACTGATATTCGATTTCCAATTGATTTCAAAAATTCACTTTCGATTTATCCTTAAGAAGATAAATTCTCAAAAACATTTCATTTCGTTTTGGAAAAGCATTTCCATTCTTATTAATAATAAGAAATTCACAAATCTATTTATTTTCAACACTTGAAAAATATCCAATATACTTAAATCAAATTAAGTATATATATCATTCTTTAAGGAAATCTATTTTCTATAACAACATCAATTTGAGTCAAAACGAATGTTACGTAAAACATCGTTACGACGACTCAAAATCTCTAGTATAGGGATTCGAAATTAAGATAGATATGTAAATCCCAATACTACATCAAAACATTTCCTTTCGGAAATCATTTACTATAACAACAGTGTTATAGTCCATCATTTCCATATATTTTCGAAAACGCCTATTTCAACAATGAACGTTGAAATCTATGCTTTCGATTCATAATACATTTTAAAACATCTTTAAATTGTTTAACTTCATTTTTAATATCACTTCTTCAAAAAAGTATCCATTTTACTTAAAATTATATTCACTGTCCAAAATCGTGAATATAATTCACTTAACCCAATTTCAATCTTTTCTACACATTTTTATTTCAATAAAAATTCGCTATCCAAAATCGCGAATATATCTTCTTTAAGAATCTTCTATATTTAATTTATCCAATTCAATCTATTTCGAATTTACAAACACGTTCATAAATTCTATTTCTCTTTTATAACTACTTTGACTTATAAATCTTCTTTATTAACAATTCGATCAATATTCCACTTAAAGGCAAAAAAATCAAATTTATAAGTGAATCTCTTATAAATCTTTCATAATACAATTTCATTCATTTTATAACTTCATACTTTATAAATCTATAAACTTCATATTTTCACAATTTATAATTCTATAAATTCATGTCTTCACAATTTATAATTCTATAAATTTCTAACACTTATAAAAAACTCGTTTTAAAATTTCAATACTTTTAATTGATAAATATCAATTCTGTACCTCCTTTATATACATCATTTTTTATAATTCAAAAGAAATCCAAACTTAAACTATTTTATAAATTACTTGACTATTTATTTCAAAATCACCTTTCAGTTATATTTCACAATTTAAAATTTTCATAACTTTAAATTTATAGCATTTATTTATTTAAGATAAATAGATTCAAAAATTTAATAAATCGTATACTTTCCAAAAATCACTTCAAAATCCCTTTTAAAGTAAAAATCGTTTATTTTTAAACTTTAAAATTGAACCCGATGATGCAACGCATCAATTAGTCAATCACAACAGTCAATATCATATCTCAACATATGATAACATAATACATCACAATATCTGTAAAAAAATAACTACTGGTGAGGAATCCAGTTGGATCCCTCCAACATGTTTCCCTGCATCCAAAGACGTCAGCACAATACCAATTCCGCTCCAGTACGGAATTATCGCGGTATATGGGTTTTATAAAAATCCGCTTACTAACGGCGCAATAGGGTCTCATCCGCTATACGAGGCGGGAAAATCATCAATCCAATATATACATATGCCAATATGTATATATTGCTATATATATAGATATATCCTATTATATCTAATAGCACATTCAATAGCAATCAAACAGTCAATCAAATCAATAACTGAAAATTTCCACTTTTCAATTGAGTGAGAAAATCTCACCTTAGCTTTTTATTTGCAAATTCCCTTTCAATTCCAGAGTTGTTTTCTTCATTTTTACCTTGTATAAACAATTTTATAAAATTCATTAATATCCGAAATAAATCGAGTAATCAATTTTCGCTTTTCAATTTACTTTACTTAAATCTAACTGATGATTTAAATTTAACGTTTAATTTAATTCCAAACCAACTTCCTTTTGAAAATCCTTTAGTAATTAAAATAATCACCTAATTCTATTATATAATTATTATTTTCTTTGTTCTGTTAATTTATACAGCATATGTAAAATAAAAATAAAAAAATCAAAGTTATTACCTTACTGTCTTTCTCCTACACAAACATATTTATATCTATATATACTAAATTCGAATAGAATAGAATTAGCCGATCCCTTCTTTACTGTTTACAAATACATGTATTTATTAAACTCTAAGGAAGATAAAATTTCTCTCTAACTTATATATATACTTATTTAAAAATTTAAACCTTTATAGACTTCTTCAATTTTTTTTTTTCTTTTTCTGAATAAAAGAGTTTGTTATTTTTACTTTAAATCAAATTTTTAATAGTAAGTTAATGTATTATATTTCAATCTAAATAAATATATAACTGAAAAAAAAACTATACCTACTGCCAACGTCGAAGTCGTTCTGCCTCCGACCAAATCGCGCCGCTCGCGATTCGAAAGCATGAGCGAAAACACTTCAACGAATTTACCGCCTGGCCACTTTGCCTCGAGCGCGACCCTCCTCTAATGCGAACGCGTCCATGATCGTGAAGTCGTCGCGATTCCCTTATTTGAGGCCCTGATTTTTTTTTCTCGTCGAACGAAAGTTTTCGTTCGTTTGTTTTGATTTCTAAATAGAATCCTGAAGAGGAGGAGCCATTTTATTTTGAGTTGTAGAACGAACAGATAAAGGAAGAGGGAGAGGAGATATTTAAAATTAAACGAGGTATTCTTTTGCACGATTTTCTTTCGTGATCGATGGCATGGGTTAAGGCGTGATTTAAGGGAGGATAACGTGTTATAGTTGACTAATAAAAATATAAATTTAAATTTGAATTTCGTTAAAAATTCAAATGCGTTTTCCTGTCGTGTGCTCACATACAAGCACCGAAAAATACGAAAATTGAAATCCGACAATATTTCAATATTCCGGACCCAATGGAACTGGTTTCGTCGAATTCCGAGACTGTTTGAAAAATGACTATTTTTAAATATCGATTCAAACAATTTAAATTCAAAACTGAACGAAACAGTTTTAAATTCAATTCTGGAAGTTCTATTACCTTCAGTATCATCAATATAAATTTTAAAAGCTTTCGAAATATTTTTCTTCATCTCAAAATTAAAGATTCAAATTTTTATTCAACATTCAACAGATTAAATTTTTATAAATTTAATCGCCAATTTCAAAGTTATATTGGGAATTCAAATTAAATCATCGTTCAAATATTTAAAATAAATTAAATATTCTCAATTTAATTCGTTCAAAATTCCGGGTCGTTACAATTTACTTTGCGCTTAACAATGTTGTTCACTTTTTTAGTTCTGGGTCTTGCGTTGTTCTTCAATGCATGTTTAGCAGCACATGGAGGATCATCATATATATATTCATTAAGTCACATGCATTTTGGTGATCCAAAAGTATGGTATGGAGTTCCATCATATGTTGTTGCTAAAATTTGAGGATGCCATGAAAAAGCACCTACCTGATCTTTTTGAAGAACAGCCTAGTTATAACATGATTTGGTACAACATTTTTACCAATTCTTTCCTTATTGTTTATATTACATGTATGTTCTTAAAAAAATTACATCACATTATCATAACAATGCATCATTCTTACTAAACATCACTTTTGAATTGATAATCAGGTGACATAACTATAACCGACAGTTTTGGAATCCGAAGGCATTCCAGTTTATAAAGCAATCAAAAATCAGAAGAATTTGTTATCACATTTACAAGAGGATATCATTCAGGATTCAACTGCGAATTCAATTGTGCAGAAGCTATAAATGTAGCTCTGGTTGACATATGGTCACTATGCTACTGAGCTTTACAGTGAACAGAAGCACGATCTGTATCTTATTGGAGCAGATCGTTAAGCTATAAAAGGGACTGAGATATAGAAGAACATAAGAGAGGAGAACGATTTCAAAATGATTGGCCAAACGATCATTTTTGCCGTCTTGAATCATTGTCGGTCTGGCTTATTATTATGGTAATGTATTCTTACAACTTACTTGAAATATATGTTAAGAAAAGAGATGGTTAAATAATGTATGTGTCAAAACATAGCAACCAAATGATCCTCATTGTATTCAACTGCTCAAGTATGCAAATTGTTAACGTGTATTTGGAGATAAACTACTATAATGCCAGCTACACCAACCCCTCCTCCCCAGTAAATGACCCCACGAACTCCCCATCAATCGACGGTGCAACCGCCTTCACCACCACTAATTACAATAAGGTATATTATAATTTTGATAATTTAAATTAGAATTAGGTTTTTCAGCTTTAGAGTCCTTATGTTTTTTATATGTTAACAATAAGGTATACAGTTAGTATTGTCGGAATAGCAATAGAATATTTGTCGATATTGTAAGTTGAGGATAACGGTAACATCTTTTTTGAGGTTTTGTTGCAGTTTTGTTACTTGATTATAGAGGAATGAATGTAAGAGAAAAAACAAAGATGTTTTATGCTTAGATTTAAGGAACGGTTTATGTGTGTTTGTGATTTGTTTTTGGGGTTTAAGCAAAATGACGATGGCTGGTTTGAAGAAAAGGAAGAAAGATAATAATGTTGGTGTAGTTGTTAAAAAATCCAAAGATATATCAAAGACTGCACTGGTTTTGGCATTAACTCAAAGCTCGGGTATCAATATTTTTACCTTTCCTTTGGGACTGATGTTTATATATTGTTGTTGATGTGTTATTATGTACCATTTTAGTTTTTAAACTTGCTTTTTGATGAATATTTTAGGTTCTTCATTTACAAGATCTCATGACGAGGATGGTTCGTTTCCATATCCACTGATGCAGCCCAGAATGATACCCAAAATGGTGAAGAGTTAGGTTGCGAACGACCTAATGATTCCTTTAAGTCGCTCCAAGTTGAGGCAGGCCAATTTGGTGAAGTGTTAGGTCGCGAAAGACCTAACAAGTCCTTTAAGTCGCTCCAGTGACTTAGTGAAGCTCGCAAACAACCTAGTGGAAACTCGCAACATAACGAAGGTCGCTCGCGAGTTAACGGGCTAAGCATGAAGACACTCGCGCGAGTTAATGTGATAGGTCGCTCAAGCGAGCTACGACCTAGGAAGGAAAACAAATCAAAGTTAGGTCGCGAACGACCTAACTCTCACATGCCGCTCACTTTAGGTCGCTCCGATATTTCGAGTGAAGACTGTCTCGAGCTACGACCTAAGTTAGGTCGCGTAAACGAGTTACGACCTAATTTCTTAGGTCGCTGAAACTTAAGCCGCATCCATCTTAGGTCGCTCGACCTTATGTGCTGAGAAGATAGGTCGCTGCCTTGCATTTTTAGGTCGCTCAAGTATAGGTCGCAAGACTTCAGTCGCTGGAAGAGCTTAGGTTGCTGCTGCGTGTGTGTGTTGTATCTTAGGTCGCTCAAGGCTTTGTGATATATGTTGTAAAGTGTTTTCTTATGTCGTTTGTATATAAGTCGTAGGTCCCGATCCATGTTAGGTCGTGTACTTTGTTAGGTCGCTGGTCTATGTTAGGTCATGAACGACCTATGTGTTGTACAAATTTGTGTTGTGTTGAGTTGTAAGCCTATAAATAGGCGAGTGGTGTCACTTGTAACAGTTTAGTTGATTTTGAATAAAATTTGTTTGTGTGCTTTGTGCCACTTCTTCAATTGGTAGTTGAGTGTGATCTCCTATCTCCACCTTCGGTATTCAAGCGCGCTTGAATCAACGATCGCTGAAGCCGATTCACGGAATCTAGTGCGCTAGATCAACGTCGAAGAATCGTACATCTTTAAACACGGTATCGTGCGCGATCAACGTGTTTGGGATAACTATAATCTGGTATCTTCGGATCAACGGATTTGGGCCATTCAGTATCTTCTGTTCCATCGACTGCTACTTTCACCGAATCATCATTTTGTTATCCACTGCTGCATCATTTGGTATCAAAGCTAGACTTAGCCAATCATAGCTAAGCCGAGTCTTGGAGCCAATATTTTATCAAAGAGTTCAAGCCGTGCATCACTTTGTTATTCAAGGCCGAGAGTTTGAAGTTGAAGGCCGTGCATCATTTGATATCATTTTGAAAGTCCAAGCCGAGAATTGAAGTGTTTGTGAAGTTTCCAATCATGCCGCCGAGGAGAGCTAATCATCATCAAAACATTGAAGATTTGTATAAGCGAGAAGAAGCTGAACAAATGGAACAACGCATAAGTAACAAATTCAATGAGAAGTTGGATGAAGGTATTGGGAGGTTAGAGAAGCTTATGATGGATATGAATCAAACCCGAAGAAGAACATCGCCAATTTCAAACCAAGGTGGAAACAGGGTTTCACCATCGGTTTCGGGTGGAAGGAGAATATCGCCACAATCTCATCAAGGTAGAAGAAGTCATAGAGAGTTCGAAGATGAACCATATCGAGATGATGAAAGACAAAGCAGAAGGGATATGCATGATCATAGAGATGTGGATGGACGGGATCGTTATCGAAGTACATCTGTTATTGATGAAGATGGTGATAGAGGGAGTTTTCATTATCGAGATCATGGCCAAGGACGGAATCGAGATCGAGATTTTGAGGATGATCGTCGATGGGAGTCGGGGATGAAAACTGAAATGCCAGAATTCAAGGGTGGAATGGTGGCTGAAGAGTTTTTGGATTGGTTGTCTAATGTGGAAGAAATTTTGACTTTAAGGAGGTTCCTGAGCATCGAAGAGTTAGGTTGGTTGCTACACGTTTGAAAGGGAGAGCTATGGCATGGTGGCAGCAAACTAAACTAACACGAGAGAGAATGGGGAAGTCAAAGATTGAATCATGGGATAAGATGAAGAAATTAATGAAAGCTACTTTCTCACCTTACAATTATCAATCTCTTATGTATCAACGTTTGCAGAACTTAAGACAAGGAACGTAGTCAGTGAATGATTATGCAGACGAATTCTATCAGCTGATTGCGAGGAATGATATCATGGAGACGGAGGAGCAGTTGACAGCTAGATTTTTTGGAGGGTTGAGAATGCAGATACAGGATATGGTGAATATGTTTGATCCCAGATCTGTCGCTGAAGCACATCAAAAAGCTCTAGCTTGGGAGAAGCAAGGCAGGAGAGGTGATGGTGTGTTTACAAATTCTAACAATCCAATGAAGGGGGCTAGTAGCAATGCGAATGTTTCGAAGGCTGTTGCAAAACCAGTTGTTAATGAAGTTGCTAAGACCAGGGTCAATAGTGGTATCAAATGTTTCAATTGTCAGGAGATGGGTCACAAGAGCAATGAATGTCCAAAGCCAAAGAAGCGAGCGATGATTGCTGAGGTTGAAGATGAGGATGTAGAAGCTGAATGTTCTAATTCACCACATGATGAGGAGGAAGAAAATGTGTCAGGAGATGAAGGGTATTCATTGATGATGAAGAGGTCGTGTTTAACACCAAAACAGGAGGAGGAAACTAACTGGTTGAGGAGTAACATCTTTCAATCAACATGTACTATCTTGGGAAGGGTTTGCAAGTTTGTCATCGATGCGGGAAGCTGTGATAATATTATCTCTACAGAGGCTGTGAAGAAATTAGCATTGAAGACAGAAAAACATCCGAAGCCTTACAAGTTAGCTTGGTTGAGGAAAGGTGGGGAGGTGAAAGTTGGAAGAAGGGCTTGTGTTAATTTTTCAATCGGAAAGAAATACAAAGATGAAATTTGGTGTGATGTTGTGGATATGGATGTATGTCATCTGTTGCTGGGGAGACCGTGGCAATATGATAGGGCGGTGCAACATGATGGGCGTGCTAACAGTTACAGTTTCATGTTTGAAGGAACTAAAATCACTTTAATTCCTAAGAAGCGACAACAAGAAGAAAGCAAGTTGGAGGAGATTGAAGAACTTAAAACTTTGCTATCCTTGAAGGAGTTTGTTAAGGAAGTCGAAGAGGAGCCTGAAGTATTTTTGTTGATTGGACGAGAGAGTAATGAAGTGGTTGAGATTCCTGAAGAAGTGAAACCAGTGCTGGAAGAATTTGATGATGTATTTCCTGAGGAACTACCAACGGAGTTACCACCATTGAGAGACATTCAACATCAAATTGATCTTGTTCCAGGGGCTGTGTTACCTCATAGACCACACTATAGAATGAGTCCAAAGGAACATGAAGAGTTGAGAAGGCAAGTGGAAGAATTACTTGAACAAGGGCGTGTACAGGAAAGTTTAAGTCCTTGTGCCGTGCCAGCTTTGTTAGTGCCGAAGAACGATGGGACGTGGAGGATGTGTACTGATAGCCGGGCCCTAAACAAGATTACAGTGAGATATAGATTTCTGATGCCGAGACTTGATGATTTGTTGGATCAGTTGAGCGGGGCTACTATCTTTTCAAAGATTGATTTGAAGAGTGGTTATCATCAAATTCGAATTAGACCAGGGGACGAATGGAAGACAACATTCAAGACGAGAGAAGGATTATATGAATGGCTAGTCATGCCGTTTGGTCTTTCGAATGCACCGAGTACATTTATGCGGGTGATGAATCAAATTTTTAGACCTTTTATTGGGAAGTTCGTGGTGGTGTATTTTGATGATATACTGATATATAGTAGAAGCTCAGAAGAACATTTGCAACATCTGAGAGAAGTGTTGATGATACTGCGACAGGAACAGTTTTATGCTGCAACGAAGAAATGTGTGTGTTTGTACCAAAAATGGGCACAATACTCTTTGGAAGTTTTTGAAGAGATAAAAGTGAAGAATGAAAATTAAAACTGTGGATTATCTAACAAAAACTCCAAATAACAGAAAGTAAATTGCAAAGACAAGCGATTTAGAGTGGTTCGGCGTTTTGCCTACGTCCACTATGAAGTTTGATGATTTTATTGCTCGATACTTGAAGGTTACAGTAGTTTATAATGTAATGCAACTGAATTTAAATGCTAAGTATCAATCTAAAGCAGCGGCGGTGTTCTGGAGTAGATCTGGCAGAATCTGGGCGCTCTTCAGTACTTAGAATTATCCGACCCCTTTTCTGAATGACCAGGGGCTCTATTTATAGGTGTAGGAGGTTGATATTTCGCCTAAAATGAGGGGAGACCAGTTCTGGTACGTCAGGGGGCCCACATGGCCGAAATTTGGAGATCCGGGCCCACTTTGGGATCGATTCGACCCTTGGTTCGAATCGATCATGAAATCATCCAATCGAGCTGAAATTTGGTGTGGACATTCTTCATCATGTGTTTAAGCTTCTGTGAAAATTTCATGGCATTTGGACTTGTAGAACTCGAGATATGATCGATTCAATGTTGCATTTCTGGAGAACAGGGATACTTCGAATCGATCTTAGTTCGAATCGATTCGGTCGACTCGATGCTTGCTGCGACGTGGCGCGTGTCTCTCGCTTCGATCCGTTTTGTACTCCGGTTTGACTGGGTCGAATCCATGGCTCGGATTCGAGGTAATGGATTCGAAGGATTCTCAGTTGAATGGATTCGAAGATGGTGGAGTCGAGGTTTATCCAATTGCATGGATTCGAAGATGGTGGAGTCGAGGCTGGATTCGAACTTAAGGCATATGAGGACTTGCTTGATGGAGTCGAAGGCGGTGAATGCTCCAATGGATTCGAAGCTATCGATTTCGTCTGATGGAGTTGAAGCAATTCTCCTTTGACCGATTCGAACCAGCCTCTTTTTCATGGATACGAGGCAATGCTTGTCTGATGGATTCGAACATAGGCTTCGCCTATGGATTCGAACTAAGGATGTTCTACTCCATCTTTTGTCGACAATATCTCGAGCATACGAACTCGAATTGACTTGAAACTTGGATCGTTGGTTCCCACGGCTTTGCTTGACGTGCCTTATCAATTGTAGCCCGATCCGGACTTGAACAAATTTCATCGATATCCATAGCGATCCTTACGTGTAACCGATTTCCGAGACGATATGTCGCCGGTTTCTAGTTAAGTCCTTGGTGTCACGGCCTTGCCAAAAGGCGGGATAACATTTGCCCCCCAAAGTACGTCTTGTGTAAACATGACGTGCTTTGAAAAGCTGCAGTCTCTCATTGGATAGCTACAACATGCTTTATCGAAAGTTGCATTCTGTATCGCAATAATCGACTGTCGTATAATTGTGACTGGCTGTTAGGCTTTTGAGTCATGACGAGATGAACATTTGATTCCTGTAGATGATCAAGACCGAAACATTAGTCAGAAATACGTGCATACGTGTATTATCTTGACCTTGGTTAACGTTGCGTGATCGCAAGTTGTTGTCAGTTCGGTTTGCTATCGAAATCTGCATCGGTCCTCTCCTGAACCGATTTGAGATTCGAGTTAAAACATCGCTTTTATGATTGTTTATGATCATCCTCTCGTATCGATCCTCTCCTGAATCGGTATAGAGAGTAGACAAGCAATTTTTCATATCGAAACGATTCGTCCCCTTTTCATCTGCGGTCTTTGATGGATTCGAAGTTATGTTGGTTCGAATCGATGGCTGTCGAATTGATGGCCCTAAGAACCTGGTGCTTCGAATCGATAAGACCTTCAATCCATCGGATGTTCGGTGGTTTCTTCGAATCGATGACGCTTTGCATCGATACTTGCATAAATGGAGTCGACGTCGCAAAAGGTTCGAAACTGGATGGATTCGCACTAAGGAATGGATGCGTAGCAGTTGAACGACTCCGTGTTGTGATGGATTCGAAGCAGCGGTTTACAATGGATTCGAATTCGCTGCGTCGAATCGATTAGTTTCGATTTTCTCACCTGTAGAAGCCGGTCAAGCGTACCGGGAGGCGAATCGTCCTACTTCCCCTATATATACCGGGGTCCTGTCCATTTTTTACTTTTTACTTTTACTGTTTCCTTGCCTTCTTCTTCGAATCGACTTTCCTAGAGCCGAGAAAAAAGCGCGTCTTCCCCGAATCGATTGAATCTTGCAAACCTTCATTCGTAATCACATTAAACCAGGTAACTAATGGATCGATGCCAGTTGAGAAGGACAAAACTGGAAGTCTTCATCTTCAATTTTTCTTCTGAAAATCTTGAAGGGTTGTGAGATCTGAATAAAAATGGTTTGAATCGATGATTCGAGGCATAATAAAACGTTGAGATTTCCTTAGAGAAGAAGAGATCTTGAGGGATGTTATCTTCTATTGCTTCGTATCGATCTAGAATGGAGATTATTCGAATCGATTCTGACTGCAGATCTTCGAATCGATGCTTGCAAAGGAAAAAGGATTCTTGTTGATCGATTCGAAGTAACGATACCTCGATCGATTCGAAGGTATTTAATGTCGATCGATACGAAGTCACTCAACGCCCATGGATTCGAAGCGTTTCTCCATCTCGAAGTACATCGAGTCGAACCATATGGATTCGAAGTACATTGATTCGATTCGATGGATTCGAACGCCTTCAGTCTAGAGAATCCAACTTTTCTAACTCGTTCCAATATCTGAACTACGACTAATTTCAAGTTGAACTTTGACGATCTTAACGAACTTTATCACACTTGATTCCGACGAGCTTCGGCCTTGCATAATCGAACTTGACTGAAAGACTTGAACTCGAATTTCCTTTGAAGCTCGTCGATGGAACTATGACTTAACCAATAATACAACTGATTTATACTTGAAGTTAGTTCGTAGCGTTTGGATGGTGTGGATGTGACGGTCAGCGATGACGGTCATTTTCATTCTCGAATTCCCAAGTTATGTTGCACGAATATATTGCTTCATTCTATTAAATTTGCTTAAGTGATGCACAGTACTTGCACTGCACGACACGTTCATACACACTACACTGGGGCATGCACGGGCTGTTCATGAACTTAACGTTGCTTTCTGATGAGTTAGCTAATTATGGAATCTTCGAGCTCCCAACAACAAGAGGTACAGAGCTCGACTCCTCCGGTGCTTGAGATTCCCGATATTCCTGCCGATGTAATTGATCCAGCTCCAGATGAATTGCCAGAGGCTATATTTATTGAGGACCCGGTTGATTCGGTTCAATCTAACATCTCTGAATCCTTATTGGGACGAATATGCTTAAAGCATAACATATCTCTGGATGATGTGTTACTACCTAATGCCGAGGATAGACCGCACAATCCGCCTGATGGATATACGGCTTTTTATCGCCATGCTTGCGCGGCCGGAACTCTCCCTCCTTTCAATCAATATATCAAAGGGATGCTATCATATTTGGGAATCGCTCCTTCACAACTTCATCCCAACGGGCACGCGTTGCTGAACAGTGCCTTTATCATATTTATGGACTGTCTCTTTCGCCCGCCAAGGCCCACCGAGATCAGACACATATTTAACTTCAAGAGTAGGGATGATAGCCCGTCTTTTACATTCCTGGAGGCAGTTAGGAATTGCCAAGTTGTAGTTGGAGCTTGGACCCGACTGAGTTATTTTAAGAACGAGTGGTTCTATGTTCGGTGCCCTCCGGGTTTTTCTAGGCGATGGTTGTCTAGACGTAAGTGCCTTAACCCCTTTTTTTTTGACCAATAGCTCTTTGGTGTTAAAATTGACATTTCATTCCTTTTACAGCCATTATCTCCAGGCCCGATGGAGGACGTTTCCAGGGTATCGTCCGAAGTCTTCAAGAAGTTCCAAGTGAGTTGAGGCATATCGACTCGGTGCTGAACGATTACAACTTAAGAGTTCTTGGTTTGATCGACATCAATCAAAGTATAGTCGTTGAGGGATTTGCAAAGTCCGCCTCCAAGACGGAAGATAAGAAGAAAACCAAGAAGAGAAAGGTGAAGAAGTCATTCGGAATCAGAATAATCGAGGCGGGTGACGAAGAAAGAACCCACACAGATTCAGAGCCGATGGCTGATCTCTCGGGAAACTTTGAAGAATCGGGAGAAAAACGGAAAGGCAAGGCCGCCGTTTCCAAAAAACTTAAGTCCAAGGGGGGAAAATATGTAGATGTGTTTCTTCCCGCTTCCGGAGTCATGATTTCTGAGGCCGCCCCGTCTCATTCGAGAGATTCTTTCAAAGGGCTTGACGATATTCCTATCCCAGATTATATATTGATTTCTCATAATCCTGGGTTGGAGGAATTTCAAGATGTCCTAAACATGAACGAGCCCTTCCCTTTAAGTGCGGTCAACACTTCCGGTCGGTTTGGGGGTTTACACACTTACACACACTTCCACAGCACTTCATGACTTTTGCATAGTAAACATTGCTTTATGGGATCCTAATCCGTAATTCTTTCTTATCGCAGGTGAGATGTCAGGACGTGGCTCTACTCTGGATAGGCTTCGGAATGTGCGCCAATCTTCTCCATTTTACGATTCCCGCAGGAGAGAAACGGATAGGGATCATGGGCGAAGCTATTCAAGTCAAGAACGTTATGATAGAGACAGAGATTACTCGCGTGGCCGTTCTGGCTATGATTACTCTGACAGAGACCGGGGATACCAGTACCGACCCCGATCTCGCTCTCCTCCGCCTCCCAGGGCCCCAGTAGATCTCCCAGGGCCATCTCATCAGCAGCAGCTGCCTTCTCAATCTTCTCAGCCTGATGCTCAGCGGCTAAGAATGGAACCGATAGCAGCTGCTATAATTGAACAAGCTCCGGCTGAGTTGACAAGCGAGGGAGCTGCTAAACTCGCCCAAATGAAAAATGACTACCCTGAAATTTGCATGGATGGCTATATCTTCCCTCCTAACTTTAAAAGAATTCCTCCGGACGCTGAGACCACTGCTCATAGTTATATCCACGACTTCTATGCTCAGTATAAGGAGTGGTACAAGGCAGCCGTGAAGGCTTCTAGAGTAGCTTTTGACCGGGCGAAGATCATTGCTGAACGTGATGCTGACATTGTCAAACAGAAACGCATCATTCAGGTTCTTCAAACTGAAGTGGAGACGTCCCGGAAGTCAAAGCTTGAAACTCTTCAGAAACATGAAGATGTCGTGGCCAAACTGGCGAGGATGCAGCAGGAACACTGCGCCACGGTAGAAGAGATGGGCCATCGTAACACCACCATTGCAGCTGAGCGAGACTTAGCCGTTAAAGAGCTGAATGAGCTCAAGGCCAAATTCACTGAAATGGTGAAGGAGAAGGATGATGCAAACGCCACCGCTCAAGAGGCTTGCGATCAAGCAGTATCTCTCAGAACCGAACTTGCTGCGGCGGCGGTTAAGGCTAAGTCTGCGGAAGCAGAAATTCAGGAAAAGATCTTGGAGGAGAGGTCTAGGCTAGATGCTGAGTTTGACGATCTCTTAGTCACGTATAACGCTAATGTGCTGGAACACAGAAATTTAGCGTGGCTGGGAGATGACTCCATGATCTTGTACAATGCCTGGACCCGACTGGTGAATGAGAAAAGAGCAGCGCATCTAGACGGAACACTTGACGACTTTGAACTGGAGATGCGTTTGCTCACCGAGGATGAGAGGAAGATCCTTCATGAGGCGGTGATCTCTATGGCGAAAGAAAAGCTTGGCGTTCAATCTCTAGAGACAGGCGAAGGCTCGGGGATCGCGCATCATGGGACAAGTGTTGGAGCTGTAATTCCAACATTGCCCGAAACCACTGGTGCGGTAGATCACCAGCCTGTTCCTGCCTATAATCCTGACCAACCATTATTATCTTCTGCTGAGGATTCTGCCCATGTTTCTGTCCAGACCAAGGAAGGTATTTGAACGCTTCTCGTAGTTTAGTTGTGAAGAACCTTAAGCAACACACTTGGCTAACAATCTCCGTTTTGTCGCATTTCAGTGACTGAAGTTATTGTCTCTGCGCCTCTTGCTCTGTCAGTTCCTCATCAAACACAAGGGGTTGTATTTTCTGAAGCCATCACGACTTCTACCTTGATCGGCGAAGAGGGAGATGCAAATATGTTTTCTTTCAGCGCTCAAATGATTGAGGAGCTTCTCAATGAACCCATCGATCCTTCCGTCAACCCGTCCGATGCTGTGATTGGGGCTGCTCCGGCCGTTAGTTCATCTATGCCAGCTATTGGCACATCCGACGCGGCCCAAGTATCCCGTGAGGACGATGTTATTGCTGAGATCGATGCCGAGATGGCAGCAGGGAATGCTGGTATGAATCCGCCCGGGCCTGCCCCGTTAATGGTGATTTCACCGGGCGGTACCGTAGTGATTGAAACTGCTCCTGTCCCTCCTCCTGCTACTACTCCTATGCCTCCAGCTCGACCTCCTAGAAGAATTTCCGTCGCCTCCAGTTCTGAGGAAGACGTTGACATTATATCACTGCCGGAGGGCAAGCCTGAAAAGAGTAAGCGGTCGAGGAGAAAATCAGGCAGCGGATCTGGTGGAGCTACCCCGAAGAAGAAGATAAGGAAGAAGAAAGATTGAACTCTTTCTTTAAATCTTTGTTGCGTAGGGTAGCATTTTGTCAATTTTGATTCTTTTTATAGCCGTGTATAGATGTGGATTCGGCTCCCACTAGCAAAAACTTTTTGAAACACTTTGTAATCAGATTCTTTTGGTTGATAGTGGAAATGCAAATTTGTTCCCTTTTTGTCTTCAACTTGTTATGTGTTATGATTCTGCCCCCAGTATTGGGGATAAGTGTGGAGTTGATATATGTTTATACTCCGCCTTGCGCACTGGGAGTACGGAGTTAGTTAATGTTTATACTCCAGTTCGCGCTCTCGGAAGCTGGAGTTTGTTGATGTTTATACTCCAGTTCGTGCTCTCGGAATCCGGAGTTAGTTAATGTTTATACTCCAGTTCGCGCTCTCGGAAGCTGGAGTTTGTTGATATTTATACCCAGCTTGCGCTCTCGGAGTACTCTGGGGTTTTGTGAATGTTTATACTCCGTCTCGCGCTCTGGGAGTACGGAGTTGAATGAATGTTTATACTCCGCCTCACACTCTGGGAGTACGGAGTTAAGTAAAAAGTTCGTACCCAGCTCGCGCTCTCGGAGTACTCTGGGATTTTAGGAAAATGTTTATACTCCGCCTCGCACTCTAGGAGTACGGAGTTGGTTAAAAAGTTTGTACCCAGCTCGCGCTCTCGGAGTACTCTGGGATTTAGGAAAATGTTTATACTCCGCCTCGCACTATGGGAGTACGGAGTTGGTTAAAAAGTTTGTACCCAGCTCGCGCTCTCGGAGTACTCTGGGATTTAGGAAAATGTTTATACTCCACCTCGCACTCTGGGAGTACGGAGTTGGTTAAAAAGTTTGTACCCAGCTCGCGCTCTCGGAGTACTCTGGGATTTAGGAAAATGTTTATACTCCGCCTCGCACTCTGGGAGTACGGAGTTGGTTAAAAAGTTTGTACCCAGCTCGCGCTCTCGGAGTACTCTGGGATTTAGGAAAATGTTTATACTCCGCCTCGCACTCTGGGAGTACGGAGTTGGTTAAAAAGTTTGTACCCAGCTCGCGCTCTCGGAGTACTCTGGGATTTAGGAAAATGTTTATACTTCGCCTCGCACTCTGGGAGTACGGAGTTGGTTAAAAGTTTGTACCCAGCTCGCGCTCTCGGAGTACTCTGGGATTTAGGAAAATGTTTATACTCCGCCTCGCACTCTGGGAGTACGGAGTTGAGTGAAAGGTTGTCGTGTATCAACCCATTTCTGGCCTGATGTGATGGCTTGCCCCCGAGCCCGGGTTTCATTTAGTGAGTGGTTGGTTGCTTCATAGCCACTCTCTACTTGAATAAATCCCATTGTGTGATGGAATTTAGCTCTTCGTGCATCGTGATGTTGTTCATTGTATTTAATGAATCACAGCTCTGGCTCGAAGAGATGGTATTTTATTGCTGAAATAAGAAAACATGGCAAAGTCAGTTGCCTTATTACAAATTCTAATTTCGAAATGCAGAAATAAATTCTAAAACAGGATTTAAACTAAATAGATAAACATAGCCTGTTATGTGCAATAGCGACGAAGACTTTCGCTATCCAAGGCCTTTGGTGAAGCTAGACCATCAGCGGTCGTTAACTCATATATGCCATCCCCGAGCTCTTGCTTAATCTCATGTGACCCCTTCCATGTTGGTTTCATGTGTGGTAGTGCTGGGTATTCTCTTTTAATGACAATCTCATTGCGCTCAAAAGTTTTAAGTCGGTCCTCGGCATTGCGTAATCGGGCGACTCGATTTCGGCGTATGACTGTTCTCAAGTCAACCTGGTCGCCCTGGACGACTCCAACCCCGTTGACGGTAGGGAACTTTAAAGTTAAGCACCACGGGGCAATTACGGCTCTGAATTCAGTAAGGGCAGGTCGTCCTAAGAAAGCGTTGTATGGCGAGACTATGTTCAACACAACGAACTGTAATGTCCGAACTCTCCTATGTTCCTTAGATCCCAACCTAACTGGTAGCTTCACCATCCCAATAGGTACGGTAGCGCTACCGTTGAATCCATGGAGGTGAGTTTGGCAAGGTTCCAAATCCCTGGCTTTCATCCTCATTTGATTATAAGCATGTATAAAAAGGATATTCACAGAGCTCCCGCAGTCAATTAGTATCCTCTTCATCCAAGCTGGACCTACTTGTGCCGATATCACGAGTGGGTCAGTAGTCGGGCTTCCGACATAATCAATATCGTTGTCTCGGAAAGTGATGTCGTTAATTATCGCTCTCTTTCGTTTGGTCGAAGGTTTATTGTCCAAGTTATCATCGTACTCAAAGTCTGTTCGTCTAGCCAAGTTGTTATATTATTTCATTTCTCCCCAGCTTCGCTTCGCTGTACGAGGACTATCACTTACAACATTAATTACCAGTCTTCCTCCGACACGACCTGGTTCTTCCTGTCTTTCTGGATTCTGCACATGATTTTGATTTGAGGGGCCCGCCCCCTCAGACTGCGGTGCCTGCACAAACTGGTCTAACTTCCTCTCCCTGATCAACTTCTCAATGAGGTCCTGCAAGTGTCGACATTCATTGGTGTTGTGGCCATAACTTTCGTGGAATCTACAGAACTTCCCTGTTTGAATCTGCCTCTCCGACGATTGCTTCGGAGCCGGCTTCTTGTATTGCATAGTATTGCAAGTCTGTAGGTACACATTTTCCAGCGATGTATTCAATGGTGTGTAATTATCGAACATTGGAGCCTCACGTCGTGGACCTCGATTTGGATCTCTTTTCTTATTCTGATCATTGTTACCTCTTGGCTGAGTTTGCTTGTTCTGTATGTTCAACTGAACTTTTCCGGAATTGTCACCGGACTATTTTACTCCTACATTGCTCTGTATTCCTTCGCTCCTGGGTACCTCATCGTCCTGCTTCCTAGACTGTTTCGCGTCCTCTTGCCGTAAGAATTGTGCGGCTTTGGAGTAGAAACGGTCCAACGATGCGGGTGGTTTTCCAGCTAACCAGTTTCCAAATTCAGAATCAGGGTCAATCCCCTTTGTCAATGCCATTAAGATTGAGTTATCGTTGGGATTACTAATCTCCACACATGCCGCATGGAATCTCTCTAAGTAACGCCTTAGCATTTCCCCGCGAGCTTGGGTAACACTGGATAAGGTGTTGACATCTTTGGGTCTAGCGACATGCATGCGAAATTGTTCAACAAATTTCTTAGCCAGTTGATCAAATGAAGAGATAGACCTAGGTGGCAATCTTGTAAACCACATTGTTGCAATTCCTCCCAGTGAGATGGGGAAACTTCGACATTTTACTGCGTCATCGGCCCTTGCGGCGCTCATAGACCATTCATATTTCAAGATGTGTTGATTGGGATCAGAATTTCCTTCGTACATAGGAAGGGTTGGCATTCTGAATCGCCGGGGAGGTTCAGCATTCAGTATCTCGTCTGTGAAGGGAGTATGACTATGGGAAAGTCCCCAGTCGTCATTGGTAAGGCCTTGGCTTTCGTGGATCATCTGACGTATCATAGTCGAGATGTCTGGCATTGCTACATTTTGAGCATGCTGAGCTAAGGTGTGGTCGGTTTCCACAGTGCGAGTTTGGACCGGGCGCTGTCGACGGTCCAAGTTTCGCCTCCTTGGCTCAGCGTCTTCTGGGACGTATGGTTCAGAAGTACGTCCCTGTTGTTGATTGCTTGAATCTGGAAGATGTCGGGTATCAACCCTTGTTTCTACTGTGGCAGCTGTGACATGATTGTCCGTAGTATATTGTGGAGTATGACCACCTCGTACTGATGGCCCAGCCTGGAAGCTGGTCGACGGTCCTACCCTCAATTGCCCGACAGTTAGGGCGGGTTGATATCCAGCAGCTTGAGCCTGATCTCCCTCTAATCGGGGACGGGTAGATCTATGATGATAGTCGGATGAGGCAGAACTTTCAGTGGATGAGCGGGAAACATCGTCCCTTCTGGACCTCCTACGACCCTGGCGGTTCAGTTGGTTTGTCAATTCGATATTGGCACGCAACTGTTCGGCTAATTGCTGCCGACTCTGAGTCAGCTCTTGAAGCAACACCTGGAATTCTTGTCTAGTGACTGCCCCAGACGGATCTGAGTGGGCAGTGTTGTCTTGGTTGGATGGCTGTTGTTGAGCAGGATTCTGTCCATCCCTACCTTCTTGTCCAGTAGCTGTAGAAGTGGTTCTTGTGCTAACCATTTTGAATGATGAATCCATTTCCTAGACTTTATGCAAATCTGAATAGAATGGAAGGATTATGAATTAGAGATCTGGATCTTCCTCTTGGATTTGTGCAATCCGGTATCGATGGTAGATCCAAGGAGCAGGAGAAAAAAGCTGGTTTTTTCTCAGTGAAAGCACCAAAGTGTTTGTACCAAAAATGGGCACAACACTCTTCGGAAGTTTTTGAAGAGATAAAAGTGAAGAATGAAAATTAAAACTGTGGATTATCTAACAAAAACTCCAAATAACAGAAAGTAAATTGCAAAGACAAGCAATTTAGAATGGTTCGGCGTTTTGCCTACGTCCACTATGAAGTTTGATGATTTTATTGCTCGATACTTGAAGGTTATAGTAGTTTATAATGTAATACAACTGAATTTAAATGCTAAGTATCAATCTAAAGCAGCGGCGGTGTTCTGGAGTAGATCTGGCAGAATCTGGGCGCTCTTCATTACTTAGAATTATCCGACCCCTTTTCTGAATGACCAGGGGCTCTATTTATAGGTGTAGGAGGCTGATATTTTGCCTAAAATGAGGGGAGACCAGTTCTGGTACGTCAGGGGGCCCACATGGCCGAAATCTGGAGATCCGGGCCCACTTTGGGATCGATTCGACCCTTGGTTCGAATCGATCATGAAATCATCCAATCGAGCTGAAATTTGGTGTGGACATTCTTCATCATGTGTTTAAGCTTCTGTGAAAATTTCATGGCATTTGGACTTGTAGAACTCGAGATATGATCGATTCAATGTTGCATTTCTGGAGAACAGGGATACTTCGAATCGATCTTAGTTCGAATCGATTCGGTCGACTCGATTCTTGCTGCGACGTGGCGCGTGTCTCTCGCTTCGATCCGTTTTGTACTCCGGTTTGACTGGGTTGAATCCATGGCTCGGATTCGAGGTAATGGATTCGAAGGATTCTCAGTTGAATGGATTCGAAGATGGTGGAGTCGAGGTTTATCCAATTGCATGGATTCGAAGATGGTGGAGTCGAGGCTGGATTCGAACTTAAGGCATATGAGGACTTGCTTGATGGAGTCGAAGGCGGTGAATGCTCCAATGGATTCGAAGCTATCGGTTTCGTCTGATGGAGTTGAAGCAATTCTCCTTTGACCGATTCGAACCAGCCTCTTTTTCATGGATACGAGGCAATGCTTGTTTGATGGATTCGAACATAGGCTTCGCCTATGGATTCGAACTAAGGATGTTCTACTCCATCTTTTGTCGACAATATCTCGAGCATACGAACTCGGATTGACTTGAAACTTGGATCGTTGGTTCCCACGGCTTTGCTTGACGTGCCTTATCAATTGTAGCCCGATCCAGACTTGAACAAATTTCATCGATATCCATAGCGATCCTTACATGTAACCGATTTCCGAGACGATCTGTCGCCGGTTTCTAGTTAAGTCCTTGGTGTCACGGCCTTGCCAAAAGGAGGGATAACAGTGTGTTCATGACGCATAGTGTTTTATTTTTGGGATATGTAATTTCAGATGGAGGTATACAGGTGGATCAGAATAAAGTAGAAGCAATCAGAAATTGGCCACAACCCAGGACGATTACAGATGTTAGAAGATTTCATGGTTTGGCATCATTCTACCGAAGATTTATTCCACACTTCAGTAGCGTGATGGCACCAGTTAATGATTGTATGAAGGGGAAGCAATTTTCATGGTCGGAGGAAGCAGGATTTCTTTTGAGAGAATCAAGGAACTAATGACAACATCACCAATTCTAGTGTTGCCGGATTTTCAATTGTTGTTTGAATTGCATACTGACGCATCGAAGGTTGGAATTGGAGGGGTGTTAAGTCAGAAGGGACGTCCTATTGCATATTTCAGTGAGAAGTTATCGAGAGCAAAGATGAGATATAATACTTATGATGTCGAATTTTATGCTATCGTGCAAGCTGTGAAACATTGGAGACATTATTTGTTTCATAAAGAATTTGTTTTATAAACTGATCATGAGGTGTTGAAGCATATGCAGGGACATGACAAGATTGCAGCTAGGCATGCTTCACGGATTGCATACTTACAACAATTTACATTTGTGGTGAAGCATAAATCAGGAATTACGAATAGAGTGGCAGATGCATTGAGCAGAAGGAATCATGTGTTGACTACAATGAAGGTTGAAGTGACAGGGTTTGATATGTTGCCAGAATTATTTGTCGATGATCCTTACTTTGCGAAGTTTGTTGATGAAGTCAAGGAGGGGAAGACGGATGAGTTTGTAATGATGGATGGTTTTCTTTTTAAAGGGAATCGATTGTGCATACCAGAGTGCAGCTTACGTATGAAGATTGTAAAGGAGTTGCATGAGGAAGGTCATGTGGGCCGAGATCGTACTTGGAAATTGATTTCTCAATCTTATTATTGGCCTTCGTTGAAACGAGAAGTTGGAAAGTTTGTGGAAAGGTGTCATATTTGCCAAGTTTCCAAAGGGACAGCGACGAATGCGGGATTGTATATGCCATTACCCATGCCAACTAGACCATGGGTTGATATCAGTATGGATTTTGTTTTGGGGTTACCTAGAACTCAGAGGGGGAATGATTCGATATATGTTGTAGTGGAAAGGTTTACGAAGATGGCACATTTTATCGCTTGTAAGAAGACAGCTGATGCCGTCCGTGTTGCCAAGTTATTCTTTAAAGAAGTATATCGCTTACATGGTTTACCAGAATCCATTGTTTCTGATCGGGATACCAGATTTCTAAGTCATTTTTGGCTGAGTTTGTGGAAGATGGTGGGAACAAAGCTAAATTTCAGTAGTACTTACCATTCGCAGTCCGATGGTCAGACTGAAGTTGTTAACAGATCTTTGGGAAATTTATTGCGGTGCCTTGTGAAGGATAATCTGAAGAGTTGGGATATGAAGTTATGTCAAGCAGAGTTTGCTCATAATCATGCTATAAACCGTAGTACGGGTTTCAGTCCATTTCAGATAATGTATTCAAGTTTACCAAAGGGGCCATTGGATTTGACGATAGTACCACAACCAAAGGGGACAGTTAAACGGGCTGTTGATTTCGTTGATGGATTGGCAGAATGTCATAAAATTGTTCAGGAACGATTGGAGAAAGCGAATGAAAAGTATAAAAGATCTGCGGATTTGAAATGAAGAAGCGTTGAATTTAAGGAAGGAGATTTAGTATATGTTGTACTAACAAAAGATCGTTTTCCAGTGGGAACATACAATAAATTTAAAGCTCGAAAGATTGGTCCTGTAACGATTGTGAAACGGATCAATGAAAACGCTTATAAGTTGAAGCTGCCGGAGGATGTGTACACTTCTGACGTGTTTAATGTTAAACATCTTATACCATATCATGGGGATGAGCTTGTTGTGGAAGAGGAAGGCGTAAATTCGAGGATGAGTTTTTCCCAACAAGGGGAGGATGATGCAGCCCAGAATGATAGCCAGAATGGTGAAGAGTTAGGTCGCGAACGACCTAACGATTCCTTTAAGTCGCTCCAAGATGAGGCAGGCCAATTTGGTGAAGTGTTAGGTCGCGAACGACCTAACAAGTCCTTTAAGTCGCTCCAGCGACTTAGTGAAGCTCGCAAACGACCTAGTGGAAACTCGAAACATAACGAAGGTCGCTCGCGAGTTAACGGGCTAAGCATGAAAACACTCGCACTTGTTAATGTGATAGGTCGCCCAAGCGAGCTACGACCTAGCAAGGAAAACAAATCAAAGTTAGGTCGCGAACGACCTAACTCTCACATGTCGCTCACTTTTGGTCGCTCTGATATTTCGAGTGAAGACTGTCTCGAGCTACGACCTAAGTTAGGTCGCGTAAACGAGTTACGACCTAATTTCTTAGGTCGCTGAAACTTAAGCCGCATCCATCTTAGGTCGCTCGACCTTATGTGCTGAGAAGATAGGTCGCTGCCTTGCATTTTTAGGTCGCTCAAGTATAGGTCGCAAGACTTCAGTCGCTGGAAGAGCTTAGGTTGCTGCTGCGTGTGTGTGTTGTATCTTAGGTCGCTCAAGGCTTTGTGATGTATGTTGTAAAGTGTTGTAAAGTTTTTTTTATGTCGTTTGTATATAAGTCGTAGGTCGCGATCCATGTTAGGTCGTGTACTTTGTTAGGTCGCTGGTCTACGTTAGGTCGTGAACGACCTATGTGTTGTACAAATTTGTGTTGTGTTGAGTTGTAAGCCTATAAATAGGCGAGTGGTGTCACTTGTAATAGTTTAGTTGATTTTGAATAAAATTTGTTTATGTTCTTTGTGCCACTTCTTCAATTGGTAGTTGAGTGTGATCTCCTATCTCTACCTTCGGTATTCAAGTGTGCTTGAATCAACGATCGCTGAAGCCGATTCACGGAATCTAGTGCGCTAGATCAACGTCGAAGAATCATAGATCTTTAAACACGGTATCGTGCGCGATCAACGTGTTTGGGATAGCTAGAATACAGTATCTTCGGATCAACGGATTTGGGCCATTCAGTATCTTCTATTCCATCGACTGCTACTTTCACCGAATCATCATTTTGTTATCCGCTGCTGCATCATCCACAGAGCAATGCAAAGTGTTACACCGAGTGTGTTTGCTTGCACTTTGCACCTAGCGCATACACTCTCAGTATTTACTGTCAAAATGGCTATTTCCATGCATCCTCAATGTTTATATGAATTCTTTTCACTGAGTAAAAAACCTAAGTTATCTCAGTTTTTAAACTGCGGTTTTTTAACCCAAAGGATGACTCAGTTTTTAATTGAGTTAAAAAGCTCAGTTTCAAAACTGAGTTTAACTCAATTAAAAACCGAGTAAGCATTAATAGTTGTACAAATAACGGACTATTTGTGGTACCAAATTTCTAATAATTGTTTTTGATCCTTTCTTGTATATATAGGTAGTGCATATGCTATTATTAAATTCATTTGGTTATTGTTTCAATGAATAGGTGGAATGGAAGAGGAAGTTTGGAAATATCAAGGAGGAAACTATAAAGACCCAAAGCTGAAGTACTGAATGCTTAGGAAGTACCTGTTTATCCAGTCACCTTGCTGGTAAATAAATTAGCATGAGACACTACTAATTATTAACAACTCTGTTTTTCTTTGACAGATAATTTGGATACTATGAAAGAAGCTTAAAATGTATTACTGAATTGATTTAAAACTTTGACCATTCAAAATATTGTTTATTATGGATGAATCCACTTAGGTGTTAGATAATTAATTCATCGTCTCGCAAATGTTAGATAATTTTTCCATTTGCTTTCTTAAAAATGGTAGAATTTATTACTTTGATAGAATTTATTACTACTATATGTATAGACACATGGACATTGGTGAACTTGCAATGGTGGGAGGAAGTGCTGAACTGACATGATTGTTCCATGTTGTGTGGGTTGAAGTGGAGTGGAGTAAGTGGTGCAACAATTTAGATCTAGCCTTGTTGGGTTAGCTGGTGAACGAGATTTTGTGATGTTGCTCTATTATGATTCCTCATTATTACAATACATTAACGATGCCTGAATCCTGATGCATGGATATGTGTCAAAATCTCATAGTGTAATGACCTAGCAACTAACCTTTTCTAAGCACATTCGACGATGGTCATTCATCTTGATCAGACCGATAGAACATCCATTTTGGTATTAAAATGACATTGAAACTAATAATAATAATAATAAAATGTAATTTGCTGGTGATGTAATTTTTTGTGTAGATTTGAGGAAGTCAATAAATAGAGGTTAAAAATGGTAAATACATCAGTATCGAATGTTTGTAGAATTTATATATTACGGATTCATCTGCACCACTAGAAATAGTGTGTACTACAACCACCTCTGTTTATCGCTGCTCTGTAGTCATTGTTTCCATCCAACTAGCTTACAAATAATGAGAATGCTGCTGTTGTCTTCTCTCAAAGAGTCAAAACCGATTGATTTATGCAGAATCATGTCCAAATAATTTGAAGAACTTTATATATTTGCAGTGTCAAGTGATGATTACGCTTTGTACATTGTATGACAATTAAGATAAGATCATGTATAATTGTATATATATATAGGGAAAGATGGCACGTACAAAGCAAACTGCATGCAAGTCCACTGGGTGCAAGGCTCCTCGCAAGCAATTAGCAACCAAGGTACGTGATACTTTCATTTTGTTCATTTGATTTAGTTTTGTTGTAACAACAACAATAAAAAATGTAGAATTATAAATTGATTTATAAACCAATTGCAGGCTGCAAGAAAGTGACTGCCAACAACAGGAGTGAAGAAGCCTCAATGCTTCAGGCCTAGAACTGTTGCTCTTCGGGAAATTCGCAAGCATCTTTATTAATAACTTTACAATTTATTTTTATTACATCTACATAGCATTTCATTTCTAGTATGTAGCATTGAATTTATTTATTTATATATCTTTTTAAAGTTACTGTGATTATAATTGGTCCCTGTAATTGTCGAAAATCAGGTAAGCAATGGCTCCTCCGCAGCCGAACACTGGATTATTTGTTGGATTAAAAAAGGTGAGCCATGCCATTTGGGACACATCATGCAACCAGTAAATGTTCTATTAAAAGGATAAACGGTCTAGAACACAAATAAAGAAGTGCAGTTTGGAAGACTTTTTCATGGGATCATATGTGAGGCTTTGCTGGGTGTTTTCATCATCTTACTTCCTTTAAGCTAGGTTAGCTCACTCTAATAACATTAACATTTGCAGTTATTTGTAACTCATCGTACTGTAAACTCTATTATTCAATCTTCCATATATATGGGGAGGTTTTGTCTGCAGTATTATGAATCTGAATAAATTACAAAGAGAGAGTCCTAAACTAACAAAAAACATAACTTCTACTGTCCACTACGCACATTCATAATTTGAAATAATGTATTTTCGTTGCTGTATTTAGAGCAATTTGAGATGTACTTCTTTATGGAACCTTTTATTTTGGTAGGTCATACTCATTATAAAATTACTTTGTGATGGGATTAAGTTCTGTCTTAAGAATATAGAACAAGAGAGGAATTGACATGAACTTAAATGAAATGAATAGAAAGAAAAGTTGTTTGATTCTTCTTTCTTTATCATTATGTACTTTTTTTAAAATAAAACTAAATTGTCCGTATCACTCACTAGATCCTGCTTAAACTCATAGATAAATTACTCAAAAGTATTCTTAGATTTGTTTGGTACTACTAACCTTTTTTGTTTGATTGAACATGTATCGGTTTCGCAATATCACATATTTGAAGTCCTACGAGTTAACGTAATTGTTTGACTATCTGTTGTGCTTTCACTTGTGTAGGCATCAGACTTTTGAAGAGAGCAAATTTGGACTTGATGATGCTAGCTTTCACTTGTGTATGCAACAAAGAATTATGGGTAATCAAATGTTTTGTTAGCACTAGTTAGATATAACATTTATTAGTACCCGATGTGTAAATTTGTATACAAATGGTTATTGTATGCGAGTTAGGTCATTTTGTCGAAAAATATTGTATTGGAATGGTTATGGATATTTTATTTGATTATATGGTTAATGTGTTTTTTAACTTATTTGAATATGATGATTATGTGAGTGATTGTTGATTGATATAATAGAACCAAAATAGACCATTAACAAGAAATAATAGCATGACAAAATGGTGTAAAATAATAAACAACTTTTAGTAGCGTTTCAAAAACGCTACCGAAATATATATAGTGGCGTTGAGTAAATGCAACCGTAAAACAGGGGTAAAGTTGGAAATTCTATTAGTAGCGCTAAAAAATCTTTTGGTGGCGTTTTTTAAATGCTACAAAAAGATTTATGGTGGCGTTTGAAAAACGCTGCCAAAAATGAATTTATAGTGGCGTTAAAATAAATGCAACAAAAAATCATGGATTTTTAGTCGCATGTTTTCTCGCGGCGTTTATCAAAACGCCACCAAAAGTTTTTGTAGCGTTTTTTGAGCGCTACAAAAAATAAAATTTCTTGTAGTGGCGTATATTTCGAGGGGCAAGTGTTAACACCTGTTTTTCACGACTTAGCGACTTACGACTTAACTAGTTAAAGCGGCAGCGACCTAACAAGTTAAAGCGGCAGCAAGATAACTCCAGAAAGCGACCTAGCGATCTAACGAGTTAGCGACCTAGCGACCTAACGAGTTAGCGACCTAGCGACCTAACGAGTTAGCGACCTAGCGACCTAACGAGTTAGCGACCTAGCGACTCAGGAAAAGGGAACGACTTAACATGTTCCAGAGTAAAGCCACACGACCTACGACCCACCTCTTCTATTAGGTCGCTCACACTCAGTATCTCACCCAGAATGGCTCCACTAAGTCGCCAACAACTTAAGCTAACTTGGGATGACCCTTAGGTCACTTGCGACCAAAGACTTACGACCTACGACCTAACCTTCAGATTTTTCCTATAAATACCCTGCCTACTCCATATTCAAGGGGGACTTTTTCCAGACTTTGAAGCACCGAAACTCTGCTGCATTCACGACTTCTATAACACTTCTACTACCAAAAACATCTCAAACTACCTAAAGAGAAGATGATCAACATTCAAGAGGGATTCGAAAGTTTCTTTTGCATTAAAGTGTTGATTACTTATATCGATTGTTGAATAATCGAAGGAATTCTTGTAAAACTTGTAATCGAACTTGTGATAAAGAAGATAAAGTGGACGTAGGCTTGATTTTGAGCCGAACCACTATAAATCTGCTGTCTCTTTACTTTTCTGCTATTCTCTGCTTATTTTAGTTCCGTACCAACGGGTGGTGCTTTCACTTTACTAATATCACACCGGGGTGTTAGCGTTCGATTTTTACGTTAACACCATCATACCATATAATCAATATCAACACAACCAAATCATCAAATATTGCATATTCCAACATATATTCACAAAATCATATAAGAAAATCAACATAACCAAATATGAAAATCCACCAAACCAACCCACATAACTAAATTAAACAACCAGTACATATCAAGTGTCAAAGTATCAATGACAACAACCAAAATATCAAATCCACCAAAACACTAAGTATTAATCACAACATCCAAATTACCAAATGTCAAACCCCTCATAATATGTACATATATATATATATAAAGCGTACCCGTCAAAACAAACCAACTAAGCATCATCATCTGCACCTCCTTCCCCGGGCATTGACCCATGCTCCTGATAGAAGACAGCAATACGCTCATCTATTTGCATCGCCAAATGACTCTTCCGCCAATCATTGAACTCATCCAATTGTGTTTGCATCCAAGCAATCTCTTCCTCGTCTATGGATCTCCTATATGCTCTTTGGAAATTAAGAGCTTGCGAAATAATTCAACTGAATAAGAAGTTGATGGCATACAATAATAATAAGAAAACTCAAGTTATCGGTAATAAACTCAAATGAATAAGAAGTTCATGGCATACAGGTTTCTACTGTGTAAACGTTGAGTACATACCATATTGTCGAAACTGTAACGCCTGTTTCGACTTGTCGGTTCAATGATTGAGTCCCATATCCGATTAGACTCATTAACCGTAAGCGACTCCCATCCACTCGCTTGTATCGCTCGTTCATGCTCTACATTATATCTCTCCTACAATTACGAACAGATATTTGACACAATTGATATACAATTCACTTATTTACTATGAAATAAACGAATATGAAATATTTTCATTACAGAAATAAACATATTTACCATTACAGAAGCAGCCTTGTCGTCCGACCAATCATATGAAACATTCCCATCCTCATCTGTATGCTCCACTGCATGTGTGACTTTGAAAACCTCAGCCGATGTAGGCTCCCTTCCATACTTTGCCCACTGAATATATACAAGAATAGATTATATTGATAACTTGCATGAGTATATACAAGAATAGATTATATACAAGAATAGAATAGAATAGTTAATTTATTTACCAATTCCCTCCTATGTTGTTGGAAGGATTTCAAGCCACCATGATTAAAGCAGGGTTTTTTTCCTATTAGCATTGTTTCTTGCCGATAATTCATATTAATTTATACACACTATTAAGTAAAATAATTCAACACATTTAAATGTAAAAATATAGTGACAATATAACTTACTTTGAATTCTTCAGATTCCCAATATTGTTGGAATCCAGCCCAAATATCATCCCCCATCCAACTTGGCTTTTTCCCTAAACTCTTAGCCCTTGAAAGATTCTCTCTGTAATTTTTCCGCATCTTTTTATTCCAATGATTTATAAAAACATCCATATCCTACGGATCCACACATACAGCTGCCTGCATATTGAATTATCATACATGTTATGTAAAAGAGATTATATAATTAAAAACCAAATTTGTACAAATGTACTTCTACTACATCTGGTTTCCAATGCTTCAGATGTTTGCACTTACTACACGGACAATGAATGTCTACGTTATTTCGATTATTTGATTGAGCAAATCTAATAAATACTTGTACACTGTTACATAAACGTTCTTTTATTGATCATTTCATACCTTTTCGAGGTTCATACATCCAACTACGTTCGAGAAAATAATCGAACATATTTCCTGATTTGTAAAATGTAGGTTAGAAGATTGAATAACACACTTCATATTAAAGTCTTGTAAAAATTCATATATAACCCTTTACTATTTTAACAAATTCAAATAAATATTGCATTCAAATTTTCAATTCTTAAGTTTATTGTTTTTTTACTTTGACGGACGGTTATCCTACTTCCCATTACAAACACAATAACATAATCATATTTTATAAATCATTTCAGGTTAAATGATTCTAAAAAATTTCGGCAGCACTTCCCTTCATTCCCTGTATCGTACACAAATGCGTGTACACAGGGAAAAAAGGAAGTGCCATCGAAATTTTCTGAACCGTTTAAACTGAAATGATTTATAAAATATGATTACATTATTGTGTTTGTAACTTGTCCAAATACAAGGACAAATCTAACAAATGTTGTATCAGATGAATATAGATGTCCGTTCTGTGGAAAAACGAATATCCATATAACGATCATATACAACACTTGTCACACAGGGCTAAAAATTCTCTAAGGGGTTCACATAAATAAAGCACAAATTAAAAAATATTAATATTGAAGTATTAGTGGTCTATAGTGAAATAATGATCTTAAATTTTTTTTAGTAATGTAGCCAAATAGAATTCGTTTAATTATGAATCAAAATCCATGCGAACTATCAGTAACTCGGAAAATATGCCTTATCTTGCAAATGGGAACTATGAGTTACTATTTTAACAACTGCAAAAACTATTTTATAATTCATTTAACTACTTAAATATTTATTAATTAAATCTAAATTTTTAAAACATATTTTAACTTTTGTTTAACTACATAAATTTTAATTAACGATTTTGTGAACTAAATAAGTAGTTAGCACTTACAACAGTATAACAAACATTCTCGTAAACTTATCAATAAACATATTATTCAATAATCATGGCCTATTTTTGGGTTTTTAAATTATCCATAATTTTTAACAACATAGTAAACAATAAATTCACTAATTAATACCACCAAATCAACACTAATTATCATCACCTAATACGCAATAATCACCATTTTCAAACACACAATCAACTAATTTTCAAAATTAGGTTTACCATTATATACCCAATTCAAATAATAAACTATATATCATAAACTAATAACATATATTCATCAATTCCAAACCCCTAAATCATCCAATTCCAAATCCCTAAACCATCAACTAATTTAATTTAAACCTAAATTAAACAAAGATAATGGAAAATATGACAAACCAGAAAGTTTGGAGAGGTTGAAATTAGTGACGAAAGCTGGCAACGGCTCCTAGTAGCGGACGGCGGCGGCAGCTTGCGGGGAGAGGAAACTGAGAAGATTTGGGGGAGACTGAGAGTGATTTTTTCTGTCTCGGCCAGCAGGTAAGTATTCGCGATAAGCGACGGCTAGCGACGGCCGCTTTTTTTAGCCGTCGCTAGGTGTTGTCGCTTTTCCAAGCGTTTCTTGTAGTGTTATTTTATTTTTTATTATAATAACCGTTATTTAGTGAATATAGAACTTAGCTGCTATATATTACGTAGTTATTAACAGTACAATAAATAATCTATAGAGAAGTAATAAATTAATGAGCTTTTGATATACAAATTTAACCAGGCTGAGAATAGCTTTCCAACACTTCAAACTATAAGCATATGAAGTGCTAACCAGAATACAGCGAAATTATATGATTACTACCATATGAAAATGATTCGCATGAAAGTACAAAAAATCAAATGTGTTCAGTTATGCGTAGATGGTCGGTTGTTTATATGCAGCTTTTAGCTCCAGCTTATAAGTTGCAGCTCATCAGTTGGTTGGACTACCATGTTAGTAAAATCACTCAATTAATGCTGAACAGTAGTCTAGAGGTGTAACATACTAAGTTCAATCCCCACACACACAGAGACACACACATGGAAAATTCTATTTAAATGCAACAATGACACAAAATTAGACACAAAATTCTCCATATTCTAAGCAAGAGCAAAAGTTAGAAGTAGCAAAATATTAAATTAATATATAATACTATAGGAATTCAAAATTTTCTTATATTCCCTTTCATGTTTCCACACTTTAACAAGATCGCACACAAGAGATCTAACATCACAACAAGGTGACAAATTAACAACAGCCCATCTCACAATAGTAGTAAGTTCAAAAACTATCTACAACACAGTTAAACCAAGAGTTACCAATGAACTAAGCTAAAATAGCTTCTCTAATAATAAAAACATAACAAATTGCAACCTTGTTATTAGAATTCCATCTGCCATTTCTTTGCATAAAGTCTTCTCCATTTCCCACTTTCAACTGCAGAAAAGCAAATGAATTATACACTAAATGAAAGAGCCTTATGCAAAACTGTATTGAAATGTATTAAGTGAAACCGAACCTTCAGGGCTTGCAGAACACGACTATCCACCTGTGTACATTGTGTGCTAATTGAAACACTACATGCTCGAAGCACTGGATCAGAATTATAGTCGTTGCTCTTTAAATCCTGTTACAATAAAGAAAGAAAATGTAAACAGCAGTACAAGTCACATTATATCAATCCAAAAGTTGAAGAGTATAATCACCAACCGAGCTCAACACCCCCATTCTCTCTTGCGGTTTCTACCTTGATTTCTCAACTAGTGAAGTCTCTGCAATCCAGGTAAAGAACTGGTATACCTTTGAAGTGAAAGAAGGGTATAAAGCTTTTGGAGAAAAAAAGAAGAAAATTAGCAACTGTTGGTTTCATACATTTAGAAGACGAAATAACATAAGAGAGCAAATTAACACTTGTGAGTATGAATACCTCTATTGGGAAATAAGTTGGCCTCTTTGGTTTTCCGACATTTATGCATGGTAAATCATCTAAAAACCTATGGTCAACATTATCATGGTTGACAAAATAATCGTAGACGGTAGTCTCAATTGTCTGTGCCTCACAATCTCCATTACTGTCCTTATTACCATGTTGCATCATGGTAAATTTGGACAACAAAATAGATGTATATGGTTAAACATAGTAACTACTACACAAACAATTATGTGAGAACCACAGAATAAAAACTGATTGAAATTTATAATGAAGTTCTTTGTCGAGAACACACATACAAGGGTTACTTAATCAAATATATTGCAATCACAGTTTTAAGGCCAGAAATACGTTAACTGAAGATTTACAACTCTCCAAACTCTACTTGTACTCCTCAATTTTGCAAATCTGATTCATAATAGTTATAAAAATGTGCTAAATATATACAAAAAGAAGTATCTTCGAGTAATTCTTCATCAAATTATGTAACAAAATCCAAGAGATGAAATGTACAAAAAAAGAAAAGAAAAAACAGAAAATCTCACTGTTGTTTGTTGCAAGGTAATTCACTTATACCAACAATTTTGAATTCTTGGTTACTCGAAGCAGTCTTGATCCTCAAATTCTTAAGAGCATGCCTAGCCTATTCATAGACCAGAATTAGTGGGCTTTTTAAAGGCAACAAAAATCAATACCATGTTTATATCTAAAACCTAGCTCTGCTATTTTGCACCAATACATAATAACTTCAAGAAAATGTATCACAATACTTAGATCAAAATTAACTTGCTTTTGCCCAATCCAATGTGAAAGGATCCCTTGCATTCTTATTTGCAATAAGAAAATCAATAACCAGATCAGGTTTAACAATCATAGTTGTTGAGACATCTACAAACCAATATTTTTGAAAGCGGAAACATTAAAAATCAGTCCATATGAAAAACGTCAGTACAAAATATTGCAGAGAAATCACAAAAAAATTAACAAATGAATAACCTATGTTTAATGAGAGCCCTCCTTGAGCAGAAACAAGTTATATAGCTATTCTGAAGGAAATATAAATATTGGGATGGTATTAGATAAAACCAAACTAAGCTATAGAGTGATTCTGCACTTACCCTTGAAACTCATGATCTGACTGCAGTAACATCACATTAGATGTGTACATTTTTTTCTTGCAAAACTTAATGATGAGAAACTAAGCTTGACTTGATAGTTGGCATTAAATCCCAATAATCTTCTAATAACCCTTCCAATTTTGGAGCACCTGGTTGCAGTGATACATAAGTGAATAAATATGTAGTTCTATCAGTCTGACCAAAACCAGCTGGAAATGCCAACATAATTTAAGACAATATGAAACTACATTCTGTTCTCACATATAAAAACTTGAAATAAACTATGATCAATGTCGGGTAAAGTTTTATTTTAAATTAAATAAATAATAGCATCGGGTTGAATTGTTGACCATTCAATATTAAGGAGTTTTAGTTTACTTTGAATATGCTTGTTGAACAAACAACCTTTTTAAAAATAGAAAATGTAAGATTCCCAATATAGTAACTTTCATTTCAATTTACAACATACTGTGATGTGACATTGCTACTTTTAATTCATTTTGTCAACATATTCACATATTACTTTGGCAAAATTGGTTACGGTAGTTAATTGGAGTTTTGCTTAACGTCTTATTTTTTTGCAATGACTCCAGCCTTGCTATGCTTGGACATCTTCTAAATATGCCACTGACTTGCATGTGCACCACTTACTTCAGTCATTATTTTCAACTTTCATGTAGAAAAATCTAGAGAGCATAATGTTGGGCGTGTTCTCACCCAGAAGACCTCGAGACTAAGAAGCTTGATTCATTCGGCATTCTCGTTTTCCAGGGCCCATTCGGCATACCCCATTCGGCATACCCCATCCGGCAGACCTCATTCGAACTCATTCGGCAGACCAACCTCTCCTAACTCCATAACCGGACCAACCTTCCTAACTCCCACCGAACCACCTCCTGCCGAACCAACCGGACCAACCCTCCTGCCAAACCAACCGGACCAGCCCATGCCGAACCATCTCCACACCGGATCAACCTCACCATCCCACCACCGGTCCAAGCAACTGCCGGTCCATTCTACACTCCAACCACCTCCGAACCAAGCAATGACGAACCAAGACGTACCAGGTCAGATCACATCAGCCCAGGCCCATCAGCAACTATACACATCCTAGACCCCTACCCCCAACCTCACTCTATAAATAGAGGGGCAGGGGTACAACAATGGGGGACAAGTTTGAGAGCTCAAGCACGGAGAGAACTTTCAAACAACTTTCTTTTACTTGTATCAAAGCTTTGTACTTGTAATCAAAACAAGAGAAGAGAAATAACATATAAAGTGGACGTAGGCACATTCTGGCTGAACCACTATAAATCTGCGTGTCTTTTTACAGTTTAGCCCCTGCTTTTCATATATTTGCATAAATCACCCAAATCACAAAGAACAACATAAGATCTACTAAATCATACAACTTTGAGGTGTTTGTCCATTTTTTGTGCAAACATTTTTGGTGCTTTCACTGAGAGCTAGAAGCTCGAAGCTTCAGCTTCATCCGCTTAACAAGTTTTCCTAACAGCATTGTCCGCCACTTGGAAAACATGCCTCCCAAACAGAGAAAAGATGTTAGCAAAGGAAAAAAACATCGCATACAGTAGTCTTCCAGATCCAGCTGTCGCGAATCAAGAAAATCATCCTCCTCCAGCAACAGTAACAAATGAGAAACAGGCTAACCCAACTACTCCTGCCACAGAACAGCCTGCAGCAATTACTAGAGCAGATCTGGACAGAGTTGTGGTTAAAGTAACTAACCGCTTCACGTCCCAGCAGGAAGCCTTGGTGGACCATCTCATGTCACGCTTAAGGGACGCTGAAGAATCCAACCGCAACACTGAATCATGGGGCGAGTCCCAGTCTGGAGGATCTCAGAGACAACAAAGATCTCCCTTCTTCGAAGGAGCTAACGGCAGAAGTAGCCGTGGTAGGAGCCGAGACCGAGCACAGCCCGAAGTTAGGCCTGAGGAAACGTTTGGTACCGAACCCAGCAGGGAAGGTACCGGGCGAAGGTCAACTGTAGCTGAGCCTGTCATGCTGTCTAACCACAGAAACGCCAGTGAACGGGGCCGAGCTAGAGTCCAGCCCGAAGTTGGACCCGAGGAAGTGCTTAGATCAGAACCCAACAAGGGGAGATCAAGGCAAGGGCCAACTGTAGCTGACCCAAGCATGCTCCCAGAAGATCAAAGGCAGCCACTGGAAAATATGAGGAATGATAGACGATACCATCCCTACAGGTCTTCTGGACGGAATCAATCCCATAGAACAGAACCAAACTCATTTCTATCTACTCCAAGTTCTGATGAAAGGATGGCACGCTTATTCAGAGAGTGTGTCCAATGGGAGCAAAGAGATCGAGGGATAGGCGCTAGGGTAACCAGCCCTTTCGCCCGCAATATCGAAATTGCTATCACCCCCCGAGAATGGAAGATGCCAACAATGGAACCCTACAAAGGAACCTCCGATCCCGTTGTACACTTACAAAGGTACACGCAGCATATGCTCATGAGTGGAGCAACAGAGGGAGTACTGTGCAAATGCTTTTCGCTCTTCTTAGCAGATCTTGCTACCTCCTGGTTCTGTCATCTACCCCAAGGATCCATCAGCTCGTGGGAAATGTTGAAAGAAAAATTTATCAGTCAATTCCGCATTCATGTGGAGCAACCCAAGGACGCTTATTCCTTATCCAGCGTCAAACAGAAACCTGGAGAAAAGCTGCAGCAATACCTAACCAGATTCAACGCCGCAGCAGCCGCAGTCCAAGAAGCCGATGAGAAGCTTATCCTAATGGCCCTCTGCAGTGGTGTGCATGCGGACACTAAATTTGCTAGAAGGTTGACAAAAGAAAAGCCAGCTACTTTACCCGATTTCTTCCATGAAGCCGGGAAATACATGAGGCTTGAGGATGCTGCCGTTGAGGGGCAGTCAGGACAGCAAAATAAGACAACCCATGGCAACGCCCTTGCTGTGGCAAGGGACGTTCGAAGAACTGATTCCAAAGACAATGCTGGGGGCAAGAAGGGAGAAAAGCGCCTATATCGGCCAGGACCAAGATTCGACACTTACACTCCTTTGAACGAGACCGTCGAAAATATCTTCCTTGCCACCCAAGGCGAAGTTAGATACAAACGCCCACCGTACAAGAAGGAATCAGATAACGCACAGAAGTTTGGAAAATTCTGCCGCTTCCACGAATCTCACGGGCATGATACCAACGAATGCCATCATCTCCGAGATCTGATTGAGGAACACATCAGAAGAAAGAAACTGGAACGTTATGTAAAAGGTCAGGACATGACCCCAGCTCCTGCCAATGAAAACCCAAGGCTGCCCTCCCCGGGGCCGACAGAGGGAACCGCAACGCTAGCAGCTCTAGTCAGGAAAAGATAGTGGTCCATACCATCTCAGGAGGGCCACACATCGCAGACAGAAGCTGGAAAGAGATGGAAAGATACGGAAAGTCGCTTAGAGACAATAAAGACTATGTCAATTCGGTTATAGAAGAGCGCCACCCGAAGCGGAAAGAAAGTAATGACATCACGTTCGGTAAGCGTGACCTAGAAGGAAGGTAGTACCCTCACATGGATCCCATGGTCATCTCTGCCCGACTTGGTCCCGCCGAAGTCTACCGAATCCTGGTAGACACTGGAAGCTCGGTAAACATCCTGTTCAAACACGCATTCGACAAAATGAAGCTATCAATGAAGGATGTATCCCCCTGCGATAAACCACTACACGGCTTCACTGGAGACGCGAAGATGCCCCTCGGGCAACTGGACCTTTTTGTTGAGATTGGAAGCCATCCCCGCTCTGCTGTACGGAAACAAACGTTTGTGCTAATAGAAAACCAGTCGGCCTACAACGCCTTCTTGGGAAGGCCATCCTTGTCTGACTTCCAAATTGTCTTAGCCCCATGGTGCCTAAAGATGAAATTCCCAATGGACAATGGAGTAGGGGAAGTGGAAGGAGATCAGGACGTTGCTCGAGACTGCTATGTGACTGAACTTCGCAACAACCACAGGAAGGATAAAGGGAAGGGTGTAGAGATTGCCCTCTGCACAAAAAGTCTAGAAGCGTAGCAATTAAAGAAAGCCCCTCCTCTTCGATATACCAGCGACCCTTTCAATGAATTAGATCCTAGGGACAAAGAGGAGGAGGCCACCGCCGAGCCTGCAGAGGCTATGGAATTTATATCTGTAGACAAACACGACTCAAGTAGACTGTTGAAAATTGGGTCCCAACTAAAAACCGAGTTAAAGGAACAACTCATCGATTTTCTCCGCCACAACTTGGATGTATTTGCTTGGTCACACGCTGACATGACCGGAATCTCCCCCGACATAGCATGCCACGTATTAAACATTGATCCTACCAAGGCGCCTGTAAAGCAAAGAAAGAGAAGTATGGGGGCAGAGCGATCAGCAGCCCTCGATGAAGAAGTAAAGAATCTACTCGCCAATGACTTCATACGAGAAGCTATCTACCCGGAATGGATCGCAAACCCGGTGCTGGTAAAAAAGGCTAATGGGAAGTGGCGAACCTACATTGACTTTTCCAACCTAAACGATGCCTGCCCAAAGGATTGCTTCCCACTTCCCAGAATCGACCAACTTGTAGACAGCACAGCCGGGCACGAACTCCTATCCTTTATGGATGCATACTCAGGATATAACCAAATTCCTATGCATGCTCCCGACCAAGACCACACTAGTTTAATCACCGACCGGGGCTTGTACTGCTATAAGGTAATGCCTTTCGGACTTAAAAATGCAGGAGCCACCTACCAGCGCCTCGTCAACAAGATGTTTGCGGGGCTAATAGGACGAACTATGGAAGTATATGTGGATGACATGCTAGTGAAATCACGAAAAGCCAAAGATCACGTAAGCCACCTAGGCGAGATGTTCCAGGTACTTCGACAGTATGGAATGAAGTTGAATCCACTAAAGTGCTCCTTCGGAGTGTCATCAGGAAAGTTCTTAGGATTCATCGTTCATGCCCGGGGGATAGAAGCAAACCCTGAACAAGTCCGAGCGCTAAGGGATATCAAGATACCGTCCACCCGAAAGGAAATGCAAAGCCTAAATGGAAAAGTGGCCGCCCTGAGCCGATTCATCTCCAAAGCAACGGACAAGTGCGTCCCCTTTTTCGAAGCTCTAAAGAAAGACAAGGGAAAGTTCGAATGGACCGACGAATGCTTAACCGCTTTCCTTAACCTAATCGAACACCTCCAGAAACCACCGGTACTCTCGACTCCAAGTGAAGGCGAAGAATTATACCTATACCTTGCTGTGTCATCTCACGCCCTAAGCGCTGCCTTGGTAAGGGAAGACAACCGCACGCAGTGGCCAGTTTACTTCGTCAGCAAAAGGTTTACTGGGGTAGAAGTTAGATATCCTAAACTTGAAAAGGTAGCATACTGTTTACTTATCACATCACGGAAACTGCGTCACTACTTACAGTCCCATTCCATCAAAGTTCTGACCGATCAACCACTGAGGCAGGTGCTCCATCGCCCCGACACTTCTGGGCGACTACTTAAATGGTGCATTGAACTGAGTCAGTATGATATCACCTATCACCCTCGCACCGCCATCAAGGGACAGGCCATGGCTGACTTCATTGCAGAATTCACTACCAACGAAGATAAGGAGCAATTGGAAATAACAGGAGACATCAAATGGAATCTCTTTGCGGATGGCGCATCGAACGAACAGGGCTCGGGGGCAGGTGTTGTAATAATCACTCCCAGAGGAAATAAACTGCACTATGCTATAAGGTTGGAGTTCGCTGCCACCAACAACGATGCAGAATATGAAGCAGTGATAGCCGGACTAGAAATTGCCATCGAGATCGGAGCCAATTCTTTGTGTCTTCACAGCGATTCTCAGCTTATTGTTAATCAAATACTAGGAGAATTCCAAGCTCGAGAAGAACGACTCATAGCATATCTAAAGAAGACCAAGTTACTTCTCAGCCGATTGGACCACTACTTAGTCAAACACATCCCTCGGGAGGAGAACCGAGAGGTCGACGAATTAGCAAAGCAAGCAAGTGTGAGAGACATCACCATCTTCGGGGCAGTGACCATCTCAAAGCAAATGGCCCCAAGTTTTGAACAAGTGAATCTGATAACTGCAACCGAAGAAGCAACTTGGATGACTCCCATCCGAGACTACCTACAAAGTGGCACACTACCCGACGGGCGTAATGAAGTCAAGAAAATCTTGAGGAAAGCGTCCCGCTATACAATACAAGAAGACATCCTCTATCGGCGCGGGTTCTCTAACCCATTATTAAGGTGTGTCGCCGGAAGGGAAGCCAAGGAAATCTTATCCAACATCCATCAGGGGAGTTGTGGAGATCACACCGGAGGGCAAACATTAGCAAAAAAGATACTCCGATACGGATATTTCTAGCCCACCTTAAGCAAGGACGCCTTAGATTTTGTCAAGAAGTGTGACAGATGCCAAAAATTTGCTAAGATTCCACGGCTACCAACAACTGAGATTACTCAAATGACCAGCCCTTGGCCTTTCGCAATATGGGGAATTGACTTAATCGGCGAGCTACCGATGGGCCGAGGCGGGGCCAAATATGCTATAGTGGCAGTTGATTATTTCACCAAATGGGTGGAAGCAGAACCTCTGAATAAAGTATCTTCAGCAAAAGTTATTAACTTCTTGATCAAAAATGTTCTGTGCAGGTATGGAGTCCCACTCAAAATCATATCATACAATGGACTTCAGTTTGACAGCGAGGAATTCGCCAACTGGTGCCGAGAGCACGGAATTCATAAAAGCTTCTCATCCGTAGCGTATCCCCAGGCAAACGGACAAGTCGAAGCAGTCAACAAAATTCTGAAGACTCTGATCAAAAAGAAGCTCGAAAAGTCAAAGGGCGCTTGGGTGGACGAACTCCCTACGGCACTGTGGGCTTACCGCACATCTTTCAGAACATCAACGGGGCACACTCCTTTCTCTTTGGCTTACGGATCGGAGGCTATGCTCCCAGTTGAAACCGTTGTGCCTTCCCACCGTAGGATCCACTATAACCCAGAAGAGAATAAAGAGCTCCTCCACATGTCTTTGGATCTAGTTGAGGAGAGAAGAAATGATGCAGTCCTTAAAACAGCAGCCCACAAGCAGAAAGTGGCAGCGCAATACAACTCCAAAATCAAGCATCGTACCTTACAAGAGGGGGATCTTGTCCTCAAGCGAATCTTCCCTCGCCCCGGAGCACTAGACCCCATCTGGGATGGACCATATGTAATTCATAAGGATCTCCACAACGGAGCCTATATTTTGTCAACAGTGGACGGAGAGGTGTTCCAGAGGGCATGGAACATCCGACACCTCCGTCGATACTTTTCTTAACTTGTATTGCCCATATGAAGTGATTTAACAAAGAGAATCAGTGGACGTAGGCACTTTCGTGCCGAACCACTTTAAAAAACCTTGTCTCTTTTTTAACTTGTTCCTTTGTATCTTGGCTGCTTGTTAACTTTATCCTTTTCTGTTGAACAAAATCCTGAGCATATAGCATTTCTATTCAAAGCACTCCACAACGCAACTTCACCTGGACAAGACCCAACAGGTACTATGCGAATCTATGCCCTCGCCAATGAGACACTTTTGCTCCAGCATCCCTCTGCTGCGGGTTAGCTCATTGCTCGCGACGGCCCTTAAAGCCAACTGTAATGAGCCGATTATAAGCCACCGAGAAGGCCGACTATAGCCGAGGCAGCTCATTACGGCGTTAGGCTCGCCGGCAACTGTGAACCGACTATAAGCCCCAACATAAGGTGTGGCCAGCCAGGGGCAGTTCACAGTTGACGATCGGCACCCACGCTAGCCGGCCACAGTAAATCGAATAATACCCATGAGTACGGGCCATAATGGCCCGGGTAGTTACTGTGCGCGATCTCGGCTCCGATGTGTCTTAAGTGCGGCTGTGGTAAAAAAAGAATTAACTCCCCGCGGAGGCGTAAGATGGGTGACAAATGTCTCCAAGACCCACAGCTAGGGAAAGTGACTACAAAACCCGTTTGCCACGAACTTAAGCACATCGAAGGCCTTCCGTGATTGGAAGTTTTACTATTTCACGTATTTCAATTTTACTTAAAAAGCTATCCTCCTATCCTCTATAACAATCCATAAAGTACAGGATACAGAGTAGGAGATACTCGCCAATGGATGCAGAGATTTACAATCGAACAGCAGGGCATTCGACTGCATTCCATGTTCGGTCATACAAGATATTCAAGACTGCCATCTACGATTGAAACATGAAAGGCGGTATTTTCTTCTTTTGTGTACAAATACATGACTATAATTTGTTCACACCACACACGAACATTGCAAGTCATGAAATTATGTCTTAAACCAGAACCCGACATCAAACACAATTTAATTACAAAAATATACATAGCTATATTTCTCGTACGACATGCCAAAATAACAGCAAACATTCAAAAGACGACAAAATCAGCTTAAGTTAAAGAATTACACGTCAAAAATAAGACTATTTATTACAAGTGGTAAAATATTACAACCTAAGGGCTACGTTACTATTTTTCGACTAACATATACAACACTGTCAAATCCACAAAAGGAGTTTTTCCAGGTATAATCAAGGGGCCGACTGCAGTGGAGCTTTATCCTTGCCCTGTTGACCCCCTGTTCAGTCAGAAAAAGGACTCATTAGCAATAAGCAACCAAGTTGATGGAGAAACTAAAAAGGGAGACTTACCAGCGCCTGCTTCCTGACTATCCTGATCATCATCCTCTACCTGCACGCCTACCTCCTCAGCGGCAAGCAACCGCATACCTTCCTTCACCGCCACCTTCTCCTCCTTGGCAAACTGGGCAGTGACCGCATCCATGCTGAAGGCCACGCCACCATCTTTATCCGCATCGGCCTTAGCCTCCTCCAGAGCCCGAAGATAGATCTTAGCCATGACACTGGGATAATCATCCATCCAGGATAGGTTGCCCTGCTTCCAGGTTCGGAAGTACATGTCCTGAAGCATTTCGTCCATCATCCCCTCATTCTCCTCAAACTCCCTCATCCGGGCCTCGGAAGCCGACAACCTCCCAACGGCAGCATCTCTCTCCGATCGGTATCTCGAGCGGTCGGCCAGAAGGGATCCCCGCATTGCCTCCATCTCCTCCCTCAACTTGGCTTGAGCAAGCTCTGCAGCCTCAAGTTTCCCGGACAATTCCTCCACCTGCTCAAGATCCGCTTTCCGAACCTCGTCCACCGTGGAAATAGCCATGTCAATCCGTTCTTTGCAAGTAGCTTCCATTTTCCGCAATTCGGCCCGACTGGCCTCTTCCATGGTTTTCCTTAGTCGTCCAGTAGCAGCCTCATGCTGAGAAATCTGAATAGCCTGATCCGCAAGCTGTTTGGCCTGATCCGAAACCACCAATCGAAGTCCGATATTGGCGCTCCCAATCTCCTCTCCGGCCTTAACCAGCCGGGCATGATGCCCCATCAGCTTCTTAGTCTCCTCCGCCACCCGATCAATATTAGCCTTGGCCTCGTCTCCCATAGTGATTATACGAGTAGTGAGTAAATCGAGATCTAAGGACTTAGCTTCATCAAGTACTCGTACCATGGGGTTGCGGGGGAGAAGGTGTTCACCGGTGACTTCGTCAAAGGTAATATCATGATAGCTTGGATCCAGGTCAGGATGACCCGCAAATGGATACGAGCCAAGTCAGGACGGTCGATGTGAATAACGGTAGGGTTTCTGGACGGGTGCGGAGAAGGTGCAAACTCGCTATCCTCCTCCGTGATATCATGAAGAGGCTGAGCCGGGAACTGAGGACCGGGTGAAGGTTCGGATAAAGGACGACTCCTCTTTCTCTGCTGAATACCCTCTTCGATAACCCTGAGAAGAGGACGGTAGCCGACTACATCCCCAGAGCGGTGGGTCGAAGGCTTCGGCTTGACAGAAGTTTTGGAAAGCTTGTATTGCTCAAGCCTATGCCGAAGATCCGAGGCCTTGGATGTTTTACCTACTCCTGATATGAAGAAAAAGTGTCACCAGCTTACATCACTATATGATTCGAGAAACGCGGTAAAGTACAAGTTAAAAGAAGAAAGAAAGCACGTCTGTTATACAAACCCTGGGAAGAAGTAGGATACTGCAATAAGTCCTGGATTTCATTCCAGGACGGGAGCGGATCATAAAATATTCCTAAGTCTCTATCATTAATGAAGCATGCAGGAGTCAAGAGTTCACCTTGAGTCGTCGGAGCCACCTTGGCTGGAATGGTCTGAAAAGACTCGCTTGCACCGGTCCCGGCCTTGTCCGTTGTCCCGGTTTTCTCTACCAAAGCCGGATCTTCGTCCAGCCCCTCGAAATCCTGGTGGAACGCATCATCCGTCCACTCCTGAATCTCACCCGCCTGCCCAGGGAGCAAGGCCCCGATGCCATCGCCACCTTTATCACCTTCCCGACCATCTCCACCCTCACCTCTTTCCTCCTCTATGTCTTCCTCCTCCTGGGTAAGTGGACAATTGCTGGGGGAGGGACCGTCCGACTTCTTGAGTTTCTTACCTCCGACGGCTGGAGGTTTTGTGAAAGGTTTCCTTTTGCTACTCTCTACCGTAACACCTCCCTTAGTCTGAACAACTGCCTTCTCCTTCGCCGTTTCCTTCAGCTTGACTACTGACTGCTGTGGAAGGATTAAGTTATACTCCAGAAGGATCGCATTTCTGATCAGGAAGGCAGATGATCTATATTTCCCGAGAATAGCTTCTATCTCAGCCGCCGTCTGAACCAGGCGGTCAGTCTCCACAACCGCAAAGCCACCTGTCGCTAGCAAAAATGAGGAAGTATGAGAAGAAGCATCGCAATCGAAATGGAAATTATAAGTAAAAGCATCAACTTACATCCAGAAGTAAAGCGCCGAATTGATACAGAGTCGTCCCTAACAAAGAACCATTCCTTCTTGAACATGCTGAATTTGGAATACAGATCCAAGACCGGCTTGAAGGTCACAGCTGACTCCAAGCTAATGTATGGGGACCCCTTCTTATAGCCCCTCAGGTTATATAGATACCGGATCTCTTGGTTGGAAGGAGCACGACCATACTTCCTCCGGAAAATGACGAAGAGGCTCACCAGTATAGCATAGGAGTTGGGTTGAAGCTGGAACGGGGCCACCTTAAGATATGTAAGGAAGCTGGCTATCCAAGCGTTCAGAGGAGGGATGGCACCACACATGTAGTGGTATCTGCTGTAGGCAAAGTACCCTTCAGGAGGATCATACGGCATAACGTCTCTCCCAAGCAATAGCAAGCGCGCCCTATCGATTCCAAAGGATCGGGAAATGACATCGAGCTGCTCCTCCTTGAGGGAACTAGGAAAGCAATCGGGCGGGGAGTTCAGAAGCTCCTGAGGGCCGTACCCGTCCACTAGTGATCTTGGGGCAGATCCGTGACGTTCTGGATTCGGCTGAGCTGGGGGCACGGCAGAGGAACCTCCTTCACCCCCGGATTTCTTTTTGTCTGATCGAGTTTCCACTTTACGAGACATTATCTACAACACCGGAAAAACATGTTGTTAGAACAAAGGATGTAAAAAAGTAAGTATATAATATGGAATTTCACTCATAAAATCAGAATGTTCAAACTCCCATTGTCATTCGGTAAAGTAAATGCAAAATTCTCAAGGTCGTTCGGTAGTTCTCATATCCATTCGGCATTTCCAACGTCATCCGGATATGACCCCATCCGGCATCTCCATGCTATAACCCACTCGGCATTCCCAACTCCATCCGTTTATACGGATATACAACTACCTTCGTTAAACCATTTGTCCAACATAGAAAGGATCTCACCTGATTCAGTGAAAATAGGGAAATTGATTCGGGCACCACGTTGATTCGGCTATCACTTTGATTCGGCTACCAAATTGATTCGGGCACCACGTTGATTCGGCTATCACTTTGATTCGGCTACCAAATTGATTCGGGCACCACGTTGATTCGGCTATAACTTTGATTCGGCTACCAGGTTGATTCGGCTACCACGTTGATTCGGCTACCACGTTCGATTTAGCTACGAAGTTTGATCCGGCAAGAGCAAATGTTTAGTTCGGCAGGTAGGAAATAGCAAAGGCATACGGTCCCTACTTATAGACAAAAGGACACGACCGAACCATCTGGTTCGGCATCCAAGGGCCAATTGAAAATGTCAAACAAAGCACGCCATATTCAAGAATATGCCCCACTTTGGGGGGCAAATGTTGGGCGTGTTCTCACCCAGAAGACCTCGAGACTAAGAAGCTTGATTCATTCGGCATTCTCGTTTTCCAGGGCCCATTCGGCATACCCCATTTGGCATACCCCATCCGGCAGACCTCATTCGAACTCATTCGGCAGACCAACCTCTCCTAACTCCATAATCGGACCAACCTTCCTAACTCCCACCGAACCACCTCCTGCCGAACCAACCGGACCAACCCTCCTGCCAAACCAACCGGACCAGCCCATGCCGAACCATCTCCACACCGGATCAACCTCACCATCCCAATACCGGTCCAAGCAACTGCCGGTCCATTCTACACTCCAACCACCTCCGAACCAAGCAATGACGAACCAAGACGTACCAGGCCAGATCACATCAGCCCAGGCCCATCAGCAACTATACACATCCTACACCCCTACCCCCAACCTCACTCTATAAATAGAGGGGCAGGGGTACAACAATGGGGGACAAGTTTGAGAGCTCAAGCACGGAGAGAACTTTCAAACAACTTTCTTTTACTTGTATCAAAACTTTGTACTTGTAATCAAAACAAGAGAAGAGAAATAACATATAAAGTGGACGTAGGCACATTCTGGCTGAACCACTATAAATCTGCGTGTCTTTTTACAGTTTAGCCCCTGCTTTTCATATATTTGCATAAATCACCCAAATCACTAAGAACAACATAAGATCTACTAAATCATACAACTTTGAGGTGTTTGTCCATTTTTTGTGCAAACACATAACGAACAGAATTACCAAACAAAACTGGGAAATTACGAACAGAACAAATTTTTATTACATATGAAATTTCCATTTTTTGATTGAGAGTGCATAAGTCTCCTTTCAAGTATTCTTGAGAAACTATATCCTAAAACAAACTGTGAAATGCTTATTCTAAATGTTGATTTGAAATAGAAGAACCAACTACAAATGTATTTCAAAAACTGATACAAACGCACACACACGCACACAAACATATATATATATATAGAGGAACTAACATGATTTTAGAAAACAACTACCAACTATATAATCACGCGTTGGATGTGGAAAGAAAATAATGGATACAGCCGTAGAGTAGTATTCTGCAACCACTGCAACCTGTACTAGTTAATGACATATTATATAAGCAATAACTTACACAGCTAAAGTTTACCACTAAGAGCTTTGCATTACATGATACAAATAATAATACAATAGAGATCGAAAAAGTAAAAAAGGATAGTGTTCATGGAAGCAATAATGTGTGTGACCGGTGGTAGTGACCTTACAATGATGTTGAAGATAAAATATGCTTAACTAATGAGGAGTAATGCAAAACAAATGGGGGTACTTCTTATAATTCTTGTTTCTAATTTAATTCTTTTTTAGTTTGGTTTATACTATATTTTAACTAGTACATGTTAATATACATGAGTATATTTTATCTCCATCACCTACTAATTTCCTGAAAAGCCCTCGCCTTCTTCTTTTACATTTTTAGATTCTTTGTTTTTCACAAGATAATAACTGAAATGTGTGTTTAGTTTCATTTTTGTTAGATTAAGTGTAGGTATATTTTGATAAGCTCAAAAGTCAAAAGAGCCTCATCATGGGAATGTTCCCATATTACTTTAAATTTTCATTAACTTCCCTGCATACTCAAGTGCTCAAGTTTTAAAAGCCTAGAGAATTTTTACCTCATGATATTTGAAAGAAGTAAATAATTATGAGTACTAGATAAAGTGTCTCTACAGTTCTGGTTTATGAAGGGTATGGGATAGAAAACGTATGAGACCAATAAAAGTAACATGGTTTGCAAATACTCCCAAATTAAGTTCTCATTCCACCAAGAACTTAAAGTAGAAAAGTGAAGAATATATTTTTGCCACATGCAAGTTGAAAAAGTTGAATGTTCCTTTAACTTTGATTATGCTCCAACATTTATAATACGCATGTAGACTTTACTGGAACTAAGATTCTTTATTGACCTGTAGAATCTCTAGAATATCACCTTCCTTATACCTAGCTTCCTAAATGATTGATACAAAAAAAAGAAAACATCAAAACCTGAAAGCTGTAGAAATTAATAACCAAGAACAAAATACAAAAACATTATTAACTTACTCTGGATAATGTTTCAAGTTCAAAATGGTGCACATCTCTGTCACCATCTTTGTACAAACGCATGTTTTTTACCTAAACTAATAGTTATAATAATTAAAAGTAAAATTAGCATAAGAATACAAGTTTTCCTGAAGTAAGAGATTCAAACCTGGCAAGACAATACAAGTTTCATTCCCTTCAGTCGAAGTGCCTTCAAAAAAGTAGATTTCCAACTCAAGAGCCCTCACATCCACCTTTGCCATCGCTGATCTAAACTCCTCCTCCTTTTTCATAGCCTTTTCTATTGACAAAATGAGTTTGACTAGTGTTGTTGATGCTACCTCACTTGGGTAGGCTATGATGGCTCTGTTAATTGCACTGGAGGATAATGGATGCAGAACTGAAGAATAAAGCTGTAAAAAACAGGACCAAACTTGTGAAAAGGAGGAGCTAACCCGATGAGAATCAAAGAAGAAGGGAGGGGAGCAGTGTTCATTGGAGGAGGGAAATAAGTTAGTTGTTTGAGAGGGAAAAAAGAATTGGGGAAAAGTGAGAAAGTATTCAGGGCATTTGGGAGGGAAGCAATTTGTGTACAAAGAAAAAGAGTCGTGCGTACAAAGGAAAAGAGCCGCGTAAATAGGTGTTGGAAAAGGCAACATTTGGTTAGTATTTAAGTATGTTTTGAGACATAAAAGCATCATTTTGTATTAAACGCTGCATACTAGTGCTGCCAAAAATGTATTTTCTTGTAGTGGGGTGCCGAAAATTTCAACATGGTATCAGAGCCGATAGTTCGATGGGACCAATATGATGCAGCATTGACCTAAGTATTCTCTAATATGTGGTTTGAGCTCGGGATTCTCATTAAGGTGGAGTAATAATTTAGAATGAGGCCTGCTCCAACCGTGGAAAAAGAACTCTTTGTGAAACAGCTTGGCCTAACTGCTAGAGGTGGTAGCGACCTAATCTAAACTGCTGGAGGTGTTAGCGACCTTATCTAAGTGTTTGAGGACTCTGTATAACTTCAAGTTGAATTGAGAAAATGTTTGTCAAGGTGGAGATCTGTTAGTTGTGGCTCGTATTGTACTAGAGTGGGTGCGTAGATTGGATTATGATTAGTCCCACATCGCAAGATATTCTAAAAGAGAAGAGCATATATATAAGATTGGTAGCATGTAACAACAAGGGATTCCTTTTGTTACAAATAAATGTTGCCATGAAAATATATGTGCTCTAAAGGGGGTGTAGGGATATCCAATAATGATGCTGGCACTAGAAGAGCTTTGTTCAGTGGTCTTACCTCTTCTACACTAAATGAAGTGCGCACATAGTAGAAGATGCGAGAGGGTGCCAAAAATTACAACGGATATGCATTATTACCGGACATGCTATGAATAATTTTTCAGATAGATACAAACTTGTTCTACTATTATTTCCACCAAATATAAAAACTTGTTATAAGATTTCATAAATTAGTCTCCAATAATGCACATGTAATACAAAACTATTAGAATTGGTAGGCCTAAAATTACCATGACATCCACAACAAGGATTAACCCAGTTTAAATTTTAAAGATCCTTCAGTCTTTTGGATATCTTTATGGAGCAACCTAATGAAATAATGTATGGGTATGAACAATTGCATTTAACTACGTTATATGAGTTTAATTTTTTAGTTAACTGAATAACAACATACACAAAATTACTGATAATCCATAAATCATGCAAAGTCAAACCATGGTACTTACTTCCCTAAAACCAAGTGAATCTCTAGAAAACTTAACACTTTGACCATTGGAGCAAAGCATACTTACCTTTAGTTCCAACACCCTAAGAACAATTGTACTACCTCTTTTCAAACTGCAAAAACTCCTATCTCAATATCAATAGGAAAAATATTAAATTCAAGACTATACAATCATGATTAAATAACATTGTTACCCAATAACTTAGGAGCGTAGATGGATTAATAAGTGTTAACATAGTCGGTTGTTAAATATTTCTATCTTTCATGTAATATATAATCTCGGCCTGTTGTAGCAATATTACTAGATGAAGGAAGTAAGACATGTAAGTTAATAAGCTAATTAGTTGTAACCTAATGAAAGGAAATTGGAGAAATAACCAAAAGCATGTAGCATAAAACTAATAAATAGATACATTACAAGAAAGAGGCGATTTTCGAACCGTCGGTAGCTTTCAGAAATGTATGAGCACCATCAAAAGAGTCGATGGAAATCGAGTCATCACTAAACAGTGTTTCTGATGGGTTTATGATGGCTCCATCGATAAGGTTTCGACGGCTTCCAATGACAATTTCAAACGGCTTCCAACGAATGCCGCGTACAAGTAAGTCACGGTTTAACTATATTCACGTCAGAAGCCGTTGGGAAGTAGTTGTCGGAAAAGTTGGAAGCCGGTTGGTTTTTGTGTGACAAGCAAGCTGTCGGGAGCTGTTGCATGCCATCGATAATTTGGACTATTTTTTTTATTTCTGCTGCCTTTCCTCTCCCATACAACACATACATATCAATATATTTCGTAGCTCAATTACACGTATATAAAATCATATATATGAGCCCAAATCATATATAAAACATCACTTATAAAAACATCAGTATTTACAATAAATCAAACACCAACAATCCATCATACAACAAAACATTCCAACAGCATTCACAAAATCAACATCCAACATTACAAAATGTATCAACCACGTCCAAAACAACCCAACAAATCATCCAATAGCTTCTCAAAATGTATCAAACATATCAAAATACTTCATTACCATCTCCAAGTGCATATCTGTATAAGATCCTAACACAAACTAAAAAATCATACTTATCAAGCCTCATCATCACCTTCGGAACATCTGACGAAGGAAATGTGCCATGCTGCTGCAGGTACGCAGAAATGTGTGTGTCCAACTGCATCATCTTCACTGCAAGACGACGGTCTGTTCCTCTAGCTCATCAATCTTGGCTTTCATCTCCTGAATCTCTATAAGGTTCTGAGCTTTTCTATAGACGCTTTGCTTATGTTTAGCCTGCAAAACTTCTATGATTTCATAAGGGATTTTTGCCTAAAGGATAGCAAAAATATAGGCTATAACAGTGTGATATATACGATTAGCAGCCGCTATAACCATGTGAAATGAATTAGCATTGGGATTCAAAGAAAATATTACAATACGTGCTTTGATTAAATTGAGAATGGTCGAGGTGTCTTCTCAATCCACTGTTTGTGCATGTATATATATTGAAGAGAAAACGGATTAATAAGAAAAGAGGTTACATGGATAGATTATCATGATTCCATTTAGTACCTAAATTTTTCTTATGTTTGTTTTTGAAATTTCATCCTGATAATCTACATATTCTATTATATTACTTATAAGATCTAATTTCAGTCTTATCTTAAATTTTTAACCTACATCTAGTTTGTCCAAACTATGAATCTGATTTGACATCACTTGAAAATTAGTTGATTGCGTCTTATTTTTTCAGTTATATTAATTATATTTTAAGAAGAATTTGTTTTTACAATAGATAGTCATATAATATTCATCTCATTATCTAACTACATTTTGAAGTGAGATTAACCCAAAATCAATTTCTGATGAATAATCTAAACAATTTCAAGTTCATTGCAGTCAAGAGATTACTAAATAGTCAAATCTAAACATAGTATTCATTATCTCTTGGTTGCCAAAGCCATAACGCCTATTCCGCGTAGGCGGATCCATGCCAACTTCAAAAATTGCATCGTCATCGTTGGTAGTCAACTGATCTCGTTCCGTTCCCACAAGCAACCACACTCGTTGTTGCATAACATTTTCCTGCAATTCCAAATAAAAATACAGTTGAAATTAACACTTCATTATTTTAATTCTTTATAACTAATTAATTAAACTGATTATTAATAACTTATAATTTAAAATATGCGTACACAAGCCTGCTATGATTTTGAATCATGCCATGTGTATGTGATTATGCCATCTTCATTTTCATGCTCGATGGCATGAGTACGTGCAAACACATCCATGTAGGAGACGGAACCCCGATGCTCCCTTTCCTGAAATAATTATAATGTATTATTATTATATGTACAAAATTATACAATGTAATAATTATTTATAATCACAATTAATAAATTTACCATATTTTGACGGTAACGTTGGGACCTAGAACCATTGTGGTATGTGATTGGATTTTTATTTCTATTCGCGGAGTTCCTTTCCGATTTTCCTTGTAAATTGAACATTATATTTACATTTGTAAATTATGTATTATATACGGAACAATTTAAAGTGATATTTTGACTTATCAAAATATACTCTATATAATGTGTGATAGATCGTATATGAAACTTTAATTTGAATAATTAATAAGAGATAGGTGAACTTACCTTTACTTCATCGGTATTACAGCGAGCAACCCAAGCTTCCTAAACACTTCCGCCCATCAAGTCAGGCTTCTTCCCTACTTTTTTTTGCGACCGATGTCATGTTGTGATAGTCTTCCTTATTATCTTCATTTAATAGTTTCTGCAAAGGAGAGTGATGGGTTTTTGCAAATCTACCGCCCCCTGCACGTTGAAAAATATAAGTTATACATTTAGAAAATTGTACAATGTATAATGATATACAAATTTACACTTACAAGGAATTCTTGCCAAATACACTCTATGATGTGGGCTTGGATACTATCCCATTTAGGCCAGCAAGCGGTCATCCTGCTCCTGTAAGCATGCTTGGAAATATCAAAAACAACTTCTGATGGTTCCAACTCAAATCCATGTAATCTATATCTTGCAAATAACATAAACCCTAAGATCTAGAATTACATGATTATCACATATGTAATGAATCAATAAAACATACCTCCAGACATCTTGTATATGAATCAGCAATGGTTGTTGTCGAAAGCTATTTTAATGGAGAAAGGAAATGGTTTCTCTCTCTTTTCCTATATCTTTCTTTATGTGTTTTTCTATATTTTTATGATGGGCAAAGGTTAATATTTATAGGTAGAGACAGGACCAAATTTCCAGATTTGTAGACTTAGTCTTGATCGTCCATCAAGATCAAGATGAAGGAAATTAACGCTCTAGATTATAACTGTTTTATTGATTAGAATATTAATAGGAAAACCCTTTAGATTCTATTGACCACAAAATGAGGAAGGAAACGTTTGAGGAAGGAAACGGTCAAATTTCCTTACAAAATAAGGAAGGAAAATCCAATAACGTTTTCGTATTAATTTCCTTACAAAACGGTCAAATTTCCTTACAGTCTCCCACTTGGTCAATAGTAAAATCCATTAATGTTTTCGTATTAAGGTCATAAGGCGCACATGATATGCTAAACTTTTCTTTAATCAGTTATCATAAGTGTCTTGGCTAATCTAGTGGTCAATGAAAGTCATGACGTGTACATGTTATTTTGCAACATGCTTACTTCCATGTACTATGACATTGACAACTTTCATAACTAGACTGTAGATGAGCATAACTTAATGGTCACATAATGTCTTGAAGAAAAAGATTGTTTCTGTTATCATTTATCTAAATATAAATGTGTACACATTATAAAACAGAAATAAAAGATGTCCAAATTATTAAGAGCTCAATAATTGTTATGTATGTACTTATCAATTCAATAACAATTTTCTTTAGTTTAACATCTTGCTTCAGTAGAAGGTATTTCAGGTCCATGTGTTTGGAACCTTTGGTTATCCTATCATGCTTGGAGAAAAAGGTTGCAGCTTCATTATCGCAGTATACAGTTAGTGGCTTAGAGATAAAACTCAAAGTGCCAAATTGTGAGACAAAATTACGCAGCCATGTTCCCTGAATTGAAGCCTCATAACATGCTACATATTCAGCCATCATGGTGGATCCGAAAAGCATCTCAGATTTATGGCTTCTCCATGATATTGCACCTCCACATAAGAGGTAGACATAGCCAAGAGTGCAGATCCTAGTGTCAGGACATCCAGCAAGGTCTGAATCAGAATAACCAGTTACCTGTAGGTAACTTGATTTTCTATAGGTGAGCATGTAATTCCTTGTTCCCTTTAGGTATCTCAGTACCTTGTTTGCAGCTTTCCAATGAGAGATTCCTGGGTTACTTTGAAATCTACCCAGCATACCAACTGCATGACTGATATTATGTCTTGTACAGACATATGAATACATCAAACTCCCTACAAGAGATGCATAAGGATATTTGGTCATTTCTTCTCGTTCCACAGGAGTCTTTGGGCACCGCTCAAGAACAAGTTTGTCTCCTTTCTGCAGTGGGACAGGACTAGAGGAACAATTCGTCATGCCAAACCTCTCAATAATTTTGTCAATATATGCTTTTTGAGACAATCCTAGAATTTCTTGTGATCTATCATGGAATATTTCTATTCTATCACATAGGAAGCCTCACCCATATCTTTCATTTCAAAATTCGTTGAGAGATAATCCTTAGTTTCACGTAATAAACCAAGGTCGGTGCTAGCTAATAATATGTCATCAACATACATAATCAAAAATATGAACTTGCTCCCACTGAACTTGAGGTATATACAAGGGTCAACTATGTTTTCTGTGAAATCGAAAGTGGTAATGCTTTCATGAAACTTTAGATACCATTGTCTAGAAGCTTGTTTCAGTCCATATATTGATTTCTTAAGTTTGCAGACCATGTCTTCCTATCCTTCAATTATGAAGCCTTTAGGTTGATGCATGTAGACTTCTTCTTCCAAGTCTCCATTTAGAAAGGCGGTTTTCACATCCATTTGATGTAACTCGAGATCATAATGAGCTACTAATGCCATGATAATTCTAAGAGAATCTTTCCTGGAAACAGGAGCAAAAGATTCATTATAGTCAATGCCTTCTTTCTGATTAAAACCTTTGAAAACAAGTATGGCTTTATATCGTTCAATTTTACCATTGCAGTCACGTTTGGTCTTGAAGACTCACTTACAACCGACTGCTTTATGTCCTTGCGGCAATTGAACGATTTCCCAAACTTGATTGTTATCCATAGATTTCAGTTCATCTTTCATGGCATCAATCCATTTAAGAGAATTAACATCCTTAATGGCTTGTGAATAAGAAATTGGGTCCATAGTTCCTTCAGATTCTATTAGATAAAGCATATAATCATCAGGAATAGCTGATCTTCTTTGTCTTTGAGATCTTCTTAATACTAGTTCCTGTGGTACTTCATCAACATTATGATTGGTGATAATTTCATTATGGAGTTGTTGATCATTTATTGGGTTTTCCTCATTGTGAACAGGTTCAACAATGGGATGATTCCCAATATCTTTCGAAATAGAGCGTAAGATAATGGGTACCCTTATTTCATGAATGACCACTTCTTGTTGTTTTGTACTCCCATTGTTTTCACCATTTTCATAGAATTTGGCATTGCCGATTTCAACAATTCGTGTACTATGGTTAGGACAATAAAATCTATATCCTTTAGATTTTTCTGGGTAACCTATAAAGTAGCCACCGACTATCTTAAAATCCAATTTCTTTTCATTTGGATTGTACAGTCTAGCTTCAGCTAGGCAACCCCAAATTTTGAGATGTCTTAAACTAGGTTTCCATCCTTTCCAAAGTTCAAAAGGAGTCTTTGGAACGGCCTTACTTGGAACTCTATTTAAGATGTAGATGGCTGTTCGTAATGCATCCATCCATAATGATATAGGTAAATTTGCATGACTCATCATGGATCTAACCATTTCCATGTATGTACGATTTCGCCTTTCAGCTACACCATTCTTCCATGGAGATCCAGGCATTGTGTATTGTGCAACAATTCCAAGTTTTTGAAGAAGTCTAGCAAAGGTCCAGGATGTTGTCCCGTTTCATCATACCTTCCATAGAATTCACCACCCCTATCTGACCTAATGATTTTCACTTTTCTTTCTAATTGCCTTTCGACTTCAGTAATGAACACTTGTACAGCATCCACTGACTGAGATTTTTCATGCAATAAATAAAGATGGCAATAACATGAAAAATCATCGATAAAAGTGATGAAATATTTCTCTCCTCCAAAAGTTGGAACATCAAAAGGTCCATAAATATCTGTATGTATTATTTCAAGAAGTTGTGTACTTCTTGTGGCTCCTTTCTTCGTGTTTTTTGTTGTTTTTCCTTTAATACAATCAACACATGTTGTAATGTTAGCGAAGTCTAGGTCCGGTAGGACACCATTTTTCACCAACCTCTTGATTCTTTCATTGGATATATGACCCAGTTTTTTATGCCACAAGAAGTAAGAATCATTCTTGGATGACTTTCCTTTAGTTTCTTTTCCATGCAGGGTGAGTTGGATTTCAGCATTTTGTTTAAGATGAAGTTTATAAAGTCCATCAATTAATATTCCAGAACCAATAAGACTAGAATTTTTAAATAAACTAAAATTTCCATTTCCAACTTCCACTACGCCATAAATGACCTTCTGCAACATTTTTGCAAGGTGTTGCCAGCTAAAATGTTGCGATAGATATAAAATTTTGGTCCTACTGCAACGTTGTATTTATGGTGTTACCTTAGCCATAAAAATGTGTTGCTCTAGCTAAAAAAGTGTAACACGATGCAACATTTTTATATAGTGTTGCTATAGATGTATTCAGATTAAAAAATTAATAAAATTAGCAATCCGCGTGAATACGATCCAACGGTCTACATTTAATCCGATTGTTAAACTAGATCACCGCTACAATTTGCTCCAAATTTTCGTTCTCCCGCTTTACTTTTCATATCATTTTCGTTCTCACCCCCAATTTCCAAATCCCTAATTTTCAAATCATATTTTCGTTTCTTTTTTTTCTTCCAAAAACAAAATCTCGTCCTTTTTTCAAAGGTTGGTAGTGATCTCAGACAAGCTTCGTTCCCCATTTCGTTCTCACCTCCAATTTCGCTGCTGTTTGCCTACATGTCAAGCCCCGTTTGCTTTGTTGTCGAGATATGGAAATGTCTGTTCGGCTTGTGAATCGGCGATTGTTGTTGGAGTTAGGTCATGATTGGACTGGGTTACGGTAGTGGGTGATTGCGATTGAAATTTCAAGCGATGGAGGTGAGGCCAATGGTGATTTAAGGTAGTTCTGGTCGATGGGTTGTTGAAATTGCGGTTGGTGAATTTGATATGGGAGGCGCTGGTGGGTTCGCGATTTGGAGGAGTTTTTAACAGGTTGGTTTTCAGTTTGATTGGTGAGGAAGTTAGGGTGTAGGGGTAGTTCGGGTTGTCAGAGAAGGCAGGTAGGTGTTTGTTGTGATGGTGAAGGCATAGGGTTAGTGAGGAGATGTGAATTGGTTGTGACAGATTGTAGAGGAAGGGATTTGTTGTGCTATGTGCAGAAATGGTTCGAGTTCGTTAGGTGATAGGGGAAGGAGTTTGTGGCTGATTGTAGCTGGATGGTGAATCTGGTTGTCGCAGTTTGCAGAAGTTGGATATGAAGGTGTGATGGAGGTTGAAGTATATGAAGTGATAGGTTAGAGCTTTGTTTGTTGTTGCGCGTTTGGGATGTTTTGGTTGTGAGATGGTAGTTTGGAAGAAAATGCAGTTTGCTGGTAGGGGTTTGGATAATGAAGTATGCAGTGGTTGCTTGAGAAGGTTGTTGTTGCTTGAAATGTAGCAGGGAGGAGTTTGGGTTAAGGCAGTTTGGATTGGTGAAAGAAAGTTGGTGGTGGAATGGTAGGTTGATGTTATTGTTTTGTGGAAGGAAGGAATGGGTGGTTATGCCAGCGATTGTGATTAGGTGATTAGGCAACATGTTCGATGAAGGGTAATGTATTACTTATTAACACGCAACATGTTCGATGAAATGTCAATTTTTATTTATCATGGTTTCAGGTCTTTTACCAAGGCAGAGCTAAGAATGATGGCTGGAAAAAGGTCGGATGATTCAGAAGAAGCCATGAAAGAGTTGCAAAAGTCAATCATCGAGGAGGTGTTCAAATTCGCAGGAGGTGTTCATTTGTGCATCATTTTACGTCGTTTCAAAGAAGGCTCGATCTTCCGAAATTGGATGAATCGGGCGGTGCCCCGGACTGCGGTGCCCCGGACCCCCGCCAGCGCTGCGCCCGGACCCGCTTCTCGCCTCGCCTTCGGCTCGGCACTCGGCTCGCCTTCGGCTCGGCATTCGGCTCGTCATATATTTGTCAGTGTCGGTGTCTGTATAAATTGAAACTGCATATGTAATGAGTGAACTGAGTGATGTAGTGAGGAATATCTGTATATGTGAATATCAGTGTTATATATCATTGAATTGTAAAATAGTGGAGTCAGGAATTTGTACTATTTCAAATGTTGAAATAAAATATTTATTTAAATAAATTACTGTTTGAATATCAAATTCTATGCAAATAGCATTTTATTAAATAAATATTTATTTCTATTAAAAAATCAAATGTGCTCTACATTGTGGGCCCCACAAATTCAGAAAGTTAATATCTATAGCAACATTTTTGAATGTTGCTACAGGCACCTATGGGTGTTGCCATAGACCCAAATAGGGTTCTATTGCAACAATATTACTTATGTTGCCTTAGATAGTCAAAATGTTGCCTTTGAGGTCTAAGGCAACGGCAAAAATTGCATCACCCTAAAAGTGTTGCCATAGACCTATGGCAACATTTTTCGGGCCTGAGCCAACATTTTTTTTGTGTTGCAGTAGGCCATTTATGGCGTAGTGTTCAAAAGAATATCCAAATTTATCAAGTACACTTATAGAAATCAAATTACGGGAAATAGACGGAACATAAAGAGTTTGACATAAATCTAACTGATAACCACTATCTAAAATAAGACAAAAAGTTCCAATAGCTTCAACTGGAGCTTTATCTTTATTCCCCATGAAAATGAAATTCTCACTCGGGTTTGTGGTTTGGATCGTAATGAATCCCTGCATAGAATTCGAAACATGAACGTTAGCAGTAGTATCAATCCACCAAGTAGAAGAAGGTACATTAGTAAGATTTGATTCGAAATGACTTACGAAACCCATTGGGTTACCTTTCTTTTCGAACCATGCTTTGCGCTTAATGCAATCTGCCTGGAAGTGTCCAGGTTTCTTGTAGAATTTGCAGACATCATCCTTCTTTTTCTTCTTGGATGGTTGAGTGGCATCATCAGATTTGGGTGGTGCTCTTTTATGCTGTGAGTTATTCCTTTTTCCAGCTTGTTTTCCAACCCCTTGAGTGAAATAAGCAACTTTAATGCCTTGCAAGCCTTGCTTAGACTCCTCTTGAACCAGTTTGTTAGTCAATTCATTTAGACTCCACTTTTCCGTAATAGTGTTGTAATGAATTTTGAATGGTTCATACTGAGGAGGTAAGCTAGTGAGAATGAATTGGACGAGAAAAGCATCGTCCATAACCAATCCCAAGTTCTTAAGTTTGGCAGCAAGGTTAATCATTTCAATGACATGAGCGCTCATTGAGCGAGAACCATCAAACTTCATGGTTACAAGGTCTGCCATAAGTTTCCCAGCGAGGGATTTTTCTGTAGTCTTGAACCGATTTTCAATGGATTGTAAATATTCTTTTTCGCTTTCAGTGTTGGGTAGGGAGGTTTTGATGTTGGTATCAATCACCATTCGCATAAACATTATGCAGAGCCTATTAGATCATTCCCAATCATCATGGAGTTTGTTTTCCTTAGGCGTACTTGTGTCAGTAAGTGGGGTTGGCTTTTCCTTAAGGAGAGCCATGTCCAGTTCAAGTACGCCCAAAGAAAACTCAACTTGCTCTCTCCATTCTGAGTAGTTGGTTCCATTGAGTCTGATGATAGATGTAGCATGCGAATTAAGGTTTGAGGGCATTGCAACTGCATATATAAAAGAAATGTAGGCTTCTTTATTAGAATAAAACACATGTCATAAAAAGAGGTTAGGTTTAGCGCCTCCTGTGGGTAGGCAGTAGAACCATACTCATGGAAGAATGATAAACGTTAATGTATCATGCGTTATTATGTAAGCAGCACCCGCCTGTGGACGGGACTGCATGCATCAGACCAGAGGAAACAAGGAAATTAAGCGCGGAAGCGAAAACTAAAACAAGAGAGAAAAGAGGGAAACCGGATCGAACCAGGTGATCACCTCCTTTTTTCCGCATAAACATTTGCCATTCTTTCAAGTAATACACAGCAAGGATAATAAATGTCTAGTAACTCCAACTAAATTCCATACATGAATTTAACATATAAACAATTATTTTGCAAATCATATATAAACAATTATCTTGCAAGTTCCAGATCATGAATTTAATGTCAAACTAGGAAACAATTGTTTTCAATATGTATACTTTCTGAAAAGTATTCACATACAATAAGTTGTTTATACACTAGGTCAAACATTAAGGTAGAAAAAGTAACTTTTGCGGAAATATAAACTTTCCAGATCCAGATCTAAGCATATAGTAAATAGAATAATATTGATGATCATGATTACTATAGCAACTTAAATAATACGAATATTAAACTTGAATCATATTAACACTAATAGTCATCATCATTATTATAGTAAAATTACAAACATCATATCATAGATCTATGCTAGTTTCGTTTTATATATATTGATGGATAATCACGAATTCTAAAACCTTGCTCTGATACCATATGTAATCTATATCTTGCAAATAACATAAATCCTAAGATCTAGAATTACATGATTATCACATATGTAATGAATCAATAAAACATACCTCCAGACATCTTGTATATGAATCAGCAATGGTTGTTGTCGAAAGCTATTTTAATGGAGAAAGGAAATGGTTTCTCTCTCTTTTCATATATCTTTCTTTATGTATTTTTCTATATCCTTTGTGATGGGAAAAGGTTAATATTTATAGGTAGAGACATGACCAAATTTCCAGATTTGTAGACTTAGTCTTGATCGTCCATCAAGATCAAGATGAGGGAAATTAACGCTCTAGATTATAACCGTTTTATTGATTAGCATATTAATAGGAAAACCCTTTAGATTCCATTGACCACAAAATGAGGAAGGAAACGTTTGAGGAAGGAAACGGTTAAATTTCCTTACAAAATAAGGAAGGAAAATCCATTAATATTTTCGTATTAATTTCCTTACAAAACGGTCAAATTTCCTTACAATCCGGACCTTTAATAAATTGTAAATATTGTAAATATGATACAGACCTTTAATAAATCATGACTAATATATCACACATAAAATATTTATGATACTAAAATAAATTTACTACTCACCCATTCGCTTTGGGAAATAACGTCACTATGGTACGCTATGGGGTGACGACCCGGAATTTTTGGATGTTTGAAATCGAAATATTTAATTGATTTTAAATATTTAAAAGTTAATTTTGAACTTGAATTCAATATCACAATTTATTGGGTAATTTAAATTATTAAGTTGAATAATTTGAAGTTGGGTAAAATATTATAATACTAAAGATAGTAAAAGTGCTAAAATTGAATTTTGAAGTGATCCGTTCAGTTTTAAAAATATATCGTTTAAATTGATATTTAAAAATAGCCTTCCGAGGCACAGTCTCGGAATTCGACGAAACCAGTTCTATTGGATTCGTAATAATGTATTATTATCGGATTTCAAGTTTCATAGTGTTTGGAGTGGTCGTGTGAACAATACGGTGTATAAACGCGCTGCAATCTATATCGAAAATTCAATATAAACTGGGTCCAAAAAGCTATCTTCTGCATACGATCGAATTAGGACTCGTAACCTTTTCCATTGCGTTCGGAATAGGGGTATAACATTATAAATGCCTAGCGGCATGCCTCGTAGGAGTTTGAAATTTTAAGTTGCATTTGAATTTGAATTTGAATTTGAATTTGAATTTAATTGTATATATTTATACTTGTCAATTGCAGTTGAAATTATATCTACATCAGCTGCAAATTCTGTCCTTCTTCAATCACTATAGGCTTCCTTTGCACGCTTCCTTCCTTTTAATTACTTCCTGCCTTCTTTTACATCAACACAGCCGAGAATTCTATTTTCAAACGAGAAAAAATATACAAAATCAAAATAATGGCCGCTTCCCTTTCTATACAAATCAAAATCTAACAAAATCATATATTCTTCCTCTACCACTTTTATCTCCAGCAAAGAATAAAGGGAAGCTGCCTCATCCTATTATAACCGCGACCCCTTCGAGATTCACGAAGTCTAGATCGCGATCGAATTCGCAATCTCGTGGGGAAATAGGCGACAAACCATCGATGTTCGATGTTGGAGGGGGCCTTGGATACGCGACTGGGTCACTTGTGGGAACAGTGGATGGCGATGCGAATAGCAGGAAGGAGTACGCGTGGTGATGGGTCCAGCAATGATGTCGCGACCGTCGAATCGGCGAAGGGTGGGAGGCCGATGGGTTTCGCTAGCTGAGGTGGACGTGTTTTTGTTGAGTGATGTTAGGAGGACGAGATGGGTTTCCTGAAGGGCTCGAAGTCACAGCTGTTTGGATGGTTCGAGTGGCCGTTGTTGGTCGCACGGTAGTTCGGGTCGCTGTTGATCAAGGCCGTGAGGCAGTTTGCTCATTTTCTGGGATCTGGTGGTTATTGTAGCGTGTGTGCTAGTGGGCAGCGAGTCAGTAAGGTATCAGTCTTGTTTAATTTAATTTAAATAAATATATATATATATGGAAATATGGAATTAAACAGCAAGACATATATACCAATTGTTCTTCAATATTAAAGATGTATATGTACATTTATATATATATACATACATATATCTATATATCTGTGTGTGTGTGTACGTATGTATATATACACACGCCTATTTTCATTTAAAAAGTATATACATTAAACTGAAATTATAGTTGGTGAAAAGGTTTTATTAAAAGGAATTAGTTCAAAATTAAATTTATTAAAAGAAATTTGATTTTTCGATTATTTCAAATATTAATAAATTGTATAAATATTTATACAAGGTCAATAATCGTGAAGAACTTCGAGATGGAAATGGACTGCATATTAAAATCAAAGGTGAGTTAATCTCACTCATCTGGGTTACTAAACTTTAAATGGTTAAATTTAAATATTTGGTTGAATGATTGAATTGATTGGATGTGGTATATTATATAGTATTATATATTGGAGTGATTGATTTCCCGCATTATATAGCAGATGAGACCCTATGCGCCGCATAATAGCGGATGATATTATATAAACCCATATACCACGATATTCCACCTCGAAGTGGAATTGGTATTGTGCTAACATCTGTGGATGTAGGGAAACAGGTTGGAGGGATCCAACTGGATTCCTCAAAATTATTTAGATTGTTCTAATAATTCTGTGATATGATTATTTGATATTCTATAATGAATCATATTGATAATTGGAGATGATGGATGCTATGGTTTGATTGAATATATTTGGGTATACTGTGTTACCAAAATATATAGATTGGATTTTTGGAAAGAAATAAAAGAGTAAATTTTTAAGTAAATAATTATAGAGAATTTAAATAAATTAAAGAATGAATGGGAAAAGGATAAAAGTGATTTTTAAATTCTAATAAATAAATTCTGAGTATGGGAAAGGAGATTTTGAATAAAAGGGGAAATAATGAATTTTTAAAACTTAAGTGATATTAATTTAAGGGAATAAAGAATTTATTTTAAAATTCAAGGTTTAAATTTATTTAAAAGGATAGAGAAGGAATTTGGGAAATCTAAAATTGGTATTTTCAGTTAAAAAGATTTTAAATCATAATTAAGAAATAAAATCTGAAAGTTAATGGGTTTTGAAATAAATTGAGTTAGTAAAGAAATTTATTTCAAAATGAAGTAATTTTGAAATCAAATTGAAAATTGATTTAAGTATTTGAAATTGGAATTTTAAAAGGATAATGAGATTATGGAATTTATAAACTAGGTTTATAATGTGAAACGGATATCGGTGGATATTTGGAAGTATAAATTTCACGGTGGAAATTTATAAAGGAATGGGAATTTGTTTTAAAAATAAATAGTGATTTATTTTTAAGGGTATGGAAATGGGAAGTTTATTTCCTTGGAAAGCCGAGTATATTTTAAAGGAGACTTTTTACGTATAAGTTAAAGGCTTTAAAAATTTGTTATAAAGAAATGTTTTAGAAATTTATTATTTTTAAATAGTTAAATTTTAAAGTAAGTATTTTTGAAAATTTATTTTAGTAGTAATTATTTAAAGGTGACTTGGTATTATGTTTTAAAAAGAGGAAAATTTAATTTTATATTTTATAAAGTAGCTTTATTTTAAATATTCTTAAATTATATATTTTTGAATAAAGTATCAAAGTAGACTTTAATTTAAATGTTTAAAGTGTATTTTATAATAGAGTGTTTTTAAATTATTTTAAAATCTAAAGTATTTGTACTTGGTAATTTCAGTGGAAATAGAAATATTTGGGAAATTTTTCCATGAGAGAAGGACGGTTAGAAACTGTTTTTAAAGGTTGGAAAGTGGAAATATATCTTGCAAAGATATTTTGAGATAAATAAATAATTTGGTAAATTATTTAAAGGTCTGATGGTTGATTGTGAATGTTATTTGATAGTTAAATAACCGACTATCAATATTGGCCAATGCGCTGATCGTTTCGAAGAGACTGGGATCGGGATTTATTTCTCGAAAACCACTTCGATCCAGTTTGTACATTTTTCGTGGGAAAAACGAGTTTGGAATCGAAGATGGAGCAGTGAAGTGCAAGGGCTAATCGCTACTAATCCTGAGGGTGATTCCAAAATGGATGTAGTAGGAGTAGTGCCTTCGGTTCCGTTCGAACCCGGAACAGACTTGTATGGATGAATGCTTTTGGAACATCGTTAGGTGGACGGTGGGCATTCTAAGAGATATGTTCTAAAAAGGTAAGGCTTAGCCTCAAGCCTCATCAACCGGGAATGACTGAAAATCAGGGGTTATGCAGCAAGGCTATGTGGGTAGCACCCATTAGGGTGAGGTCATCCCTGTCTAGATGTCCCTTTTTATTCGGCTTAGTGGTGTGGTTGCTGATCCCAACCATGGGGTGATCTTACTCGGAATTATCCAGTAAGGGGTAGTTCTGGCCTTGTGTTGCAGGGGATCGGGCGTGGTCCTCGGTACGCTGATCTAGACCAAGTACTGTGACAGGTGGTACCCCAGTGCCTAGTCATTAGTTGGAAATCCATTCTCCCTATGTGCCTCTTACGGTTTTTGTTTGTAGAACCCACTTTGTGGCTAGTATGCTGGAATTTAATCATGTAACAATTTCAGCTATTTGAATAAGTATTTGTATATAGACACTATTATAATATCAGAGGATTTTGATAAAAAGTGTTTTGGCTATAGTAAGGTAAAAACCAGACATGTTTATTTGTGGCGTGGTCTTACGAGATGCTTTTGATTTCAAAGGGTTTGGAAAACTTTAATAATCCAATTGAGTGTGTTTTCTCACGCTGGTTTTCCAAACTGACTCGGTTGTTATTTTATTATAATGCTCGGGTCAGACCGAGTATTATAGATTAGAGGAAAGGATACTGTGGAGCTCAGGAGACAAGCTGGATGGCGAGACGTATCATACGTATTTGATGTATTCCGCTGTGTATAGTCATCTTGTGAGGACAAGTTATTATAACTGTCCTGAATTGTGATGTTGATTGTATTGTACTCTGATGTTGTATTCTGATGATGTATGTATAAACAGATATAGTTTCTTTCTGTAAAAGATCAGTTATTATCTATTATATTTTATTCCGCTGCGATGTGAGATTCTGTTGATGTTGTTTTCTACTTTCTTCTTCTACCTCTTTCTTATTTAACCCTAATGGTTCGTATTTCCGTTCACTTTGATTCGATATGTTGGAGAATAGTGTCGATTCAAGGGGTACGGGTTTGCGGGTTATTATAGTGGTATCAAAGCTGAAGGTTAAGCGAGAACCTTGGCTCTGGTAGGGATTACTCATTAGAGATAGAGTCAGTAGTACTCTAGAATGAGTTTGAGTGTAATAATAGATATGAGGGCGTATTTGTTAGTGAATAAAATGGTTTTATATTGTGTTGATTGATTTATTGAGTGGTATATGAACCTTCGTCGGCACAGTCTGGACAACTGTATCGAAGGGGTTTTTAAACACTTGAATAGAACAATTCGACACGGTATTGTTTTAAAATAGGGTAAATGAAATAATTTTACCCAAATTATTTTTGTATATAAAGGAAATAATTTTTCATAAATTATTATAGATATATATGGTTGCTTGGATGGTTGGAAGTGATAATATTAAATTATTATCACTATTGTGAGGAAATTGAATAAGAAATTGAAATCATAACTAACAACTAAGAAATAAATTCACATACACATGAGATATGTAAATGTAAACTATAAATGTGATTTATAATTGAAATTGAAAATAAAAATTCCAGAGTAATGTTTGAATATAAATTGGATGGATTTGAAATTTGGAATTTTGGGAAGTTTAAATTCCTTTGAGTTTGGAAATAGTTTTCAAAAGTTTTGAAGAAATAATGGTGATATTATTTGGAAACTATTTTTGAATTGGATTTGAAATTTGGTGAGGTTTGGAATTTAAAAATATTTGAAATGCTTTTGATTGAGATAAAAGCACTAAACTCTCTTTCGGTCGCTGGAAAATAACTTCGGTGATAACTGCAGCATCATCGATGTTCATTTTCGAGTTTCTAAGAGAGGAATTGCTACCAAATTGGTTTAAATTGGAATTGTTTGCAAACTGGGTTTGGTTTTGAAATTCAAAGGGATAATTGAATTTACCAAAGAATTTTGGATATAATTGATTTCAAATAATTTTTGAAACATTTAAGTGATTATTAAAGACTTTGGAATTGGTTTAAAATGTTCTTGAGTATCTAAGTAATGGTTTAAACTCTGGAGGTTTAACTAAAAATGTTTATGGATTATAAACAGGTTTGGAAATTTATAAAGTTTGAAAATTTCCTGGGATGAAATTAACTTGTAAAAAGGTTAATGATGTTAAACTTGAGTTATAAATAAAATTCAACTTGGAAGTGTTAAGTGAATTGAATATGATTGAAGTGTTGTCAAATGAAATGAAGTTGGATTAAGATAAAGATGGTTTGAATTGCAAATAATATCCAAGTGAGTAGAAATAAATTGAATGGCCTTGTTATTAATAAAATGAATTCAGAAATAAATTGTGAATGGAAATTAGAATTTATAATGGATTGAATGAGTATACTAATTGAATTAAATTAGTAAAATAAAATGGAATTTGATTGGATAAGAATCAATATAAAATAGAATGGGTGCAAGAAAGAAAAATGAACTTAAGTTTTGAGATGAAAATAGCTTGAAGTAAATAAATAACTTAAAGTAAATTGTTAAATGGTTGTTAGCGAGCTTTATGAAATGGTTTTTGTATGAAACATGTTTGATTAATGAAATGAAATGCAAGTAAATAGATAAAATTAAAAATGTAGTGAAAATGAGAATGTATGGATTGTAAATAAATTTAAAATGAAATGAAATTTATATAAATTGAGTTGGGGTCAACTTAAAATGGTTATAAGCTTAAGTAATTATTTATTCACATGAATATCGTCGAAGTGCATAAGAAATTGGTCGTTCGACGAAAATGGAATTGAATAAAATTCTATGAATTGATAAAGGTAAACACAATTTATTTTTGAATCAATTGACATGAATATGAGTTGTTTGGAATTATAAATGAATTGGAGGTAAGTAAGTGAGTTGTACATCACTTAAATTGAATGCAAGGGTAAGAAAAGCGAGTGAATCAATCGAATTGGTGATTGAAACCATATTAATTACTTATAAGTGTTGTTTGGTATGTATGGCTTATGAAATCCATGTGTTAGCTATTGAAAATGAGTGAAATGTGAATAAATTTTCTATATATGGCACTTACATATTTGAATTGAGTAAGTACAGGTATAGGGAAGTCGTGTGGCTGGTTTTGGTTGCGCTAATTGCTAAAATAATAAGCCGCTTGCTTAAAAATGCTAAATAAAGGTATGTCTACGCAATAAAAATAGAAAATATGAACTGTTGTTTGTTTTTTTGTTTTCCGACTGTGTGGGTCGATGTACATATATTTATATCTCTTGTCAAATTGCAAAAGCTCCTCCGTACAAAGGAGACTCTGCCAAAATATTCCGAAAATTTTGGGAGTTAGAAAATTTTAAAAAATTTCACTAACGACAAATGATTTAAAATTTGTAAGCAAATAGAATTAAAACTGAATATTGAAATCTAATTTAAAATTGTGTATGTGAAGTAAGGTGAAATCGAAGAAATTGTTCGAAGAAACTAAAGGAAGAAAAGTTTGCAAATAAACTTTTATTTGAGATTTTAAATAAATTAGTAAGTGAAACTGAAAAAAAAAATCAATATTCAATGTTTGAAGACAAATTGAATTCAAGTAGAATTGAAATTGGAAATCTAAATGGAAATTGGGAAAAAGTATTGAAGTTTGAAAATAATTAATAAATTGAAGCAAATTAATTTTATATGGAATTGGAACTCAATTTGAATATAAATTTCAGTAGTGAAGTAGTAAAAATAAATATAAGAAATATTTATACTGAACTTAAGAAATGAAGGATGAAATTCTTAAGTAAATTTGATATTGGAAATATACTAAGTTAAAAATTGGATGAAATTTAATTTGGAAGTCGTGAAAAAGGAAAAAATTGTGAATAAGTGTATGGAAATCAAAATGAATGTGAATAAAAAGAGAATTGATATAGCTGATAATCAATTGGGGCAAATACGTATGATGTATGTATATTATTTTATTCGCATGCGGTTTGATCCAGATTCGAGCACAGAATTTTGAGGTAATTATACCGATCCGAGTTAGGATCTTTCACTCGATTTTTGACGGCGAATCCTGGATATGGATTTTTAATTGATTCAAGATATTCTCTATCATAGTTTGTAGCTATGCAAGGAGGATGACGGTTTCTGATCAAGAAACCAGATCTGAGTCCATGCTAGGAAGTCGGGTGGATGATACTATTTCGGAAGTGAAATTGTGTGATCGAGTAAGCGATCGGATTTGATATTACGTACGGATGATATATGTACATTGTACGAGTTTGAATGAAATAGGTACTGAAACTTTTGTAAAGAAATGCGCAAAATGATTTTGAATGTTGTAATTAGACATTATTGCTAAATAGGATATACAGGTGTTTAAAAGCAAAAGGAAATTAGTATTTTTGATTTCAGAAGATAAATTTAAAATTGCCCGATAGAGGTATGTATTTAAATTTCTATATGAAATTTGATGATTTTCTGATCCAGTCATTTGGCATTTTGTTTTCTTTTGAAATTTGGGGGCCCGTAGAGGCATTTTGTTGTTGTACCGAGCTAGCCGTGCAAAGGAGATGCTGGCAAAATATTTAAAAAATTTAGGAAGTTAGAAAAATTTTGGAAAAAATTTGATAATTCAAAATTTGGTTTCAAATTTAAATTTGAATTGATAAGTAAGTAATATTGTTTCGGACTTATGGATAAGTTTGGAAAGTTATAAAGAGGGTTAGTGTGTCTTTAATAAAAAGATTGTTTTGGGAAGTCATTGAAAACTATTTTGTTTTGGGAAAACAGTTGACGGGTTGTGGACCATTCTTCTTAACTAGTAATTTCGGGGACGAAATTCTTTTAAGGGGGAAGGAATGTGACGACCCGGAATTTTTGGATGTTTGAAATCGGAATATTTAATTGATTTTAAATATTTAAAAGTTAATTTTGAACTTGAATTCAATATCACCATTTATTGGGTAATTTAAATTATTAAGTTGAATAATTTGAAGTTGGGTAAAATGTTGAATCTGGAGTTTTAAGCTGGTTAAAAATAATTTGAAGGCTTGCAAAATCTATATTGATAATACTGAAGATAGTAAAAGTGCTAAAATTGAATTTTGAGGTGATCTGTTCAGTTTTAAAAATATATCGTTAAATTGATATTTAAAAATAGCCTTCCGAGGCACAGTCTCGGTATTCGACGAAACCAGTTCCATTGAATCCGTAATAATGTATTATTATCGGATTTCAAGTTTCGTAGTGTTAGGAGTGGTCGTGTGATCATACGGTGTATAAACGCGCTGAAATCCATATCGAAAATTCAATATAAACTGGGTCCAAAAAGCTATCTTCTCCATACGATCGAATTAGGACTCGTAACCTTTTCCATTGCATTCGGAATAGGGGTATAACATTATAAACGCCTAGCGGTATGTCTCGATAGGAGTTTGAAATTTTAAGTTGAATTTGAAATTGAATTTAATTGTATATATTTATACTTGTCAATTGCAGTTGAAATTATATCTACATCAGCTGCAAATTTTGTCCTTCTTCAATCACTGTAGGCTTCCTCTGTGCGCTTCCTTCCTTTCAATTACTTCCTGCTTTCTTTTACATCAACCCAGCCGAGAATTCTATTTTCAAACGAGAAAAAATATACAAAATCAAAATAATGGCCGCTTCCTTTTCTATACAAATCAAAATCGAACAAAATCATCTATTCTTCCTCTACCTCTTTTATCTCCAGCAAAGAATAACGGGAAGTTGCCTCGTCCAATTATAACTGCGACCCCTTCGAGATTCACGAAGTCTAGATCGCGATCGAATTCGCAATCTCGCAGGGAAATAGGCGGCGAACCATCGATGTTCGATGTTGGGAGGGCAGCTGATGAAGACATTTTTGAAGGACTGAGTGACCTGATGGTGACTTCACATGAGCTTTTTAAAGATGATGCCTCTAAGGTTATTTCTCCTGCAGTTGAGGCGACAACTGTCTTGCAAGAAACTCCATCAGCCCCAGAATCGACGCCCGCTGCAAAAGTTGTCGTCACTCCCCAACCGAAGAGTTGTTTGTAGTTTGACGCGCGTAGTTTGCACATCACACACACTTAGGATTTTTTGCGATTATATGCACTTGGCTTCTTTACTCTGAAGATTTTTAAGACTTGTCTTTTTTTTACTTTCAGATTCTCCGATGGGGCGAAGTAGCTCATATTATGAAGATTTCCAGCGCTATGGAAGGCGTGACACTTATGATCACAGGCGCTATCTCCCTGCCCCTAGGGAAACCGACGAAGAAAGAGCTGCTAGGAAGGCTCAAGAAAGAAGAGCCTATGAGGAGCGATATAGGAGAAGGGATGAACGATATGACTCTTCTCAAAGAGGTTATGATTCCCATAAAAGAAAATCTCATGATAATAAAGGGAAGAGTCATATCGTTGAAGATCCAAGCAAGCGGGCCAAGCTTAGCGACGCGTCTTCAATTTCTGAAAAGCCTGCTGCTTCTACTTCTATAGACATCCCTTCTGGTTCTCCCGCCCTCGAAAAAGCTAATATTCAGACGATCATTAGCAGGCCTCGATATCAAGTTGAAAAGGGCCCGGCAACTCTCCAAAGCCGGTTTCCGCACTGGTGCTTAAAGGGAGTGCGTTTTGATCTCGATTTGGTCCCTATCGACAAACAAGCCATGTTGAGGAATCTTGATACCGTCAAGCTTGACATTGAGAGAATGTCCGGATGGCAAAAACTTGTTGACGAGCTTTAGAGAGTAAACCGTGCCAATCTTGAGGCCATGCTAACTATGGAAAATGATAAATCCGAGTGGCAGAAAGTTCTCGACCAGCATGACACCGAGATGAAAAATATCACCGCTTACAATGAAAGTCTTGAAGCGGAAGTTGGAAAACTCAAAAATGAGCTTGCTGCCTCATCCACTTCCTATACTCAAAAAGAGGAAGTGCTTCAAAAACAAGTACGGGATGCCCACGCCGCTCAACGATACGCTGAGGCTCAACTTGATGCCGAACAGAAGATGGTAGCAACCTACCATACTAACATCGCCCAGCTACGGGAGAAGGCTAGCTCCCAAGACTTGGAAATTATAAGGTTGCAGGCTCAATTATTAAAGACTGAAAAAGAGCGCGATGAGGCCATCGCTGGAAAAGAAGCAGCTGAGCAATCGCACGAGGCGACGAAGGCCAACATTAGCTCTACTTTATTTGATTTTTACCTCCATAGTGTTTTGGGGCGCAGAAGCCTCTCATTCTTGGGCTCGAAGTATGAGATCACCTTGGCTGAAGTGTGGGAGGCCGCAATTGATATGCTCGGAAGTGCTAGCTATGCTGAAGCAGACCTTGAGGCGCATTATTTTGATGATGAAACTCGTGCCGCTCTTGCCAGAGGAAAGGAGCAACTCGCTAAAGTGCGAGCCAGATCGACGGAAGAGGAGCATCCAGGGAAGGAAGCACCTTTAACTGCCCCTATCCGTACTTCGATTTCGGCCGACGTTGATATCATAGGCTCCAGTCCCCATTCTCCGCCTCCTGCTAAAGTCAAAACCGAGATTACAACTACACAGGGCGGAGACGAAGGCGAAGAAAGCGACGAAGCACAAGCCTATGAGGTTGACATTATAAAGCCAACTTCTCCAGGTAACTTCAACATTGAACCAGGTCAAGCGGATTACTTGTTCGCTTCAACTGAGCTTGATGAATTTCTCGCTTATTACTTAAGTCTCGATGAGCCACTGTCTCCTCTCTTTACGAGGAATACTGATTTTAACTTTTCTTCTTCTGTAGTGAGATCACCAAGTGCTGTACATACTTCTCCTCCTCCAACTGTTGTTCCTTCATCTTCTCAAGTTACTCCTCCTTCTGCTTCTCAACTGGGGTCGCAGGAAGAAAAAATAGAAGCTCTTCAAGACTTGGATGATCCGGCTGCTTCGCAAGAACAAAAGGCGAAAGAACTTGAGGAGGGTGAGAAGACCCCGGAGCAATCTTATGCCGACGAGACAAATCTATCTGAACTGATTAGTACTCCGGGCAGTGAATCTTCTTCAAGGAAGAAGGGGAACTGCACGACTTCAAAGAGGAAGAAGCAAAGTTCTTCTGCCAGTGGAGAGAGAACGGAAGTAGACCCAGCTGCACCTCTTTCTCCTTCCTCTCCGACCCGTCCAGGCCGGCTCCTGAAGCTAGCTATTAAGCCAGGCGAGGGCTCCAAAGGTGGCAGGAAGAAAAAATGATGAGTTTGGTTTTGCGCTTCTCGTTTTGCCTTTTGTTTGTATATAAAAGCTTGTACTGACCGGAGACTGTGCGGGTACCGGCCCTCGCTTTTAGAAACCTGCACATGTATAAATTTTTTTATAGTATGGAATAAAATGATTCTTTTTGCTTGTACAAACTTCTGTATTTGAGAATGCATTTATTCCTTGTTTCTGCACAAGTTTCTTTGTATGATATTGTAGTGAGCTAGTGGTATGTTGTTTAAGCGTTGCTTTTATTAATGTAGCTATATTGCCCCCATACCACGGCTCACAGCGATCTTCTCTATTTTGAGAAGACTTGTACTCTTACTCTAGAGAATAATTCTTCCATTTTGAGGAAGTTATATTCTGCTTTAGTAGAGTTATGTTTTGTATTGGAGAAGTTCTCTTTCTTTTCTTTTTAGAAAAAGCTAATACACTTCAACTTTCGGAGATGACCACTTTAATCTTTGAGAAGTGGGTTTCTCCTACGCGGTGAAGCGAGCTTCCGAAGAAGGCTTTGATTTCATGGACGTGCCTCGTTAGAGGGCTTTTGCCTCCAAAGAGGGCTCCTCCGAAGAGTTGTGCCTCCGAAGAGGTCTTGTGCCTCCGAAGAGGGCTTTTGCCTCGTTAGAGGTCTTTTGCCTCCGAAGAGGGCTCCTCCAAAGAGTTGTGCCTCCGAAGAGGTCTTGTGCCTCCGAAGAGGTCTTGCGCCTCGTTAGAGGTCTTTTGCCTCTAAAGAGGGCTCCTCCGAAGAGTTGTGCCTCCGAAGAGGTCTTGCGCCCTCGAAGAGGTCTTGTGCCCCCGAAGAGGTCTTGTGGTGCCTCGGGAGAGGTCTTCTGCCTCCGAAGAGCGCAGTGTGTGCCTTTGGTGAAGGCTAATGCCTCTAAAGAGGGCTTATGGTGCCTCGGGAGAGGTCTTATGCCTCCGAAGAGGTCTTGTGCCTCCAGAGAGGTCTTGTGCCTCCGAAGAGGTCTTTATTTGATTGCCTGGAAGTTGCTTTCTCACAGTTAAATGAATCCACGGGGCGGACGCAAGCTACTTAATTGGATGTTCGTTTGCACAAACGATCACAACTAGTTAGCAAGGGCCCTGTGCCTTCCACTTGGGACGGTGCCCCTCTGGTGGTTCCACCAACCTTTTTGTTGAGAAGAGCACTTTCATTTTTTGGCGTGCCTCCGAAGAGGTCTTTATCCTCCGAAGAGTTGTGCCTCCGAAGAGGTCTTATGCCTCCGAAGAGGGCTTTTGTTGATTGGCTTGCCAGGAAGGTTGCGTCTCACGGTCAAGTGGATCCACGGGGTAGGCGCAAGCTATCCAACCGGATGTTCATTTACACAAACGATCACAATCAGTTTAGCAAGGGCCTGGTGCCTTCATTTTAGGAAGATACCCCTTTGGTGGTTCCACCAACCTTTTTGTTGAGAGGCACAACTTCTTTCCGGCTGCTTTTGTGTCTGCTCGCCCATGTCTTTTCGTCATCTGCTCATCAGTAGCTCCTTGTTATCATTTCCAAGCACATGTTTTCTTTTTCTTTTTTTTTTGCAAAGAAGTGTACTTCACTGTTAAGTGATCCCACGGGGCAGACGCAAGCTCTCCAATCGGATATCCATTTGTACAGACGATCACAATCAGGTTAGCAAGGGCCTAGAGCCTCCACATTAGGGAGGTGCCCCTCCGGTGGAATCACCAACTGTTCGCGTGAAGCACTCCTTATGTATGATTTGAATCTGGAATTTTTGTGGCTTGAAATTTGTTTATTGAGTGATTTATATGGGTCACTTGGCCTTGCGATGGGTAAGCTTTGTTTTAATGGCCTGCAATATTAAATCGACATTTTAGCAATATATTTAGGTTATTTGCATATCGAAATAAAACAGGCATTTCATAATAGTAAAGAACACAAGATTTATAGTGGTTCGGCCAAGAATTGGGCCTACATCCACTTTATAGTTCTTATTATCGACTTGCACTGATTTTACAATGGTTTACAATACATAAATGATACATCCATAATCATTTTACAAATTTAAGCATGGCTTTTAAGTAAAATATGGACGCAAGTGATTGCTATTCCAGGCTCTTGGAATTGGATCTCCTTCAACAGTTGTGAGTTTGAAAGTGCCATCAAGAAGTTTTTTGCCTATGACATATGGCCCTTCCCAGTTTGGCCCAAACACTCCTGTTGCTGTCATGACCCTTTTCAAGACTATATCTCCAATTTCGAAGCTACGTTGGTGAACTTTAGAATTGAAGTGCCTGGCTATCCTTTGCTGATGGGCCGCAACTCTGAGCTTAGCTTCTTCCCTTTTTTCATCAAGAAAGTCAAGTGCTTCAAGTTGCAGTTTTTCATTCTCAGCTTGGTTGAAATGAATTCTTCTGTGTGAAGGGACCTCTATTTCCATTGGAATCATTGCTTATGATCCATATGCTAATGAAAATGGAGTGTGCCCAGTCGTAGTTTTGTGGGTGGACCTGTACGCCCATAGTGCAAGTGGCAGCTTGTCGACCCAACCACCTTTCGCTTTTTCCATCTGTTTTTTGATGGTTGATTTGATAATTTTGTTCACTGCTTCCACTTGCCCGTTTGCCTGCAGGTGAGCCACTTCTGAGAAGCTTTTTTGGATCTTGAATTGCTGGCAAAAGTCCTGAAATTCCTCGCTTTCGAATTGAGTACCATTGTCTGTGATTATCTTCTGCGGCACACCATACTTGCAAATGATATTTTTAGTCACGAAATTTATCATCTTTTTAGAGGTAATAGTAGCCAAAGGTTCAGCTTCAGCCCATTTAGTGAAATAATCAACAACAACAATAGCATATTTGATTCCAGATTTGGCGACCGGCAAAGGCCCGATTAGATCTATCCCCCAAATGGCGAATGGCCATGGACTGACCATCTGTGTGAGCTCAGTAGAAGGCGCTCTATGGATTTTTGCAAATCTTTGGCACTTGTCACATTTTTGGGAGTAGATAGCGGCATCTCGATTAATATCCGGCCAGAAATACCCATATCGGAGAACTTTCTTTGCTAGAGTTTGGCCACCTGAATGATCCCCGCATTCTCCTCCATGCACCTCAGCTAAAATTGTCTTAGCTTCTTCTTTGGTTACACATCGGAGTAATGGCATTGAGAATCCCCGTCTGTATAACCAGCCGTCCTGAATGACATATCTCGATGCTTTTCTTAACAGTTTCCGGTGCTCTTTTGAATTTTCTGGCTGGGAACCGTTGGGCAGATATTCCTCGATCGGGGTCATCCACGTCTCCTGCTCTTAGGATACAGTCATGATCCAGTCGATATCCATCTTATAAGTACTTGGAGATGATAATACCTCTACAGGGACCAATCCCAGTAATTGAGCTTCACCAGAACTTGAATACTTTGCGAGAGAATCTTCCTTCATATTTTCTTCTCGAGGTATGTGGCTTATCGAATAATGATGAAATCATCGAGAAGCTCACAGGCCTTTGACAAGTAAGCAGGCAGATTTCCTCCTTTAGCTTGAAACTCTTTCTTGACTTGGCATACGATAAGCTGGGAGTCACTAAAGACCTGCAACACTTTGATGTTCAGTTCTTTGGCTATCTTCAAGCCGACAATAAGAGCTTCATATTCTGCTTCATTGTTTGTCGAAGGAAATTCCAATCTCAATGCGTAGCATAACGATCGCCCTTCGGGTGTTTCAAGCACAACCCCAGCTCCGGAACAATAGTCATTTCTTGCGCCATCCACATGTAACTTCCATCTAATTGGGATGTCAACTGTAACCTCTTCCTCACTGTCACCCTTATCTGTGTACTCTGCAATGAAATCTGCTAAAGCTTGTCCATTGATTGCTCTTCGGGGATGGTAAGTGATATCATATTGGATAAGTTCAATATTCCACTTCAGAAGACGACCCGAAGTTTCAGGGCGAAATAGGACTTGCTTTAGAGGCTGATCAGTGAGGACTTTGATAGGATGAGCTTGAAAATATGGCCTCAACTTTCTGGAAGCAATTAGCAGACAATAGGCGAGCTTTCTAGCTTTGAATAATTAATTTCTGCCCCAGTGAACCTTTTGCTGATATAATAAACCGGGCGCTGAATTTTTGCATCTTCCTGTACTAATGCTGCACTAAGAGCATGAGATGAGACTGCTAAGTATATGAAAAGATCTTCACCATTGTTGGGCTTGGAAAGTATTGGAGGCGCTGCCATGTGACGGATCAGTTCATCGAAAGCTTTCTGGCATTCAGGGGTCCATTCAAAGTTTTTCTTTCCTTTCTTTAGAGCGTCAAAGAAGGGAATGCATTTATTAGTGGCTTTGGAAATAAACCGACTCAAAGCTGCGGCTTTCCCATTGAGGCTCTACAATTCCTTCTTCGTTCTAGGGGCTTTGACTTCTCTCAAAGCAGTAATTTGAGCAAGATTAGCTTCAATGGCCCTAGCGCTCACAATGAATCCCAAGAATTTCCCGGACTCTACTCCAAATGAACATTTCAACGGATTAAGCTTCATTCCATACTTTCGGAGGATTACGAACATTTCTGCTAAGTGATCCATACGGTCAACTGCTTTCTTTGACTTCACCAACATATCATCTGCATAAACTTCCATAGTTTTGCCAATCTGTGGTTTGAACATTGCATTAACAAGTCTTTGGTAAGTTGCCCCTGCATTCTTCAGTCCGAAGGGCATGACTTTGTAGCAGTAAAGACCAACATCGGTGATGAAGCTCGTGTCCTCCTGATCTGGCTCATGCATCATAATCTGGTTATATCCGGAGTAAGCATCCATAAAAGACAACAATTCATGCCCGGCCATTCCATCCACCAATTGATCAATCCTGGGCAACGAGAAGCAGTCTTTAGGGCAGGCTTTGTTTAAGTCTGAAAAGTTGATGCATACTCTCCACTTTCCATTTGCTTTTTTAACTAGCACTGGATTTGAAACCCAATTTGGATAAGTGGACTCTCTGATGAAGCCGTTCTCCATGAGCCGGTCTACTTCTTCTTTCAATGCTGCAGACCTCTCGGGACCCTCGGTTCTTCTTTTCTATTTCACAAGCGTGAATTTCATATCAATGTTCAAAGTGTGTACTGCAATTTTCGGAGATATTCCACACATATCGGCATGACTCCAAGCGAATACATCCAGATTTGATTTCAAGAATGATATTAACATATTTTGAACCGCTACACTGAGTTGCGAACCCACATTCAACACCTTGTTTGGGTCTTTCAGATCAACAGGTACTGGCACTGTTACTTCCACCGGCACCACCCTATTCTTCCCTGCACTGGCTTTCTGGGATCCATTTCTTTTCGTGCATCGCTATGCTCGCCAGTGCAGGGTCCAACCTGTAATTGCTACAAGGTTGGTTCTTTGACGCGGAGCGAAGCTGCCGCATCTTTTCCCATCTCTCTCTTCCTTGCTCCCGAAGCTCTATAAGATAACATTCCCGCCCAGCATTTTGATCCCCTTTAAAAACACCAACACCATTATCCGTGGGAAATTTCATAGTTAGACACCACGGGGCGAGAATGGCCTTGAATGCAGCTAGAGTTGGCCGGCGCAGGAAGGCATTGTAGGCAGAGAATCCGTCAACAATCACAAAAGTCTGCTTTCGAACCACCTTTTTCTGCCCCTCTCCTAGTTCCACAAACAAATCAACAGTTCCAATTGGCTGCTTTGGTTCCCCAGTAAACCCAACAATCTTTTGTGATGAAGCTTGAACATTAGTCATTGGAATCTTCATTTGATCGAATGTCTTCCTGAAGAGTATATTGCAAGAGGCACCGCAATCAACAAGCACCCGTCTCACAATAGCTGGTCTGATACCTGCTGAAATGACTAACGGATCCATGGTGGGAGCTTCAACACCCATAGAGTCCCTAGCCCTGAACACAATGTCATCATTAAAGGTCCTTTGCTGTTTCAAGGGTGCAGAATCTTCCAAAACAAAAACATCCTCTTCTGCTAGGGCATATTTCAGAGCACGAGCAAATCTTTCCATGTCACCCCAGCTTCTGCCCGCTGGGTGTGGGCCTCCTGTGATCACATTAATAACAGGCCTCTCTGACTCATGTGCGGTAGTCTTCTCACCTGAGCCAGATGGGTGAGCAGGAAGTTGCTGCCCTTGAGTAGACGAAGCGGGTCACTCCTATTTCTCTTAACATATTGTTGCAGCTTGTTTTGCCTCAGCAGTTCTTCAATCAAACTCTTCAAATGGCGACACTCATTAGTATCATGGCCGGGTTGATTATGAAACCGACAAAACCTCCCACTTTGAGTAGCTTTTTTCCCAAGCTTTATCACAGGTGGTTTAGGATATTCAATGGCATCTTTGGTGGCGAAGAAGATATTCTCCGGTGTATCGGTTAAAGGGGTAAAATATGAAGGCTTAGAGAAGCGAGGTTTCTTCACATCCTTCTGCGTCTTCTTATCATTATTCTCCCTCTTTTGACCTCCGGATTCCTTCTCAGCAAAAGCATCGGTGTTATTCTGCACTCCTGTCAACACCACTTTCGCTGGTGCAGGAAGATTTTTCAAGCGCATGAACTCATCAGCTTTCTTGTAAAATTTCTCAAGCGAATTGGGCTCCTTCATCTTCAGCCATTTTCCAAATTCACTCGATTTGTCGATAGCCCTCATCAGGTAAGTCAAAACCATCCGTGGCTCTGCATTATCGACTTCATCCAAGGCTATGTTAAAGCGATTTAAGAAAGACCTGATAGACTCTCTAGGATTCTGTTCCAGGCTAGACAGAGACATTATGTCCTTGGCTTTTGTAGCATACAACCTGAATTTCTCTTTAAATTTCCGAGTTAAATTGGAGAACTGGTCTACAGATCGGACTGGAAACTTTGTAAACCAGAGTAGGGCCACTCCTTCCAAGTATACCGAAAAGTACCGGCACTTAATTTCATCTGTCGCCCTGGCACACGTCATGTGCCAGTCATACTTGTACAAGAATTGATTAGGGTCGTTTGTCCCCCGATAAGCTGGAATGGTAGGGGGAACAAACTTCTTTGGAAATTCCGCCTTCAAGATCCTGTCGGTGAACGAAGTCTTGCTTGGAGCAAACCCCCAGTCGTTTTCGTCCTCATCCCTTTGCATGCTCTCTTTCATGATTTGTCGAATCATGCCTGAGAGGTATTCCTCATTGTTTAGAGGCTCCGCGGAGCAAACGTTAACCATTTTCTTGGAAGTTTGCCTGGACAAATGTTCGTGGAGAATTGGCTGCGGCCCTGATCCTCCAGCTTGGGGAGGTGCCTCTTCGGCGGCGCCAGTTGCCCTTTGAGGAATATCCCTCCCTTCAGGGTTATGAACATCATCGGCAAGATTTTCCTCATTATTTCCTGGTTGACGGTTAGCTCCAAACAAAGCATTCAACCTATCCAGCATCAAAGTGTTCTGGGCCTCCATCTGCTGATATAACCCAGACACTGCAGCATCTAACTCTGCCCTTGTGATCCCGGCACTAGGGGCCGCCTGACTTGATGAGAGAGAAGTGGCGGTATTATCATGAGCATCACTGGATCTAACAGATCTGCGCTTTCTTCTAGGAGCCATAATCTCAGATAGACTTCTGGTTTTGAGAGAAATTTTTTCAACAAATTTTTGCGAAGCAATGATGAAAGTAATCCTGAGTTCAATTCTCAGTGAAAGCACCAAAAATGTTAACGCTTAAAATTGAACGCTAACACCCCGGTGTAAGCAGATATAAAGTGAAAGCACCACCCGTTGGTACGGGGACTAGAGCTAAGCAGAAAATGATGTAAAAGCAGTAAAAAGACAACAGTTTTTATAGTGGTTCGGCTTAAAGTCAAGCCTACATCCACTTTAAGCTTCTTTATTGCTGATTCGATTACAACTCTTTACAATGAACTTTGATTACAACACTTAAGACGAGTAGCTAGAACTTGGATGGAAGAGAGCTTTTCAAATCCATGTTGAATGTGTTAGATTTCTTCCAAAAGTTCGTTGAAGCGTCTTTGGTATTTGGAGTGCTTGAAGTGTTGGATGAGTCGAGAAAACAGCAGAGTATCGGCGTTTCAGAAATGATTCGGAAAGTCCCCCTCTCAACTGGAGCAGGTGCAGTATTTATAGGGAAAATCTGGGCTAAGTCGTAGGTCGCGAATGACCTAAGGGTAGATCGTAGGTCGCGAGCGACCTAGAGGACACGAGCTACGAGTCATCATGGTTGTACTCGGTTGGTCTGTGCGGGTTAGTAGGTCGTGGGCAATCTATAGGAGGGTGGTAGGCGACTTAATCATGCTGAGGTACCTAGTGGAGCGACCTAGGATGATTGTAGGAGTAGCAGCGACTTAATACTTGTTCGACCTATAACTAAGCGATATAATAATACGAAGCTTGTAGCTCGCTAAGTCCTTAACTCGCTAACTCGTTAGCTCGTTCGGTCGCTTAGGTCGCTTAGTTACTAGGTCGCTAGGTCGTTCTTCCTTTAGCGTAGTAAGTCGCTGCCTTCATGGAACCATTAGGGTGTTAACTCGTAGAATCTCTAGAGTCTTTAGCTCGTTAACTCATTGAGTCTCCCTACTGTGACATACTGCTGATTACTAGGTCGTCATACACTTAGGTCGCTAGGTCGCGGATGACGTTAGGTCGTTGTAGAACTTCGTCCCTGTTGGCTCGCTCACACTTTAACTCCTTTGGTCGCTTATCTTTAGGTCGCTGAGTCGTGAAATAGAGGAGTTAACAAACTATGTTGGAGTTATGTAGCAACTTTATATGATGTTTGAATTAACGTACATTATATGATGTTTGTTGGACATGATGTTAAACACATTCTGTAACAAGTTTATGGTAATTTGACCATGATATGCATTCTACATTAATTTTTTTAACGAGACAAATAGTTATGGTTTTTGCATGTGGTTATATAATTTATTTAATGTTTTCTGTTGTTGATGTTCGGTTTTATTAGATTTTATAGTGATATGTGAGGTAGAAGAATGTGAATACAATAGGATCATATTGAATTTTTATTGTACGGTGGCGTAGGGAAGGCGTATGGAACTCGTAAGAGAAATACTTGTAAAAGAAGAAGGCTGGGCGTAGGCAATGCGTAAGGATGATGGCGTAGGGAATGCGTATGGAATATGGCGTCGGTAATGCGTATGGAATATGGCGTAGGTAATGCATATGGAATCTGGCGTAGGTAATGCGTATGGAATTTGGCGTAGGGAATGCATATGTAATGCGGCGTAGGGAAATGACGTAGGGAAGCCGTAGGGAATTTTTGCGATGCATCATTTTCCGACTTCTTTTTTTAAGTAGGGTGGCGTAGGGAAGGCGTAGGAAAATACAGAATTCTTTTGTAGTGGTCCAATCATCCTACCATCTCGCTTTAAAGTCGCCTTTGAAATATATATTCATTTATTTATGATATTATAATATTAATTTTGACGCTCTAGAATTATATCTAGTATATATAATAGTTATATATATGCATTTCGTTAGTGTTGTTGTTATATTAATTACATAGGAATATTCATTTCAATCTAATATTTTCGCAAAAATATTTGGTTGTTTATTTCAAATGATTCAATATTAATTTGCATGGTTTAAAATTACTACCAGATATATAAAAAATATGTCGTTTAATTAATATGAGTTTTTTATTAATTTCACGAAAAATAAAAGAGTATATAACATGTATATGTTACTTTATTTAGTTTACTTCCATCAATCATTGAGAGTTACAACCTTGAGACTCCCATGTGTGACACTTTATCTTCAATAATATTTGACTAATTCAAACATCAAACTTTGCAAGGACTCTATTGAATTACATCATTAAACAACATGATAATATGCCTATAGTTAGGTGTTGCCCTAGTTTATAATTCAGAAGTTACACACTCAAGTAATAATGTATTGTGCAATTATGTCTCTTTGTCAATACCATGTCAGTTAGACATTTGGAGCTAATTCAAGGTTCATAAATATAGTAACATGCATAGTTAATTTCCAATTTGATCTTCTAAGTCACTTGGTTCAATCATATAGCACTAATTACCAATCAATCATGACGTCTTTGCCAACGACTTTCTGACTCTATGTCGATCTCTAATTACTATGACACAAACATTTTGTAGCAAATGAGAAAAGTCCTCTTATGAGTAATGTCCAATTGAGAAAAGTCCTCTTATGAGTAGTGTCTCGCTTCATGTGCATTAACACATAGCTAACTATGACTATAACATGATCAACTGCTGTATGATTGTTTATAATCAATGTACAGTCTCTATAGATAAGTACAACGGTACTCTCATGTCAAATGACTGTTGCACATCATCATTTGAGATTTTCTATTTGATTTAGATATAATAATATATAGAATATTCTTATTGGCTCATTCTGTGTTCTCTAATGATCACACATACGTAACTTTTTTTCCTAAACAAGCATGAGTAAATCGGCATCCATCAAACGAAGATGTTGCACACTTTATCCCAAGGGTTTCTACCTATATCTCTAAGAATATATGAAACATTATGTATGTATAAATACACATATATTAAAAATAAAACAAAATATGTGCCTTATTTTAAACAAGATTGCTAAATAGAGTTAACTACATAATCAAATTAGATACTTGTCCCCAACATACTCCCTTAACTCTATCACGAAGAAGCAATCTATATGTTTTTATATGGAAGAGTGATGCTCTAAGAGAGGAGAGCACTCATAGAAGTAATCTAAGTTTGATGTCAAAAAAGATATTGCATTGAACTTTTCCTGCTACTGAAGAACCCTAGGCGATTTTGCCCTTGTCTCCCGTTTTTCCTACTTTTTCTGATCGCATCTACATCGCCGCCTTCATGGAGATCCTCTCTCCTTCAAACCAAAACCCCTCCCTTCCACCGGATCCACCTCCAATATCCCATGACCCGCCTCCAGGATTCTCGGCACTGCAGCCTCCGGTGTTTGAGAATGAGAAGCTCGATGGCTTTATACCAGTTCGATTTAAGAAATGGAAGAGACAGTCCAAACCTTTACAACAAATTCACAACCCTAGATCCGTTCCCACTTCCTCGCAAACTAGAACGCAGGGATCACCTAACGCTCCTCGTGCCCATTACAACCATGCCCAAAATAACAATAACTCCAACAACCCCAAACAATTGGAAATCGTATCTCCTATAAACAAATGGAATTTTTCTTCCTCGTCCAGTCAGGCGTGGAATGAAGTTGTGAAAGGAAATAATATTCCAATATCCATTCCACTGAAGTACTACCAACCGTGCGAAATTAACTCATTAAATTGTGCCAACATGCCTACAGAGGTGGTTCAAGATGCAAAACAATGGGATAATGCTCTTGTGTTTTACGTTGTTGGTCCTAAGCCTTATTATCCATATTTCAGAGACTATATCACTCGAGTATGGAAGCCTGAAGACAATTTCACTATATTCTCTTAGGATTTGGTTTTTATGTTATCAAGTTCAACAATAAGAAAGACCATGAAAAAGTCATTAAAGGTGACCCATACTACTATAACAAAAAACTGATGATGATGAAAAGATTGTCTATGGGAATGCAACTAAATAAGGAACTCCTTAATTCTATCCCGATTTGGATTTGGTTTCCTAGTCTTCCTATTGACTACTGGATAGAAGAAGGTATTAGTCGCATCGCTTCGGTTCTTGGAACACCCATTAAACTTGATAAATTCACGGAGGGTATTATTAAAATAGCACATGCGAGAGTTCTAATTGAAATCAATAATTATTTTCAATTTCCGAATAAGCTTCCTATTATTACGTTGAAGGATGAGATAATATTGCAAGAAGTCACTTATGAATAGAAATAAAAAAATGTTCAAATTGTTCAAGTTTCGGACACACTAAATCAAATTGCCAATTTATTAAAGTCTGGATGCCAAAAGACCCTTCGATGAACACACAATATCAGCAAGGTGATGTTACAGAAATGAATGTGGACAAAAATAGACAAGATGATAATGATGAGGTAATATTGGATTCTTTTACTAATAATCGAGAACAAACTACTCATCCAGAAAAGAAATTTGCCCACAGTAAAACTAGTGCCAATCGTGAATTACATAAACCAAATAGTCAGGAAAATATACAATATCCAAACGTCCAGTTGAAGGTTTATACTTCGAACATTATTACAAATGTTAACCAAACAGAACAAGTTGAGAATTTAGATTTGGAATTACAATCAAATGATAATATCAACATGAATAAAAAATCAGATGATGGCGTTATGATAGACTGCCTACAAAATAAACACAGTTGTCCTGATAAGGAGAGCCTCAACTCTGACTCCTCAATGTCTTCCAGATCCAAAGCTACTCGAATAACTAGAACAAAGGAGATTTTATTCGAGTTCAAAGCCACCACTTCGGCAGAAGTCATTGACAATCGTGCATGGTATGTATTAGTAAATCAATTTAAAGGAAAAAGAAAAAAAAGCAGAAGGAATTGGGTGCAGCTACCACCCGAGATGAAAGTAGCATCCAAAATTTAAATAATTGATGGAGTTCCTTATATGGAACATTACAGGTATGAATGCCCCAGCTAAATGTTGGATTATGGGTTTTGATTGCTGACAAGACACAACAATTCACGAATCTACGACTACGACAACATCCGGACTCAACGGCTCAAAGTATGGTTCATATAGTTATATATTTTAACAAGAGTCATCAAATATGTATATAGAGTCTAGTTTAGTGCTTTGTTAAAATCTTTCCTCAAGAAACATCATTCACATTCAAATAAACTTGCATGCATATTTTAATCAAAATCAAGTTTTCAAAAAATGCATGAAGCAGGGCTCGAACCCGGGTCACTAGTTTATAAGGCAGGTGCTCTAACCAAATGGGCTATGGTAATTTTTGATTATCAATATAATTCAGTCGATTGAACAAGATCAACCATTCGACTCAATATCTATAAACAGCCTATTAAACTTGTGCACTGCTTTTCTTGTTTGAATTTTTGAATAATCGGTCGACTGATCCAAATCGTCCAGTCGACTGACCTGAACCCAACTGCCATATTTTAAAAAGACATTTCCATTCTGCGAAAGGTTGCGATCCTTCTCTGAACAGGAATGGTTGCTTCTTTTGGTCAGAACTCTTCACCAATGGCAGCAACCCTCTGTCTACTATAAATATATGTTCCCAAACACTTCATACTCCACCGAAAATCATTCTAACTTTCTTATAATCTTCTTGTGCTCTCATACTTACATTCAAACAGTAAACAAGCATTTTATTGCTTTGAATCTTAAAATAAACTTTCATAATCTTAGATTCTTAGCATTACCTTCTCTTCATATCTTCACCTACACTTCATATACTTGAGGATTTGATTATAGGAGGTTTGTACTATCAGAGACAAATCAGTGTTTTCAAGAACACACAGTGTCAAATATTCTTTTGTATTAGTGAAGCCCTGTTCTGCTCCTCAAGTGTGTGAAGTCCTCTTCGGCTGTTGAGGCAAAATCCTGTTCTGCAGTTCAAGTCCCTATTCGGTTGCTCAGGGGTTGTATAGACTTGTTCCTCCGGGTTAAATGGGGTTGTTGTTTTAGTGAAATTCCAGAAGGAGTCTGCGACTTGATGTAGGACGGTGCTCCGAACCAGTATAAAATATCTGGTGTCATTTTACTATACTGCTTTTATATTCTGCACTAGTTTACCATCTTCACTATACTCTGTATTTTCATATATCCATATTACACGGTCCTACGCACTTTCATTTGGTATCAAAGCCTGGAATTCTATCGATCGTCACAACATCATAGAATAATGTCTAGAAAACAATCCAGTCGAAATACAATAGCAATAATCCTGTAAAAGCCACTAGTGAGGACTACAAAAAGGTACTTTCTGATTTACAAATTTCAGTAAATGGTAATAATGAGTTAGTTAGTATATGCGATAAAATCTCAAAACATAATTTCTTATTTTAGAAAAGATGAAATCAATCAAAATTGAAAATGAGAAATTAGATTTAGAAAATCAACATGGTGTTTTGAAAAATAATTTTAAGGCTCTTAAAGATTTTCTAGATGAACAAAATACTATGTTTGAAAAAGAAAAAGAATTTTTTTCCAAAGAAATTACGGATTTGAAAAGACAAAATGATTTTTTACAATCATCTTTAGATAATTCAGAATCTTGAATTTTTCTTCTCGAAATGAGAACTGTAGTTAAAAAAGGAGAGTTCTGAATTAAACAAGCAAATTGATATTTTGAAAAACAATGATATTGAAAATAATAATTGTTACTTTAAAGCTAAATTTGATAAACTTAACACTGAAGTCACAAAATTTAATAAAGGTCAAAACGATTTAAACATGATTTTATCCAGTTCTAGACCTTTACATGATAAAAGTAGTTTAGGATATAATAAAACTGATCGTAAAAATAGCACTAGATACGCTTTCATGTATAGTAAAAATGTTAGTGCTAGTACTAAATTTCGAGTAAAGTTTAAATCCAATTTTAATAGAAATTCAAATACTGCTATGACCAATAATGTTTATAATTTCTCTAGAAGTACAAAATCATTGACGGGAAATACAAATAAAAATTATCTAAGTATTTGAGTTCCTGTTAATTGGAAAAATAGAGAAAAATACATTGATGATTATTTTGATATGGTAGTTAATAATGAAAATTATATTTTTAAAGGTTCATCCACATCCAAATGGGTATGGTTTCCTAAAAATTAGGAAATTATAAGAACTTTGGGTATCGCATGCTTTAAATGTTAAATTTTTTTGATACCTTACATTATAAGTAGTAGTTATTTTGTTTTATATTCTTCTATGTTAACACTTATGCGGAATATAATTTATGTCATCATATAAACTCTCCTTTTTGTCGATGACAAAGGGGGGGGAGATATTGCTCCAACACTATTTGCAGGAATAAACGATGCAAGCACAAATTAAGGGGGGAGAAAAGATTAATTATTTACAGGAATATATAGCACAATTACAGGAATATATTCAGGGGGAGAGATAAGTCAACAAAGCTTGTCGAAGATTCGTCCGTAGCAAATGGAGTTGTCATCATCAAAAAGGGGGAGAATGTTGAATCATGGGTTTTGATTGCTTACAAGACACAACAATTCACGAATCTATGACTACGACAACATCCGGACTCAACGGCTCAAAGTATGGTTCATATAGTTATATATTTTAACAAGAGTCATCAAATATGTATATAGAGTCTAGTTCAGTGCTTTGTTAAAATCTTTCCTCAAGAAACATCATTCACATTCAAATAAACTTGCATGCATATTTTAATGAAAATCAAGTTTTCAAAAAATGCCTGGAGCAAGGCTCAAACCCAGGTCACTAGTTTAGAAGGCAAGTGCTCTAACCAAATGAGCTATGGTAATTTTTGATTATTAATAGAATTCAGTCGACTGAACAAGATCGACCAGTCGACTGAATATCTATAGACAGCCTATTAAACTTATGCACTACTTTTCTTTTTTGAATTTTTGAATAATCAGTCGACTGATCCAAATCGACCAGTCGACTGACCTGAACCCAACTGCCATATTTTAAAAAGACATTTGCATTGCGCGAAAGGTTGCGATCCTTCTCTGAATGGGAATGGTTGCTTCTTTTGGTCAGAACTCTTCACCAATGGCAGCAACCCTCTGTCTACTATAAATATATGTTCCCAAACACTTCATACTCCACCGAAAATCATTCTAACTTTATTATACTCTTCTTGTGCTCTCATACTTACATTCAAACAGCAAACGAGCATTTTATTGCTTTGAATCTTAAAATAAACTTTCATAATCTTAGATTCTTAGCATTACCTTCTCTTCATATCTTCACCTACACTTCATATACTTGAGGATTTGATTATAGGAGGTTTGTACTATCAGAGACAAATCAGTGTTTTCAAGAACACACAGTGTCGGATATTATTTTGTATTAGTGAAGTCCTGTTCTGCTGCTCAGGCGTGTGAAGTCCTCTTCGGCTGCTGAGGCAAAATCTTGTTCTGCTGCTCAGGTCCCTGTTCGGCTGCTCAAGGGTTGTATAGACCTATTCCTCCGGGTTAAGTGAGGGTTATTGTTTTAGTGAAATTCCAGAAGGAGTCTGGGACTGGACGTAGGACGGTGCTCCGAACCAGTATAAAATATCTGGTGTCATTTTACTATACTGCTTTTATATTCCGCACTAGTTTACCATCTTCACTATACTCTGTATTGTCATATATCCATATTACACGGTCCTACGCACTTTCACTAAACAATTGGAAATCCTTCAATTACTTAACAATAAAAAATTATCCTTCTTAGGCATCCTAGAAATTAAACTTTCTAAAGATAGTACTGAAAGTTTTATGCGTAAATTAGGTAGCTACTCTCATAACATATCTAAGATCATAAAAGTCGAGTAATCATTATTTGGGATTCTTTACAGTGGTCTAATGTTATTTTACATACTGACGACCAATTCATTTCGTGTATTCTTCACAATTCTTTTGGGGTAAGCTTATTATTTACGACTGTGTATGCTTATAATGACGAGATTAAGAGAAAAGAATTGTGGAATTACCTAGTGGATGTGTCATCTAAATTCAAACTCCCTTGGATAGTTGCAGGTGACCTTAACTCTATTATTTTGGCTAAAGATAGAATCAACAATGGTTTACGTAACTCTATAGTGGACCAAGAATTTAGTGACTGCATTTTACTATCTAAACTAATAGGACCGAATTTCTCTGGTAATTACTATACTTGGAGAGGTGGCATAAATTTCTTTATTCACAGCAAAATTGATCGTGTGTTTGTAAACAAGCTTTGGATTGAAAAGTTTCATCAATTTGGATTTCATTTTGGGAATCATTCTATTAGTGACCGTACTGTAATTAATATCTATCTCATGCCTCGAATTTTGAGAAAAAGTAGAAACCCTTTTAGATCAGCAACTCTTGGCATCGTTAGACTGGATACTATCAGACAACTCATGAGGCTTTATTGAAAGAATTCCAGGGCAACCCTCTTTATATCCTCTTATGCAAGCTAAAAGAAACCAAAAACTCATTGAAATTATGGGGAAATAATAAGCCAAACACTTATAAAACACTACAGCTATTAAATGAGGAGGCAGAGAATTTACACAGCCTTCTGATACAACAACCAATGAATGATCAACTGATAGATCTGTATAATATGAAGACTGAACAGATTCATGATATTATTAGAAAAACTGCAGAAGAGAGAGATCAAAAAATGAAGCTAAATTGGTTAATCAAAGAGGATATGCCAACTAATTTCTTCTATAACAAGATTAAAGTGACAAATCCCAATCGGAGAAGTAGTTCTATTCTATTCTCTAATGGTTCATGGACACTAGCATCAGAAAAAATTGCATCTGAAGCAGTTAATTATTTCTCTGAACTGTTTTCATCATCAAAGGCCACACGTCAATTCCCAGACACAATTTGTAAGAGAATCTTATCTATAAGTGCTAGAGAAAACATAGGCAAGCCCTTTCAATTGGAGGAAATTAAATCAGCAGTCTTCCAAATAAATGACAATAGTTCCCCGGGCCCGGATGGAATAAATTCCAAGTTCTTCAAATTGCATTGGGAGCAAATTAAAGATGACATAGGGAATGCCATGAATGGAATTCTCCAATCAGGTAGAATTATCAAAGAAATAAATAACACTTTTATTTGCTTAATTCCCAAAAAATAGGAAGCAATTGAAATGACAGATTTTAGACCTATATCCTTATACAATGTCATTTATAATATTTTAGCCAATCTTATATGTAATCGACTAAAACCTTATTTAAATGACCTCATATCGTATAATTAGAATGCATTTATCCCAGGAAGAGTTATCACAGGAAATTCCTTGCTTGCCTATGAGATGGTTAGAGGTTTTAATAGGAAAAACTCTAACAATTTTTGTCTAAAAATTGACCTGCATAAAGCATATAATAAAATTAGCAGAGAATTTATTCATCACATGCTGGTGTCCATGGGATTTCCTACTCATTTTGCTAACCTTTTCTACGAATGTATTTCTACCCTTTCTTTTCGGTGCTAATAGATGGTACTCTTTATGGGTTTATTGAAAGTTCAAGGGGTTTAAGACAAGGCGATCCCCTATCGCCTTATTTATTTGCTATAACTATGGAGTATCTCATTATTAATTTAGATATGGAGGCTGAAATGTAATATTACTCCTATATACAAAACAGAGCCTATGATCACATATCTTATTTATGCTGATGATGTTCTGATTATGAGAAAAGCCACAACAGAGAATGCAAACTGCATTAAGCATATTTTTTAGAAGCTAAGGTACTTAACAGGGGTTGATTTAAATGAAAATAAATCAACACTGTTTTTTAGTAAAGGTGCCAGCCTCAAAAAAGATATTAGTGACATATTAAACATTAATATTGGAAATCTCCCTGTTACTTACTTAGGAATACCTCTGTCTTATAATAAACTCAAAGCTAGGGATTTTGGAACTTTAATTGACCAAATCAATAAAAAGTTCAGTTACTGGAAAAACAAAATGCTAAACATCAGTGGTAGAGTGGAATTAGTTAAAACTGTTATTTCTCCAATAATACAATTCTGGCTTCAGTTTTCTGATTTTCCAGCAACAGTTACTCAAAGAATTAATTCAATATGTGCTAATTTTATTTGGAAAACCAAGGCACATAACTTGAATTGGGATAATGTATGTAAAACAAAAAATGAGGGTGGTCTTGGTATCAGGAAAATAGAGCATATGGAAAAATCAGTAGCTATTAAAATGATTTGGAATTTTCTACAAGGTGATTCAGTTTGGGCTAAGTGGATGCATCATAGATATTGTAGACAAACAAACTTCTGAAATGCAGCTTTTAATAAAAACGCCTTTCACACATGGAAAGCTATGCTAAATACAAGACAATGGTGCAAGGGGGCTGTTGACAGAAAAATAGTAAATGGTGAACAGACAGAAATATGGTATGACCCTTGGATCAATGGTTTTTCTTTAACTAACTTGTATAGATGCAACTTTATGAATGTTATTGGTGATAATCATAAGAAAGTGTCTACTCTGTTATCAAACAATACATGGAAAAATCATATGGATGGTATGACTTCTCAAATGCAAAATACTATAAAGAATATCAATATTCAGAAGAATAAACAAATAGATTATTGGCACTGGATCCCTGACAAGGATGGTAAGTTCAACAATAAATCTACTTGGAAACACATCGGGCCTAAATACACTAAATTTAGTTGGGCTAAAGTGATTTGGGACAATAAGTGTGCCCCCAAAATGTTAATATGTACTCTGTTGGCAAAACTAAATAGACTACATACAAAGGACAAACTTAGTAAATGGAATGGTGTTATAAATAAGTAATGTGTTCTTTGTACTAATCAAATAGAAGATAGGGATCACCTATTCTATAATTACAATTCCTTCAAATTCTATTTGAAGATACTATGAAAAAATTGCATCTAAATTTGGGGAATTCAGTAGATTTTAACCACGTGTTGGATAATCTTTGTACTAAACAGACTAGTAACATGCTACTGAATCAGATCAATAACATTGAATTCACTACTATCATCTGGAACATCTAGTGTGAACGGAACAATCGAACATTTAAGAGTAATTCACTTCCAGTTCATGTTAGAATTGCTCATATTTACCAGGATTGCAGACAATTAATGCACAACAATTTAAACAAATATAAACTCAACAAAGAGACAGGGCTTATCTTGAGTAACTTCGGGATCTTCATTGAGAGACAGTGGAAATTTCACCCTCCTTGAGTTTGCTGCTGATCCTTTATTTGAAGTTGAATTTCCACTTCAGTTAGCTGCTGGTTGATTCGAGTCTCCGAGAGGATCTTTGTCTTCGTTTCTCTGCCATTATTGAGGGATTAGGCTTTATTTTGGTAAAGTGGATTTTCTCTCTCTTCGATGCTTTCAGAAGTGAGTTTGGCTTCAATGTTTTTTCACTGAGAGAGGCTCCTTTTGTTTTGTTTTTATTTGGCTTATTGCCACGTGCCAGTTATATATGTTGTATTCTCCTTTCGTTGAGAGGGTTTTGTTTTTTGGTTTTTTGTTTTAGCTCCCAAATTGTTCGTATAGATGGTTTTGAGTGTGCTTCCTCTATTTACTCCTCCATCTATTTGACAATTTGGTTGCAATTTTTTAGACTGTTGTATTGTTAATATATGGATATGATATGTACTCTTTTTTCTTGCAAGGCACCCATCTAGGTTAGGAGGGTTGCAAGGTTTTAACGAGGCATATCATGGAAGTATATGCTTCTTATGTTTAATAAAGTACCTTTCTTCCAAAAAAAGGTCAAAATCAATGGAAAGAAGTAAGGTTCACCCACATGTTTCTTAGATTGACTATGGATGTCGAGCCAGATAAGTGGTTCAATCTAACAAACCCTCGAATAAGCCAGTACATGCCAAGCATAATTTTTTTTTGGATTTGCACTTTTCTTAACCAATCTATAGCCTCCTCAATGGTCCACCCTACAATTCCCTTGCCAAACAACTTCCTACCGAGCCTTAAAATTGGATAACCCTAACATTCCTATAGTCGAACCATACCATGTCGACCAATCATTCTACACCACGTCACTCAGACTGTTTTGACTCATTTTTTCCTCCTAGTTTGCAGATCTGGTATGTATGCATTTGAAGAACTTAGGGAGGATATTTTTAATATATCCCCATACTATTTGGATTTAGGAAAAACGTAACTCCAATATAAATACTCTAACCTCTCCATAACAATTTATTTTTTCCACTGAACAAAAGCGCTGCTAAAATAAAAATAAGCACCCACTAAATTATCGATTTTGAATAACTGTAGTAACTGGTTTTTGATGCATATTCAAGCAATGAAAAATAACAAAGTGGATATAAATATATTTAAGGACTAAATTACTATAAAGTTTATGTGTTCTCTTTACTTTTGCTTTCTTTATGATTCTCGTTACCCTTGTGATCTAAATTACCTTTTTAGCATTAACAAATGATAATTTACATAGATTGAATTCTCTTGACTTGAGATTCATTACAGACCTTAACTTCTTCTTAAACTCTATATAAGATGCTTGCCTACTTTATGAGAAACACAAAGTCCACAAAACACTAATGCACCCTATCCAAATTCAAAGGACCTAATTCTAATCCCAAAACATAAAATCCTAAGTCAAAACACCAGGTTCCAAGCTGAAATCAATCTAAAAACAACCAAAACCGAACACTACAATCTAGATAATGATATACGTATTTGAAAAAAAAATCATATATATATATATAAACACACCAGAGACTTTGATACCATGTTGAAATATTTATATTATGGAGATAATAAGAGAGAGAAAAACATAAGATATAAGAACTAATTTTATTAAATTATGGAAAAATAGTTTTAAAAGGGTTGAATACAACGCTAAGATGTAGCATTACTTATAGATATGTTTGCTTGTACTTAACTAAGCATATAAAAGGAAAAGAAAATACGATAAAACAAATTAGAAATAAAAAACAATTCAAGTAAGGTAACGTTATCAATGTTTCCATGTACAGAAATGTTCAACATTAATAAAAAACTATGAAGGTTTTTTTAATTTGTTTTTTGTTTTCTAGGAGCTCGAAACCACCATCACAATAATATCTTTGCTTTGGTAGAATACTCTTCTTTTAAGTATCTTTCTATGGAAGATAATTTAGACTAACTATTTCATTAGAGCAAAAGTTGGGGCCAACAAGTCCTTTTAGTTGACAAACTATTCTATAAAGTAATCTACAAACCCATTAGCTAACACTCCTATATAATATGAAGCACAATAAGAAACTTGGATGAAAAATCATAAGAATGGTAGTAATAATATTCATTTTGTTAGTGTGTTGCTAAAAGCACTCATAAATTCTCTTCCTAATACCATAAATTTTTTAATAAAATTTAATAAAACTACTTGCTTCCTAATACCATATTGAGGTTTTCACTAATCTCCACCTTATTAAAATCCATTAAACTTTATTTCTAAACCCATCTCCATAAATTATCGTTGACCATGGGGTTTTTTATCTCTAAACTATACCAGTTTCGTGAAAATAAAATTAAGTCAAATTATAATCAAAACCTAATATAAATTGATAATTAAATACCAATTAAATTTATCTCAACACATATATTTAATAATTAACATAGAATTCAAAATAAAAGTTTAAAACCTAAATAATTTTATTAAGAAATACTACATGAAGGAGAGCTACTGGTGATGTAAGTGGTTGCAATATGTCTAATGCATAACAACATCGGTGCTCTTCTAGTTGTGTTCGAATAAATTTCTTATCTCTTGATTTAGACTTAAGAGTTATTTAAGGAATTGGATTCTCAAATTGGACTTAAGCAATAAAATGAATGAGATGCAATAATGGTTTCCTATAGAGGGGAACATGGTATTAAGAAGCGAAATTGATGTTAAGTTATGGTATTTTTTAATGTTGATATTAGAAAGAAGGTTTATGTATCCTTTTGGGAACAAATTTTTGTCATGTTCAATAGAAATATCAACAACCCATGCTTTCGTTGTCTCAAAAATGTGCAATTCTTCCAGATGTGGGAATCAGTACATGGGCCACCCTTTCAAATTAAAAGGCGATCCTTCCAACTATACTGGAGATGAAAAGTACCGACTATCATGTATTGGGAATAAAACATTCATGGCAGCTCCTTATGACAAGTGTTTTGTTACCAACATTTTTTACGACAACTCTACCATTAATATTGTTCACACTTTCCTTTTAGTTGGCAAGTGCATTCTCCCTTCCTCCCTACCCACAGTGTATAGTTTCTTTCTAGATGGTTCTTGTTGGGCAAAATGAGATGCAGTGGCTTACCTTCATAAATCTATTAAATAATAATTAAAGCAAAAGAGTTTAAAGCTTCTTATTAATTTAGCTATTTACTTTTCTCTCCTTAATTCTCTTTAGATATTTTATTTTTCTTTCAATTTATCATTATTATCACAAAATTCTACCAATTCTCTCAATTATCGTTTTATATTTAAAAATCAATATTTAATAATTTATTTAATTATTTACTAATTCTTATAAGTTTTATCATATTATTTTACATTTAAGTCCATATATTTAAATTATTAAATGATCTAAAATTTTAATTTTTAAAATAAATGCAATTAACTAATAATCATTATTTGGTCTGACAAGTCTTAATAGATGATAATATAATATGTTGTATACTACACTCACATCGACAAAAATTGTAGAATTAATATTTTGTTTAGTCCATGTAACTTAAAATTTCTACAATTATTTACATAATTATCTTTAGTTCTCTTACATTATTCCAGTTTAATTTTATACAATTTATTTCCTTCTAAAATTAGTACTTAAGTACAAAGTAAAATATACATAAATTTTCCTTCTGAATTAGCTATTTTATTATAAACAAACATATATGCAATTTTCTCTCTCTAAAACATGTATTATTACAATCATATACAATGTATTTCCTTTCTAAAATTGGTAAACCAAGTTAATTACTTATCATTAATAAAATTTATTTTTGTTGAGAATGAAATTAAATTAATTATTTGTGATGAATAATGTAGCTCGTAATTTTGAAAAACGTTGAATATTTTAAGTTAATACATTTTGTGAAAATGTAAAATTTTTATTATGTATATTTTTAGTTTACGTCAATTAAAGGATAAAATATATAATATTTTAGCTAGAATTTTTTCCTTGGTATTTTATTGTCTTTTAAGGCAAATGTTAATTATTTTTTGAGAAATTTTTATTATAAATTAAAATTATTAAGGTATGAAATAACGATTTAAAAACCATGTTATAATTTTTATATAATTAATAACAATATGATTTATGATGTGTATTTTAATCAACATTTCTTCTAATTGTTAAATAAATATTTCGTATTACATCGATAACATAATATACTTATTCTTGATGTTGATATTAAACGTAAGAGAAATGCATACAAATACACCGATTCATTACTATTACACATTCATTTTTAGATATTTTTTTCATTCTTCTAAGTAATATTTGAAATTTAATCTATACATCATTTATCTCTTAAAAAATTGTACTAAATGCTTGATGTTAAACTCAAAATTTATTTATATAAATATTTATAAGTTGAAATTTATTAAATATTAATTTTGAAATTAATTAAGAATACTAACTATTATTTATTTTATTAACAAATTTTAAATGCTAAAAAATAATAAATCAATATCAAACTTATTATTATATACAAAAATGACAATATAATTTTTGTACAAATAAAAAACCATAACTCACATACAATAATTTACATACTTAAAATCAATAAATTTACTACATAATTTTATTATTTTAAAAAAAATTAACCATAATAAATTTACATACTTAAAATTAATAAGTTTAAATAATTCTTTCCTTAATAGGCTAGTGAAGATTGAATCTCTATCGCTGATGATTGATCTGGGATGCCCATAGTTTTTAACATGTTGTCAAAAAATATCTGAGCAACTTGCTATGCCGAAAAAAGGGTGACTAAGCGGTAGAAAATGTGCATACTTTGAGAGTTTATCAATCACTACTAAAATGATTGAATAGGAGTGACTTTTAGGAAGTTGAACAATTAAGTCGATGCTTACATCATCCCAGATCTGTTAGGAATTGGAAGAGGCTGTAACTGCCCGGGAGAGTGCATATTTTCTACTTTCATACTTTGACAAATATCCTAAGTTCAAGATCCATATCACCTGGAAGTTCAAGATCCATATCACCTGGAAGTTTTATTCCTTCCTTAATTGGTAGTAGCAGCAATACAACACCAACAACTTCAAATTCAACATTATCTAGACCCTCCAGTAGTGGTGAAAATCCAGCAGGAAAATTAAGATCCTTAACTGAAATTTTTAATTCTTGTAGCTTTACTTTATTAACTATTGATCCAGTTAACTTTGAAGAAGCTACAGGGAAGAAAGAGTGGCAGATTTCTATGACAGAGGAGATGCACGCTGAAAGATATTTGATGAAGTAAAAGTTTTTATTATCAGATACAAAAGTTATTAAAAAACAGAATACAGAAGTACAATATTTATAGTTTACAAAATGCAGTATTGGGCTTTAGCCCACAATCTGGGTTGTATCTATGAAATGTTTCCAGCCATTGAGATGAGTGGTTGTGATCATGAGATGGAGTCTTGTGTGGATAAGTAGAAGTAGAAAACACACTTCTGACCCGATTGCCATAATATCTTAATTCCCCCTTTCAATTGCGGCTAGGGTTTCTTTTCTTCCTCTTGCTTCTGTTTTTCGGAAATGTCTTTAATACAAAGTTTGTTCTTTAGATCTTCAAAATACTTGCGTGATAGCGCTTTTGTGAATATGTCAGCTATTTGACTTGAGGCTAGAAGATGGTTAACTTCAAGTTTTCCTTTTGCGATCTGATCTCTGACGAAGTACAGATCAATCTCGATGTGCTTCGTTCGAGCATGTAAAACTGGATTGGCTGAGAGAGCTACTGTGCTAGAGTTGTCACACCAAATAATAGTTTTGCGTGATAGCTAGATCCCTAATTCCTTGATTAGGGCTTCTGTCTACATCACTTCGGCAGTGGCTGATGCAACACTTCTGTACTCAGATTCAGTGCTAGAACGTGAAATGGTTGGTTGCTTTTTGGCACACCATGAGATGGGGTTTCCACCTAAGAAGATGCAGTTCCGGTTGTAGATCTCCGGTCGTCGCAGTCTGAGGCCTAGTCAGCATCGGCAAATCCTTGAATAGATAAGTTTCTGCTCTTGTTTAGCTTGATGCCTTGATTTGATGTACCTTTGAGATATCTGAGTATTCGTTTTACTGCTTTCCAGTGTAAGTCTAGTGGTCTCTGCATAAATTGACAAACCTTATTTATGGCAAAAGATATATCAGGTCTAGTTACAGTTACATATTGTAGAGCACCTACTATGCTCCTATATTGCTTTATGTTATCAATTTCTTCTCCTTTATATTTAGACAAGTGTAATTTACTTGTCATTGGTGTAGGCATTGACTTAGCTTCATACATTTTTGCTCTACTTAATATTTCAGAGATATATTTCTGTTGACTTAAGATAAGTCCCTTGTCAGCAGTAGTGATGACTTCTATACCTAAGAAATAATGTAGCTTGCCTAAGTCTTTAATGGAGAAAGTTTTGTCTAACATGTTGATAACATATTTTATTTCTTCTTTGTCATTGCCTGTAACTATAAAATCATCCACATATACAAGTATGTAAGTGATATGCCTTTCATTAATTTTTTGTAAATAGAGTTGTCAGACTTGCATACCTGATATCCCATAGAAATTAAAGTAGCTTTTAATTTTTCATACCATACTCTGGGGGCTTGCTTGAGACCATATATTGCTTTGTGAAGTTTGCAAACAAAGTTCTTTTTGTCATTTTGAATGTAACCTTGGGGTTGCTGCATGTAGACTTCCTCTTGTAACTCTCCATTTAGGAAAGCATTATTTACATCAAGCTGCCTTATATCCCATTCATAGTGTAAAGCTATAGTTAGAATAATTCTGATAGTGGCTGGTTTAACCACTAGTGAAAAAGTTTCTAAAAAGTCAAATCCATACTGTTGAGAGTATCCTTTGGCTACGAGTCTAGCTTTGTATTTGACTTTTTTACCTTCTGGTAGTGTGTTCAACCTGTATGTCCATCTGCTGCCTATTATGTTCTTATTTGTTGGTGCTGGAACCAAGCTCCATGTTTTTTTTGATTAATGCACTGTATTCTTCATCCATGGCTTCTCTCCATTTGTTGTTTTTAGCAGCTTCATCATAGTTGCTTGGTTCCTTGTAATTTATGTTGGCAGTGTAGATTTTTGGTTTGAATATCCCATGTTTTGATCTTGTAATCATAGGATGTCCCTCTTGTGCAGGTGTTGTGTCACTACTATCTGGAAGTGAGCTGTTGTCTTGATCATTATTCTGATCTTCAGACTCACAACCTTCAGACTCATTGTTATATGAGTTTATATCGTCACTCTGACCTGGCCCTTCAATGGGCACTGTGTGTTGGAGGTTTGATGCTATATTCTCACTATTTTTAGCACTTTTGGATTCTTCTTTTCCCCATACAGTTATGGGTGGTAGAAATTTCTTGGCACTGTAAATCTTTTGGGTAGTTTTAATGTCTTTACTAGTGATGGGAAACACACATTCATTAAATACAACATGCCTTGATACAATTATTTTCCCTTCACTTGTAAGACATTTATATCCTTTTTGGCTAGTGGCATATCCAAGAAAAGTACAGGGTAATGATCTAAAACTTAACTTATGTTGATTATATGGTCTAGTTCATGGATAGCATAAGCATCCAAAAGTTTTGAGGGATGAATAATCTGGTTTTGTATTATACAACATTTCTAATGGTGTTTTGTTCCTCAAAACTTTTGTAGGCATTCTATTTATGAGAAACACAGCAGTTGTAAATGCATCTGGCCAGAATTTTAAAGGCATTGATGCATGTGCAAGAAGTATTAGACCAGTATCAACTATGTGCCTGTGTTTTCTTTCAACAATGCCATTTTGCTCAGATGTGTGTGGACAGGTAATTCTGTGATTTATGCCTTTTTCAAAAAAGAATTCTTTTAGAGTTTTAAACTCAGACCCACCATCTGTTTGTATGGTTTTAAGTTTTTGATTTGTTAGATTTTCAGCTTGCCTTATAAAATGAATCATTGCATTCTTTGCATCAGATTTTGACTTGAGTAACAGAATCCAAGTATATCTAGAGAAAGAGTCAACAAAAGAGATGTAGTAATTCATTCCATAATCAGAATTAATGGGTGCAGGTCCCCATAGGTCAACTGCAACCATTTCTAAAGGTTTGTTGTACTTTGTTAATGAATTACTAAATGGTATTTTGTGACTCTTTCCTAACTGACATGCTTGACATACATATGGCAATGATATGTTTTCATATTTGATATTACTATCTTTCAAAATATTTTTAACAATAGCTATACTGGGGTGACCCAGTTTACAGTGCCAAGTATCAAAAACTTTGTTAAAATCTATTGTTTCATCAATCTTTGAATGGTTACACCATTTATCCTTCTGCCTTGGTTCACTATTTTGCACTAGACTGAATTTACATAAACCATTGTGCATTTTACCCTGTAAAAGAATATCCTTACTTAGTAAATCTCTGATTAGACAGAATTTTAGGTAAAATTCAAAATATACTTAATTGTCATTAGGAAACTGAGAGACACTTATTAGATTCTTTTTAATTTGAGGAACTCTAAGAAGATTATTTAAGTGTAACTCTCTTTTGCTATTGAGTTTGGCTTTGCCAGTGTGTGTGATTTTTAATGAACTACCATTACCAACATAAATGGATTGTTTACCTTTGTATTCCTTGTTTCCGAGATTGAGATTCTCTAAATTGCTTGTCACATGATTAGTTGCCCCAGAGTCTGGATACCAATCTTCATATAGTATATCATCATTCTTGATTTGATTGCCTGATTCATTTTGATTCTTTGAATGGCTGCCTTGATTTCTTGCTTCTGTTTAAGTAAGATTGACATTTGGATTGTGATTTCTTTGAGTATTGTTTGGTTGTTGGGTTATGACAAAATTCTGATCAAATCTGAAGTAGCACTTAGAAGCAATGTGTCCTGGCTTTTCACATATTTGACACTTGACTCTGTTATTGCCAGACCATCTTCCTCTACCTCTACCTTTGCATTTTGACCACTTCTTTGACCTGTTTGGGTTCTGTCTTGACCTTTTCCTTTGAAGTTGGTTGTGTAGTTTACTGAATAGTCTGTATTGGTAGCTTTCTTTTGTTCAACTCTTCCTTCTTGAGATAGAAGGGTAGAGTGGACATATTGCATATCTGGTAGAGTTCTTTGTGATGATAGAACTGTAACTAAAGATTCATAGTTTTCATCCAGACCATTTAAGATGGTTAGTACTTGTTCAGATTCTGAAACCCTATGTCCAGCAGAAGCAAGTTTATCATAGTAATTCTTTTCTTTGGTAAGATATTCTTGCATTGTCATGTTTTCTTTCTTTAAGTTTTGAAATTGCTTTCTGTAGTGCATAATCCTTGCTGCAGTTTGAGAATTAAAGATTCGTTCTATAGCTTCCCATATGTCACTTGATGATTTACAACCAACTATTTGAGATAGAATGTTCACACTTACCAATGACATTATCCAGGAAGCAAGAAGACTATCTTGTTTTATATAGTTTGAGTATTCACTATTAGGTATCATATTGTCTTTATCATCTTTAACCATTTTGGGTGGAATGGTTAACATACCATTGATATACTCATCTAAACCATAACCTCTAATGACTGTTTCAATCTAATATTTCCACAATAAGTAGTTATCTTCATTTAGTTGCACTTCTAAGTGTCCTTTTGGTTTGATAATTTGCAGATTTTGACTGTTGCTGGTATTTCTGGTGGTTGGAGAGGTGGTTCCTGAGTTTTCTTCATCTTTGGCCATGGTTTCAGTGATTGGCGAGGTAGTTGAATGTAAATTGCAGCCAAGAACTGATACTTATACTTCAAGAAAAGACTAACAGTTGTGTTGTTTATCAAGAACTGGTTTCTTGATAAATTTCACACTACAGTGATGACAGGGGTTACCACTAACTCGATGATGTTCACAAGAACTGAGAATTCTGCAGCCTAGCTCCTTTTGAGTTTTAGGCGAGGCAGAGGAATAGGAACAGATGCTGGATTAAGAGAGGGGTATACTCTCCGATGATGAGAATTTTCTGAGGAGATAATCAAAATATACTTCTCTTTCTGTTGGGCATTGAAAACTACTCTGATACCATGAAAGATATTTGATGAAGTAAAAGTTTTTATTATCAGATACAAAAGTTATTAAAAAAATAGAATACAGAAAGTACAATATTTATAGTTTACAAAATGCAGTATTGGGCTTTAGCCCACAATCTGGGTTGTATCTATGAAATGTTTCCAGCCATTGAGATGAGTGGTTGTGATCATGAGATGGAGTCTTGTGTGGATAAGTAGAAGTAGAAAACACACTTCTGACCCGATTTCCATAATATCTTAATTCACGCTATTGAAAAAAACTCAACACGTGAGTTAGTTGATGAACTTGAAGGCAGGAATGTCATATGATTGAAGTGGGTGTTTCGCACAAAATATAATGCCGATGGAAGCAGAATGGAGCGGAGATCTCGGCTCGTAGCTAAGGGATATGCACAGCTGCTAGGTATAGACTTTGATGAAACTTATTCTTCTGTTGCTCAATTTGAATCTATAAGAGTTATGTTAGCTTTGGGTGCACAAATGCGACTTCATGTCTATCAATTTGATGTGAAATCTACTTTTTTGAATGGTAACTTGGAAGAAGAAGTCTATGTTTCACAACCCATGGGCTTTGTTGTTGATGTAGTGAAAGAAAAGTCTATAGATTAAAAAAATCTCTTTATGGGCTAGAGCAAGCGCCGTGTTCTTGCTATGGCAGAATTGATGCTTTCTTTATGGATGATGGATTTATTAGAAGTGAAAATGAGCCCACTCTTTATATGTAGAAAGATAGGAATGGAGAATTTTGGTAGTTTACCTTTATGTTGATGATATGATTTATATGGCCTCATCGGAATCTTTAGTTCCTGATTTTAAGTCTAGCATGATGAGAAATTTTGAGATGATGGATCTAGGACTATTGTAATACGTTTTGGGCCTTGAAGTGAAGCAAAGTGAAGGAATTTTTGTCTTCCAACTAAAGTATAATGGAGACCTATTGAAAAGATTCAATATGAGAAATTGTGAAGTAGCAACCACAGCGATGAATATTAATGAGAAATTGCAGCGTGAAGATGGGACTGAGAATGCAAATCCAAAACTGTTCAGAAATTTAGTCGGTGGTTTAAACTATTTGAAACACACTAGACCTGATATTTCTTTTTCTATTAGTGTGGTGTCCGGGTTTATGTATAATCCCACAAAGCAACATTTTGGTGTGGCAAAGAGAATCCTTCGCTATGTGGCTGGAACTGTTGATTTTGGCATTTGGTATGCTAAGGTAAAAAGTTTTCAGATTGTTTGGGTTTACTGACAGTGTTTGTGAAGATGGTGGTGGTTTTGGGTTTTAGGTTGAAATGTGTTTGGTAGTATTGGGAGATGGGAAGGGATGTGGCATGGACATTTTATCGAGCTCAATGATCACATATTTCAATGCAACTTGCATTTGTGACATATTAGAATTTACATTTGAGATTTCCAATAAAATACTTGTATAGAATTCATTTTGTTGTTCTTCCATTTAGTATTTATTTGTGATGGTTCCTTTCCTTGCCTTGAAGATGATAGTAATGGCTGCTTTTGTTTTGGATCTGGTTGGTCGGAGTTGTGTTGCAGGAGTAGTTTTGGATCTATTGACAAATCCGATACCACTTGTGAGAGCTCGCTTAGGCTTCTCATTTTTGGTTTGGCCATGATGATCAAAGTGTTGTTATGAAGGATAAATGCAAAGATAAAGAGAACACAAAATAACAAAATAAGAAGAAGAAGAAAAATAGAAATTAATGCAAAAGTGAAATCTTTTTCTCTCTCTTTCTCTTTCTACATACACTTTATTTATTAGCATTTCTTTTCATAATGTGCAAAATAAAAAAAGTTAGCCAAACTTATGCTAGCTTAGCACTTGTCCTAGGACCACTTTTTAATTCTTTCATAGTGCAATTCTTTATTGTAGGCCTTAAATTATTAGGCTTCTTCTTTACTTCTATATTTTGCTACTCACTTCACAATTTGTCTTACCGCCTTAATGCAGCCTTCCTCTATTTGCTATGCACCTGTGCACTATGCACATTGATACACTCTCTGAATGTGTAACTTAGGGGTGCACATAACTCATATTTAACCCAAACCAACCCACCTACCCAACTTAACACAAACCAACCTAGTTCTATCAGATATATGTTATAACTCCTGCTATATACTAGTCGTGTATACTAAGAGCATTTGAGGAATATTTTAAGATCACTTTTACTTTAAAATGAAACTCTAATTAGATACGTGTGTGGATCCATTTTATGCATGACATTTTGTAATGAAACTCTAGTGAGATAAATCATGCAATCAACTAGGTTTACATGATGTATTATGATGTTTAATATCTGCAATTTTGTACACATATTTTGATAATTTATTTTGAATTTGTTCATCATGATCTCATTCTGTATTAAGTTTATATAATCCAACTCAACCCAACTCATAAACCTAACCCTATTTTATAAGAGGTTGGGTACTCTTTCTTTAATCCATACCCAAATAGGTCGGGTGAAGTATTCGATACTACCCGATGTTTATGTTGCCCTACTTGCTGACCAAGATGTGAGTAGTTATTATGGTAAAAATGGATGAACTAAGAAACTAAAGCATCTGAGAAAGGATTAATATTGAAAATGAGATAACATGTTTCCTGATTTGAGACGTTACAGATGATTTTTAAATAAAGCACACATGCACACAAATTGAAATTACTGCATTAGACTAATAGCCACTGTTTTCTTATCTGAGCAAAAAGAAAATTAGAAGCCAAAAAAGGTATTAGTATCGTTAAAATATAACTGTTTTAATAAAACTTACTAATCTTATTGGTTCATAAATTTATGTATGTTTTTATATGAACAAATAATTAAACCATAAAACTTAATTTTATTTAAGAAAAGCATTGTTATACATTTGGAATAAAATTGTACATACTAATCTATATAAAAATATCAATAAGTTAAAATGACAAAGGAAACACTTACCAATGTATATATTTTCATAAGTTCTTTTTCATTCTTCTTCATCTTCTTCTTCCTTCTTTTTTTACTCGTTTACTTACATTTTAATATAAAAAAAGGGAAAAAAAACTTAAAGGGCATATGATGTAAATCACATTAGGTGAAGCCAAGGTTGTAAATACTGCTAGCGGATGTTAGCCATATGTATGGACTAGAGATTAATTGATGATTAATTGGATTTAGGCGTTTTTAATAACTCATGTATTTTGGAAAATAAATTTAATGTTTTATTTAGTATCAATTGATATAAATTAAAATTTTGGTATTTTGGATGCGCTTAGGGGTAGTCAAGAAGGCAAGACCGTCTAAAACTAACACAATAATCCTTATACGTTGCACTGAGCCTTAAATAATACCCAATAAGTACTTAAATATATGTTTAGATTCTTATATCATGCGGTAAATCTTGACTAGATGAGCCCAAGGTTTTAAATCTCCTATATCTCGCCCGAGATCTCGCCCGAGATCTCATTTTCACACTTAAACGAGACGAGACATCAAATCTCCTCCATATCTCCCTCGACAATCATCTCGTCCGAGATATTCAAATCCCACCCGATATATGGATCAAAATCTCAATCCGAGATCTCACCCGAAGTTATACATTTTTCTTATTTTCCATAATAATTTTTATTTTCATATTGATTCAAAAGAAACTACTCAATCCAATTATAATTTACCAACTTCTTGAACAAATTCTTTACTTTTTATCTTAATGAGTCATAGCGAAAGGTTTCACTTCTTTATTATGTTCAAATAAAAGGATATTATTCAATCATTAGATTCATTACCAAATCAATTAAGCCAATCAAGCTACTACTCTTCTAAAAATATTTCTTTGTTCATGTAAATCAAGTATGTTACCATTTTTATTTTTAATAAGAAAGTTATAATCGTTAAATAAATTTTTGACACATCAATTTTAAACACATAAGTACATCCGAGATATTCCCGAGATGCATTATAAGATCCGAGATGTCAATCCGAGATGTACACCCGATACGTACTCATCTCGTCCGAGATCTCTCCCGATACGAGATAACTTGTGTAAAAATCTCGAGACGAAACGTGACCGAAATCCGATATTTAAAACCTTGGATGAGCCTAGGTGAATCGCTAGGCGGTGAGCCTCATTTATTACATTATAATGCTAGATTTTTCCCTTATATATAAAATTTTAAAAGAAAAAAAGAAATTAATTTAAATGGTGATTACATACTGTAGAGTTGTATGTGTGAATACTTGTTCGTTTCTCTTGTTCTTTGTTTTTACTTTTCTTTGGGCTTGTTTTGTAATTTCTGTTGGGCCAGCTTTTAAGCCCAATACTGTTGTACTGTATATAGGGTTGGGAACAAAGTCTCTCTGGATGATTTTTGATTCTGAAATGAAATAAAATAAAACATTGTCTTTACTCTTATCATGGTATCAGAGCTATAGCCGATCTCAGATATTGATTTCTTTTCTTTCTTCTATTCTACTTTCTGATGGCGAATAATGGATCGGATTCGTCTCTTTCTGGATTTCCTCCTCAGAATCAGCCGATCAATTTCAATGATCCATATTATCTCTCAAATTCAGATCATCCAGGTATGCAGCTTGGAAATCATATCTTATCTGGTACGAATTATCTGAATTGGTCTAGAACTGTTAGAATGGCCTTAATTGCTAGAAATAAGTTGCAATTTGTTGATGGCACTACACCACAAAGCTGTTTTAGCCACACCCCTATCTGCCTTATTTGATACGGATAAAAGAAGTATCAAATTTGATACGGCTAAAAGCCGTATCTAAACGTTTAGATACGGTTTTTAGCTTGGAAAATCATACACCTTAGAAAGCACGGTCTCCCCCAAATTCCTTCCTTCCCTCGTTTTTTTTCGTTCTCTCTCCAAAACATAAATGTCGTTCTCTTTCCCCTAAATTCACGTCCGTTGCATCCCAAATCTCTAAATAACTTTGCTCTTCTCCTAACTCACGACCACACTCTAAATCACTTTGCTGTACCTCGGTTCGGATCGATTTGCTGGCGATTGAAGGTTGCGCTTGCTCCCACTGTCGAACTCTTTTGCTATGGATTATTGGGTAAAAATATTATTCTCTGATTATATCTGGATTTTTGTTCATGTTCGATTTATCCCAATTGCCGATGATGAGATTGGTTTATTTAGGGTTTGATTGTGAAAAGTCTTACTTGGATTTTCATTATTGGGTAAAAATCATTTAGGGTTTGCTTGGAAAGTTCAAAAACATAGATTCTATATGTCGCATGTACCTTAGACCTTAGAATGAGTGCTGATTAGAAAGTTTCTTTGCAAAATATTATGCATTATATTTTGGGATTTTTGAAAATTATTCCATTCTTATTAAAAGTAACAATGAAAAATTTAACCGACAACGTATCTTTAAAAGCATTTATCAATTAAGTCTGAAGTATAACTCTAATTTCTGCAATTATAAGTTACATCCGTTGAATTTCTGTGAAAATGAAGGAAGGCAATACTGCTCTTGATGCAATCCACGAAATAAATAGATTAAGAATAAAAATATGCATTGTGTTATTTATACAATAATGCTTTCAATCATAAAGATGGCACTAAAATATTAGAGAGATAAAGGATATGAAAGCAGTGCGAAGAGCAAGTTATAAGTACGCGGTTTGCAAGTAGAAAACAAATGGGAGGGAGGACCAAGGAGCATAACATATCTATTGAGAATGTGAATGCTTTGTAGGAATACGAAAAAAAGTAATGTAGGGGGCCTATATTCAAAAAGTATATATGTCTGTCATACATCTCTCGTTTTCTCTCAACTTTAATGAAATAATTTCTTCCTGATCTGTAGAACTGTTATACAGAAGTAATGAAAATAATAGTTAAAAGTTTTAGAACTTAGAACATGCATATCAACGACATCTTCTGCATCAAGGTTGCAACATTACAAGCTCCTTAATTATGGACTATTAAAAAGTATACTCAATGCATTTGGTGGGGAATGTTGGTTCCAAACTGCAAAATCAATGTAACAAATTAGAACTTTGAATTGACAATTCTGTAAAAGTATAAAGGAAATAAAAAATTTAGAAAAGTAAGGGTAGTTAGAAATATATAAGAGAGAATGGTTAAAGTTAAACATGTGAAGCAAGCTGTATCCATGAGCATTATTAAATACCCATTTTACTCGATATATATTTCTGATTTGTGATCATTAGACTCAGCTTCTATACAAGAGAAGTTTTCTTAACCACCTAGAAATGCATTTATTTTAACAAACACAACAACAACAAGTCAAAGCCTTTAGTCCCAAAAGGCTTTAATTTAGTTTAGAAAATACAACAACATACCCCTTGGATGCAAAGTTATGCGTAGAAGAGAAAGAAGTGAAGTGCTGTCGAAATTAAAGCATTTAGTCCCAAAAAGGCTTTAATTTGTTTTAGAAGGAAGTGAGGTGTTGTATACAAATTTTTGATTGTATGATTAATTAAGATAATGTTAGACAGAAATAACTTACCAAAAAAAAATTCGTTGGTTTTCGTTTATATTTAAGTTGATTACATCGCAAATATATTATATTTACGTCTAATGTTCTAATATATAAGATATAGGAGGGCAATATGTCTTTCAGTATAGACAAAAAGTGGATAAATGAATCTGATCAAAGATCAACATACTATATAGATGGGGTGAAGAAGTTTATTAGTTTTGTTGATGAAAACGGTGGTAAGAAAGGAGTGTATTTATGCCCTTGCACTCGGTGCAAAAATATGAAGACGATCAAATTAGATGACATTCATTTTAATTTGCTTAGATGGGGTTTTATCCAATCATATACCGTATGGTATTTTCATGGGGAAAAAGGGCAGAGAAGGAAAAACAACAACCGATTAGTCATGCCACAAGTACCGACGAGTCCGAACATATTATGATGGAAGATCTAGTCAATGATGCGGATAGATTTCATCATTTTCAACATGAAAATCCGTTGTCTGATCATGCTAATGTTGGAGAGCCGTCTACGGTTGATGGCAATTGGCAGGCTAATGAAAGTAAGAAGTATAAATCACTTTTTGGTAGCGCAAAAGAGCTACTGTATCCTTCATGTTCAAAAGGGTTGACGAGGCTGTATGCCATTGTGAAACTGAATTGCTTGAAGACCCAATACGGCTTTTCAGATAATGGTGTGACTGCACTCCTCGAACTAATAAAGGAGTTACTCCCCGAAGGTAACACGCTGCCGACAAAGTACTCCGATGTGAAGAAGTTAATTAAGCAAGTTGGGATGAATTACAAAACTTATGATGCATGCATCAATGATTGCATATTATACTGGAAAGATGATGCGAATAGAGTTTCGTGTACAAATTGCAACGAACCAAGATATATGACATCATTCAACAAAGAAAGAAAAGGCATCAAAGTACCTCGAAAGACATTAAGACATTTTCCTTTAATTTCTAGATTGAAGAGATTGTATATTGTACCATGGATAGCAGATGCGATGACCTGGCATGGTCGTGCCAAGTCTGATCCAACCGTAATGCGTCATCCATGTGACACTTCTCAATGGAAAGCCGCAGATTATTTTGACCAAACGTTTGTTGTCAAGCCACGAAATGTCACACTTGGAATAGCAACAGATGGTTTCTGTCCACATGTTTCTCTATCTAACCCTTACAATTGTTGGCCAATAATTGTAGTACCATATAATCTTCCTCCGTCTATGTGCATGAAACGAGAGTTTTCAATGTTAACACTGTTGATTTCTGGGTCAAAACAACCAGGGAAGGATATTTATGTTTATTTACAGCCGTTGATAGACGAGTTAAAGCAGTTATGGGAAGGAGTCGTTACATATGATTCATTAAATAAATCCGAATTCACAATGAGAGCTAGGGTGTTGTGGGCAATCCATGATCACCTTGCTCTTGGGACTTTATCGAGATGTACAACTCACGGTTATTTTGCATGTCTGGTTTGTGGGGAAAACACTTGTTCTTATCATCTTCCTGAATGTAAGAAGATGTGTTACATGGGACATCGAATGTTTCTTTCTAAAGAACACAAGTTTCGATACGACAAGACAAATTTCAACAACGTACAAGAACTTCGTCGTCCTAAACGGACATTGACTAGTTTTGAAGTTGAAAAGAAAGTAGCGAATATCAAAATGAAAGTTGGTAAACACAAAGAAGAAATTGGTCGAAAACGGAAAAAGTCAATTAATGAAGAAGTTGACAATGTTTCTGCATGGTACAGGAGGTCTATCTTTTTTGATTTACCATATTGGAAAGCAAATATGATTCGCCATAATATTGATGTTATGCATACGGAGAAAAATGTCACAGAGCATCTCATCAGTTTACAAACGAACGGTGACGTTCTTAAGTTTTAACATGTATTACATACAGACAGTTCCATACTATTTTGTTTATGTATTTTACTTTTTGCAGAAAATGTATGCGCTCGAACCGCTTTCAAAGGAAATTTTTTTAAAAACATGTCAGAGGCTTTTAAGAGACAAAAAAAACTTGAGAGCAAGTTTTTATGACACTTTCGACAATGACGAAGAATGGATGAAAAATTGTCCACCTACAATTGCTCAAGAAGATTGGAACGAGTTCATAAAAAATAAAGCAACGCCTGAAGCGAGCGGAAGAAGGGAGTTAGGCAAAAAAATAGATCATTGCTCAGTTATGCTCACCATGTAGGCCGTAAAAGTCACGCTAGAATAGAACACGAAATGGTAAGTTATATTCATTTTTTTCAAAAATGGTAAAAATCACAACTAACATATTTTATATATTGCAGATCGTTGCAAATCCATCTGCAAATATCAACCGTCGTCATGTATGGGAGAAGACACACACGAAAAAAGATGGTAGCATATCAGATGCCAATTCTTCGTACTTCGTAAGTTAAAATTTCAGTTCTGTGTGTACCATCTTTACACAAGTACAATTTCAGGTATATATATAGGAATAAGCATAGGAATATCTACAGTCTGGTATATATTCATACAAGTACAATTTCAGTTCTGTGTGTACATGAATTAACAGTCTTGTATTCATTAACATAAGCATTAACATAAGTATAACCTTATATTAATACACACAACAATAACAGCATACGCATGGCCGCATGGGGGTGAGTGTATTCTTGAAGCATCAATTCTGCAAAAAAAAATCACAATCTTTGAAAAGCTTAAGCTTTTAAATATACATAATCTGATTCAGTTTTGTAGGCTCAAACATCTTTACACAAAAGCTTAAAATGTTATTTCATGTTAGCTACAAGTTAAAATTCTCTTACTGGTGCCATGTCATTTATAACTGAGTCATCTCACCACCAACTTATGTATATATGCATATAGACACATACACGCTAGGGTCATTTATAACTGAGTCATTTCACCTCAGATGGCCAGCAACAGTTTTGAAACTTAAGTTTTCAAAACATGTATACATACATATATTTTCATTATTCATATAAGTATTATGCAATCTCAGGATCAAATTGCGAAATTGACGGAAAAGATCACCGATAGTGATGAAGAAAAATTGACAGTGGATGAAGAAATCGTATCACAAGTGATGGGAAAGGATACAAGGGGTAGGAGCTGCGGTGTTGGGACCGTCATACCAAAGACTAATATTAAGGCTTCTGCTATTGCACATAAACGATTGAAACATGTTTGTGGAGACAATGCTGAGTTGAAAATGAGGATGGGAAGTTTGGAGGGTACGGTGGGAAGTTTGGAGAGTATAGTGGGAAATTTGTCTGGGCAAATGAAGCTTTTGATCAACATGGTGGGAAACATAGAACAAGGAGAACGCAACACACAACTCAATCTTCTAAATTCGTTGTTTCTCAATCCCAGGATACGACCAATGTGGCGAACAATCAAAAATGTGAAATCCTCAACTCTGATCTAGACATAATAGCAACATATATTTATTAGTTGCTTTTTATTCTTACTTGTTTTCGATGCAGTTATTTTGTTGGATATATCCAGACAATAAATTTTATTGCAATAGGTACTGTATGTCGAGATTCTACATCGTCCAAAATCCATGGGAAATCTGTACCATCCACACATGAAAAATTGGTTTTGGACAATATACTGCTACCAGATGAGAGAACCAACAAAATAAATCATCAATTTGCAGAGACCTTTGTTGATGTTGGAGTGGGTGGGTATTTGTTCCATCCGAAGATTATGATTCGATATCTTTAGCAGGTATGTGAGCTCATCCAAAATTTATTTATCTGGTTTTGCATTTATAATTCCGGTGCTGTATATTTTTGGATGGCAGCAAGAACCCTCTCTTTATCTCTGGTTGGAAATGCTTCTAAGAGAACTCTAAAGTGTATTATTAGTACAGGTTTGACTTTTTTCATGTTTACCTTTTTATTTGTAATCATGTGGTATCCTTTACAAAATCTTGACCATTTCCTTTCCTATTATACCTCTTTGCTCTCACAATTGTGTGTCTCTATTGGTTTTTACCCTTTTGAGAGATGCACGTTCAAAATTTTCATCTCATTGTGCATAGAAAGTGTTTTCTTATTCTTCTTGTTCTTTATTGCATTGTTCTTTGTAGTCCTTACTATAACGAAGTTTAATTTGTCTCACCTGTTATACCTATATTTTATTGAACCACTGTAAAATTGTTTGCCCATTCATAGACAAGAAAATAGTAAAAAGCAAAAATTATGTTAAGTTGCAATTTAGTAAAAGAACCGAGATTTGGTGAATTAACTTGCATTTTTTATGGGCTAACATCCCATGCATGCACTGATGCACATCAACTCAAAGCTACATTGCAGCTGCTGATACGTATTTTAATGCACAATCGACCAACCCAGCGACGTACTAATAGATTTAATTTATTTCAACATTAACTTATTAGTCAAGTTGTAGCTGATATGTAGTAGAGTATATTACAAGATAGACATTTTGGAATTAACTTGTCTTATTTAATTTTTTCTTCTCCTTTTGGAACAATTTGGATTTAAGCATAAAGTACTAATGAAGAATACATTCTATGTTTGAGAAATTTATATTCCCTCAGCTGATGTGCTCTACTTACACTAGCCATTGTTATGGTTGATATTACTTGTAGTTGTCTATTGAAATTATTAACAAGTAATTTTAATATTCCAATAGTTGTCTATTACATCACTATTACCTTAGTTTTAAATTCAAAGATTGCTTCTTCTAGGCTGGCTTTCCTTGTTAACCTTTGCCTATTTGTTGTTTGTGTTCCAGCATTTCTCTGTTCCAGAACTGCTGCATCACTATTACAAGGGATTTTTTTCTTCTGTGTTAATGTTGGGTTCCAGAACTGCTGCATTTGTATAATATTGACCATATTTAACCGTAGTTGTTTGGACAGAGTGACTGTATTTGTATAATACTGCTTTTCTATAATATTGACTGTATTTTTATAATACTGCTTTTGTATAATATTGACTGTATTTGTATAATACTGCTTTTGTATATATTGACCATATTTTGTATAATACTGCTTCTATTGTAAGCCAACTATTGCCGTATTTATTACTGCTTTAAATACTGCTTCTATTGTATAATACTGCATCTATGCTGTTGTAATTCATGGCTATGAGCTGTGTGAATTAGATACTGCTTTTATTGTATTATACTGCATCTATGTTATTGCAATTTATGGTCATGAGCTTTGTGAATTAGATACGGCTTATTGATGTATCTATTACATCAATTAGATACGGTCAAAAGCCGTATCTAATTCATGTGCTTAGTATATGAATTAGATACTGCCATGCGCCGTATCTAATTTGCTAGTTAGATACGGCTCAAGGCCGTATCTAATTAATAAACATGCTTTCAATTGATACGGCTTATGGTCGTGCCTAATGGCATTAGATACGGCCCTAAGCACTGCCTAATTCGCCTTTCTGGTCTAGTGTGGTAGTTTACCTATGCCCTCAGTTGATTCAGAAAATTATCAAAAGTGGATTAGAAATGATTATATGGTGATGTCTTGGATCTTGAATTCTATGGAGAAAATCTTGTCAGAAAGTTTATGTTCGTTGATTCATCTGCGCAATTATGGAAAGAATTGGCGGAAAGATTTGGGCAAACTACTGCTCTAAGATTGTTTGAACTACATCAAAGCTTAACTTCTACATATCAAAATGAGTCTAGCATTGCTGAATATTATTGTAAATCGAAAACTATATGGGATCAGTTGAGGGATTTCCAGAATGTACCTGTGGTGTTTTGAAAGATTGTTCGTGTGGAATTTTAAAGAAGATACTTGAGATTGATCAAAAAAAATAAACTCATACAGTTGTTATCTGGACTTACAAAGGAGTATGGTCAGGTTAAGACGAATATTTTGAATTCTGATCCTTTGCCTACAGTCCATAAAGCATACTACATATTGCAGCAAGTTGAACATCAGAATAAGCTTGGAAAAAAGAGTGCTAATCAGCCAGAGATGAATGCTTTTAATGTCATAAAAACATTCCCTAAACCAAATTTTCAAAACACAAAGAGAGAGAGAGAAAGAGATAGAAAAGTGAATTTTATTATGAACATTGCAAAAGAGAAGGACATACTATCGAACAATGTTTCAAACTTATTGGATATCCTGATTGGTGGAATAAGGAAGGAGCTGGAAAAGCAAAATCAGTTCAGAAGAATGTTAATAACGCTGAAGTTTCTACTGGTCAAGGAATTCTTGGAAATCGTCCACAATCAGTTAATGTTTCAGATGCTGCTATGAATTCTGCTATCTCCGAAAGTGAACAATTTGATCCTGTCATGGTCTCTGCTCTATATAATCAAGTTATGAAGATGGTTCAAGAATCAAATAATTCTTATGTCAAGGATAATCCTCTTCTATCTTCAGTCAACTATGCAGGTAATTGTTTTCAAAATTTTGAAGACAATTCTACTATGTTTTTTGATAAAAATTCTTGGATAATTGACACTGTAGCTACAGATCATATGACTTCTAATATAACATTTTTCTCTTCATTCAAAAAAATTAAAAACCCTATAAAGGTTACTCTCCCTGATGATTCCACAATTTTTGTCAATCATATTGGAACTGTAATTTTAAGTCAAAATTTGCAGTTACAAAATGTGTTATATATTCCTACATTCAAAAATAATCTTTTATCTGTAGGAAAACGTCTTGATCAAAATAAAATTGTTGCAAAATTCACTCGTTCTTCTTTTTATTTTCAGGACCTTGACTCAAAGCAAATTCAAGCTTTTGGATCAAGGGTTTTTGGTCTTTACAAACTTTCTTCTTTTCCTGCTTTACATAACTGTTCAGTTTTTCATTCAATACCTAAGAATAGTTGTTTTCTTGCTTCTATCAATAATTCCATAACATCTTGTAATAAACCTAGTGTTGACATTCTACATGCTAGGTTGGGTCATCCTTCTATTAGCAAAATGAAATATCTTCAAAGTCTTGTAACAGACAGAATACTTAAAAAAAATCTCTTGTGAATCATGTGTATTGGGAAAACATCATAAATTGTCTTTTCATCATTCTGATTCTTATGCATAGTCTTCATTTGATCTTGTTCATATTGATTTATGGGGCAAATATCATAGACCAACATTCTGTGGTGAAACCTATTTTTTAACTATTCTTGATGATCACACTAGAAACACTTGGACATATTTACTTCATTCTAAAGTTCAAGTTGTTTCCATTATTGATGCATTCATTGAATATGTGCTAACTCATTTTGAGAAAAAGATCAAAGTTTTCAGATCTGATAATGGGACTGAAATCATTCAAGAGTCATGTAGACAACTATTTTCATCAAAAGGAATAATTCATCAAAGGTCTATACCTAGTAATCCTCAGCAAATTGGACGTGTTGAAAGAAAGCATAGGCACTTATTAGAGACAGCAAGAATAATCAGAATTCATGCTAGTTTGCCTTATAAATTTTGGGGTGATTGTATTCTTGTTGCTACTCATTTAATTAATTTAATGCCAAGCTCAGTTTCGAATTGGAAAACACCATATGAATTGTTAATGAATAAGCTTCCTGATTATGAGCATCTTCGAGTTATAGGATGCTTATGTTTTCCTTTTCAGAAATCACATGATAAATTTGCTGAGAGATCAAAGAGATGTGTGTTGATTGGGTATCCACATGGACAAAAAGGTTATAAACTTTATGATTTAGATACTCATAAAATTATTTTCAGCAGAGATGTTTATTTCATTGAAAATGTTTTCCCTTTCAAACATAATTCAAGCATTATTCCAACTGTTGTTTCTTCTTCTGAAGCACCAGATCTTGTTAATCCAGCTTTAGATCAGAATGTTTTTCAATTTTCATCTCCACATGTTAATTCTAATACAGATCAATCATTATTATCTTCTTCTACTGATCAATCATTATCATTTTCTTCTAATGATCAATTTTCTCCTCAACAAAATACTTCATCTGATGAAAATCAATCTTCTCATTTGAACAATGATTCCACTTTCTCAAATTTGCCTAATAGAACTTCTTCTAGAGTTTGTCAAGTGCCAAAAAAATATGATGATTATGTTATTGGAAAACTTCCTACTAGACAAATTAATTATGTTCAAAATAATGACTCTGTTTCCTTCAATGTATTCACTGAACCATCACTTGCTCATTTGAACTCTGATGATTTACATAGTCTTGCAAATGTTTTCTCTTCTTATGAACCATCCTCTTATACTCAAGCTAACGAGCATCCAGAATGGGTTCAAGCTATGCAAACAGAATTAACAGCCTTAGAAGCTAATGACACTTGGGAATTAGTTGCACTTCCTATTGATAAGAAACCTATAGCTTGTAAATGGGTTTACAAAACCAAATTTAAACCTAATGGAGAAGTGGACAGATTTAAAGCTAGATTGGTTGCAAGGGGAGACAAACAAATTTCTGGTAAAGACTATAAACATACTTTTAGTCCTGTTGCTAAACTAACAATAGTTCGAATTGTAATGGCTTTGGCTGCAGTGAAAAATTGGAGTATTCAACAATTGGATATTAATAATGCTTTCTTACATGGATATCTCGAAGAAGAATATACATGTCTCCTCCTCCAAGTTATCAGAAGGCTTTATCAGGACAAGTATGCAAATTAAAAAAAATCCATTTATGGTTTGAAGCAGGCTTCTAGATGCTGGAATCAAGAGTTGAGTAAGTTTTTAATTCAATGGGGTTTTATTCAATCTAAGCAAGATTACTCCATGTTTATTTTTCAAAGAGAAAATGATTTCATTGTAGTAGTTGCATATGTTGATGATCTGTTAATCACCGGTAATAATCCTTCTATTATTGTTACACTGAAAGCTGTGTTACATCAGACTTTCACTATTAAGGATTTAGGTGATATTAAATACTTTCTTGGAATTGAAGTTTCAAGATCAAAATTTGGCATCTTTTTAAATCAGAGAAAGTATGTTCTGGATCTTTTACGAGATTATAATCTTGAGGCTTGCAAACCAGTTGCATTTCCTATGGCAAAAGGATTAAAACTCAGCAAATTTGAAGGTGATGAATTGTTGGATTCAGAGGTTTATAGAAGATTAATTGGTAAACTTTTATATTTGAACTTAACAAGGCCTGATATATCTTATGTTGTTCAACAATTGAGTCAGTTTCTTCAAATTCCTAGAGTTCCTCATTTTCATGCTGCACTTCATGTGTTACGATATTTAAAAGGAACTATTAACTTGGGTTTAAGTTTTCCGGCAAAATCAGATTTAGTTCTTAATGCCTATTGTGTTGCTGATTGGGGTATGTGTGCTGACAGTGGCAGATCATTAACTGGTTATTGTGTTTTTCTTGGAAATGCTTTAATCTTATGGAAAACAAAGAAACAAAAAGTGGTGTCTAAAAGTAGCACAGAGGCAGAATATAAAAGTATGAGTTTTACTACAAGTGAGATTGTTTGGATTGAGAGGTTATTAGCAGATTTAAATATCTCAATATCAACTCCTATCACTCTTCATTGTGACAATATTTCAGCCATGCACATTGCTCAGGATTCTTGTTTTCATGAGAAAACCAAACACATGAGAACTAAACATCAAAAGCTTGATGTGCATAATGTTCGAGAACAAGTTCAGTCTAGTTTTCTGGTTACAAAATATGTTAAATCTGCTTTGCAATTGGCAGATATAATGACTAAACCTCTTGGAGCTGGTCAACATAAAGTTCTGGTGTACAAGCTTGGTATGATCTGTCTTTTGTCTTCTCAAGATTGAGCTTATTTTTTTCTTTTCTACTGAGCTCAATCTTGGGGGGAGGGGGGGTGTAGAGCTGTATGTGTGAATACTTGTTCGTTTCTCTTGTTCTTTGTTTTTACTTTTCTTTGGGCTTGTTTTGTAATTTCTGTTGGGCCAGCTTTTAAGCCCAATACTGTTGTACTGTATATAGGGTTGGAAACAAAGTCTCTCTGGATGATTTTTGATTCTGAAATGAAATAAAATAAAACATCGTCTTTACTCTTATCACATACGTAGGGTAGAACCTTGTCTATATATTTCTAGTTGTTTATAGAAGTGGTTTAGTTTAGAATTCTGACATACTGAAAATTTAGCTGTTGGATAGAAAGATGGCACTTCCCATATGCTAAATCAATTTCAACAACCCGAGTTATATAATTTTCATAAAAGATATTGCTAAGGTATTTATTGAGAATAACTTCCAACTATAGTTTAGATTTAGATAATTTAAGTTCTAACTACGGATCACCTTTAAATGTGAAGGGGTCCTCATAGTTCAATGCAGATAAAGGATAATTCAAATGCTGCAAATCGTTCTGTAAACAAATGAATTTGTACTCATATTTCAAACCTATTCTTAGATTATATCAAATATCACATATAAAAAAGCTTTCAGTATCTGGAACTGTTAAGCGCATTTATGACTATGGATATCATAAATCTACAACAATCCAAAAAAGTAGCATTAATCATAAAATTATATTTATCATTCTGGTCATTAGTTGACTGACATTTTAAGTCCAATTTGCCTATCTCTAAGACCACATTTAATTTGTAGGATCCTTTTGTAAGCAACCACTATTGACATTTGGACTATCAAGTCTTGTGAGTGTTGAAGAGGATAAATACAAGCAGTAATATAAAATTGTAAGTCTACTAATTATAACAGTTGAAAACTAAGAATTCAGATGCTAGTTACCAAGAAGGATGAATAATTAAGGAATATTTAAAAAGCTCAATGTCAGATTTAACTGGTGAATGTTGCTACTGTTATCTTGCAAAATCTTGTTGGTAAACGAAGAGGCAGAGTTATAACAATAAACTGCAGCAACCAATGAACTAAATTTTTATTGCATACTACTTAAAAAGTTCAATACAAGCATTATTTAAATAGCAATAATTTGATATTCAATAGCCATAAAGATAGAATCACTAACACAAATATAAGTGATAATATCCTAAATAATAGAATCTAAGTTTTGAATCATTCATTCAACATTCTCCTTTGATTCAAAACTGCATACTCCCAGCTGTGACCTGAATAACTCATGCTTGGTTTGAGGAAGTGGCTTTGTGAATATATCAGTTATCTGCTCATTTATGCCACGGAATCTCAATGCAATTTTCTAATCAGCAACCAGCTGCCTAATTAAATAATGTTGCACATCGATATGCTTCGTTCTACCATGAAAAGCGGCATTCTTTGTCAGCAGACCTGTTATCACAGAAAATCAATGTAGCTTCCTCCTGCATAATACCGAAATAAACAAGAACTTTTTTAAGCCACAAAGCTTATCGTGCTGCTGCACTTGCAACCACATGTTCTACTTCGGAAGATGAAATAGCCACTGTTTCTTGCTTCTTAGAGCTCCATGTCACTGCTCTAGAGCAAAAGCCAAAATAGTTGCAAGAGGTGCTTTTCGATCATCTAAACATCCCGCACAATCACTGTCAGTAAACCCAAACAATCTGAAAACTTTTTACCTTAGCATACCAAATGCCAAAATCAACAGTTCCAGCCACATAGCGAAGGATTCTCTTTGCCACACCAAAATGTTGCTTTGTGGAATTATGCATAAACCCGGACACCACACTAATAGAAAAAGAAATATCAGGTCTAGTGTGTTTCAAATAGTTTAAATCACCGACTAAATTTCTGAACAGTTTTGGATTTGCATTCTCAGTCCCATCTCCATGCTGCAATTTCTCATTAATATTCATCGCTGTGGTTGCTACTTCACAATTGCTCATATTGAATCTTTTCAATAGGTCTCCATCATACTTCAGTTGGAAGAAAAAAATTCCTTCACTTTGCTTCACTTCAAGGCCCAAAACGTATTACAATAGTCCTAGATCCGTCATCTCAAAATTTCTCATCATGCTAGACTTAAAATCAGCAACTAAAGATTCCGATGAGGCCATATAAATCATATCATCAACATAAAGGTAAACTACCAAAATTCTCCATTCCTATCTTTCTACATATAAAGAGTGGGCTCATTTTCACTTCTAATAAATCCATCATCCATAAAGAAAGCATTAATTCTGCTATAGCAAGAACATGGCGCTTGCTCTAGCCCATAAAAAGATTTTTTTTAATCTATAGACTTTTCTTTCACTACATCAACAACAAACCTCATGGGTTATGAAACATAGACTTCTTCTTCCAAGTTACCATTCAAAAAAGCAGATTTCACATCAAATTGATAGGCATGAAGTCGCATTTGTGCAGCCAAAGCTAACATAACTCTTATAGATTCTAATTGAGCAATAGAAGAATAAGTTTCATCAAAGTCTATACCTAGTAGCTGTGCATATCCCTTAGCTATGAACCGAGATCTCCACTTCATTCTGCTTCCATCTGCATTATATTTTGTGCGAAACACCCACTTCAACCATATGACATTCCTGCCTTCAAGTTCATCAACTAACTAACGTGTTGAGCTTTTTTTCAATAGCGTGCATCTCCTCTGTCATAGAAATCTGCCACTCTTTCTTCCCTGTAGCTTCTTCAAAGTTAACTGGATCAGTAGTTAATAAATTAAAGCTACAAGAATTATAAATTTCAGTTAAGGATCTTAATTTTCCTAGTGGATTTTCACCACTGCTTGAGGGTCTAGATAATGTTGAATTTGAAGTTGGTGTTGTATTGCTGCTGCTACCAAGTAAGGAAGGACTAAAAATTCCAGGTGATATGGATCTTGAACTTACAGGTGATGAAATTGGACGCTCAATATAAAAACTTGTAGAAATCCAATCAATTTTGCCTCCATTGTTAAAATTATAGCTTTCACATACCTCCTCATTAAACTTAACATCTCTCTTAATTATCACTTTCTTACTTATAGGGTTGTATAGACGACATGCTTTAGATTGAGGAGAATAGCCAATAAAGATGCATTTTTTAGTTTTATTATCAAGCTTAGAGCGAGAATGTACCAAAGCATACGCTGCACAACCAAATATTGTAAGTCTACGGGGTGGATCGTGCAGTGTATATGCAAGTATATGATGCAAGTATATGTGACGGAAATATATGATGCAACTAAAGTAATATTAATCTAAGTAAATATTGAATAAGCACACCAGAATTTTATACTGGTTCAGACCTCTCATCCTACGTCCAGTCCCGAAGCTCCCCTTTGGAATTCGACTATCAAAAACCCTCGCTTCGCCCGGAGGAATAGGCTTGGTTACAATGAGTTGTTCTTGCCAAATATGTGTTCTAGTATAACAGGGATGTTGACTAATTAGTACAATTGCTTCTAATGTATCTCTCAAGAGTATTGTCTATGAAGAACCGAGTATATGGAAGAGTGAATACAAGTAAAGAGTGCTAGAATGCGGAGATCAAGAATATAGTATAGAAATAGAAAGCGTTAGTATCTAAGGTGAGATCTTTCTCTTGATTCTTGATGCTATATATAGTTGTAGATAGGTATCTTAAGTAGTTATGCCCATTAACAAGTGCTCTACATTTTCTTCTGTTGACGATGAAGAGTTGCAGCGAAGAGAAGCGAAGATGCCCATTCGAATGTGCCAGTCGAATTTTTTATTTGAAATCCGAGTTTGAATTCAGACGTCTGGTATATGTCTCAGACGTCTGATACCATATATTTTTTCAATGTGGTAGATTTTCAGACGTCTGAGTGCTAATACCATATGTCTAGTTTTGACTGTCTGTTGTTCCAGAGAACTGATTCAGATGTCTGATATTGTGCGTATCAGTTTTTGTGCTCTTGTTCCTATGCTTCTTTGTTCCTATCGAATTGTAGTCTCTTATAGTGTCCTTTGGGCCTCTTTCTTATCTTTCTAGTGATGTTGTTCTAGCAAGTACCTGTATATATATATATGTATGATTTCCATTGTATAGTTGTTGTCATCGAAACCGTAGATTGGCTTTCCTAACGTTCTCCCCCTTTTTGATGATGATAACTATACAATGTACTTAGAGATAATTTTATAAATCTCCCCCTGAATACGTGCTTTCCATTATTTCGCCCCCTTTGGCATTATCAAAAAGTGTTAGTATGTTTTTAACTAAGAGAACGTAATATGAAATATGTACCAATTGTAGGACGGTTATATTAATATAAACAGAAATAACAAACCAAAAAGCACTTTTCATTAATCAATGTATAGATTTTTTAGTATACTACAAAAGATGGAATCCTAAAAACTAAGGATTTTTTGGGGAAGCTTTATCTTGATCATCTCCGTCGTCTTCTTTTTTGGAAGAGCTGGCTTGTTGTTTTGGAGATGTCGGAGTTTGTTGGTGAGGTTCTTTTTCCTCCTCAAAAAGTTTAGAGTGTTTTAACGGAGTAAGAGAAGGCGTTGGATTTGGCCAATCTTCCGAAGGTGATGTAGGACCACGAACTCGTTGAAGAACCTCTTTAAGAACTGACATTGTAGTTGAAAGCGATTCTTCAACTGTGGCTAGGCGTGAAGCAAACGTTGTTTCAAAGCTATCGATACGCTTAGCCAAAAAAATTTGATTCCTTGACAGAATGAGTTGATTTTGGAGAGTTAAGTCGTGAATACTCTCATTTGGATTCGTCTCGGTGCGGGTCTCCAAAATCTCATCTTTGCACGAATAATCAAAAGGTGCAGGAGGAGGAGGAGTATGTTTGCGATGTTGCTCTTCCTCTTGTGATGTGCTGGTTGTTGTTGGGGTGGAGGCATAGCTTGAATCGCTTGACGTCGTTGCGTCCATTCTTCAAATGATATAAAATCCAGAGGATTTTCTGGTAAATGCATTAGAGAGAAAAAATTTGTGGATGCATATTTCGAAGAAATTTCTTCAAAAGTTGATAAATATGAAGGGATGTTGTGAACCCGCAGAAGACGCATGATGTATGTAGGGTAGATGATAGACGGGCATGATCGAGTCCAATAGTGTTTGAGCTCATCAAATATGAATTTCGCCCAATTAACCGTTGTTCCATTGAAGATAGCATATAAAGCTTTGTGTTCTAGCTCTGTGATTTGCTCATGACTACCAAGGCGAGGATGACAGTGTTGATTATCATTCTAGTGAGAAGTCTCACCTTAGGTCTTAAGTATTTTGATGCAAATCTAGGCATTTCATCTTCCCATATTTGATGTGTGATATTATCTCTCGGTTTGAAACGCATATCCGGAATATTATATAAATCTTCTCCGGTGTCGGAACATCTGAGAGTTTGGCCTATAATCCCTGGAGTTAGTCTAATAGTGTTGCCGTAAACACTTGACCATAGCCAATTATCATCGTTATCGGTATTCCAAACTGTTGTGCTGTCTAAATTAGCAAATAATAGGAATATCGCAAGTTGGTCTATTTGGATATTATTCGAGTTGAATGAGATCAACTGATGTAACCCCGCATTTTTGCATATTTCATCCAAGTGTACATAGGAAATTTGAGTAAATTGTAAAAAGGACCTGTATGAAGCTTCTTCTTTTGAATGTCTTCATATCTTTTGATTGAATGTGGTACGCGATTCATCCATCTCTCAATTTAATCGTCAGAACAAACTTGGGATTGGATGAAGTGGCTTGATCTTGTTTTCGCTTAGAGATTTTAGGGTTTTTCATTTTGGGTGCCATGAGATCCGATCGTGTTTGGAGGAATAAAAACGAGTTTGAGTATGATATCGAAATTGTAGAAGAAACGAAATGAAATGAAAGTGAGAAAAAGAAAAAAAATAGACGTTAGCATGTTACTTAAAAGTGTCGATTGAATTTCAGATGTCTGGAAGGTGAATCAAACGTCTGATTTAACCTAGTTTTAAGACAGTAAATAAGATCAGACTTCTGGTTGTTTTTGGTAGACGTCTGGAAGAGATCGTGTTAGAAATTTCAGAAGACAGAGAGTTTTGTCAGACGTTTGGAATTAAAAAACGGACGTCTGAAGTTGGCCTTGTATTTATGTTGAGAAGGCAGAAACATTTGTCAGACGTCTAGGAACCATTGTTAGATATCTAAAATAGGCTGTTGCCCTTTTTTAGGAGGCAGAAAGTATTTTCAGACGTTTGGAAGATTATATCTGATGTTTGATGTTAAAAAATTATGGAAGACAACAGTGTCAGACGTCTGTTGCCAGTTTGTCTTAAAATAGCCTAGTTTTGAAGGGTGTTGCTTATTTTTCGAGAGATTGATTTAATAAGACAAAATAGTATTATTTGTGAAGAAGAATTCAAATATACTTAGATAAAAATACAATGAGAATGAGTATATTTATTTAGGTGACAATGAAGCATTGTGATCTTTAGACTTGATATCCCTCCATGGTTTGAATGGAGACCAAATGTTTCCACGTTCGTTGGTTTTTGGGGAACCAGAGAATCGTCTAGGTGAAGGATCCGAAGGTGTTCGATAAGAGGAAGAGGGGTCCAAATAATTGCATCGAATCGGAAGAGGTTCATGTACATCCTTCTTCCGTGAATTGCAAAATTTGATCGCAACTTGCTTCAGAAAGCTTAACCATCTCGCAGTGACTTTTTGTTCAAAGTATAATTCTTGTTATAACTCTATTTGCTGCTTTTAGTAATGATGTATATCATCAATTTTCTCCTTGGTGTTAGGAGAGACAAATAGAGATCGTTTGGTCCATTTTTGATCGGGAGTGAATCCTGTATGGTAGGAAGACCACTTATGGGTCGGTTCCTGATCTGGTGTAGGTGTAGGAAGTTGATGAGGGGTATTTGCTGAACTATCCGAGGTTGGCGTTGAGAAGGAGATGTAAGAGTTGTCGGAAGACATGTTTTTGCTTTTATTTGTTTTAATATAAAATCTATATTTTCTGTTAAAAAGAAGCTATTTATGCATGTTTTAATAGGTTATAGATAGTTAAAATAAGAAACAGTCTAAAAAATTGCTCGTTATTGTTAAAAATATAGATTGTGAATAAAAATTGTTAAACTAAAAATAGAATGTATTTTAAAAATCAGTTGACAAGATCATTGAGAGAACATATTCCTAAATCTCGTCGTAGTTTAACAAACGTTGTTCATTTAGTGGTTTTGTGAAAATATCTGCTATTTGATTCTTAGTATTTACGTATTCTAATGTAATAATTCATTTGTCTACATTATCGCGTAAAAAGTGATGTCGTATATCTATGTGTTTAGTACGTGAGTGATTTACAGGGTTTTTTGATAAATTTATTGCACTTGTATTATCGCAATATATTGGTGATTTGTCGATAATATTGCCAAAATCCTTTAGTGTTTGTTGCATGTATATCACTTGTGCATATGCTAAAGCTGCTGAAATATATTCGGCTTCGCAAGTGGATAAGGAGACACAATTTTTCTTCTTGCTAAACCATGAAAGTAGTGATTGTCCAATAAAGTGACACGTTCCGCTAGTACTCTTACGATCTGTTTTACAACCACCGAAATCCACGTCGCTATATGAAACAAGTTCAAATGTTGATCCCTTAGGGTAAAACAAACCGTAATCCCTAGTACTAGATAGATATCGTAAAATACGTTTAACAGCTCTTTGGTGAGATTCTTTTGGTTTTGCTTGAAATCGGGCACAAAGACATATGCTCATCATAATGTCGGGTCGACTAGCTGTCAAATATAGTAAGGAGCCAATCATACTACGGTATAACTTTTCATTAAAATCTTTTCCATTATCATCTTTTTCTAAGTGAACACTAGTATCATTGGTGTTGATTTGCTCGAAGTTTTATCCATTCCAAAACGACGTAATAATTCGTTGCAATATTTTTCTTGATGAATAACAATACCATTTTCAAGTTGTTTAATTTGTAAACCTAGGAAGAAATTTAATTCACTCATGTGAGACATTTCAAATTCACTTTTCATAATATTTGAAAAATAAGTACAAAGATTTTCGTTAGTTGAACCAAAAATAATATTGTCTACGTAAATTTGTACAACTATGATGTCATTATTTTCTTGTTTAACAAATAAAGTTGTATCTATTTTACATATTTGAAAACCAGATGCAAGTAAATGACTTTTAAGATGTTTGTACCAGGCACGGGGGGCTTGTTATAAATGTGACGACCGCCCATGACCCCTGCACCGAATCTAGAGATAGTGCGCTGTAAAGTGTGCCAGGCGACCATGGACGATTGTCAGGGTAGATTAAAACAACAGAATCTATCGTATTACTCACAGCGCATGGACAAAATACAATAGAACATATGTATAGTGAAGCTTTACAGAACAAAATGACATCTTATAAAACTCCATAATAGTTGAATACAAGCATCCAAATAGTCAATACATCAAGCCTCACTACATATCTCTCAGAGAATACAAAACAGCGGAATATCCAGTACATATAATAAGAAGATAATATGCAACCCTCCAGCTCGTCTTCGATATCAGCATCGAGAGAAGAGAACAGCACCTGTCACCTGCTACCTAGTTTGCCCGTCCCAAAATGGACGAACAGCCCAAGGCAATAAGAATTAAAACATAAAGCCTTGAGTCAGACAACAGTCTTAGTGAGCAGTAAATTAACTAACAACATACCAAAAGAGCATAAAGGAAAAGGAATAGGAATACAACCCTCCCACTCCAACCTCATTCTACAGTGATAGCCCCCAGACACACACTAAGCAGAAGAAAACATAGCAGAGCATACAATTTAAAGTAAAGCTACTATCACTCGAGTCAAGGGCGATGTTTTCCAAGTACCAAGGCCTAAATCAGATAAGCACCCAGAAAATACCGCTCTTGAGTCCGAATGACGATACAACCAAACATCCATGACTCTGGCTATCACTGTTATCATTGCTTCGATATCACCGTTAATTGAATGACCGGCACATTCTTTCAACCGTCCGTCAAGGGCTAATGGAAACCCCGGTTCTAGACATAACTCCCGCACGTCGTCGCAACCCGTGCCTAGGACTATCGAATCTGCCCAGAGTACTCGACCATCAACAGTTAGTCGTTGGGACTATCGAACCTGCCCAAACGTACTCTTGCTTAGAGCATGCTAGAACCTTCAACAACGATGCTATCCAAGCCTCCTAGTCATCCTCCTCGATGACTATTCTCATATCCATTCATTATCCTCAACTCGAATCATATCACCGAGTTATCAACATCCTTGGAATGATCCCGTCTGGATTAGACCAAGTCTTCATCACATGATTGCCTCGCTTCATCACATCCTCGCGAAGCCTCATCTCAACATCACATCATCAAATCTATGCATAAGAGCTTCATCATCCCGCTACATATGCCACGAGCAGCTTTCCCAATTCAAGAGCCTTTCCCTTAGCTTTTGAATCGTCTTCGGTCTAAATCAAACCATCAATCATCTAATTCATAACAATCAATCAAATCAAACATCAATCCAAGCAATCAAGCATTCAAATATGATCTAGGTAGACAATTATAACAATAATGGCATTTTCGTAATTAAAGAGTTGAAAGTCCAATAAGCATGAAAACATGGTTTATATCTCTACAAACTTGATGAATGAACTTGCATAGTTTAACATATGATAAAATGGATGTAACATCATCATGAACAATGGATCTATATGGATCTACACTTAGGATGAAGAGAATGCATGGAAATCACTATTTTAACACCAAAACGAGCCAACAATCCGATATACTCCTTTGGATCCGTGTGAGAGATAATCACCACTCACCAAATCACCTAAACAAACCCAAATCAACACGCTTCAGATCTGGAGAGCGAAGGATCAAGCTTGATCTACCACGAATCCGCTTCAAACGAAGAAATCTCTCTTGAAAAGATGAAGATCTTCAATCTAAGCTCTTGAATCTTCAATCTTGATCTTCAACTTGGATGGATGTAAGCACTAGATTAGAGTGGAGAAAAGAAGTGAAGAAGTGTAGAAGTCGAGCTCTCAAAATGGCAGCACTTCGTCGCTTCGAAATCCGGATCCCAAAAAGTGAGAAAAACCCATCCTATTTATAGCTGAAATTTCACTAAGTCGTAACTCGGCTATCTCCTAAGTCGCCTCCGACTTATACCCCATACGACCTACGACTTATAGCTATGCCATCCTACAACTTAACCAGAAGCATCTGCGACCTAACAACTCAGGCGCTACAACGACTCACAACAAAACAGCTATCTCCTAGGTCGGTCACGACTTATAGCATGCGCCTACGACTTAACTGAAAAGGGCCTCCGACTTAACCAAGCTACGACTTAACTCCACTAGCCTACGACTTACCGGACCCCCTGTATACGACTTAAATGCGCACGCGCCTTACTTGGTTAGACGACTCAACTACTAAGTCGTCTACGACTTAACACAAAGGCTACGACTCAACAGACCCAACCTCTACGACTTAAGACTCAACATAACATGCGACATAACAGGGTATACGACTTACGACTTAGCGAACTCCTAAGTCGCTCACGACTTAACAACTTGCTGGTATACGACTTAATAGACATACAACCTACTCACTTGGCCCAGCTTCGACTTATCTCCTAAGTCGCTACCCTTCCTAAGTCGTCTACGACTTATCAACCTTAAGTCGGTCACTTCCTTAGATTGTATCCCTTAACTCGGCAACGACTCTTAAGTCTCCTATCTCTTAGGTCGTCTACGACCTAAACCCTTAAACATCTACGTGACCTAACATAAGTCGCGAACAAACTGGGATACGACCTATCTACTAAGTCGTCTAGACGACTTAACTATCCAATACTACACTAAGGTCGCTCACAACAGTTTCCTTAGGTCGTTGCCGACCTAACTCTACCCCACGACCTAACTCCAGAATACTTAGGTCACCTACTACTCTTCCTTAGGTCGTCGCCGACTTACCCCTTAAGTCCTTAACTCGCCCAGACTCATCACTAACTCGTCCAGAACTCATAAGTCGGCTACGACTTAGGACTTAACCAAAATTCTTCCCAAAATCTGAAACGACCTAAAATGTTGAAAATTCCAGATTTGAACGAACTTTTCGATCCGTAAAATACGGGTCGTTACATTCTCTCCCCCTTAGGAATTTCGCCCCCGAAATTCCAAGCAAACAAAGCAATCAAAACTATTCTGTACGCCTACCATCCATAACAATCAGCAAACCATGCATCCAATTCTAGCTTAGCGTACAGAATTCTAAGACTTAGAACAAGTTACAATATCGTGAGATGAGACGACACCTTAGGGCCATACTTCGAAGAGTTCAGGATGAGCTGCTTTCATCCTCTCTTCCACCTCCCACGTACAGTCGTTACCATCTTCACTCCATTGTATCTTGAGCAACTTAACTACCTTCCTCCTAAGCTGTTTCGTGTCGGTTTCAACAACACGAAGCGGCTTACGAGGTCTTCGATCGATTGGATCAACTTCGAAATCTTCACAGCTGTCAGCAGAAACCACTGAATTCGAGTCATGCACATACTTCCGTAGATATGATACATGAAAAACATTGTGCACACTCGACATCTTTTATGGTAACTCCAATCTATAGGCGAGCTTTCCAATTCGCTCGATGATCGGGAATGGTCCAACAAATCTCGGAGTCAATTTTCCTTTCTTCCCGAATCGGATAACATTCTTCAATGGAGAAATCTTCACAAAAACCATATCTCCTACGTCGAATTCCAAATCCTTTCGACGCTTATCGGCATAACTCTTCTGACGGTCTTGGGCTGCCTTCATTCGTTGCCGAATGATCTCTATACAATCTGAAGTCTGTCGAATCATCTCTGTCCCAAGTAACGGCTTTTCTCCAGTCTCTAACCAACATGTCGGAGAGTTACACGGTCTTCCATACAATGCTTCATACGGTGCCATACCAATGCTTGACTGGTAACTGTTGTTGTATGCAAACTCCACCAAATGAAGGTGATCTTCCCATGATCCTCCGAAGTCCAAAACACATGCTCTAAGAAGATCTTCCAAAACTCGGTTGACTCTCTCGGTCGGACCATCTGTTTGAGGGTGATAAGCTGTACTCAAACACAACTTGGTTCTTAAAACTTCCTGGAAGCTCTTCCAAAATCCACTAGTGAAAAATGGGTCTCGATCGCTCACTATACTCTTCGGAATACCATGGAATCGAACTATCCACTTAACATACAACTCGGCCAACTTTGATGCAGTCCTAGTCGATCGAACAGGAATGAATCTTGCACTCTTGGTCAGGCGATCTACAATGACCCAAATCCCTTCATTTCCCGTTCTGGTTCTAGGCAATCCATCGATAAAATCCATCGACACTTGTTCCCACTTCCATGTAGGAACTTCTAATGGCTGAAGCAATCCGCTTGGCTTCTTCTGTTCGGCTTTTACCAACTGGCAGTTCATACATTTGGAAATAAAATTTCCAACATCCTTCTTCATACCTTCCCAGTAGTAGGTTCTCTTCATATCCTGATACATCTTATTTCCACCTGGATGAATTGTCAACTTCGAGTGATGACTTTCCTTCAAAACTTCACTCCTCAATTCATCTATATCGGGAACAACTAGTCGTCCTTGCTTCCGAAGCCAACCCTCTCGATCGACCTCGAATCCTTTATCCTTTTCTAGATCCAATCCAGATTCCAATTCACGGATAATCTTGACAAGCTTATCGTCTCGCTTTTGGCTCTCGCCAATCCTTTCCACAAGAGAAGGTCTTATCGATAAGTTTGCCAACATCTCAGGTTCCAATTCACATCTAGGCCTGAAGTCAAATCCAGCTAAATACTCGAGATTCTTCCATTCTGAAAACATGGCTCCTAATCCTGCATGTCTTCGACTTAACGCATCTGCCACTGCGTTACCTTTTCCCGGAGTATAAGCTATACCAAAATCATATGATGCCAAAAACTCTAGCCAACGTTGTTGCCGAAGATTCAAATCCTTTTGGGAGAAAAGATACTTCAATGACTTGTGATCCGTAAACAACTCGAATCGAACTCCCAACAGATAATGTCTCCACATCTTCAGAGCAAATACAATCGCCGCTAACTCCAAATCATGAGTCGGGTAATTCCTTTCATGCGGCTTCAGTTGTCGACTTGCATACACAACAACTTTATCCCTCTACATCAGCACTGCTCCAAGTCCAGTACCACATGCGTCGGTGTAAACCACCATCTCATCATTCCCACTTGGAATAGTCTAAACAGGAGCACTCGTCAGTCTCTCTTTCAAGATTCCGAAAGCTTGCTCACACTTAGCATCCCAACTGAACACTTGGTTCTTTTTCGTCAATCCTGTTAACGGTGCAGCTATCTTGGAGAAGTCTTTGATAAACCGTCGATAATATCCTGCTAATCCAAGAAAACTTCTCACATCTGATGCATTCTTAGGTCTAACCCAATCCTGGATTGCTGCCACCTTAGCGGGATCAACCGCTATTCCATTTCCAGAAATCACATGGCCTAAGAACCTCACTTCACTCTTCCAGAAGTGACACTTCGAAAACTTAGCCTTCAGCTGATGTTTCCGTAAGATTTCCAAAACAATCTACAAGTGCGTCTTGTGCTCTTCTTCAGTTCTGGAATAAATCAGAATATCATCCACGAACACAAGTACGAACTTGATCAGCTGATCTCTGAACACTCTATTCATAAGATCCACAAAATATGCTGGTGCGTTAGTCAATCCAAACGGCATTACCAGCCACTTAAAGAAACCAGATGGTGTCCGAAAAGCAGTCTTCGGCACACTATCCTTAGCCACTCTCAACTGGTGAAATCCCGTTGCCAAATCCATCTGAGAAAACACCTTGGCTTCATGAAGCTGATCAAACAAGTCATCTATTCTCGGTAATGGATACTTATTCTTCTTTGTCACCTTATTCAGCTCACGATAATCCACACACAATCTCAAAGATCCATCTGCCTTGGTTGCAAACACAACTGGTGCACCCCACTCGGACACACTACGCCGAATGAATCCTTTCTGCAAAAGATCATCAACTTGCACCCTCAACTCCTGCTGTTCCCTAGGCGCCATCCGCCTAAGAGGCATCACAATAGGTCTGGCTCCTTCAACTAGATCTATTCGAAACTCGATCTCTCTATGCGGCGGCAACCCTTTGACTTCGTCAAAGACATCCTCGAATCCATTCGCGATTGGCACTAATGACAGTCCATCCCGTGGAACAACCAGCGAATACATGAAGCTCATGAAGACGCCTTCCTCATGCTTACATCGTATCACAACCTTTCGCCCCTCCACATTCTCGACTGTCACTTCCAACCTCTCGCAATCAACCTTCGCCGCATATTTCCTAAGCCAGTCCATACCCAAAATAATCCCGAACCCACAAAGTTCAGAATAAAGCAATCACAAACAAAGGAGCAACCATGACTCGATACAACTAGACCACGGCATAACATACACAAACAAGACGAACCCCCAACTGGATTAGTCACAACCAATGGCCTATCAACAATATCCGGTTCCAAACCTAACCGGCCTACAAGTTCATTACAAACAAACGAATGCGACGCTGCAGTATCAAACAGAACTCTAACTGGAATACCACATAGGAAAAGAGTACCTTGAACAACCACACTCTTTCCCTTCTCTTCAACAGTAGGAGCTTTCGAAGACGACGGAACAGCTCCCAAAGCATAAGCTTGCACAATCTGCTTGTCCTTCCTCGGTTCTGGACAATTCTTCCTGATGTGCCCTGGCTTGTCACAGTTGTGACACTTCATTGGCACCTTCGGATTCTTACAATCCTTAGAGAAATGGCCCTTCTGCTGACAATTGTCGCAAGTCACCTCGCCTTTCGGCTTCTTCTGACCATCCTTACCCTTCTGCTGTTGTTGCTGCATCCTCTTCTGGTTTCCACCCTGCTGTGGTTTAGACTCTCCCCTGGTAACAGCAGCAACAGGTCCTTCCTTAGGAAACAGACTCTCATGCCTAAGAGCTTTCTCCACAAGCTTCTCAAATGAATCGTCCAAAATATCCACCAACTGTCTCCCAAGATAACCATCCAAGCCGATCACAAACTTCTCATTCTTCTGATAAGCAGATTCAATATATGACCGAGCATACTTGGACAAAGCTTCAAACTCAGAAACATACTCAAGAACAGATCTTCCGCTTTGCTTAAGCTCCACAAACCTCTTGAACAGAACAGACTTTTGAGCTGTAGAAATGAACTTAGCTTCAAATCTAGCTTGGAATTGCTCCCAAGTAATCTCTTCCTCCGCAGTATTGATGGTAATAGAGTTCCACCAATCAGAGGCTCTCCCTTGAAGCTGCCTCGATGTCAACTTCCTCTTAGTTGCATCATCAATTCCCAAATCACCAAAGATCCTTCTACAAGCATCTATCCATCTCTGGACTTCGATAGTTGATTCTGTTCCCAAGAAAACCTTTCCTCCAAGAGCAGTATAATCCTTGCACAACTTAGCAAAATCCACTGGTTTTGGAGTTTGGACTTGAACTCCAACGTCCACTGCCGCCCCCGGAACTGGTATCCTTCTCATGATCGAAGTCATCATAGCTTCGAACATGGCTGCATAATCAGCAGTCTCTTCAGTAGCACGGCCTTCCCTAGTAGCTGGTCTCCCTCTTCGACTCATTCTCAATATCTATAAAAAGGAATGATTAGAACATCTAGAGAAACAACTGCATAAAGGACTCAAACTCTACTAAGCTACTATATTATATATAGTATTCATCCATCAAAATACAATTACGTCTCTCATACGTAGTTACGTCAGTGAGCGTTGGGTAAAATCGATTAATCTGGCTCCGATACCAAATGTGACGACCGCCCATGACCCCTGCACCGAATCTAGAGATAGTGCGCTGTAAAGTGTGCCAGGCGACCATGGACGATTGTCAGGGTAGATTAAAACAACAGAATCTATCGTATTACTCACAGCGCATGGACAAAATACAATAGAACATATGTATAGTGAAGCTTTACAGAACAAAATGATGTCTTATAAAACTCCATAATAGTTGAATACAAGCATCCAAATAGTCAATACATCAAGCCTCACTACATATCTCTCAGAGAATACAAAACAGCGGAATATCCAGTACATATAATAAGAAGATAATATGCATCCCTCCAGCTCGTCTTCGATATCAGCATCGTGAGAAGAGAACAGCACCTGTCACCTGCTACCTAGTCTGCCCGTCCCAAAATGGACGAACAGCCCAAGGCAATAAGAATTAAAACATAAAGCCTTGAGTCAGACAACAGTCTTAGTGAGCAGTAAATTAACTAACAACATACCAAAAGAGCATAAAGGAAAAGGAATAGGAATACAACCCTCCCACTCCAACCTCATTCTACAGTGATAGCCCCCAGACACACACTAAGCAGAAGCAAACATAGCAGAGCATACAATTTAAAGTAAAGCTACTATCACTCGAGTCAAGGGCGATGTTTTCCAAGTACCAAGGCCTAAATCAGATAAGCACCAAGAAAATACCGCTCTTGAGTCCGAATGACGATACAACCAAACATCCATGACTCTGGCTATCACTGTTATCATTGCTTCGATATCACCGTTAATTGAATGACCGGCACATTCTTTCAGCCGTCCGTCAAGGGCTAATGGAAACCCCGGTTCTAGACATAACTCCCGCACGTCGTCGCAACCCGTGCCTAGGACTATCGAATCTGCCCAGAGTACTCGACCATCAACAGTTAGTCGTTGGGACTATCGAACCTGCCCAAACGTACTCTTGCTTAGAGCATGCTAGAACCTTCAACAACGATGCTATCCAAGCCTCCTAGTCATCCTCCTCGATGACTATTCTCAAATCCATTCATTATCCTCAACTCGAATCATATCACCGAGTTATCAACATGCTTGGAATGATCCCGTCTGGATTAGACCAAGTCTTCATCACATGATTGCCTCGCTTCATCACATCCTCGCGAAGCCTCATCTCAACATCACATCATCAAATCTATGCATAAGAGCTTCATCATCCCGCTACATATGCCACGAGCAGCTTTCCCAATTCAAGAGCCTTTCCCTTAGCTTTTGAATCGTCTTCGGTCTAAATCAAACCATCAATCATCTAATTCATAACAATAAATCAAATCAAACATCAATCCAAGCAATCAAGCATTCAAATATGATCTAGGTAGACAATTATAACAATAATGGCATTTTCGTAATTAAAGAGTTGAAAGTCCAATAAGCATGAAAACATGGTTTATATCTCTACAAACTTGATGAATGAACTTGCATAGTTTAACATATGATAAAATGGATGTAACATCATCATGAACAATGGATCTATATGGATCTACACTTAGGATGAAGAGAATGCATGGAAATCACTATTTTAACACCAAAACGAGCCAACAATCCGATATACTCCTTTGGATCCGTGTGAGAGATAATCACCACTCACCAAATCACCTAAACAAACCCAAATCAACACGCTTCAGATCTGGACAGCGAAGGATCAAGCTTGATCTACCATGAATCCGCTTCAAACGAAGAAATCTCTCTTGAAAAGATGAAGATCTTCAATCTAAGCTCTTGAATCTTCAATCTTGATCTTCAACTTGGATGGATGTAAGCACTAGATTAGAGTGGAGAAAAGAAGTGAAGAAGTGTAGATGTCGAGCTCTCAAAATGGCAGCACTTCGTCGCTTCGAAATCCGGATCCCAAAAAGTGAGAAAAACCCATCCTATTTATAGCTGAAATTTCACTAAGTCGTAACTCGGCTATCTCCTAAGTCGCCTCCGACTTATACCCCATACGACCTACGACTTACAGCTATGCCATCCTACGACTTAACCAGAAGCATCTGCGACTTAACAACTCAGGCGCTACAACAACTCACAACAAAACAGCTATCTCCTAGGTCGGTCACGACTTATAGCATGCGCCTACGACATAACTGAAAAGGGCCTCCGACTTAACCAAGCTACGACTTAACTCCACTAGCCTACGACTTACCGGACCCCCTGTATACGACTTAAATGCGCACGCGCCTTACTTGGTTAGACGACTCAACTACTAAGTCGTCTACGACTTAACACAAAGGCTACGACTCAACAGACCCAACCTCTACGACTTAAGACTCAACATAACGTGCGACATAACAGGGTATACGACTTACGACTTAGCGAACTCCTAAGTCGCTCACGACTTAACAACTTGCTGGTATATGACTTAATAGACATACAACCTACTCACTTGGCCCAGCTTCGACTTATCTCCTAAGTCGCTACCCTTCCTAAGTCGTCTACGACTTATCAACCTTAAGTCGGTCACTTCCTTAGATTGTATCCCTTAACTCGGCAACGACTCTTAAGTCTCCTATCTCTTAGGTCGTCTACGACCTAAACCCTTAAACATCTACGCGATCTAACATAAGTCGCGAACAAACTGGGATACGACCTATCTACTAAGTCGTCTAGACGACTTAACTATCCAATACTACACTAAGGTCGCTCACAACAGTTTCCTTAGGTCATTGCCGACCTAACTCTACCCCACGACCTAACTCCAGAATACTTAGGTCGCCTACTACTCTTCCTTAGGTCGTCGCCGACTTACCCCTTAAGTCCTTAACTCGCCCAGACTCATCACTAACTCGTCCAGAACTCATAAGTCGGCTACGACTTAGGACTTAACCAAAATTCTTCCCAAAATCTGAAACGACCTAAAATGTTGAAAATTCCATATTTGAACGAACTTTTCGATCCGTAAAATACGGGTCGTTACAATAAACCGTATAGGGCTTTGTGCAATTTAAAATCATGATCAGGATATTTTTTCGTGAACAAATAATGGAGGTTGTTCAACATATACGTTTTCCTTAATAAAACCATTTAAAAAAGCACTTTTGACGTCCATTTGAAATAATTTAAAATTTTGATGATTTGCAAAAGCAAGTAATGTACGTATGGCTTCGAGTCTTGCTACTGGAGCAAAAGTTTCGTCATAGTTGATTCCCTCTTCTTGATTATAACCTTGAGCGACTAAACGCGCTTTATTCCTAACTATATTTCCATATTCATCTGCTTTGTTTTTAAATACCCATTTTGTTTCAATAACCGATTGGTTTTCTGGTCTTGGTATAAGTTCCCAAACATTACTTCGTTCAAATTGATTTAATTCTTCTTGCATGGCTATTATCCAAAAATCATCGTTTGAAGCTTCTTTATAATTCTTTGGTTCAAGATTTGACACAAATGAAATATGACTTAATTGGTTAAGTTGATTTCTAGTTACTCTGGAATTAAGATTCCCAATTATATTATCTTTTGGATGATCTTTAAGAATTCTAGGAGATGACACTAGAGTATTATTTTGTACATTTGTCTCATTACTAGACGAGTTTGTTGTATTTGTTATAGAAATAATTTCTCCATCATCATTAGTATGATTGTTAAGGAAATTTTCATCAAATGAAACATGTAAACTTTCTTCAATTGTGTTAGTACGTTTATTAAAAATTCTATATGCCTTGCTACGATCCAAAAATCCAACAAAGATTCCTTCATCGGCCTTCGGGTCGAATTTTCTTAAATTGTCTTTTGTATTTAATATAAAACATTTTGACCTAAAAGTTTTAAAGTATGATACTTTAGGTTTTCTTCCAAAAAATATTTTGAAGCAAGTATGTTCAGTCATAGGTCATATGGTTACTCAATTCAAAACATAACAAGCCGTAGCAATAGCTTCAGCCCAAAAATGTTTTGGTAAACCACTACTATTTAATAGTGTTCGAGCACATTCCTGTAACGTACGATTTTTCCTTTCTACTACACCATTTTGTTATGGTGTGCGAGGAAAAGAGAAATTATGACTTATACCCTTTTTATTACAAAAATTAGTAAAAAGATCATTTTCGAATTCTCCACCGTGATCACTTCGAATATTCTTAACTTCCAAATCCATCTGAGTTTTAATTCTTTTAGCAAAAAATTTAAACATACCAAAAGTGTCACTTTTATATTTTAAAAATAAAGTACATGTATATTTTGAAAAATCGTCAACTATTACGAAAACATATTTATTGTGATTTATAGATCGTACTTGATTTGGACCAAATAAATCTAAATGTAATAATTCTAATGGTTGTTTTGTAGAAATATTATTTTTAGATTTAAAAGAGCTTTTCTTTAATTTACCGATTTGATAAGCGTCACATAAATTTTCTACTTTATAATTTATTTTAGGTAAACCTCTAACTAGCTCATATTTTGCTAATTTATTAATATATTTAAAATTAATATGATAGAAACGTTTATGCTATAACCATGGATCGTCATGTTTGGCGGTTAAACGTAAGTTTGAATTTCGATTTATATTCAATTTAAGACATAAATATTTTTGTTTCTAAATCCTTCAAAGATAATTTGTTTGTTATTATCAAAAATATTGCATCTATCTTTTTCGAAATTGATTTGAAAACCTTTATCGCATAATTGACTAATGCTAAGTAGGTTATGTTTTAAATTTTCTACTAATAAAACATTTGTAATAATAGGAGAGTTAGAAATACCAGAGTTGATGACTTCTCTGATGCCAATGACGTATCCTTTTGAGTTATCTCCAAAAGTTACTGTTCCACCATCGATATATGTTATATTTGATAACATTTTTGCATTTCCGATCATATGTTTGGAGCATCCACTATCAAGTATCCATTTCTCTTTATTTAGATAACCCAATCATATGTTTTTGCATTTTGGTGGTAAATTTTCATACTAAATACAAAAGACAATTTAGATAAATTTGATGCTAAATCTAATAAAGGTATTTTTGTTGATTATTCAAATAAAAGTAAAGCGTTGAGTTTTTAACAACAGAACTAAAACCATTGAAGAAACATTACATGTTTCATTTGATGAAATTTTAAAATCAACAATACCAGTTTTGATGAAGAAGAAAATGTTGATAAACCTAATGCTGATAATGAAATCACTAATGGTGAAAATAATAACAATTCCAAAAATTTACATCCAAATAAAAGAACATAATATTTGAAAGATCACCCTTTAGAAAATATTCTAGGAAATATATATTTTGTTGTAAATACAAGAAATCAACTAAATAAAATGAGTAATGTTGCTTTTATCTCACTTATTGAAACCAAATCCAAAAGAAGCATCATTAGATGATTCTTGGATACTAGTTATGCATAAGAATGGATTTAGTTCACCAAAAATGATGTTTAGGAATTAGTCTCATGACCCGAAGATAAGTTTATAATAGGAACTAAATGAGTATATAGAAATAAAATGAATGAACAAAGAGAAGTTATTAGAAATAATGCTCGATTAGTCACTCAAGGTTATAGTCAAAAAGAAGGTATAGATTTTGTTGAAACTTTGCTCATGTAGCTATATTAGAAGCTATTAGAATTTCAATCGCTTTTGCAAATCATAATCACTTCAAATTATATCAAATGGATGTCAAAAGTGCCATTTTAAATGGATTTATTAAAGAAGATGTCTATGTAGAATAACCCCCACTTTTTGAAGATGAAAAACTGGCTAATCACATTTATAAATTAAAGAAAGCTTTCTATATATTCTAAACAAGCTTCTAGAGCATGCTATGATAGACTATGATCTAATTTATTACAACTAATTTTAAAATAGGAAAGGTAGATAGTACTCTATTTATTAAAATAAATAATAATGATATTCAACTTATACAAATATATGTAGATGATATTATTTTTTGATCAATAGTAGAACAGTTAAAAAAGGAATTTTCAGATATATGGACCAATGAATTTGAAATAGGTCATATGGGAGAACTAACATTCTTTTTAGGACTACAAATAAGGCAATTAAATAATGGAATTTTTATATGCCAGGAAAAATATGCCAAAGACTTAGTTAAGAAATCCGGTATGTCAAATACTAGTGGTAAACAACTCTCTTGGCAACTAATGAGAAATAAAATAAAGAAGAAAACTCAAAAGATGTAGATCAAAAATTATACAGAGGTATGATAGGATCGTTATTTTATATAACTGTTATTAGACCAGATATAATGCATAGTGTTTGTCTGTGTGCAAGATATCAATCTTAACCTAAAGAAACTCACCTAAAATCAGTAAAGAGAATATTAAGATATGTAAACAATACCCTAGACTATGTATTTTTTTATCCATAAGAAGATTTTTTCGATTTATTCATATAGTGATGCTGACTATGTTGGTTGCAAATAGAGTCGAAAAATTACAAGTGGAACTTATCACTTTTTAGGACACTCTTTGGTTTCCTGGTCTAGAAAAAATCAAAATCCTGTATCTATGTCCACAACAGAAGCAGAATATACTTCAGCCGCATTAGCATGTCCATAGGTTACTTATATGCAATAAACCTTAAAAGATTTTGGTTTAAATTTTACTAAACCACCAATATAAAATGATAATACTAGTGCAATAAATCTGTCTAAAAATCTAACACATCATGCTAGAATCAAACATATAGATATATGACATTATTTTATGAGAGATAATATAAATAAGGAAATAATTTCACTCAAATTTATAAATGCTAAAAATCAATAACTGATATATTAACAAAACATTAACTCAAACATCTTTTATAAAGCATACAAAAACGTTAGGAATATGGTCTTTCTCTAAAATATAAATATAATAAAATAAAAATTACATATTTAAAAGAAAAATAAAATGTAAAAATTGAACTACATATGTCGACATACCCCTTCCCTATATGTCAACATATACTGGTAGTTTCAGAAAACAGATTTCCCTCCTAAATTCAAAATGCAACTATATAACCAACTAATTGCAAAATTAAACCCGTCTCTCTATCTACTCTCTTCTGTAAATTCTAAATAAAAATAAATTAATGGCATCCTCATGGTCCAAATGCCCTAGAGAAGGGAATGCACACGTTTCCTTCCAAACTCCCACTCAAGATCCCCTCGAGAACATCACTATGGCTAAAGTAACTTGAGTATGATATGAAGCATCCACCGCATATGTTTTTTGAAATAAAAGTTTAACAAGAGAAACAAGGGTGAACTCTAAGAAATCTCCAGAAATATGTATTGGATTATCCTACAAATCCAATAATAATAGAAGAAGACACTCCTAACCTTGTCATTTACAATCCAGTGAATAATTAGAAAGAGGAAGAAGAAGAGGAAGAACAAGAAGAAGATGATGATGTTAAATGTATTGGAGAAGTATGCTTAGATTGAGATGGAATTCACGATGAACAAAAGAGGGACTTTTGTCTTCGCTATCCTTTCTGTTGTGTCCATAAGTCCCTCATAATCGAGAGAAAACAACAGACTTAAGTACGCAATAATGGTTTTTAGAATTGATTTGGTTTTGTGTGCATTTTAGAATTTTTAATTCGATTTCTATGTTTTACTTTGGTAGGATTTAGATTTGGATTGGTGTATATGTATGAATTAGATTGGTTCATGTCTAGTTTAAAATTGCATAAATAAAATTTACTTTCTTTGCAATACATAATCCCATTTAAATACAAAATAGTGCAATATTTATCATATATTCATCATCATTATTTATGAACTTAGATTATTGGTTTTGAATTATATATCATCATATATCATCATGTATTTTCCGTTAGGTCAAGCTTTTCTTAGTTTTTCACCCATTTTTGTTGATGATTAAGGCGGAGAAAAACATAAAATATACATACTCACATATTCAGTGGGAGTTATTTAACTCAAGGGGAGTTATTTAACTCAGGGGGAGTTATTTAACTCAGGGGGAGTTATATTATATTATATATATATATGGATATTAATGATTGTCATCATCAAAAGAGAAAAGTTATTAATACTTCAGCTATTTATTTTGATGATAACAACCTTAGTAACAATAATACATTCGTATAAAATACGGGTACTAATGTTTTTGCCAAGTTATATAGTACATAGTGCACGATGTTATATGGGTATTGAATTGAAGACTATATAGTATAAAGATTCAAAGAATGAACATGAAGACTCATGAGTATAAAGACCAAGATACGAAGATCTCAAGACTACAGTAAGTATATAGAGTCATAGAATATTATTAAAGTCCCTGATAGTAATCTTTGATCTCTATTCCTCCTTTTCTTATCCTTTATATTTAAATCAAAATATATTTTTAAAATATATTTAAAAATATTTTATAACAGTTTTTCAAAGGGTAAAATGCTTATAAACTATATTTAAACTATTTTACAAAGTATCAAATTGTTTTCCATAGTATAGGATTTTCAAAACATTTTAAAATAAAATGTTTTCAAATTACAGTAGTCTATGTCGACATATTGGTAGATGATATGTCGACATACAAGCTACTATTTTGAAATTCAAATTTTGAAAAGACATGTCTATTCATCGTAACTATTCACGAATGGACATGTCTATTTATTCTCTGTTTATATGGGTTTTCAAATGAATTTTTAACAACTTTCTTATTATTTTCTCTCCTCTTACTCTACCAAAATTTATAGTGAATAATATATTCAAATCTTCTCAAATTCAACCAGATTCAATTCAATCATTGTACTAATTATCTACTATTTTCTCCCCAATTTCAATCATCTCTCTCCTTCAATCAAAGATCAAATTGTGTCCAAAGGGCTATAGGATCCATTGTAACCAAAGATCAGGAAATTGTCTTTGGATAAACAAAATTAAATTCTTGTTTTATTTACTTGGGTGTGATTGTAGCCCATTCAAATCAATTAGGTATGCTTGGTAATTGGAAATTTGAGTGGGTGCGCTCATAGCCCTCCCAAGTTAAGTGGGTGTACCCTGAGCTTGGAAAATTAGGAGGGTGTGTCTCGTAGCCTCTGAATCATGATTGTAATTGGGTTTGCCTTCTACCCGTTAAAAGATTGGCATTTTGAAAAGAATCTGTACAAGCAATTATGGGACTGGATATAGGGTAACTCCGAACCAATATAAAAATTCTAGTGTGATTTCTCTAGTTCTCTACTTTTTACTTCACTCCATTTATATTTTTCAATTTTTTCATATGTGATTATTGATTCTGTTAATAATCTTAAAAGAATTTTAAAATGATTCGTATAAGTCAGAAAATAATATTCACTCCCTTCTGGTGTTTAGTTAGCCTTAAGATCCTTAATTCCGCAACCCACGTCCTCTTTCGTAGAAAACTAGAAATCTGTTATGCTTTGGCAAGGAAATCCAAAACCTCCCGGATGTTTAGTCCTAGACGATTAATCTTTGTTTCAACCAATAAAGAAACTTGAGTTTTGTGTTAGCACATGATGAATTTCAACTATAAATCAAATTAGAGAATTTGTTGACTAAAGTTGATTCACAGTGGGTAAATGCCACAAAACTTTACAGTTTGACTAAAATCTGACTTTTAGGTTGCAAAAATTCCATAGATATATTTGTTTCGATTTATTTATTTTCATTATAGACAAAGAAGGTTTCATATGCTTGAATTATTCTCTTCAGATCGGGACGTCTTACATCTTCCAAGTTTCCTTAATGAAGTCCTTTAGAGATCCTGACTTGATCATTCTCTGGATTATTCCCACTAAAACATGGCATTTGTCAGTCCATTTACTTTGTGGTAGGCACAATAATCTTTTCCCTTATTAGGTTCAAGATTGCCCCTTGTATTATAGGAAATAAGGAAATTTCCACTACTTTATGTCATGGAGAAAATATAGGAGAGGGGTTTATTCAAGTCTACATAATTAGATTGGAAGGTTTCTTTCCGACTTCTTCTTTTATTTTAATCCTATTTTGGCCTTTTGTTTGAATGATGGAAATGAACTTTCCATCCTTTTTGTCTTATTGAGGTTTCTTCTTGTTTGGTACATCTGGTCCATGTGGATGAATTTCCCAGCCCAGAAATTAAAGCATTATAGATCCTCACATCCATGAATATAAAGTTCCTTCCAAAAAGAAGTTAGCTCACTTAATCCTGAACAAAATGCCATCGACTTTTCTATAATGGTCATATTTTCTACTTTTAATGCTTCTATATTGAATCTCTTTAGGTATATGCCAAGTAATTTCCTTGGTTTTTGTTTGTTATTAGCTAACACACTGGAATCTATAATCAAATCTTTGCACATGCAAAACTATGCTGAGAATTCATAAGAAAATTTTTCGTAAGAGTAAATGGTCTTTCTTGGTAATGCCTATACTATTTGGCAGCTGCTCCATGAAAATTTACGGAGAAGGTGCTACAATGGATGGCTTAAGAGACTTTATACAAATCCATTTGACTTTCGAAAGCCAAAAGGTGATCATCCGGATCAGTGGTTCCGTCATACTTTAGTGAAGAAATTTTATGTGGGACGGAATTCTAATAACCATTCTTTTCTCTGTAAAAGGAGTTTTTCGAAAATTAATTTTATTCCTTGTATTAAGGGTCTCTTTCTCCTTAAGGGAAAGCATATCCTTTGTTATTCGATTGGGTACATTCCTTTGGTAAGTTGCGTTATACTAGTTCCTCATGTAGGCTTATACTCTCTATGTGAGATTGATCTATTTGATTGTTCAAGGATCTTCTTGCTTAACTTTCTTGATTTTCATTTTTGTCGATTCATTTTAGCCTTATTGCTTTCTCTTATTTGCAATCTTGGAGAGTATAATTTTGCTCCCCCATCTTGGGCCTTACTTGGAGATTCCACTTCATCTTCTTCTTCCATAAGCTTCGTCACTTTAGAAGGTTTTTGAGATGGAGCCTTCTCAAGAAGCTCTCGCATGAGTACCCATTGTTATGTTAAATCCTAAACCTTGGCCTCAATGCTTGTTAGCTTTATTAGAGTCGAGTACTATCCAACTTCTGTATTCTTTAATTGAAGCTCAAGATGATATTATCCTCCAAAGTTGTTTGTTGTGTGACTTTTTTATTTGGGATGTTATTATTTTTCTTGGCTCTCACCATTTTCTGCTTGAAACAAAAGTACTTTATGCAATTAGTTTATGGAGAGAATTATAAGGAATCAGAGGTTCGAGCCCTCCTTTTAGCGCCAAAATTTTAATGAATTTCTTCGCTAACACCAAGCAAGGGAAGAGGAATTTGGTGCACGAAGGCACTGATCACCTTTATGGACCTCAATGAGTATTGGTTAAAATGACACTTGGTTGAGAAAGGGCTTAGGAAAATAGGCTTTGTATGTCCAAGTCCATGATGAAGTCATGGTTATGTCGATGTCATATAATCTAGAAGTCGATCTACGTTGAAAACCTTATGTAAATAGAAACCAAAAATATGAGTGCTTTTGGAATTCAAAGCAAGCTTGATTGAAAATCACAAGTGCTTTGGAACTCAAAAGCTAGCGATAATTCAAGAGTTTTAATCATATTCCATTTAATAGTTGAATGTACAAGGTCCTATGTGCAAAAGTACAACTGGCACTAAGATCCACTAATCGATTTAGTTTTACAAAGTTTAAAATTTAAGAGACGGTAAAAGAATGATCGACCCCCTCTTTCATGACACTAGGTTAGAATTTATAGGAGTGAGTAGATGCTACACAACTGCTATGCAGCATCGATTAGTTTATCTCGGTGGTATGAATGATTTAGCTTTGGGTTGACAATTTATGGCATTCTTTGCATAAATGTGAGCTTCGACATTAATGACTTTCGACATTAGTGACCCCTTTTGATAATGACCAGCACCATATCTTGGATTAATGATTTTTGACATTCCTTTGAGTACTGATAAATGGAGACACCATATAGCTTCATTTTGGCCTTAAAAGCTTGGTGTACTTTGGCTTTCTGACGACATATGGCATCAACCAAACATGGCATTTATGGAATTCTGCATTGATAGTACATAATACCTTTATCTCACTAATGGCTTATGGCATGCTATCCTATGTTATTCTCTTGATTGATGAGATGCTACATCCATAGGATTGGTATTGATAATAAGCGGCAATTGATGGTCAACATCATCATGAGGCGACATTGAAGAAGTGCGGCATCGATGGAGACGACATTGATAAGGTATGGAATTGATAAGGTACAACATCATTTGAAGTATAGCATTAGATAAGGTTGCATTAGAAAGACGCATCATTGATCTGAAGTGGCATTGATTCTTACGACATCAATGGGGTGTGACATGGGTGATAAACCATGTCACTATAGCATTTATGGCTTCCATTGTTGTTGTCTTGATGAAATATGTCGTTATTTATTCGACCATATAAGTGATTTGTGGCTTTGACGACTTCGATAACCTTTGCTTTATTGATGATTTACGACATTGTATATGATCTTTTATTGATGACAAACGACATTGTAGTCTTTTAGCATTAATTCATCTCTATACTTTCGACGTTGGCCTATTCCCATACCTTCGACCCATACTTTTGGAATTGGTCATTTCCATACTTTTGGCAATGGTTATTGATGCGATGTCATGGCTATGTCAGTATGCCACATATTTTCGACTTAAATATTAATAGTAACATTTGACATTTTCATGTTTCCTTTATATGCTTTGTAATAGTTGTCATCATAAAGATTTTGAAATTCCATCTTGTAATGAATTTTGACATCTCTTTTACTTATCATATTATTATCTCGGGAGCCCAATGGTAGATCATCAATTCGATGTCATATTCCCATTGACAATTATATGAATAACATTTAACAATCAAATAAATAAACAATCAAATTGAAGATTTAGCTAAGCATGGTTAAGTAAATAAGTAACCACTAATGTTAAGACCGTTGTAGTGAATGTAGTAGATTCCATTGCTCCTCCTATTGATGCAGTGAATGAAGGTGTCAGAGCTTGGTTTGAGTATCTATTCGGGTTTTTTCTTTGATGGAACTATTAATTATATGGCAGTCAAAGCTCATATAGATAAGGTGTGGAAGTTAAAAGGGTTATATGAAATACTGTCAGAAAAACAAAACTTCTACTTCAAATTTTCCTATCCATAAGATAAACTCTATGTTCTACATAGGGATCCTTTTTTCATCAGAGGCCATATGTTTATAACTTCCTCCTAGAATCTGAGCTTCAGCTCTGCTCAATCTACAGTTAAAAGTGTGCCAGTGTGGATGCACTTTTATAGGATTCCATTGATGACTTAGACTCTACTTGGCATAAACTGGTTGGTGTGTCACTTGGGGAAATTGGTTTGCTTCGATGAAAATACTGAGAAAATAAAAAGGTTTGAATATGCTAAATGCTTGGTTGAGGTGAAGCCTGGCAAAGAACTGCCTAGTTCCATTTTGAAGGAGATGGCGAGTTCCCTAATGTTATAGTGGAGTATTCTTGGACACCACTAATTTGTACTAGATGCAAGATTTTTGGAAACTCAACAAAATAGTGTGAGGCGGTGAATCCTGGTAGTGAGGAGGTTGAAGTGAGTAATCTGGAAGGTAAAAAACTGATGATGGCAATATTTTGAAGTCGGATGTTAAGACTCTTGAGAAAGCAAATCAAAATTTTATTTTTGTTAGAAGAAAAAGGAAAAATGTTAAGAAAATTTGGAAGAAATCAAATACAACAAATCCCTTTGGAAAACTGAAGATGTTGATTTTGGAAAGGCAAAAAGTAATAATGACAGTATTAACATAGCTTTAGGAGAGACAGTAGTTGGAAGTATAAATGATTCCAGTGAAATTCTTAATGTTCACACTGTTGGTGGTGACAGTGAGGTGGTGAATGCACAAATTGGTGGTGGTGTTGTCGTCATCCCTAAAGATTCTGATGGAATTCCTCCAAGTCAACCTGGTGTAATAGGTTCTCGTAACAAAGAAGACAGTGTTGTGGAAGCATTAGTTGAGTTACCTGAACTATATGCCAGGTTTGATGGAGTGAGGCTCGAGTTTTATCATCATTTCACTCTAAGTCAGGGTCCAGTATTTCTTCCTTCCTCTTCTGTAATGATTTCATCAATTCCTATTTCTTTTAAACATATCACTAATACAACAGTGGCTTCTTGCTTACCACCTCCAACCAAATTGTCATGTCCTGTGCCTGATGTAATTAATAATTCAAATCCATTTTATCCTCTTTTACTTTTAGAGGAAAATGTCATTACTCCTGATTATGTCAACGAAATTTCTCTCCAAACTAAAATCAATCCACCTTTACAGTCTCTCATGTGCATTGACATGCACAATGACATGCACATTCCTACTCTGCTCTCCTCTTCTAGTACTTCTCTCATTTCTCCTCTTCTCAATCATACATCTTCTGTCATTCAAGCTTCTATTCAGCCTCCCTCCATTATCCCTCCTCAACATACTCTGTAGTGGCCCTCCCCTGTAAAGTTTTCCCGAACATTCCAAAACCTCCTATGGTCTTAACTGACTCATCTTCTCAGAAGAAAAGAGGTAGACCAAAAAAAATATCCTCACTTGAAAGTTCTGATGATCTTGAGAGAGGCATTCAGTATTCCTTTGATCTAATCTCCTTTATCTCAACAACTTCAGATGCATCACCTGGTATAACGACCAGGTCATCCTCAATATCATTTTAATATACATAAATTTGATAACATAGGGTTTTTGAATGTCAGTGGTGCCAATTCTATAGCCAAACAACTTGAAGTTAGGAATATAATATGCTTAAACAATCTCCAAATGATAATATTAGCTGAAACAAAGCTAAATTATGCTACAACCCTGAAGGGTTCTGCTGTAATCAACAGCCACTGGTCCACTCTTCATAATTTAGCCCAAGCACCATTTGGTAGTTTGTTAATAATGTGGAACCCTACAATTTTTTCTGTAGTCCCATCTCAGTTCAGAGGCAGCTCATTCACTCAAAAGTTACTCATCTCCCTTCTAGTCAAGCTTTCCTTTTAACCTCTATTTATGCTGATAATTCGGCTGCCAACAGACGACCAATGCTTGATCTCCTTCCTTCTCTCCATCCATCTAATGCCCCCTGGATCTGTGTAGGGGACTAGAATTGCATGCAAAATTATAATGATAAGTGTGGTGGTGTCCCCTTATCTTTACACCAAACCAATCGTTTAAACAATTCACTATATTCATCCAACTTATTTCCCATTCCCTCTGATGGCTGTTTCTTTAAATGGAATAACTGTAGTAGAACTGGTGCCAGAACCTTTTGTAGATTTGATAAAGCCTTATATAACATTATTTCCCTTCCCTATGGCATAATATCCTTTATCACTCCCTTCCTCCCTCTCTTTCAGACCGTTCTCCCCTCATTCTAGACTGGGGTCATGAAGCAATGGATAGACCTTCCTTATTTTCATTTTTTAATACTTGGACCAATCATTTTGAATTTTTAACTTAGTTATTGACAGTTGGAAATGTAACGCTTTTAGGAATCCTATGTTTATTTTGCAGTTCAAGCTAAGGGAACTTAATGGAAAGCTTAAAAGTTGGGCTTACAACACTTATGGTAGAGGTTCTAAATTGTCAGAGGGCATCATAAATCAACTACAAACTATTCAAACATCCCTTCTTTCCAATCCAGTCGATTCCACGCTATCTTCAGAGGAACATAAATTAAAGAATGGGCTAGCTAAAGCATTGTCAGAGGAAAATAAGATGCTCAGTCAAAAATCCAAAATTCAGTGGCAGATATATGGTGATAGGAATACTGTTGCCTTCCATGTTTCATTGAAAATAAAAAATGTAAATTCAAATATTCATAGTATTCATGATATGGAAGGTAAACTGTGTTCATCCTCTGATTCAATACAAAGTGCTTTTCTTGATTATTACACTATGTTACTGGCTAATAATCAGCTTGATGACCCCCAACTGCCTCACATATCAAAGGTAGATCTCCCTTCCATTTCTTTATCTCGCATTCATGATTTAATTCAATTGATCACTGCTGGTGAGATAAAGCAATCAATATTGAGCATGAATTCTAATAGTTCTCCTAGTCCTGATGGGTTCAATGCTCATTTCTATAAATCATGCTGACATATTATTGGTAATGATGTTATTAAAGCTGTGAAAAACATCTTCAAACATAACCAAATGCTATCTGGAACTAATGCAACCAAAATTGCCTTAATTCCAAAAGTTCATCACCCTGATGTTGTTTCTCAGTTTAGACCCATTGCATGTTGTAATGTAATTTACAAATGTATTGCTAAAATCTTAGCTTCAAGGTTGAAACTTGCTTTAGCTCCAGTGATTTTTGTGAACCAAATTGCCTTTCTTCCTAGCAGGGATATAATTGATAACATTTTGCTTTCAACTGAGTTACTAAAAGGTTATAACATGCAGCATATCTCTCCTAGATGTGTTATGAAGCTCGACATACAGAAAGCATATGATATTGTAAACTGGAAAACTATCATCAACATTCTACACTTCATGAAGTTTCCCCACACATTCTTAGCTTGGTTATACACTTGTATTTCTACTGTTACATACTCTATCAGCCTTAATGGAGCTATCTTTGGCTTCTTTAAAGGTTCTAGAGGCTTAAGGCAAGGGGACCCCATCTCATCTTATCTATTTATCTGTGTCATGGAATTATTAACTGGCCACTTTAATTCTGCATTGAATAAAAAGTTGATGGATTATCATCCCTTATGTAGAAACCCTCAAATTTCCACTCTAATGTTTGCTGATGATTTAATGATATTCACAAGGCCTAATGAAAAATCAATCTCTTTAGTTTTGAATATCCTTCATTCCTTTTCATCTATGACTGGCCTCAGTATTAACAAATCAAAATCCAAAATTCTAGTTGTTGGTGTATTTGAGGATGTCAAAACAAATATGATCACTCTGTCTACATTATCTCCCTTTGATCATGATGAATCATATTTGGTAGCCCCACTTGTATTTTCTTCTATTCATAAATCTCATTGCCTTCCTTTATTTGAAATAATGACTGCTAAGTTGTCTTCTTGGACAATTTCTAAACTATCAATAGTAGGGAGGCTTGTTATTGTAAAGTCCATAGCTTCTGCTATGTGTCTATACTATGCTCGAATTTACATTCTTCCTGCAAAACTTATTTCCATGATTAATTCTACTTTGAACCATTTTCTATGGCATGGTAATCCATTCTCCAAAAAGCTTATACCAATATCTTTCAAGTCTACACGCTACCTTCTGTCTTCTGGTTGCTGCTTTTTCAACTCATATTGAAAAATTGTTCAAGAATGATAAGAATCTATGGGGAGTCTGGTGTAGGAAGTATCTTCTTAAAAAACAACAGTTTTAGACTATGCAGATTCCTGGTGACTGTAGTTGTACTTGGAGGAAATTGTTGAAGTTAAGGCCTTGCTTTCTTTCATCATTTCAATTCACTGTGAGGAACAGTTCAATGATATTCTTCTGGTTTGACCCATGGCCTCTTAGAGGTGTTATTCTTGCAAATGTTCTTCCATTTACCTTGAGGAGTATTACTGGAATTCCTGAAGAGGCCAAAATTAGTTTATCTATGTGATGATGTGATCTACTTTCCATACTCCAGTTCCTATGTTGTTAGAAATGTTTGGAAAATGTTTGAAAACAGATTATTTGGCCATTCAGAATTTACATGCTTATGAGGTGATGGTCCTCATTCAATCAATAGAGTTTAAAAGATAATTTCCTCCTCTACAACCATTAGTCTTTTTCCTTGGCATACAAGAATATGGTCTTCTAATTCCATTCCTCGTCACGACTTGCTTCATTGGAGAGTTATCAAGGGGTTTCTACATACTCGTGATAGGATTTTTTATGGGATTGATTCAACATTATAACTGTTTACTATGTGGCCATCATGTTGAATCAATTGACCACCTATTTTTTGCATGTCAGTTCTCTTTCTATACTTGGAAGAGCATATTGTGTCATTATCACCTCCATAAGCCTTCATCTGATTCCAAACTCGAATGGTTCGCTATCTTTAAGGCTACTAGATGGAGATGTTCAAAATCTTTTTTACTTCATAAAGTTTTAAAAGATTCTATTCAACTGATTTGGACTGAAAGAAACTCTAGGGTGTTTTCAGGAATTTGTTCCTCTAAACACAATCTCTTTCTTGCCTTAGTCAGTTCTTTGTAACTTTTGTGGAGGATCTCTGCCATTTGCATTTTGTCATGCTTGAAATCTACTGGTTTGCTGCTTGGAGTCCTCTATTGCAATGCTTCGGGTCCTTTCATGGGCTTATATTCTTCTTTGATACTCAGGTTGGGAAGTGAGTTTGCTTGGAGTTTTGCTATGGTCTGCTTGAAGTTCTTTAGTATTTTACTTCGGGCTCTTTTTGTCTATTATTTTTTCTGTTTTCTTGTTATTTTTGGTCTTTCTTATCTCTTGTATTTCTTTATTTATGCTTGTAATACTTTTTACATGTTATAAATAAAAGGTAGGGGACCTTTTAACCCCGTTGGCTTTACCCAAAAAAACAAAAAAAACCAAAAAAAAGGCAACCACTAAGCCTCTTTAACTATTCCTTTCATTAATTAATATCTCCTTCTAAATAATTTTATTAAAATACCATTTATAAAAGGTATATTCACAAACCTTCTCTATCCTTTCCAATACTTGAAAAATATTGATATACTTATCTTAACTGTCTAAGTATACTCCCAAAACATTTCACTTTCAATACTTAGAAAACTTTTCCATATGCTCATAACAACAGTATAAGTATATTCACAAAACATAAGAAAGATTTCATTCCTAAAATCATACTTAATTAGGTCAAAATGAATGTCATTTAAAACATTAGTACTATAAACCCAAACTCATTTCTGGTGTAAGTAATTAGATCGAATAAAAATCATATCAAATATACTTACCACCACTTCTCGATTTCAAACTTGTACTATCCTTCAATTAACAATGTAGTCGGACAAGTTAGCATACTATCCTTGCGTCGACATACATTCTTAATTCTCAAGATAGGAACAAGCTTCCCTACCTCGAAATTTGGTGTTAAGAATGAAAAGAATACTTTTCATACCACCATAATTTAAAATGATTATTCATAGAAATCAAATCTCATTCCTTTCATAAACTCCTTTCTACAAATCTCTTTCATAATTATAAAACTCTTCCTATAAATCTCTTTTCTATTTGTAAAACTTTATAAATCTCTGAAAATAATTATAACACTCCTTTTATAATCCCATTTCTATTTGCAAAATTGTTTTAATAAATCTCCACATTTATTCATATAACTTCTTTTATGAATCTCCACATTTATTTATAAAACTTCTTTTATAAATCTCTTTCATTTATTTATAAAACTTCTTTCTATTTATCAAGCTCTTTTATATTTACAAAACTCCTTTCTATTTATAAAACTCTTTTTTATTTATAAAACTCTTTTATAAAATTCTTGCATACTTACCACAAATCTTCGCTTTTAAAATAAGACCAACTCCTTTCCATAAAACGATCATTTCATATATCGTTATAAATTCACAAATGTGATTTATTTTCTAATTTATCAAAATGATATTAATTTCCCTTTTATAAAATATCATTTATAAATCTATTCTTTTATTTATAAAATACCATTTTAAATCTATCTTTCTAGATAACATTATATACAAAATGGTTCACAAATTATTTATCCCAGAATATTTCTATCTTTTTTCAAAACAAAATCACTTTATTATAAAAGATAAATTCCCCTTTTTCTTTTAAATAAACCTTCGTTACTATATAAATTTTTGTAAAATAAATATTTCCCAGGTACTTTTAAAACATTTCAATATAAACTAGTAAAGATTAACAAAAGGTTGGAGTAAAATAGAGAAGTTTCAAAAACCCATTTTAAAATAAAATGCCATAGGAAATCTCAAAAATCACATTTTAAAATAATTCTATAAATAAAAACCATTTTTCAACTCAAGACGGTAAATAATAGTATTTCAAAATGATATAATCATGCCAATGGCTACCGTAGCACTTGACCAATGCTACAACTACCTTTATCACTTAAAAGGTTCAACTTTTAACACATATCAATGTCATATCCAATATAGCCAACTACCAAACTCTTAGCATTCAACAATATATACAACAGAATATAATCGAAATTTAAAATCAACAATGGTGAGGAACCCTGATCCTCTGTATTTCATTTTATATATCATCCGGATTTTAAGGCGGATATTCAACCAAACCAAGTCAATAAATCATTCAAACATAAAAACAACAATTTATATCTATTATATATCATATAGTATTCATCTAAAGGTGAGACAACTCACCAAAATTTCAGCGGACACTTAAGAATTCCAGTTTGATATAAAATCGAATGATATTTGATTTTAGCTTAAAGTTTCACTTGCTTCAAACTTGATGAAATCAACTCCAATCCATAAATAACGCTCTTACGAATCCAACACAAAGGACCGCTTCTCGATTGGACGTCGTATAAAAAAGTTATTCATTTTATAAATTTTTGAGACCAACTAAAACAATTAATTTTACTAATCACTTTAAATAAATTTATTACCCTCTCTTAACCACTCTTCTTCCCCACTCGTGCACATTGATAACTATCATGCTCAAACCCATATATGCAACAACCTCTCTCCCCTTTTCTCCACCTACACACTATGAAATCACACAATGCCAACTCCATTCAACTTCACTTAATGAGCTATACCTCTCCAACCCAAAGTCACCAAGCTCGACTGCTCTTTCGTGAATGCGACCTAATAGTCCCGCCTATGAAACACTAACGATACGAACACCAAAACACGATCGGACCTCCCCAAAACTTCACCCCCGAAGCTCGTTCATGCAACAAAAACAAATCCAACCTCGCCTTTGTGATGCCCCACCCTGAGACCCACATTAACAAAGAGTATGGCTGGGTAATATTGTTTGCTAATGTAGAGAATAGGGCTGGATAGGAGCGACCATCTACAACCTTGTCTTAAGTATCTATTGAATACGTCGACAAATGCCATATTTTTTATATATCTCAAGTGGATCGACATATACAATAAATACTTAATACAAAGCCATAGGTGGCTATAGGATCTACCAGAACAAAATACAACAACTTGAATGCAAAACTCATCACAGAACAGTAGCTCATCACATATATATACATATACAGATACATCACAGAGTATACAAAATGATACATGTCAAGTGGTATAGCAACCACAATATATAAGCGAGTCAAAAGAATATAAATACCAGAGTAGCAACCAAAAAGGACTATACAAAAAGCTATAACAAAAGGAGCTAGCAGGATAGTCCATGCGGAAGCAGAATAGGCTAAGTTCAAATGTACCTAACCTGAAACACTTCGATCTGAACCGAGTAAAAAATACACAGGTCATTCTAGCTAAACAAATCAGTTTATAAAGATAAGCGATAATATGAGCATAAGGATAATGTGATAATATTCTCAAGTGAGAAGGGGAGATTAAAGTGTATGATTAGATCAAGTGATAATATGGTATCACTACACAAACATATAATCTCAAAAGAGATAAAATAACCCATAAAACGCTAAAAGTAGCGAGCCTCATATCGTCGGCATTCATAAAACATCAAATATGGTTTAGGGGAAAACCTAAACCCGCCATCTTGTCAAATCCAAAACATGCATAAGAGATCCCATCTCAAACACGCCATAAGGCAAATATACCTCCAAAGAGGAGAATAAAATCTCAAGTAAATGCCAAAAGGCAAATCTCAAATAACGCCAGTGTAGGCAATTCAATTCTCAAAATAGAACTCCTTACAGTTCAAATTCCCGAAAGGTAATCGCCACAAATATATATCGAATGGTTCAAAGGACCCATTTTGGAAAAGGGCGATACATTAGGGTAATCACACACATCAATGAAATTATCTCAAAGATATAGCACGTGTTTAAGGACGAAGCCCGCCAAGTACTGCTCTCTCAAAATAAGGTGCCACATCTCTTAGAAAAATGTCCCGAAGGACAATAAATACGTGCCTTAGACAACCATCCTGAAGGACAAATATGTCGCAATGGACAAATATGTTTCTTAGACAAACGTCCCGAGGACAATGACCCGAAGGTCCGGTACTGGCAAATACGTCTCTTAGACAAATGTGTCACAAACTTTCAGATAGGAACCGGAATAGTGTTAACGTGTGTCCCATACCACACGTTCGCACTAAACAGTTTACTAACCGCTTGTAAATTTCACAATCAAATCCGTAAAAAGTTTACCTCATCATATCGGTAAACACGACCCGAAGGTAAAACGATCAAACAGACAAGTCAAGAATTAACCGAATAGATAATGCACGTGTCCCATACCACGTGTTTTACCCAATCATTTGATTTTCCTTCTTATTCGTTCGAATAGTGCAAAAACATGTATTTTATATAGAAAATAATTTGTTTATGAAAACAAGTTTTTAAAACAATTTTTGAAAACCATTTGCAAAACATTCCTTTGAAATTCCCTTTATTATAGAGAATATATAATTTTAATAGCTTTAAATAATTATAAATTTTGGAAAATATTTATTTCAAAAGCTATTTTATTATAAAAAAAATCTTCTAAAAACGGTTTAGAAAACACGTGCACAGAAATAGCAAAAATCAACGAAAATTTGATGAAATTAACATACGACAAAAATCCAAATGAAATTGTCAATTCATAGCACGAATCAACGTTAATGTTGGCTTTCCTATTAGTAGGAGATAGCCTTTTAAAATCATCTCAAAACAATGTTCAAAATCATCGAATCAAAAAACAATTCAACGGAAACTGCCCTAACTTTGCAAAAGAACTCGGGCCTACGGCTTGTTTAGCCAGTTTGCCCCTTTTAAACCCAGAATTTGAGAAAACATAAAACATGAAAGTTGTTGAAGATATCTTATGCTTTCCAGAACATTAAGAATTATCGAATTCCGATAAGAAATTAAAATGTTATAACCAATACAATTTTCAGATTTGAAATTCACTACGGCTGTCGTTTTAGTCTCAGGACAGCGACACTAGAAAGAACTTTTGACCATGTAAACATCAAAATTTAACAAAACCCAAAACAGAAAAGATATAGTAGACAATCTAAGCTTTCTGGAAAATCAAGAATCGTCAAATTAGGATATCAAACGAGATATGCTCAAATTACCAACGACATTTAGCACAAAAAATTATAGTTTTACAGTGACAGGGCAGCAAGTTTACATCAGGTTTTTCGACCCTCTATACTCAGTATTTTTAAAAATATTTAACATGAAAGTTGTCACACTCTTTTTATTCTTTTCAGAACTTCAAAAAATCCTAATTCCAATTTAAAATGAAAGAGATATGCGCAATTTACTAACAGCAATTCGCAAATGAACATGCAACAAACGAAATTGAGATTTCTTACCTTGAAATCTAATCTAAGTTGGAAATGTGAGTTTTCAACTCACCTTAGGATTTATTGGCAGCAAACTATTAGATTTAGCAAGTAAGTAGCATTGGCCTTGATTTGGTGCTAGAAACCTTATAGCCTTGCTATTGCTCTTCTCCTTCCTCAATTTTTATCCTAAAACTTAATTTATCCAAAAACACAAAAATGAAATTACCCTCAACAATCAAACCTTTTTAGAATAAGATGAGGATATGATTGAGAAGTTTACCTGAATTTTACTGGATTTTATTTCAATTTATTTGATTTTAAACCCATAATTTTTGCTCTCAACTAGGGTTGCATTGGGAAGTTTACTTTGAGGAATATCTCTGTTTGTGATAAGTTCTGAACGTACATGAGAAGGAGTTGTTTCTCCTACTTATCAAATTCACTAAGTGTCTAAATGGGCTGCTATAAACTTAAAGCCCAAAACCCTCAATTTAAATAAACCAACTTGTAAATTAACCATTCTCTAATCACGTTTTATGCCATTTTAAAACACCGTTATCTCATAGGTTAAGACACCTAAAAATTAATGTGAGTACACTAAAAATAAGTTCATTAACTAATCTTTTCAACCAAATGATAAAACATAGATTTCACAATCATTTGACCCTTAATTTTTAATATTGAAAATGACACTTTTTAACTTATAAAAAGAAATGTGACGACATGATAATTGAATCAATTAAACCCCAAAAATCGTATTTTCTTATCTAATTAAACATCACAAACCATATTAAAAATATTTTTACACCCAAATTTTATTTTTAATCAATATTCCACAATTTTATTCACAGTAATAACCATATTTAATTTTTAACACATCATCAAAATTAACAAAAATCACCATTTGACCATTATTTCCACAATAATTGCATTTTATCAAAGTAAAACCATTCAATGCTCATTATTACCCCAAAATAACATACTAAAGTTTTCAAAACTTTATTTTCTTCTTTTTATATTTATTTACAACAAATAAATGTTAAATTAGTTTCATTTATCCCTATTTAAATTAAATTACCACCAAATCAACATAATTCTATTATTCTCACTTAATTTACAACCAAACATCTTAATCTCCATTTTATTACACCAAAACCCTTTAAATTATTTATTTTAAAATAAACAATTTCAACAAATTTTTAATCTCCAAATTTATTTTATTCCTCCATTTTAAATTATAACCATTGTTATAATTTATCTTCATAGGTAATCACAAAACCAGGGTTGTTACAGACTCCCCTCCTTATATAAATTGTGTCCTCGCAATTTCCTAGAGAAGAGCTGTATTCAACACAATTTATTTCATCTAGCAAAGGAAAATAGACAAGTTTGAGTTAGAATTCTCACCCTCAACACTAGAAGATAGAAAGCTAGGATAAGATTGCATGATAAATTTTCTGGTTTCCCAAGTACAATCATTGGGATTTGTGGACCATTAAATTTTCACGAGCAGAACATCCTTGTTTCGAAGGCGTTTAACCTCCGAAGCAGTACACGAAAAGGGTTTTGCATAATAGATAAGTTTGGTGAGATCTCAAGCTCTTAAAAAACATAAGAGTCCTCAGCAGAACCTGAATCTCGAAGACATTTAATGAGTTAAGATTCTTGAAATACATCATGAATACCAGAAAACTAAGCGGGAAGTGATTCACGATAAACAACTGGGCAAATACTTTCAGTAGTTGGGAATGGTCCTATATCAAGGAGCTAACTTCCCTGGACCGACTGAGGCACATTACCCCTTCAACGAAGAAACACGAAGGAATACAAGATCACCAATAGAGAACACTAATGGTTTCCTATGATTGCCCACGTAGGATTTTGTCTGCTCTGTGCTTCTATCATTCTTTGACAGATGAGATCGATCTTTCAGAAGCTTCACGAATAGAGTCGGGACTTAGCACAACTTTACCATGGACTCCAACCAACAAGATGGTGATCGACATGACCTTTTGTATAAAGCTACGAAAGGAGCTATACCGATATTTGATTGACAATTATGATAAGAAAACTCAACAGAGGTAGGTGGTCACCTCAAATTCCACCAAAATGATACGACTGCATAAATGCAAGTCACTAAATAATTGCACTGAGGCAAGTCAAACACAAAAAATGGATTCTTATAACTTCTTTTACTAATCAAATGTTCTTAGAGTTTTCAAATCCTTTAACTTCAAAAACAAATCTCAAATTTCAACACTTGAAAGTTTTCAAAGCTTCTTACTTAAATTTTAATTTAATCTTATTACTCTTTATTTAAAGTAAATAAAATTTGAGTTGTTTCATCCTCTTATTCCACCATAAATATACTATAGTTTATAACATATTTTCCACACTAATAATCAATATCAAAACAATTTCATTCAAAGCTTGAAAAGCACAATTATTATTATTTTTAGACCCTTCATCGATGGCTAATTACACATAGCTATCTCCCTCACCCATCTGCTACTATTATGGACTTTGAGTCTTACATAACTCATTTAGGAGATACAAAAACTACTCAAAACCCATAGAAAGATTTTTTTCAAATTTATTTCTCAAAATTTTCTAGGTGTTAAAAATTTTTAGAAAAAAATCGGCGGAGTCTCCTTTGTACGGAGGGCCGTTTACAACATTACAAAATTGATTCATATAATATACATTGACCATTAGGTCGGAAACACAATATATATCAACCTTTAACAATTAAAAATTTAATTCGAAAACATACCTTTCTTTTTAGCATTTTTTTAAAGCAAATTTTCTTAATCTCATATTTAAGCCTTTTGCTCAAAATATTGTCCAACTATCCTCTTTCACCTGTACTTAACTCAAATAGATCATAATAGGTTACATTCATAAAATAAGAAGCACTAAATTTGACTATTAAGGGATACAAATCATTTTATTCTACTTCAGACATGCTGTAAAGAGCTTAGGTTTTGACACAGCAAACTTCAAAATCTGAGAACATTTATAAAATGAAAGTTGTTCTACTAATTCTAAGATTTCCAGCAATATAAAGATCATCAAAATAGGACTCACGGTTTGAAAGTTATGCTAAATTTACTTTCAGTTAAATCTCATAAATTTTATAATAGGATAGAGATGTCCATCCATTTTCAAACCCATTTTAGACTGAATAAAATGCAAAATCATCCAAAGAAATAAAAGAAGATTTATGGCTTACTGAAAGCATTTTCATTTACAAAAATATTGAGCTCATTTGGAGTTATAAATCTCTAGTTATCGCTGTTTTAGTACAGCACTTCTCCAAATGAAATTTCAGCTTTTAAAATCAATTTAAAGTAAGAAATTCCCAAACCATTCTAATTCCACTACATTTTCTAAACAAGCTTTTTATGCTAAATCAATTTTTTTTTTTACATGATCCTCTTTTTCGGAAAGCTAAGACATTCGAAAGTATAATTAACTTCATGTAATCATCTTTTAAAAGAAACAATTCACTTATTGGAAACACTTTTATCACATTACACAATCAAGTTTTTCAAATAATTGACTTGGAAGACTCATTTTGAATGATATAACTAATATTTTCCATTATCAAGAGATAATTATCCATTAAAAATAAATTTTGGAGTTACATATTAATTTTAAAATTGTTCTCACAATTTAAAATGATTGTATCTCATGCCTTGTTCATTTATTATACCTTGCACTTCTTAATATAGCATTTTATAATAAATGAACCATTCAAAATCATATTTCCCCTTATCACAAAAATTAAATTTTCATCTTATTATCAACATAAAACTAGCTAAGGTTGGTAATTAGCATAAACTTGATTTTAAAAGAATTTTACAAATTCATACCAACAAATTTTTAATACTATCAAAATTTAAAAACAAAAGCTTGCTCACAAATTCATGCTAAAAGTCTAAAATTAGCATTTTTTCATTTACTTAAGATAGTTTTATATCTTACCATCTACTATTATTATTACAACTCAATTTATTGTGTCTGACTATCTCATCATAGTGTTTAGGAAATTCCTATCGCTAACGTTGATCAGGTGCATCGACCAGAATTCTTAAGGCACTCGATGGATAACTCAACACAAAAATCATTTTCTATAAAAAGAAACGCTTCATGTATAATTCACAAAATATTCTTTGTTTATCTCAATAAACAAAATCCAATTACACATAAAACATATCTTCGATTTGAAAGATTTCAAAATTCAAATAATTGCTTACACTCATCATCAATGAACACAAAGAGAGCTCATCGAGATATTCGTAGAATACTCGATTCACAAGATTGACAAAATAAACTGGATTATTCATCAAACAGAACGGTATAACGAGCCACTTATAAGATTCATAACAAGTACGGAATGCGGTAAGAGGAACGTTATCCTCCGCAACTCGTAGTTGATGAAAATCGGTGTAAGGTCAAGCTGAGGAAAGACCCTAGCACCTCTAGACTGATCGAACAAGAGATCAATGAGATATAGGGGTAAGGGTAAGGTATCATCTCGAATGAGAAGAAGTATCACTAACAACATATCATTTCTTCGAGTGAAGTAATACCACACAATATATCGACAATTGAGTATCCAAAGAGGATATCTCAAAGGAGACAAGAATGACAATATCAGCTAAATTCAGTGAATCACCTCATTTCCTTTATGGACATCCCCGTGGAAGGATGACCGAAAGGCTAAGAATTGGAAAGGAGGTCAATACAATTCTCGATTGTCCGGTGGGTGACAAACCCGAATGGACTCACAGAAATCAACAAAGTCATAATGATTGAAATTCGAGATATATCATCGACATTTCGAAAATCAAGAGTGAATACAGATAATTTGGAATGAACATTCCAAAGAACAAGAAATACCAAATTAGCCAAAATTAGGATACCTAGATATAGGATCCTTCGAATCATAGAATGTAGCTTGATAATATGCAAGCCACTACATCTCAAATCATCCCAAATTCTAGATAGAAATAGCATGCTAATTCACACGAAAAGATAAGCTACAAGGAACAACCCCAAAATCCTCATACATCATGCCAAATATTATGAATCCCCTCAATAGGATCTGTAATCCTCAAAGAAGAACAAGACAATAATCATCCAAAAGCATCAACAAATTCCTCTAATATGGATGGGTGTCAAGCACCCGTACTGAAGGGGACTTGAATAAAACAATCACGATTAGGATTATTCCTAAGATAAGATATCATCAATTCTATTATGGAATACTATGGAATAAAACATATTCCTATACATATCCAAAACTTCTATCTCAAAGGACACGATAAGGTGAAGGATACGATGACTAAAGAATTGGTAAAACTTGTATTATAGTTGGATGTACCGTAATATGTGTTTTTGTTATGTGTTTATCATATTTTATTCTGAACTCAGCTTTGATACCAAGATGTGACGCCCCACCCCGAGACCTACAATAACAAAGAGTACTACTGGGTAATACTGTCTGCTAATGCAGATAATAGGGTTAGATAGGAACGACCATCTATAACCTTGTCTTAAATATCTATTGAATACATCGAAAAATGCTATTTTTTTCTAGCTTAAGTGGATCAACATATCCAATAAATACTTAATACAAAGCCATTGGTGGCTATAGGATCTATCAGAACAAAATACAACAACTTGAATGCAAATACATCATAGAATAATAGATCATCACATATATATACATATACAGATACATCATAGAGTATACAAAATGATACATGTCAAGTGGTACAGCAACCACAATATATAAGCGAGTCAAAGAATATACATATCAGAGTAGCAACCAAAAAGGACTACACAAAAATCTTTAACAAAAAGAGCTAGCAGAATAGTCCATGCAGAAGTAGAATAGGCTAAGTCCAAATGTACCTAACCTGAAACACCTCGGTCTGACCCGAGTATAAAATACACGGGTCAGTCTAGCTAAACAATCAGTTTACAAGAATAAGCGATAATATGAGTATAAGGATAATGTGATAATATTCTCAAGTGAGAAGGGGCAATTAAAGTGTATGATTACATCAAGTGATAATATGGTATCACTACACAAACATATGATCTCAAAAGAGATAAAATAACCCATAAAACGCTAAAAATACGAGCTTCATATCATCGGCATTCATAAAACATCAAATATGGTTTAAGGGAAAACCTAAACCTGCCACCTTGGAAAATCCAAAACATGCATAAGAGATCCCATCTCAAACACGGCATAAGGCAAATATATCTCCAAAGAGGAGAATAAAATCTCAAGTAAACGCCAAAAGGCAAATCTCATATAACGCCAATGTAGGCAATTCAAATCTCAAAATAGAACTCCTTATAGTTCAAATTCTCAAAAGGTAATCGCCACAAATATATATTGAATGGTTCAAAGGACCAATTCCGGAAAAGTGCGATACACTAGGGAAATCACACACATCAATGAAATCATCTCAAAGATATAGCACGTGCTTATGGTCGAAGCTCGCCAAGTACTGCTCTGTCAAAATAAGGCACCACGTCTCTTAGACAAACGTTCCGAAGGACAATAAATACGTCTCTTAGACAAACGTTCCGAAGGACAATAAATACGTCTCTTAGACAAACATCCCGAAGGACAACATCTCAAAGGACAAATACGTCGCGATGGACAAACACGTCTCTTAGATAAACGTCCAAAGGACAAATGACCCGAAGGTCCAGTACTGGCAAATACGTCTCTTAGACAAATGTGTCATAAACTTTCGGATAGGAACCCGAACAGTGTTAACGTGTGTCTCATACCACACGTTCGCACTAAACGGTTTACTAACCGCTAGTAAATTTCACACTCAAATCAGTAAAAAGTTTACCTCATCTCATCGGCAAACACAACCCGAAGGTCAAAACGATCAAACAGACAAGTCAGGAATTAACCGAAAAGATAATGCATGTGTCCCATACCATGTGTTTTACCCAATCGTTTGATTCTCCTTCTCATTCATTCGAATAGTGCAAAAATGTGTATTTTATATAGAAAATAATTTGTTTGTGAAAACAATTTTCGAAAACGGTTTGCAAAACATTCCTTCGAAATTCCCTTTATTATAGAGAATATATAATTTTAGTAGCTTTAAAAATAATTATAAATTTGGTAAAATATTTATTTCAAAAGCTATTTTATTATAAAAAAATTCTTCTGAAAACGGTTTAGAAAACATGTGCACAGAAATAGCAAAAGTCAACGAAAATTTGATGAAATTAACATATGACAAAAATCCAAATGAAATTGTCAATATATAGCACGAATCGATGTTAATGTTGGCTTTCCTATTAGTAGGAGTTAGCCTTTTAGAATCATCTCAAAACAATGCTCAAAATCATCGAATCCAAAAACAATTCAACGGAAACTGCCCAAACTTTGCAAAAGAACTCGGGCCTACGGCTTGTTTAGCCGGATCGCCCCTTTTAAACCCAGAATTTGAGAAAACGTAAAACATAAAAGTTGTAGAAGATATCCTAAGATTTCCATAACATCAAAAATTATAAAATTCCGATAAGAAATTAAAAGGTTATGACCAAAACTATTTTCAGATTTGAAGTTCACTACGGCTGTCGTTTTAGTCTTGGGACAGCGACACTAGAACGAAATTTTGACCATGTAAACATCAAAATTTAACAAAACCAAAAAAAAAGTTATAGTAGATAATCTAATATTTCCGTAACATCAAGAATCATCAAATTTGGACATTAAACAGAAAGATATGCTCAAATTACCAATGACATTTAGCACAGAAAATTACAGTTTTACAGTAACAGGGCAGCAAGTTTACATCAGGTTTTTCGACCCTCTATACTCTGTATTTACGAAAGTGTTTAAAATGAAAGTTTTCACACTCTTTTTATGCTTTTCATAACTTTAAAAAATCCTAATTCTGATTCAAAACGTAAGAGATGTGCGTAATTTACTAACAGCAATTCGCAAATGAACATGCAACAAACGAAATTGAGATTTCTTACCTTAAAATCTCAATCTAAGCTGCAAATGTGAGTTTTCAACTCACCTTAGGATTTATTAGCAGCAAACTAGCAGATTTAGCAAGTAAAGTAAGGAGCTTTGGCCTTGATTTGGTGCTAGAAACCTTATAGCCTTGCTATTGCTCTTCTCCTTCCTCAATTTTTACCCTAAAACTTAATTTACCCAAAAACACAAAAATGAAATTACCCTCAACAATCAAACCTACAAATTCAGAATAAGATGAGGATATGATTAAGAAGTTTACCTAGATTTTACTGGATTTTATTTCATTTTATTTGATTTTAAAACCATAATCTTTGCTCTCAACTAGGGTTGCATTGGGAAGTTTACTTTGAGGAATATCTCTGTTTGTGATAAGATCTGAAGGTACAGGAGAAGGAGTTATTTCTCCTACTTATCAAATTCACAAAGTGTCTAAATGAAGTGTCTAAATGGGCTGCTATAAACTTAAAGCCCAAAACCCTCAATTCAAATAAACCAACTTGTAAATTAATGATTCTCTAATCACATTTATACCATTTTAAAACACCGTTATCTCATAGGTTAAGACACCTAAAAATTAATGTGAGTACACTAAAAATAAGTTCGTTAACTAATCTTTTCAACCAAATGATAAAACATAGATTTCACAATCATTTGAACCTTCATTTTATTATTGAAAATGACAATTTTTAACTTATAAAAAGAAATGTGACGACATGATAATTAAATCAATTAAACCACAAAAATTGTATTTTATTATTTAATTAAACATCACAAACCATATTAAAAATATTTTTATACCCAAATATTGTTTTTAATCAATATTCCACATCTTTATTCACAGTATTAACCATATTTAATTTTTAACACATCATTAAAATTAACAAAAATCACCATTTGACTATTATTTCCACAATAATTGCATTTTATTAAAGTAAAACCATTCAATGCTCATTATTACCCCAAAATAACATACTAAAGTTTTCAAAACTTTATTTTCTTCTTTTTATATTTATTTACAAAAATTAAATGTTGAATTAATTTCATTTATCCCTATTTAAATTAAATTACCACCAAATCAACATAATTCTATTATTCTCACTTAATTTACAACCAAACATCTTAATCTCCATTTTATTACACCAAAACCCATTGTTTATTTTAAAATAAACAATTTCAACAAATTTTTCATCTCCAAATTTATTTTATACCTCCATTTTAAATTATAACCATCGTTATAATTTATCTTCACAGGAAATCACAAAACCAGGGTTGTTACAGCCTTGGCCTATCGCCTCCCCAATCTCGACCAAACCTAAACCTTATTTTACTGTTGCACTCACTACCTTGGCCAAACTCGATCGCACCCAACATCCAACATGTAGATTTGAAGCCCTTGCTCGTACAATCACAACTAATCTACTTTCATTATTTTACGTTAAACAAATCATTCCATTTTCTTTTTTACAAGAGGAGTTTTAATTTTTCTTTTACCGTAAGAGAAGAGAAAATGAAAAAGAAAGAGGGAAAAAGGAAATGAAGGAAAAGTCTAGTGAAGGCTTTGCTTATTTTACAATTTCCAACACTTCGCAATATAGAATTTCATTCGCGTACGAACCGCGAATGATAGAAATAAAAGTACGGTCACGCATAGTAATGCATCAAGATCTCAAAACAATAATAAAATATACTAGTTATCTTGTTCAATGAAATTTCAAAAATACCAACGTTTGCCAAAAATACGTCAAACAAAAATTTAAAAATATTTTCCAAGTAAAAAATTATGGAAAAATCCTACATATTTAAATAAAAATACGTCATTAAAAATAAAATTAATTTATTAATAATTTATTTTCTTATTGAATATTATATTTGAATCAAATTTGAATATTTAAATAAATTAAATATTCCCATTTGAAATGTTAAAATTTTTGGGTCATTACAATAAGGCTAATATTCTTTATATCAAATCAACTATCTGATTGCTCTAGAGATCTTCCCGCTAGCCTTTCTTAGTTCTCCTTTTGATGGTTCATCTTTGCCTTGTTGTCTTCTTCTGCTTGCGATCTTGGAGAATACATTGCTGGACCTTCATCTTAGATTTCATTCTTCCTTTGTGCACCCATGATACTTTTGACCTTATCTTTACTTCTGAGCATTGAGTGAAAGTCTATAAGATCTTTTTAAGTAATGCAACTTATATACATATGTGTGAGAGTGTATATTACTAATATATTAAGTAAAGAATAATAACTGAATATAAATAAGGTAAATAATAAAAGAGAGCACACCATATATTTTGTACTGGTTTTGATCTCCCGTCCTATGTCCATTCCCCAAGCTCCCCTTGGTATTTCCTTTAACTGGCTAACCCTCGCTTCACCCGGAGGAATACGCAAATACAAAAGTATACCTTTGAGAATCTTGTGTTTCAAATAACACGGATTTTAACTGATAGTACAAATCTTCCTATCATCTCCTTTGAGTATGTGAATGCTTTGAGTTGTAGGAAGTAGTTTAACCAAAATTATATTTTGCTTATTATAGATTGAGAGTATGTAACCAATGTATGCAAAAGAGAGTAATAATAAATCAAGAGAGAATAGATTCAATTAATTCAATTCAATTGATTTGTCAATCTCAATCATTGTAGTATTTATATATTTAAAGAGATGCAGATGAGGAGCTACTACAGTTAGATAAGGTCTATTCATTTTAATGGCTGCAACCTTTCGATGAAGTGTTGATTTCTATTCATTTAATAGAGGTGTCTATTCATATTTTTGCAAATGTTCAAATGACACATGTCTGTGGAGAAACCTATGACGTCTGTGGCTTTAGAAAATAAATTTTGGATATCGTCACAGATGTCTGTGGTTTTTCCTCAAATGTCCGTGGATGGTAAATTTAGTTTTTCAATGCATTTTAGTGTATATGAAATCATGTGTGCATTTATACTCAAGGAGACCGTATAATGTTTTATCTAAGACTCTTAACATACTAGAATAACCTTATTTAATCATAGCGTGGTCCATAAGTCTTTTTTTGTCTTTGAGTCCCAATACCTTTGAGCATGCTGATCTCTCGTAGTATATACCTGTAATCTTGATAAGATGTATAATATATTTATGATTGTATAGTTGTTGTCCTTGAAACCATAAAATAGAGGTTCTAACATTCTCCTTTTTTGTAATGACAACTATACAATCAAAACAAAATAGATATTATAGTCATTCATAATCAAAAATAGAAAATGTTCACACAAAGTGAATTCTATCTCCCCCTATGTATATGCATATATTTCTCCTCCTTTTTCATTATAAAAACATAAGAAAAGATATTATGCATTAATAAATAGATATATAGTTATAGATATGTCGTATATAAGAGAATGAAATAATTGAAGGTAAATAAATACAAGCGAGGAGAAACAAAATTATGTTTTAAAAGGTAAGTAACGAAGTGCATTAAAATAAGAGAAGCTTAAACACAAGTGACAAAATGAAAATATAGTAGAAAGAAATAAGCTAGTTGTACTGATCTGAAGAATAGGAAAATCCATTGTAATTCTCATAGTACTCCCAATATGACGAAGGATCTTGGTCGTACGCTCCTGGCTAGTTAGTTTGATCGTGATATTCTTCATTTTCCTCAATGGAAAGTCCTTAGAAAGCAATATAAGGTTGATGTTGAAATTGATGAGGGTCGATTAAATACATATCATCACTATCTTCTTTCTTCTCTTCAGGTTGTTCTTGCTCAGTAGTCTTCCCTTTGTAATGAGAAGTTCCTTCATAAGAAGTTTGAGCATGGTAATTTGATGTTTGAGTTCAAGGAGGGGGTGCAGGTGGAGGAGAAGATGGCGATCGAGAGGATGATCTACCACGTACGTTTCTTATCACTTTTCCTAAGGTGGAGACGACTTTTCTAAAGTCTTTTCCATTTTAGTCGTATGTGTTGAGAAGGATCATTCCAAGCCAGTCATTTTGCAGTTTAAAGCCCATTGGTTGGTGTTAACTCCTCTTTTTGAAGCGACCTAAAACACCAGTGACCTAGCGACCCAAAGCTTCATGCGACCTAACGACCTAAAGCTCCAGCGACCTAACATCACAAAGCTACCTAGCAACCTAATGCTTCAAGCGACCTGACGACCTAAAGCCCCCAGCGACCTAACGACCTAAAGCTCCAGCGACCTAACATCACAAAGCTACCTAGCGACCTAAAGCTTCAATGACCTAGTGTGATAACCTGGATTTTAGAACATCTGTTAATTGATAATTAACTGGTTTAATTAATAGAAATACTAATTTTATTTAGATTAATAAATCTGATAATAACTATTTATATTTGGATAAATATCTTAAAATAAATTGGATTTAAAAAGTATATATATATATTGATATTTCGGAAATTTCAAAGAAAATAAAGATGATAATCTCCTTTAATAAATTAATTAAATGGGCAAAATTATTATATTCAAACAATAATAAAAATATATTGTATATATATAGGTATGTGAATATAGATTTTTAAGTAGAGTATTTATTTCAAATTGAAATTTATGGATGTTTTCAAATTGATTTTAAGATTGATTTTTAAATTTTATTTAAAATTTGGTTTGAACTTATATTAGGATTTCAAAGAGAGGATATAAATATCTTAATATATATTTTGGATTTAAAGGTATGTATGAATGATTTTTGTGTAAATATAGTTTGTCTTATTCTATTTCTTTAAAAAGATTTTCATTTATATAAATAAAATATGTATTTAGTTATTAAGGAAATTAATTATAAAAGCTTTGGTTAATAAATAAAAACTTTTAATTATGCATGAAAGTATATGTGTTAACATATAAACACTCTAAATAACATGTGTTAAGTATTAAAAGAGTTTAGTGACAAGTGTCACATTTTTATTTTTTTTTAAAAGTTTAATAAATCAAAAACTAAATCTATATAACATTACTTCCTATTCTTTTTTTCATTTTTCTACCTCATTTTCTAAGAGAGCAAACTGCAGCCACGTTCAAAACAGAGAAAAATAGTACCAAACCTGAAAACATCTTCAAACAAAATCTAGAATTCAAGAAATCAAACACTTAGCAAACCAGTTTCAAAATCTCTTCTACAAGATTTAAAGATTTGCAAGAATCAACAACTCTAAATCTAAACTAAGAGAATTCAAGTTCCAGATCCAAGCTAAAGTTAAAGTTTTCAAATATATCAAATTTCAAGGCTCTGTTCAAAAATCATAAACCAGGTGAGTAAATATTTGTTTTAAAAGCTAAGTAAATTAAATGTTTGTGCATGTGTGTTTCTGGAATGTATTTATGCCTACATGTATATGTATTTACCAGTATAGGTCAGTATGTTGTTATATTTGAACTTTTCATATATGTGCCTCTCTATTTCAAAAATACAGAGTTTAAAAGTAAGAAAAATTCAATATTCTTGATCTGTTCATTTCTGGGTTGTGGAATTCAAACATAATAAGATGTTTACATATAGATTAACATTTAAATTTCGTATTCAAGCAAAACAGTTTTGGAAATCTACAGTTCTTAAGTAAATACAGCAAGAACTTTAAAATGTGGAAAAACTAATTAATTTAATTTATAGGTTCAAGTATATAACTTGAATCATCTCTGAAAAATTGGATTTTTAAAACGAAAATCATGAATTTTAGTTGGAATTTGAGGGAGTATTATGGTGATGACCAGAATATGAATTCGAAGCAAATTCAGGCGATGGGTTTATCTCTGGTGGTCGGGGTTTTGATCGGAGCTTGGTTGATGGCCAGGGATGTCGAGAAAAATGTCAGATGATTTTATCATCCATCGTGGCGTTGGGAATTCGATGATCTAGGGTTTAACATCTGTATGGGGTCGTGGTGAATAACTTGACGACTGGATCGTCTATGGTGGATCGAGCTTCACCGGAGCAATGGGGATGGTAGCGTGGATGCCTTGCGATGTTGTGACCGAAGTTTCAGGATGAAAGGTGGTCGGAGGCACGATGGCGAAGCGTTTCTTCCAGGCGATGACGAGCTTCTGATTCGAGTTGAAGACTCGATTTTGTTTTGGACTAGATACTGTCGTTTGAATGTTTGTAGTCGATTGTCGAGTTGTTTTACGACTTGCAGGAGGAGGTGAAGTTCATCGGAGGGTGGCCTGATCGTTGTGCACGTGCACAACGATGATCGCGTGTCAGGGAAGATGGTGCGTGGGCGACTCGAAGGGGTTATCGGGGATTTTGGGGTCTGACTCGGGTAATAGCTCGTGTTCGAGTAGGGTAGAGAATTACAGTTTAGTTGATAAAAGAAACTAGGAAGAAGAAGAAGCTGCAAAGGGAAACTCGTGACGATCTCGAGTAGGAACGTGGGAAATTCGAAGCAGGGATCGAAGAGAGGAAAAGTATTAAGCACGTTTTATAAAAAATAAAAGTTTGGAATTTAAAAATGATTCTATGTTTAAACTTTTCTAGACTTCTTTTTAAATGTTCTTAAACTCTATTTTAATGGTATGTTTGTTAAATTTAAGTTTGTTAAAAACTTAAATAAAATTAAAAAAAACTTAACCAATTTATAAATATAATTAAATGTTAATTTAAGGTTAAGTTTAATAATGTGATTAAGTAATTAACAAAGGAAAATGATTTGTTAAGGATAATTAAGATTTTGATAATTTAAATAAGAATAATTAATTGTTTTAATTATGAATTAAGTAATAATAAATAAAATAGTTAAAGATTATAATTAATTAATTAAGAGTTTAATTAATTTGTAATTAAGAATTATTAATTAGATAATTAAAGTTAATTAATTAATAATTAGCAGTAATTAATTAAAAAATTAATTAAGTAATTAATTGGTAATTAGTAATTAATTAATTGATAATTAAGGGTTAATTAACCAAGTATTAAGAATTAATTAAATTTTAATTAATGATTAAGGATAAATTAATATCTGATTAAGGATTAATTAATTTAAAATTAAATTTTATTAATTAATAATTTAGGTTTATCAATTAATAGTTAAAGGATAATTAATCTCTGATTAAGGTTAATTAATTTACTTATAAAAGTAATTAAGGTATGATTAATTAATTAAATGATTGTAATTAATTAATAAATTGATTAAGCAGGATTAAGTGATTAGTTCTTAAGTAATTAATTTAATTTAAGATAATTAAATTAATTATAATATGTATTAATAAATTCTGTTTGGATGATTGTTAGAGTAAAATGTCTGGATTGATTGATATCTATTGGGTGATATTCTGTGATACTCTGTGATATGCTTTGGATATATCTGTGATGAATGTATAGATTATCTATGATAAATGCTATGTGAATTCAAAGTGTTAAATTGAATTGTTTAACTTTTAAATAACTTGACCATTAAGATGACATTGGTTTTGAAGAGACCGGGGTCGGGTATTAGTAAATATCCGAAACCACTTCGATTTGAAATCATCTAAAATACTTTATAGATTGATATGTGAAACCAATAGGCTGGTTGGGATAAAATGGACCATTTAAACTAAGTTGGATACTTAGATATTGTTTTGTGAAAATAAGTGTTGACTATATAAGTTGTTTACTTGTAATAATGTATGAGTTACCCCGGGTTTTAAATAAGTTCTATAGATTGGAATTTCATGTTAGATAGGTTTACTCACGCTGGTTTCCAGCCTGACCCGGGTGTTACTTTGATGTAATGCTCGGGTCAGACCGAGTATTACAGATTTCCAGGTAAGGACGTTCTGGAGCTCAGGAGGCGAGCTGGATGGCAGGAACGTATGGAGTGTATTCCGCTATGATATATTATAGTTGTCCGAGACATGTTAATTCTAACTGTCTAGTATATTTGTGAATGTTGTAACTCTGATGTATAAAAATGTAATTAACAAATACAGGTTTTCTTTGTATAAATGCTATTATTTGTTATTATATTTAATCCGCTGCGAATGTGAGATGTTGTGTTTTCTGTTCTTCTTTCTTCTTTCTGTTTCTTTCTTCTATCTCTTTTCCTTTTCTCCTAACTATCTGGAATTTTCGGGTTCGAAAATTCCGGGTCGTTACAGTTGGTATCAGAGCGAAGGTTAAGCGAGAACTTTGGCTCTGTTGGGATTACTCGTTAAAGAATAGGGTCAATGGTACCCTAGAACGAGTTGAGTGTATATATATATATATATGAGAGCGTAATTGTTATTTTCTTATATAAGGATTTTAAATGATTTTATATAAGAATATATTTTGATATATAAAATGATATTTCTTTTTAATAAATATTAAGGTAATTGGTTGTTAAAATATTGGAATTAAATTAAGTGGTAATAGAAATACAACCAATTTAAAATTGAATGAAGATAAGTTTGAAATGAATTCAAACTAAAATTAAAATCTTGAATTTGTAGAAATGTTATCAAGAATAAAGATAATAATGAATTGGTTTCCAGATATGATAATCTTGGTTATTATCATAAAATGGTAATTGTGTTTAATAATGAATGTTGTTAATGATTTAGCAAAATGAAATGTTTAGGGAAGTAAACATTTAAGTGAGTATAACTTATAAATTGGAATTGAAGATAATTAAAAATTGTGAAATTTTAAATCTAAATCCAGAAAACTTGAAATTGTTTAAAAAAAGTTTGTTTTGAATTAAAACCAAAGGTGGTTTAAAAATTTAAAGTATAACTTGGTGTGTAAAGAAAATGTATATATGAGGAATATACATAATACCTATGATGATTTGAAATAAATACTTAGTGTTGAGCTTTAAATTGGAATGTGATGTGAAACCCAAAGTGAAGTAAGTTTTTAAACTTAAAAGGGGAAAAATTATTAATCTGAAGTTTAAAATTTGAATGGGAATTCAAATTGTGTAAAGTTGACCAGATTAAGTAAATTTAATTTAACTTGGAGGAAGTTAAATAAGTTTGAATAAATAACTTGAATTGGAAATTTCAAGATGCAATTTAAATTTTACTTGGGAAGTTAAATGGTTGATTTTAAATGGGAGTTACGAGTAATCTCAAAATGGGTTTGAAATCTGGAAATTGAAAATGGATAATAAATTAGAATCTGAAGATTAAATTGTTTTTGAATTCTTATTTGAACTTTGTAATGAGTTAAGTAAAGATAATTTTAAAATGGAATTTTGAAATTTGAATTCAGAATTAAAAGGTTTAAAGATTTAATTTGTTAAAATAAAAAAATAAAGATTGAGTTAATTTAAAAGTAAAGGAATTGTGATTTAAGGAATTAAATCAATTTTAACTCGAATTTATATAATTCGAGATAGTTTAAAATTGAGATTTAAATTGAATTAGTTCAAACTGAATTTGATTTGAATAAATGGGAATTGTGATTTAAGATAAATAAGTTTAAAATTCAAATGGAAAATTTGAAATGGATTAATTTAAAATAAAAATTGAAGATTGAATGAGTTCAAAATTCAAATGGGAATTGGGATTAATTCATATAGAAATTGAAATGATTTGAAATTTAAGTGGATTCAATTTGAAATTAGTTTGAATAATTTGAAATTGTAATTAAAGTGAATATGTTTAAAATCAAATGGAATTTGATTTGAATTTGGAAAGGAATTAAGATTAATTCAACTTGAATTGGGATTGAATTAAATTCAATGGAAATTGAAGTATTGAGTCAATTTAAATGGAAGTGGAAATTTAAATTGAATTAATGGGAAATTAATTGGAAATGGAGATTGGGAAATTAAACAGTTTGGCTCTGGATTATTTTCAAAATAAATTGTTTTAATACAAATATATTTTTCCAAACTATTTACTATATAATCTTCTTCTTAAACCCCAAACTATCTTATACTTATTTTACAATTATTTTGGAACTATTTAACTATTTTGAAACTGACTTATAAATTAATTACTATTTTTCAGTTACTTATATCTAATCACTATTTAAAAAACTATTTTGCAATTACCTAACTATTTTATAATACTTAACTATTTTACAGCTATTTTACAAACTAATAACTATTTTTCAACTACTTATCTATTTTAAAACCTTTTCAAGCTATTTTTAAATTTAAATTGGTCAGAGTTCAAACGGTTTGTAATTGAAGTAATAACTCAAATGGGAAATGAAGTAATTAAGAATAAGTGAATGGAATTAAAGGAAATGTGAATGGAAAAGAGAAGTGATTTGGCTAATAACCAATAAAGATAAATACGTAGGATATACATATATTATTCTATTCGCATAGTGATTTGATCCAGATTCGAACATAGAATTTCGAGATAGTATTATCGATCCGAGTTGGGATCTTTCGCTCGATTTTCGACGGCGAACCTGGATATGGATTTTTGATTGGTTCTGGATATTCTCTATCATAGCTATGACTATGCAAGGAGAATGACGGTTTCTGATCAAGAAACCAGATCTGAGTCCGCACTAGAGAGTCGGGTGGACGATACTAGTTCGGAAGAGAAATTGTGTGATCGAGTGAGCGATCAAATTGATATAGCGTACGGATGATATGTGTACATCGTACGGGTTTGAATGAAATTGATATTGAAATTTTGTGGATAAAAATTGTAAAATGGTTTTTGAAATGAAAAGTATATTTTGTGAAATATATTATGAAATAAAATGGGAGTTGAATATTTCTGTGATTAGAACTCATTTTATAGAAAGGTGATATGGTTAATAACTTTATAAAAGAGTAATCAAATTTGAATATTTGATTTGGAATAAATAAAGTTATATATCTTTGTTATATAAGATAAATATTCCCTTGTTGAATCCATTGCCAGAAGAAAAGAGTTTTGAAATATTTGAAGTATAAAAGAAGTTTATACAAGTTTGAAATGATCCAAAGATTTTTAAAAGTTATATATATATATAAAGGATTTTATGGGAATGATTTTGGAAAAGGTTTTGGGAACCTATGGATTTCTAAAAAGGCTTTTTGATTTTTGGAAAAATCAATTTTGGGAATTTGGAAAGCCTAGTTTGAGAATTATCGATTTTGGTAGTCGATTTTGTGTAAAGGATATTTTGATATAAATCATAAAGGGTATGATTTGAAGATACTATAAGTATATAGTATAAAGTGTTTTGAGAATAGCTCTGGGGAAAAAGGCGCTTCCTTGAAATGAACTTCTCAAGAGTACCACTGGGTGGTACTGCCTTGAACCCCAAGGGGGGATTCTAAAGTTGATCCTATGAGGAGTCCGGACAAAACTAGTTCCTGAGGATTATTTGTGTAGCGAAAGTCGAGGGGCTGGTGCCCATAGAGGCATTTGAGTTATGCTGTGACAACAATTTAACTCAATGTCACTGCGATCTACTGCAGACCATAGCGAAAGTCATGTGTGCCGCTGAGAGCCAACTGTCTACGTTTGATTTTATATCGGTAGACTGTGACACTATGGTAATATAGCGAAAGTCGTTTGTGCCGCTGAGAGCCAACAGTCTGCGTTTGATTTTATATCGGTAGACTGCGACCTATGTGGGAGAAGTTTCATTTTGACAGCGAAATCGTGTGTGCCGCTGAGAGCCAATAGTTACATGGACTTTTGCTGCGATGGCAACGTAACCCTGGAATGTAACTACGATCTGTTGTGGGTTCTATGGTGTAATCAGTTACATGGACTTTTGCTGCGATGGCAACGTAACCCGTGATGTAACTGTGACCATGGATGGGGGTGATGATTTCCAGAGCATTCTCACCAAAGATATTTCCTCAATTTCAAAATGTTTTCGATATTTTCAATAAAATTATTTTCAAAGTATTTTCACTGGATGTCGAAAACGAGTTTACCAAGTACTGATAGATTTTCAGTCTTACGCCTGATCAACGTATGACCGAATTTCTGTGAGAACAAGGATAGACTGGTTGAGACATCGAGTTATAAAAAGTATTTTTATAATATTATGTAAATTTTAAAATGTTTTGAAAAATTTAAATAAAAAGTTAAGAGTTAAAATATCTAAGGAATAATTTAACTAATAATCAACATTGTAATAAAAATTCTTGCTTCATTCCTTTTCGAGGACGAAAAGATTTAAAGGGGGGAGGAATGTGATAACCTGGATTTTAGAACATCTGTTAATTGATAATTAACTGGTTTAATTAATAGAAATACTGATTTTATTTAGATTAATAAATCTGATAATAAATATTTATATTTGGATAAATATCTTAAAATAAATTGGATTTAAAAAGTATATATATATATTGATATTTCGGAAATTTCAAAGAAAATAAAGATGATAATCTCCTTTAATAAATTAATTAAATGGGCAAAATTATTATATTCAAACAATAATAAAAATATATTGTATATATATAGGTATGTGAATATAGATTTTTAAGTAGAGTATTTATTTCAAATTGAAATTTGTGGATGTTTTCAAATTGATTTTAAGATTGATTTTTAAATTTTATTTAAAATTTGGTTTGAACTTATATTTGGATTTCAAAGAGAGGATATAAATATCTTAATATATATTTTGGATTTAAAGGTATGTATGAATGATTTTTGTGTAAATATAGTTTGTCTTATTCTATTTCTTTAAAAAGATTTTCATTTATATAAATAAAATATGTATTTAGTTATTAAGGAAATTAATTATAAAAGCTTTGGTTAATAAATAAAAACTTTTAATTATGCATGAAAGTATATGTGTTAACATATAAACACTCTAAATAACATGTGTTAAGTATTAAAAGAGTTTAGTGACAAGTGTCACATTTTTATTTTTATTTTAAATTTTAATAAATCAAAAACTAAATCTATATAACATTACTTCCTATTCTTTTTTTCATTTTTCTACCTCATTTTCTAAGAGAGCAAACTGCAGCCACGTTCAAAACAGAGAAAAATAGTACCAAACCTGAAAACATCTTCAAACAAAATCTAGAATTCAAGAAATCAAACACTTAGCAAACCAGTTTCAAAATCTCTTCTACAAGATTTAAAGATTTGCAAGAATCAACAACTCCAAATCTAAACTAAGAGAATTCAAGTTCCAGATCCAAGCTAAAGTTAAAGTTTTCAAATATATCAAATTTCAAGGCTCTGTTCAAAAATCATAAACCAGGTGAGTAAATATTTGTTTTAAAAGCTAAGTAAATTAAATGTTTGTGCATGTGTGTTTCTAGAATGTATTTATGCCTGCATGTATATGTATTTACCAGTATAGGTCAGTATGTTGTTATATTTGAACTTTTCATATATGTGCCTCTCTGTTTCAAAAATACAGAGTTTAAAAGTAAGAAAAATTCAATATTCTTGATCTGTTCATTTCTGGGTTGTGGAATTCAAACATAATAAGATGTTTACATATAGATTAACATTTAAATTTCGTATTCAAGCAAAATAGTTTTGGAAATCTACAGTTCTTAAGTAAATACAGCAAGAACTTTAAAATGTGGAAAAACTAATTAATTTAATTTATAGGTTCAAGTATAGAACTTAAATCATCTCTGAAAAATTGGATTTTTAAAACGAAAATCACGAATTTTAGTTGGAATTTGAGGGAGTATTCTGGTGATGACCAGAATATGAATTCGAAGCAAATTCAGGCGATGGGTTTATCTCTGGTGGTCGGGGTTTTGATCGGAGCTTGGTTGATGGCCAGGGATGTCGAGAAAAATGTCAGATGATTTTATCATCCATCGTGGCGTTGGGAATTCGATGATCTAGGGTTTAACATCTGTATGGGGTCGTGGTGAAGAACTTGACGACTGGATCGTCTATGGTGGATCGAGCTTCACCGGAACAATGGGGATGGTAGCGTGTATGCCTTGCGATGTTGTGACCGAAGTTTCAGGATGAAAGGTGGTCGGAGGCACGATGGCGAAGCGTTTCTTCCAGGCGATGACGAGCTTCTGATTCGAGTTGAAGACTCGATTTTGTTTTGGACTAGATACTGTCGTTTGAATGTTTGTAGTCGATTTTCGAGTTGTTTTTTGACTTGCCGGAGGAGGTGAAGTTCATCGGAGGGTGGCCTGATCGTTGTGCACGTGCACAACGATGATCGCGTGTCAGGGAAGATGGTGCGTGGGCGACTCGAAGGGGTTATCGGGGATTTTGGGGTCTGACTCGGGTAATAGCTCGTGTTCGAGTAGGGTAGAGAATTACAGTTTAGTTGATAAAAGAAACTAGGAAGAAGAAGAAACTGCAAAGGGAAACTCGTGACGATCTCGAGTAGGAACGTGGGAAACTCGAAGCAGGGATCGAAGAGAGGAAAAGTGTTAAGCAATTTTATAAAAAATAAAAGTTTGGAATTTAAAAATGATTCTATGTTTAAACTTTTCTAGACTTCTTTTTAAATGTTCTTAAACTCTATTTTAATGGTATGTTTGTTAAATTTAAGTTTGTTAAAAACTTAAATAAAATAAAAAAAACTTAACCAATTTATAAATATAATTAAATGTTAATTTAAGGTTAAGTTTAATGATGTGATTAAGTAATTAACAAAGGAAAATGATTTGTTAAGGATAATTAAGATTTTGATAATTTAAATAAGAATAATTAATTGTTTTAATTATTAATTAAGTAATAATAAATAAAATAGTTAAAGATTATAATTAATTAATTAAGAGTTTAGTTAATTTGTAATTAAGAATTATTAATTAGATAATTAAAGTTAATTAATTAATAATTAGCAGTAATTAATTAAGAAATTAATTAAGTAATTAATTGGTAATTAGTAATTAATTAATTGATAATTAAGGGTTAATTAACCAAGTATTAAGAATTAATTAAATTTTAATTAATGATTAAGGATAAATTAATCTCTGATTAAGGATTAATTAATTTAAAATTAAGTTTTATTAATTAATAATTTAGGTTTATTTATTAATAGTTAAAGGATAATTAATCTCTGATTAAGGTTAATTAATTGACTTATAAAAGTAATTAAGGTATGATTAATTAATTAAATGATTGTAATTAATTAATAAATTGATTAAGCAGGATTAAGTGATTAGTTCTTAAGTAATTAATTTAATTTAAGATAATTAAATTAATTATAATATGTATTAATAAATTCTGTTTGGATGATTGTTAGAGTAAAATGTCTGGATTGATTGATATCTATTGGGTGATATTCTGTGATACTCTGTGATAGGCTTTGGATATATCTGTGATGAATGTATAGATTATCTATGATAAATGCTATGTGAATTCAAAGTGTTAAATTGAATTGTTTAACTTTTAAATAACTTGACCTTTAAGATGACATTGGTTTTGAAGAGACCGGGGTCGGGTATTAGTAAATATCCGAAACCACTTCGATTTGAAATCATCTAAAATACTTTATAGATTGATATGTGAAACCAATAGGCTGGTTGGGATAAAATGGACCATTTAAACTAAGTTGGATACTTAGATATTGTTTTGTGAAAATAAGTGTTGACTATATAAGTTGTTTACTTATAATAATGTATGAGTTACCCCGGGTTTTAAATAAGTTCTATAGATTGGAATTTCTTGTTAGATAGGTTTACTCACGCTGGTTTCCAGCCTGACCCGGGTGTTACTTTGATGTAATGCTCGGGTCAGACCGAGTATTACAGATTTCCAGGTAAGGACGTTCTGGAGCTCAGGAGGCGAGCTGGATGGCAGGAACGTATGGAGTGTATTCCGCTGTGATATATTATAGTTGTCCGAGACATGTTAATTCTAACTGTCTAGTATATTTGTGAATGTTGTAACTCTGATGTATAAAAATGTAATTAACAAATACAGGTTTTCTTTGTATAAATGCTATTATTTGTTATTATATTTAATCCGCTGCGAATGTGAGATGTTGTGTTTTCTGTTCTTCTTTCTTCTTTCTGTTTCTTTCTTCTATCTCTTTTCTTTTTCTCCTAACTATCTGGAATTTTCGGGTTCGAAAATTCCGGGTCGTTACACCTAGCGATCTAGAGGCCCAGCGACTTAACAACCAAGCGACCTAGCATAGGTCGAACCAACTTAAGTCGCTCAACCAAATATCTTAACACAGTTAGGTCGTCGACTACTCTGAAGGTCGCTCATGACCTACAACTTCTTACCTCGTTCAGACAGATCAAGTGCTCCTCTGTTAAGCCGCAAACCATGCCCACTAGGTCGCCCACGACCTACGACCTACCTTAAGCCGTTCACGACCTATGACTTGTCAATATGTTCAAATGGTCAAGTGCAAAACTATTAAGTTGTAGCACGTACTCCCTAGGTCGCTTACGACCTACGACCTACCTTAGGTCGTTCACGACCTATGGCTCACCCCAGAATTCTCCTATAAATACCCCACCTATTCCAACGAAGAGGGGAATTTTGGCTCATTTCGGGAACGCCTATACTCTGCTGTTTTCTCTACTCATCCGACACTTCAAACACCGAAGACGCTTCAACGAACTTCAAGAGAAGACCTAACACATCCGACATGGATTCAAAGAGCTCTCTTACATCAAATTTCTAGCTACTCTTCTAAAGTGTGTTGTAATCAAAGTGTATTGTAAAGAGTTGTAATCGAATCATCAATAAAGAAGATAAAGTGGACGTAGGCTTAATTTCGAGCCGAACCACTATAAAACTGCTGTTTCTTTACTTTTCTGCTATTTTCTGCTTATTTCTAGTTCCCGTACCAACGAGTGGTGCTTTCACATTACTAATACTGACACCGGGGTGTTAGCGTTCAATTTTTAGCGTTAACATTTTGGTGCTTTCACTGAGAACCCAACTCAGGAATATTTTCACCATTGCTTCGCAAAAGTTTGCTGAAAGAATCTCTCTAAAGACCGGAACTCTATCTGAAATCATGGCTCCTGGAAGAAAGAGTAGGTCTACCAGATCCGGAAATGCTCATGAGGGGACCTTCGCTTCCCCAACAGCAAACTAGGCAACTCCTACCGTTGGAGCCACAAGGGCTGAATTAGACGATGTAGTGTCTGGATTATACCAACAAATTGAAGCTCAAAACGCTTTGATGATGGACAGATTAAATGCTCTGCTTGGGGCAAATCGACAACCAGAGAACAATGAAACAACCTTTGCCGAATATGCCCATAATTCCCAAGAGAAAGATATTCCTCAAAGAGCAGTTGGCACCGCCAAAGCGCCACCTTCCCAAGCTGAAGGTTCAAGGCCGCAGCCAACTTTTCGCGAACATTTGCCTAGGCAAACTTCCTAAAGAATGGCTGACATCTTCCCGGTGATGCCTCTGAACAATGAGGAGTACCTATCAGGGATGGTTCGCCGCATCATGAAAGAGAGCATGTAGAGGGAAGAAAATGAGAGCGATTGGGGATTTGCTTCAAGCAAAACTCTGTTTACTTAAAGGATCCTGAAAGCAGAATTTCCAAGGAAATTTGTGCCTCCTACTATCCCGGCGTATAGAGGGACAAGTGACCCTAATCATTTCCTATATAAGTATGACTGGCATATGACCGGTGCAAGGGCATCAGATGAGATTAAATGCCGATACTTTCCAGTGTACTTGGAAGGAGTGGCTCTACTTTGGTTCACAAAGCTACCAGTTCGGTCTGTAGATCAATTCTCCGACTTAACTCAAAAATTCAAAGATCAGTTCAGGTTGTATGCTTCGAAGGCTAAGGATATAATGTCACTGTCCAGTCTTGAACAAGCTCCAGGAGAATCTGTCAAATCTTTCTTAAACCGTTTCAATATAGCCTTGGTCGAAGTGGAAAATGCAGAACCCCGTATGATCCTGACTTATTTGATGCGAGCCATCGACAAATCAAGTGAATTCGGAAGATGGTTAAAAATGAAGGAACCGAATTCACTTGAGAAGTTCTACAAAAAGGCCGACGAGTTCATGCGCCTAGAAAGCCTTTCTGCGCCAGCGAAAGTAGTTGCCGAAGTCAAGAATAACGATATTGCTTCTTACAAAAGAGAATCTGGAAACCAGAAAAGGGAAAATAACGAAGGAAAGAAGCAGGGGAATGAGAAGAAACCTCGCCGCTTTAATCCTTCAGATCTTACTCCCTTAACTGATACACCGGAAAATATCTTCTTCGCAACGAAGGATGTTGTCAAGTATCCCAAACCACCTGAGATTGTAATGCCCCAGAAATTCATGGAATCTTATTTTAGTTGAATTTTGAAAATATCTGAATTTATTTGTATAAGAATATATGGAATTAATTGTGTGCAAGTATGTGTGCATGTGTGCACGTGCACATTGATATGGCATAAGGAAGAACTCCAAATTTCATGAATTTAAAACAAGGATTAAAAAGCATTACAAACATGATTTTGTGATATGGATATTTGATTTCTGGAATTATATGGATCATCCCAGAAAATAAGAAAAGTAAGTTTTATTTTAAAATCAGTAAACAGATTTTATTTAAAACCCAAAAAAAAAATTATACATATATATGTTATAAGGATTTGAAAACCTGTATACATATAGGTGCATATGTTTCTGAAATTAAAGAGGAATTAAATAAGCCTAGATAATATATGTATACAAATATACATTTTTAAGTACTGAAAAGTATATATATATAAGCAAGTGAAACTATAACATTAAAATGACATGAAATGTAATACAAGTCAATATGCTTGTGTAGGCAAAAATAGCAAAGTGGATTCTCAGGAATAATTAAAATATAAAATAGGGTAGTCACACTTTTAACATGACTAGGTGAGTGGCTATTTTCTGAAAAAGTAAAGAAAAGAAAATGCAGCCTTTAATTGGTAATATGACCGGGGGTAATTAGGGATAAAAATGAGAAAATGCAAACACACAATGCATGATGCTAGCCAGGACAGAAATGGAATTTTGTCTTGAGAAAAACCCTAGTAAAAATATGTTTATAAATAAGTAGTTATGGCCAGAGAAATTGTTTTACCCGAGCTACTTATAATAGGAAAAGAAGAAAACATTTTAAAGGAAGAGAAAATCACTCAGGGATTTTCTGGATTTATAAGAAGAAATATTCAAGTGAGTAATCTCACTAAACCCATGGCATTAAGTCCTGTTATGAGGCAGCCAGACTTATGTTATTTTTCTACATGTTTTTGATTCCATTACTATGGTTTTAATGGATGCTTCAATGGATGTTTTAATGGGTGTTTCTAGATGTTTTGATTGCTTTGATGTTTGAGTGTTTTGCTCTGTTTGGTTACACCCAGAAAGGTAAAAGTATGAAATCATGAAAGTAAATAGAGAATACTTGTAACTGGTTTGGATATGGCATGGAAAACATAGAAACCAAAATGTATATGAGTTGCATTACACTTGTGTAAGTGCTGAGGCTCAAATGAAAGATTCAAGGTTGCAATGGAAATATCCAAAAGTGCTGAACACTTGATCAAATAGAAAATCCATGAGCCAGAAATCTTGTTTAAGCTAGATCTTGAATTTAGTTCAAACATGGTTGCTTATGAAACAATAATAACCCACATGCCTAGTCTTTATTCCCAGTTGTAAATATTCTTGTATTTTCTTTAAGCCAAAATACTTGAAAATATGATTTTCCCTGGACATGAATGTTAGATTGTTCTTGAGTTATGCTTGTAAACTCTATGTAATGTTTCATGTATACTGGGATTTAGTCACCTAGCTATCTCACGATAGGATTAAACATGAACACTTAGTAAATAAACTAAGGATTGTGAGCCAAGAAGACTGCTGGAATGCTTGTCATATTTGAAGTATGCAAGTTGGCACATGGTTTGTTTAAGCCCTGAGATCTTTGTGCAATATTGTGAATTATTTTATTGCAATGTGTCCCCGTGATTCCTTTATGGCAGATGAGGCTAGGAATTAATTTGGTAAATGCAACCTTAAATTGATGAAGTAGGAACTTGAGTTATTCCTAAGATGGTTGGACTGGAGCTATGATAGTTCCTGAGTATTTCTATTTGAAATATATGTTTGCATGGTTGAATGTGTGTACATGATTAGTCTTAAATACTGATCATATATGCACAAGTATATCATAAACAAGTTAGGCAAATTGTTCAAAGAAGATATGCCCACTTGTACAAAATATTTATGTCTCACTCATTTACTTAATATCATGGAGTCTTTGATATTGCTCATACCAGATCTTGTATCTGACCCTTGTTTGCTTATGGCATCTAGGGTGTCTCATCTAAAATGGGGCAGCCTCTAAGGTCATTCAGGGAATGCTGGATCTAAATAGGAAGCTGCTGTGGCTAATGAGAGTGATTATATAAGCATGCTAAATTAGAATTGAATAAGAACTTAGAATGAAATATTTGCATGTAATCTGGGGAGTTTTTATAGTTCTGTTTTGGTTGTTATGTAATGGTCTTAAAAGTTTGGATTTATTGGTTGTTCTAAATGAATCTAGTGATGTACTAAGTTTGGGATTAATCTAAAGACTTGGTTGAATTTTTGCAAGAAAATATATATTTGAGTATTGTGGTGAAAATATGTAAATGATATATGCCTGTATTTGAGAAATGGATATGTATATGTACATATATTGTATTAGTTAATTTCAAGTTACTTAAAACCTTAAGTTTGAAGGTTAAAAATCTGAGTTTAGCTATAAAAACCTGGAATTATTCTTGTGGATATTTTTAAGTTCATATAAATTAGATATGCATAGGATTTACTGACTTGTTACAAATATTCAAAAGTATATAGTAATTAACTTTAGTCAGAACTGCTAGAATCCAAATCAAGCAGGATACTCTTGTTTAACAAAAATATATATACTCTGAATTTAAACAAGAGAAACACGTACATCCTCATATGTATGTGTATATTACTAGGGATGCACTGATATATTTATATTGGTAATAAGTTTTGAATCCTGGTTGAATTGTTTGAAAGAAAAAAAAATGACTCTGATAGTTCAAAGGAAGTTTAAATCAAACTTAAAAGTGCAAATGAATGTAGGTGGACATCCAGACACATATAAATTGAATGTGCATATGCATGTACATAGAGATCAAATTTAGACGTCAGTCATAATAATTTAGACGTCTGAGATTAAACTTAGACGTCAGTCATAATAATTTAGACGTCTGAGGTTAAATGTAGACGTCTGTCACAAAAATTTAGATGTCTGAATTTAGTTCAAAATGTCTTTTTCTCTCTGTTTCAATTTTAGATCTCTGAGCCGTCTGTCATAATTAGTTAGACGTCTGGGATTAAGTTTAGACGCCTGTCATAAGAATTTAGACGTCTGAACTGCTGATTTTGCCTAATTTGCCTACTTAGAAAAGAAATAAGTGGCTATGTCAATAGCTTGTATGGCACTTTGATTTCTATTTGATTTAAATTCACTTTGATGAAGTAAAAAAAATCCTTATGAAATTAAGGTAGAAAGAGGAGGGTCATTTCAGTTGGTATCAGAGCACTTGGTTGCATTGATTGCTAAGTATTATAGAAATGTATTTTGTCTATTTGTTTTGGATGAAATAATTTAGATAAGAAAATAGTAATTATAGAAGTACTCATAATATACTAATACCATTTGCCCAGAACTTAGTTAGCAGACCATGGTAGGAAGAGGATCTCATCACCATGCAGGATCAAGTGCACCACAAATGCTTGATATGCAAGACTTTATGAGGGCTTTAAGGGATGGAATTGGGCATAGGCCTGAGAACCCACATGAAGAACTTTCAAAACTACTGAAGACTTATTCCTATTTGGGAGGCAGGAGTTTTGAAGGAACTGAGAATGTGATGGAAATTCAAGCATGGTTGAGAACACTGGACAGAGTTTTCAATGACATGCAATTGGATGATCAAAGGAAGAGGCAAGTAGCTTCAAGACAACTGAAAGGGGTAGCTTTAAGCTGGTGGGAGGTGATCATAGCTGGAAGAAATGAAAATGAGATCACTTGGAATCAATTCAAGGAGATGTTGGAAGCTAGATTTGTTCCAGCATCAGCCAAAACTCTATTGCTTGAAGAATTCATCAGACTTAGGCAGGGAACTTTTAACATGACTGAATATACTCATAGGTTTGAGGACTTGTCTAAGTATGGAGCTATGCTTGTGGCTGATGAGGCATCAAAGAATGATAGGTATATTAAGGGTTTAAACCCAGGGCTTAGTAGGGCTATGTTGCCATATGCAGATAAAACTTTTGATCAAATCATTGATCTGGCCTTAAAATTTGAGAAACATGACAAGGAAAGGGAGAAGTATAAGAATTTTAAGAATAACAACAATAAAAAAAATAAGGGAAGGTATCATCCCTATGACAAAAAGAAGGAGGAGACAGAAGGCAAGAAAACCAATGATACTAAGACCACTGATACAAAGAGAAAAATAACATGTCATCATTGTGGAAAAGAGGGACATATCAAACCAAGGTGCCCAGAATTGAAGGGAGGAGCTTTCAAATGCTACCTATGTGGTAAGGAGGGACATATCAAGAGAAACTGCCCTGAGTATAAACAGCAAGGGAAGCTAGCAAGTTTGGAAAGCAGAAGCAAATCCACAGTAGAGGCTAATGCAGAAAACCATGGTCAAGTGGAAGGTACTTTATTTATTTGTACCCTACCCATATCAGTAGTGTATGATACAGGGGCAACACATTCTCTGATTTCCCATGAGTTAGTTGCATTGCTTAAATTAAATTGCATACTGGTTGAAACCCCTTTGTTAGTGCAAAGCCCATTGGGAAGTTCTAGTGTTTTAAACATGATGTGTGTGGATGTGGAATTAAACATAGGAGGAAATGTTTTTATTTCCAATTTATATGTTTTAAATTACCCAAATATGGGTGTTATACTGGGTGTAGACTGGTTAAGACAATACAAAGCAATAATTAATTTAGACTCATCCACCATATCATTACAAAATTCTAGAGGTCAAAGAATCACAATTTTGTGTGAAATAGCCAAGGAAAGAAAATTATATCACTTGATTGACTTAAGTAAGGATTCCAGTGAGCCTTCTATAGAAGAAATCCCCATAATTAACAAATACTTAGATGTGTTTGGAGAAGTTAAGGGTGTTCCACACCACAGACCAGTGGAATTTCAGATTAATCTGATACCAGGAGCAAGTCCAATTATTAAGAAACCCACTAGGATGGGGCCAAGTGAGTTGAAGGAATTGAAGAAATAGTTAGAAGAGTTGGAAAGCAAAGGATTTATAAGAACAAGTAATTCATGCTGGGGTGCTCCAGTAGTGTTTGTAAGGAAACATGATGGTACTTTAAGAATGTGCATAGATTACAGGGAGCTAAACAAAGTCACTATCAAAAACAAGTACCCCTTACCTAGAATTGATGATCTTTTTGATCAACTTAGTGGAGCAAAAATATTTTCTAGGTTAGACTTGGCATCTGGATTCCATCATATGAAGGTTGAGGACTCAAGTGTTAAGTACACAGCCTTTAACACTAGGTATGGTTTATATGAGTTTCTCGTCATGTCATTTGGGTTGACAAATGCTCCATCATACTTTGTAGACTTGATGAATAGGATATTCAGGGATTATTTAGACAAGTTTGTTTTGATTTTTATTGATGATATTTTGATCTATTCTAAAACAGTAGAGGAACATGAAAATCACTTACACCTTGTTTTGTCTAGATTAAGAGAAAAAGATTTAAAAGCAAAATTCTCTAAGTGTGCATTTTGGAAAGAAGAAGTGCATTTCCTTGGGCATGTTATATCTGCCAAAGGCATTTCTGTAAACCCCAATAAAATTGTGGCAATCCAAGCATGGAAAAGGCCAAGCAAAGTGGGAGAAGTTAGGTCATTTATGGGAATGGCAGGGTATTATAGGAGGTTTATAAAAGATTTTTCTAAGATGTCATCACCTCTTACCAACCTAACTAGAAAGAACCAACCCTTTATATGGACTGAGAAATGTGAACAAGCCTTTAATAGAATCAAGGAGGCCTTAGTCAATGCACCAGTGTTGAAAGTACCAGAAGGAACTGAGGATTTGATTGTGTATACTGATGCAAGTGGTTTTGGGCTAGGAGCTGTATTGATGCAGCAAGATCAAGTTATAGCCTATGCATCAAGACAATTGAAGCCACATGAATCAAAGTATGCAACCCATGATCTTGAGTTGGCAGCAGTGGTATATGCACTAAAGCTCTGGAGACATTATCTTCTAGGTGCTAAGTTTATTTTGTACACAGACCATAAGGCATTGAAATATCTCTTTTCACAAAAAGATTTGAATATGAGGCAACATAGATGGGTTGAGTTTCTAGCAGCATATGATTTAGACATACTTTATACTCCAGGAAAAGCTAATAAGGTTGCAGATGCTTTGAGCAGGCAGCATGCAAAAGTAGCCATGCTAATGATAGAAGAGTTTAGAAATTTATCTCTACTTACTGATTTGGAAATTGAGGAAAACAGTGAGGTAAACATGGAGATGATTGAAGAAGGGAGTAAAGGAAAATTAAGTTTGATAACTTTGCAATCAGATTTAATTTTGAAAGTGGGAAAAATGCAAGGGGGAGATCCAGATTTATTAGAAAAGAAGACTTTAATAGAAAAAGGAGAAGAAGTAGCAAACTACCACATTGATAAGAATGGTTACTTAAGGAATAAAGGTAGAATATGTGTTCCAAAGGATATAGAATTGAAGGAAGAGATACTTAATGAATATCATAAGAGCAAATATTCTATACACCCAGGCAGCACCAAGATGTACCAAAATTTGAAGAGGGATTATTGGTGGAGAGGGATGAAAACTGATGTGGCCAAACATGTTGCAAAGTGTATGACTTGCCAACAAGTCAAAGCAGAAACCCAAAGACCCTCAGGCCTATTACAACCTCTAAGTATACCACAGTGGAAGTGGGAAGATATATCTATGGATTTCATAGATGGTCTGCCTAGGTCAAAAAGAGGAAACACAAGCATTTGGGTAGTAGTTGATAGATTGACTAAAGTGGCACACTTTATACCAGTGAAGGCAGAAAGAAATGCACCTAAACTAGCTCAAATATTCATGAGAGAAATAGTAAGATTGCATGGAATCCCTAAGACTATAGTGAGTGATAGGGACACAATCTTTACATCCAGATTTTGGAAGAGCTTTCAAGAAGCCATGGGAAGTGAGTTATGCTTGAGTACTGCATACCACCCCCAATCAGATGGTCAAACTGATGTGATAAATAAAGTTTTGGAGGATCTGTTGAGGGCATGTGCATTGGACTTTGGAGGTAATTGGGAAGATCACCTCCATTTGGCTGAATTTACATATAACAATAGTTATCAAAGCACCATAGGTATGGCACCATTTGAAGCCTTGTATGGCAAACCATGTTTGTCACCAATATGTTGGGTTGAAGCAGGAGAAAAGGCTGTCTTAGGGCCTGAGTATGTTAAAGAGACTACAGAGAAAATTGAATTGGTGAGGAGAAGAATGGCAGCAGCTCAAGATAGGCAAAAGAAGTTTGCAGATATGAGGAGGAAGCAGGTAGAATATGAAGTTGGTGATTATGTTTTCATCAAAGTTTCACCTATGAAGAAGGTGTTGAGGTTTGGCAAGCAGGGAAAACTTACCCCAAGATATGTTGGACCTTACAAGATTTTGGAAAAAAATAGGTTCATTAGCATATAAGTTGGAGCTACCTGAAGAGATGAGTGCAATACACAATGTATTTCATGTATCACAACTTAGGAGATGGGTGCATGATAAAGAGGAAATTCTAGAGAAACCAACTCAAGTTCAAATAAATCCTGACTTGGTCTATGAGAAAGAACCAGTGGGGATTTTAGCTAAAGAGGAAAAGAAGTTGAGGTGCAAAACTTTGAAATTGGTAAAGGTTCAATGGAGCCTAGACCCTAATGATTGTACATGGGAGTTAGAGGATAAGATAAAGATGGATTACCCTAAGCTTTTTGCAGTGGAAGGTAAAAATCTAAATCCCTAAAAAGTTTAATATGTATGGTTGTTTTGGCTGAATTGTTTGCTTTGCTATGTTTGATAGATTTTATAAAATCTGGAAATGTTTAAAGTCAAAATGAGAAAAATTGTGAGGACACAATTCCTAAAAAGGTGGGGTGATTGTAATGCCCCAGAAATTCATGGAATCTTATTTTAGTTGAATTTTGAAAATATCTGAATTTATTTGTATAAGAATATATGGAATTAATTGTGTGCAAGTATGTGTGCATGTGTGCACGTGCACACTGATATGGCATAAGGAAGAACTCCAAATTTCGTGAATTTAAAACAAGGATTAAAAAGCATTACAAACATGATTTTGTGATATGGATATTTGATTTCTGGAATTATATGGATCATCCCAGAAAATAAGAAAAGTAAGTTTTATTTTAAAATCAGTAAACAGATTTTATTTAAAACCCAGAAAAAAAAAATTATACATATATATGTTATAAGGATTTGAAAACCTGTATACATATAGGTGCATATGTTTCTGAAATTAAAGAGGAATTAAATAAGCCTTGATAAGATATGTATACAAATATACATTTTTAAGTACTGAAAAGTATATATATATATAAGCAAGTGAAACTATAACATTAAAATGACATGAAATGTAATACAAGTCAATATGCTTGTGTAGGCAAAAATAGCAAAGGGGATTCTCAGGAATAATTAAAATATAAAATAGGGTAGTCACACTTTTAACATGACTAGGTGAGTGGCCATTTTATGAAAAAGTAAAGAAAAGAAAATGCAGCCTTTAATTGGTAATATGACCGGGGTAATTAGGGATAAAAATGAGAAAATGCAAACACACAATGCATGATGCTAGCCAGGACAGAAATGGAATTTTGTCTTGAGAAAAACCCTAGTAAAAATATGTTTATAAATAAGTAGTTATGGCCAGAGAAATTGTTTTACCCGAGCTACTTATAATAGGAAAAGAAGAAAACATTTTAAAGGAAGAGAAAATACACTCAGGGATTTTCTGGATTTATAAGAAGAAATATTCAAGTGAGTAATCTCACTAAACCCATGGCATTAAGTCCTGTTATGAGGCAGCCAGACTTATGTTATTTTTCTACATGTTTTTGATTCCATTACTATGGTTTTAATGGATGCTTTAATGGATGTTTTAATGGGTGTTTCTGGATGTTTTGATTGCTTTGATGTTTGAGTGTTTTGCTCTGTTTGGTTACACCCAGAAAGGTAAAAGTATGAAATCATGAAAGTAAATAGAGAATACTTGTAATTGGTTTGGATATGGCATGGAAAACATAGAAACCAAAATGTATATGAGTTGCATTACACTTGTGTAAGTGCTGAGGCTCAAATGAAAGATTCAAGGTTGCAATGGAAATATCCAAAAGTGCTGAACCCTTGATCAAATAGAAAATCCATGAGCCAGAAATCTTGTTTAAGCTAGATCTTGAATTTAGTTCAAACATGGTTGCTTATGAAACAATAATAACCCACATTCCTAGTCTTCATTCCCAGTTGTAAATATTCTTGTATTTTCTTTAAGCCAAAATACTTGAAAATATGATTTTCCCTGGACATGAATGTTAGATTGTTCTTGAGTTATGCTTGTAAACTCTATGTAATGTTTCATGTATACTGGGATTTAGTCACCTAGCTATCTCACGATAGGATTAAACATGAACACTTAGTAAATAAACTAAGGATTGTGAGCCAAGAAGACTGATGGAATGCTTGTCATATTTGAAGTATGCAAGTTGGCACATGGTTTGTTTAAGCCCTGAGATCTTTGTGCAATATTGTGAATTATTTTATTGCAATGTGTCCCCGTGATTCCTTTATGGCAGATGAGGCTAGGAATTAATTTGGTAAATGCAACCTTAAATTGATGAAGTAGGAACTTGAGTTATTCCTAAGATGGTTGGACTGGAGCTATGATAGTTCCTGAGTATTTCTATTTGAAATATATGTTTGCATGGTTGAATGTGTGTACATGATTAGTCTTAAATACTGATCATATATGCACAAGTATATCATAAACAAGTCAGGCAAATTGTTCAAAGAAGATATGCCCACTTGTACAAAATATTTATGTCTCACTCATTTACTTAATATCATGGAGTCTTTGATATTGCTCATACCAGATCTTGTATCTGACCCTTGTTTGCTTATGGCATCTGGGGTGTCTCATCTAAAATGGGGCAGCCTCTAATGTTCTTTCAGGGAATGCTGGATCTAAATAGGAAGCTGCTGTGGCTAATGAGAGTGATTATATAAGCATGCTAAATTAGAATTGAATAAGAACTTAGAATGAAATATTTGCATGTAATCTGGGGAGTTTTTATAGTTCTGTTTTGGTTGTTATGTAATGGTCTTAAAAGTTTGGATTTATTGGTTGTTCTAAATGAATCTAGTGATGTACTAAGTTTGGGATTAATCTAAAGACTTGGTTGAATTTTTGCAAGAAAATATATATTTGAGTATTGTGGTGAAAATCTGTAAATGATATATGCCTGTATTTGAGAAATGGATATGTATATGTACATATATTGTATTAGTTAATTTCAAGTTACTTAAAACCTTAAGTTTGAAGGTTAAAAATCTGAGTTTAGCTATAAAAACCTGGAATTATTCTTGTGGATATTTTTAAGTTCATATAAATTAGATATGCATAGGATTTACTGACTTGTTACAAATATTCAAAAGTATATAGTAATTAACTTTAGTCAGAACTGCTAGAATCCAAATCAAGCAGGATACTCTTGTTTAACAAAAATATATATACTCTGAATTTAAACAAGAGAAACACGTACATCCTCATATGTATGTGTATATTACTAGGGATGCACTGATATATTTATATTGGTAATAAGTTTTGAATCCTGGTTGAATTGTTTGAAAGAAAAAAAAATGACTCTGATAGCTCAAAGGAAGTTTAAATAAAACTTAAAAGTGCAAATGAATGTAGATGGAAATCCAGACACATATAAATTGAATGTGCATATGCATGTACATAGAGATCAAATTTAGACGTCAGTCATAATATTTTAGACGTCTGAGATTAAACTTAGACGTCAGTCATAATAATTTAGACGTCTGAGGTTAAATGTAGACGTCTGTCACACAAATTTAGATGTCTGAATTTAGTTCAAAATGTCTTTTTCTCTCTGTTTCAATTTTAGATCTCTGAGCCGTCTGTCATAATTAGTTAGACGTCTGGGATTAAGTTTAGACGCCTGTCATAAGAATTTAGACGTCTGAACTGCTGATTTTGCCTAATTTGCCTACTTAGAAAAGAAATAAGTGGCTATGTCAATAGCTTGTATGGCATTTTGATTTCTATTTGATTTAAATTCACTTTGATGAAGTAAAAAAAAATCCTTATGAAATTAAGGTAGAAAGAGGAGGGTCATTTCAGAGATGGTCAGAGGAGCAGTGCATGATGGGAGATTCTGTCAATTTCACAATCAACCTGGCCATGACACTAACCAATGTCGCCAATTAAAGAATGTGATTGAAGAGTTGCTGAAACAGAATAAACTACAACAATATGTGAAGAAAAACAGAGTCGACCCAACCTCATCCATTCAGGGGCAACAACTTTCTGCACATCAATCCGGCTCAGATGACAAGACTGCAACACAGGAATCTGAGAGGCTTGTCATTAATGTTGTCACGGGGGTCCTCACCCAGCAGGCAGAAGTTGGGACGAGTTGGAAAGATATACTTACGCTTTGAAATGAAGTTAATCAAAGTGCTGCCAACTACCCACAAAACTGCAACTGGGCACCTTTCATTCTGTCTGGCATATGGATCCAAAACTATGAATCCAGCGGAAAAAGGAATCAATCCTGAGATTTTAGAACAACAATCACCTGCGTCCATATTTTACTTAAAATCATTGCTTAAATTTGTAAAATGATGATGGATGTATAACTCTTGTATTGTAATCCACTGAGAAATCAGTGCGAATTAATAATAAAAAAGGACTATAAGTCTTGTGTTCTTTGATACTATAAAATGCCTGTCTCATTTCGATATGCAAATATATTAAAAATATTGCTAAAATGTCGATTTAATATTGCAGGTATCAAAGCAAAGCTTACCTATTCAACACATCACAAAGCCAAGCGATTCCTACAAATCACTCAACAAACAAATGCCAAGTCATAAAGTTCCAAAATTCAACTCCTACAAAAGAAGTGCTATTCACAAACAGTTAATGGTTCCACAAAAGCGGACACCTTCCTGACGAGAAGGTTCCAGACCCTTGCTAACCAATCGCGATCGTTTGTGCAAACGAACATCCGATAAAGTAGCTTGCGTCTGCCCCGTGGATTCACTCAACGATAAAGTACACTTCTCTAGCAAAAAGCAAACAACTTGCAAAAGAATGGGACATGTACTTGAAGTGATAACGAAGAATCGCTAAGAAGCAGATGGTGGAAGGACACAAGCAACAAAGCCCTCTTCGGAGGCCAAAGGCTACTCTTCGGGGTCCATGCTACTCCCCAGAGTCCAAACGCTACTCTTCGAAGTTCATGCTACTCCCCAGAGTCCAAACGCTACTCTTCGGAGTCCATGCTACTCCTTAGAGTCCAAATGCTACTCTTCGGAGTCCATGCTACTCACCAGAGTCCAAACCTACTCTTTGAAGTCCATGCTACTCCCCAGAGTCCAAACGCTACTCTTCGGAGTCCATGCTACTCCTTAGAGTCCAAATGCTATTCTTCGGAGTCCATGCTACTCCTCAGAGTCCAAAAGCCCTCTTCGGAGGCACAAGACTTCTCCGGAGGCAAAATGCTACTCCTCGGAGTCCAAATGCTACTCCTCGGAGTCCAAATGCTACTCCTCGGAGTCCAAAAGCCCTCTTCGGAGGCACAAGACCTCTTCGGAGGCACAACTCTTCGGAGGAGCCCTCTTCGGAGGCAAAAGCCCTCTTCGGAGGTAAAAGCCCTCTTCGGAGGCACAAGACCTCTTCGGAGGCACAACTCTTCGGAGGAGTCCTCTTCGAAGGCAAAAGCCCTCTTCGGAGGCACAAGAACTCTTCGGAGGCACAACTCTTCGGAGGAGCCCTCTTCGGAGGCAAAATCCCTCTCCCGAGGCACAACAAAAAAGCCCTTCCCAAAGGCATATCAAACAAGCTCTCTCCCGAGGCATAAGCCGAGAAGCCCTTTTCGGAGGCACACAGCCTTCTTCGGAAGCACTAAACAAGTGAAGCCCTTTAACGAGGCACATCCAAAAACTTCGTTAATGGAACCACTAAAGGGGCACCTTCTCAAAAAGAAGGTTCTAGGCCGCAGCTAAACACTTAAGATTATTTGTACAAACAAATATCCGATCAAACAGCTGACGTCTGTCCCGTGGGCCCATTCAATGATGGAATACAATTTTCTGACAAACATGTCAAAACATTCTTCAGAAGCTCGCTTCACTGCGTAGGGGAATCCACTTTTCAACAAATAAAATTGATCATCCCCGAAAGTTGAAGTGTTCTGAAAAAAAAGGAGAGAAAGAATAACTTCTCCGAAAGAAGGCATACTTTATTAAAAGCAGAGTAATATTTCCTCAAAACGGAAGAATTATTCTCTAAAATAAGAGTACAAGTCTTTTTAGAATATTGCAACGAACCGTGGTATGGGGGCAATATAGCTAAATTAATAAAAACAACGCTCAAACATCATACCACGAGCTCACTGCAATATCATACAAAGAAACTTATGCAGAAACAAGGAATAAATGCATTCTCAAATACAGACAGAAGTTTGTACAAGCAAAAAGAATCATTCTATTTCATACTATAAAAATTTTATACATGTGCAGGTTTCAAGCTGGGGGCCGGTACCCGCACAATCTCCGGTCAATACATGCAAAAAGCCAAAAAGCAAAATAAGAAGTCAAGCTCATTACTCCTTCTTCACGCTACCTTTGGAGCTCTTGCCCGGCTTGATGACTAATTTCTGAATCCGGCGTGGACGGGTCGGGGAAGAAGGTGAAGGAGGTGTAGCCGGATCTTCTTCCATTTTTTCTTCACCAGCAGAAGCGCTTTTCTTCTTCTTCGCAATTGCGTGCTTCCCCTTCTTCTTGAAGAAGACTCACTGCCCGGAGTAAATAGCTCAGATAGCTTTGTGTCATCATCACAAGGCTCCGGAGTCTTCTCACCTCCTCCAAGTTCCTCAGCCTTCTGCTCTTGCGAAGCGGGTAGATCATCCAACCCTTGAAGGGCTTCTATTTGTTATTCCTGCGATCCCAGCTGAGAAGCAGGAGTGACTTGAAGGGATGGAGGAGTAACAGCTGGAAGAGGAGAAGTTTGTGCAGCACTTGGTATTTCCGCTACAGAAGAAAAGAAGTTAAAATCAGTATTCTCTGAAAAAGAGAAGATATTGGCTCATCAGGACTTAAGTAATAAGCGAGAAACTCATCGAGCTTAGTTGAATCGAACGAGTAGTATACTTGAGCTATATCAGACTTGGAGTTACCTGGGAAAGTCGGCTTAATCACATCGATTTCAAATTTTTTAGCTTCAATGTCGTCCTGGGTCTTCTCCTCGACTTGAACAATAGGAGGCTCAGTAGTTGCGATTTTGACTTCGGCTTTTGCAGGAGGTGGAGAATAAGAACTACAGCCAATGGTATCAGGGTCGACCGAAGCCGAAGGACGAGCGGGGTCGGTTAAAGGCGCTTTCTCCAAACGCTCTCCTCCTGCTACTTCGGCTTGCTCCCTAGCAAGCTGTTCTTTTCCCCTGGCAAGGGCAGTACGTGCTTCATCATCCAGATAGAGCGCCTCAAGATCTGCCTCTTCATAGCCAGCACCTCCAAACATATCAAGTATGGCTTCCCACACTTCTGCCAAAGTAATCTCATACTTTGGTCTTAAAAATGAGAGACTACCACGACCCAGGACGCTGTGCAAGTAAAAATCGAATAAAGTAGAGCTGATATTGGCTTTAGTTGCCTCATGAGATTCTTCGGCTGCAACTTGGCCGACAACTGCCTCATCACGCTCTTTTTGGACTTTAAGAAGTCGAGCTTTTAACATTTCAATTTCCACATCCTGGGAGCTGGTTTTTTTCTCGCAACCGAGCAACATCAGTATGGTAACTCTCGACAATTTTCTCTTGTGCCTCATATCTGGCCTCAGCGTCTCGTTAACTGGCATGAGCATCCCGTACTTGCTTTTGAAGTACCTTTTCCTTTTGAGTAAAAGAGGTGGAAGAGGCGGCAAGATCGTCTTCAAGTTTCTTGATTTTAGCCTCGAGCTCCTCATTATGATCGACAATGTTTCTCATCTCTGTATCATGCTGGTTAAAAACTTTCTTCCATTCAGAATGATCATTTTTCATAGTTAATATGGCTTCGAGATTCATATGATTAACCCTTTGAAGCTCGTCAACCAGCTTTTGCCATCCAGACATTCTCTCGATGTCAAGCTTAACAGCATCAAGATTCTTAGCATAGCCTGCTTATCAATAGGAACCAAATCCAAGTCAAAGCGCACTCCTTTTAAGCACCAATTTGGAAATCGGCTTTGGAGTGTAGGCGGAGCATCCCTGACTTGGTACTGCGGCCTGTTAATAATCGTCTGAATGTCGGTTTTCTGAAGAGCAGGAGAACCAGAGGGGATGTCAAGAGAGATAGAAGCAGCGGTCTTTTCAGAAATTGCAGACGCGTCGCTAAGCTTGACCCGCTTGCTTGGATCTTCAACAATGTGACTCTTCCCTTTATCATCATAGGATTTCCTTTTATGAGAATTATCGCTTATGTGAGAAGAGTCGTATCGTTCATCCCTTCTCCCGTATTGTTGCTCATGAGCTCTTCTTTCATGAGCCTTCCTAACAGCTCTTTCTTCGTCAGTTTCCTTGCGGGCAGAGAGATATCGCTTGTGATCATAAGTGTCACGCCCTCCATAACGCCGAAAGTCGTCATAGTACGAACCGCTTCACCCCATTGGAGAATCTGAAAATGAAAAAGAGATATAATTTAGAAATCTCCAGGAAAAGGAAACCAAGTGCATATAATCGCAAAAAAATCTAAGTGTGTGTAGCGTGTAAACTATGCGCGTCAAACTACAGACCACTCTTCGGCTTAGGAATGATATCAGATTTTGCGGCAGGAGTCAACTCTTGGGTCAACGAAAGAGGTCGTAAAGCAGATGTTGCTTCGATCGCTGGAGAGGCAACTTTAGTGTTGATGATATCATCTTTAAAAAGCTCGCGTGAAGTCACCATTAGGTCACTTAGCTCACCAAAAATGTCTTCACCATCATGTCGAGCGGAACTTTTGTTTTTAGCTTCTTCATCGGCTGCCTTCCCGGAGTGTTGAGAAGGCTCCTCTTCTTCGATTACCGGGGAAAGTGTGAGCTTGTCGGATGACCCCGCGACATCGGCAAGGGTGGAACATTTCACTAACGAAGCCCCTGCGTCAGGTTCCTTCGACACGACTTCCTCAGTAGAAACCAGGGCAACTAATGTTTCAACCTCGGAACTAGAAACTTCGTGAATTTGAGTATATCGAGAGGGGTGTAAAAGTCCGAACTGGTGCAAAAACTCGTCTTTTAGCAAAAATTTAATGCTTCTCTCTTCTGCAGCCACAACACTTAATGTTTCGAAGGTTGGCTTGAGGCTGGGATCTCTGAGCGGAGGAGGGAGTGCTACAAGAAGTAAAAATTGAAGTTAGATACTTGGCCATTCGAGTTTCAAGAAATTCGGAAAAGGTAATGTGAGCAGAAATTGGCATTCTTACTTCCTACTCTCCAAATGGCATAGAATCCCGGAGGACAGTGGACAAAGAAGAATTGGTTCAAGAATCCATGGGCACTTTCAGGGAGATCAATGATCAGTCTGTGGTTCTGAGCGCTCCTCGCAAGTGTAATAGAGGGGTGATCTTTGTTTTTCGCAAATGTGCACAAGTAAAAAATCTCTTCGAAGCTCGGGAGGCGGTCAAGTGTCCTCCTGAATAATACACACAATCCCATCAAAATGGCATAGCCATTAGGGTGCAGTTGGAAGGGAGAGATAGTTAGTCGAAGAAGAAGCTGTCGGAGAAAATCATTAAAAGGCGGAATAGCTCCGCTCAAGCACATCTGACGATTAACTGCGACAAAACCAAGAGGTGGCCTGTCAGCGGTATCGTTTACTCTAGGAAACAAAGCGTCCGTTTCAGCAATGTCAAACTGAATACATAGTTGATTGAACTCCCGTTGATTCAGAGTGGTTGGAGTTCTTTATGGAGGACTATCCAAGAAATTAGCTATGGGAAAGACTTCTTCAGCTTGTCCAATTGTCTCTTCTTGTTGAGAAGACATTCTACACAAGGAACTGGATATTCAAATATGAAGGTGCACGTTTCCTAAAAGTGTGAAGTGTTGTGCAAAACTAGTAAAATGACAAGCAAATATAACTGGAATCAAATTAGTTGACATGTGTCAATTATAGAGTTTCAGGGCTTGTTATATTAAGTCCAAGTGCAGTGTTGATGCAAACAAATCAGCTTTAGTTGATTATTTTAGCTTTGCTTTAATACTTCATTTGAATTTGTTGATTCACAGCATTTCCTTCACACAGTTCAATTAAGTTGATTATTCTTTATCGACTAATCTGTCATTCGATGTGGGCAATCAATGACAGTATATTCGCCCTAGTTTTCTGCAAATGTTATGTTTAACAGGTTGTTAGATTAAAAGTTAGTGTAATCTGTAAGGAAGTGCAACAAAGTTCAAACAGCCCAAAGTTCAAACATTTCAATCAAGTTCTTTCAGAAGTTTACAAATGTTCAAAATTTGGTTCATCTCTTAAGTCGTCCAGCGACCTAGCATAGGTCGGAGCTTCCCTAGGTCGCACTATGCAAGTCGAAGAGTTCAAGGCTTCAAGTCAAAGATAATGCCAATTTGTCTAAGTGTTAGCTCGGCCGCGACCTAAAACCTATGCTGCAAAAAGTTAGGTCGTTAATTTGTTAAGTCATAAGTCGCTCTGCTTGGAATTCATGTGCGAATCTAGCCAAGTCCTAGGTCGTTTGAATCTCGGCGCGACCTAAAAGTTAAGTCGCAGATGTGAAGGTCGTTCAGCTTTCTTTAGGTCACAAGGATCCTTAGGTCGCGAGCGATCTTAGGTCGTTCAGATACACTAAATCACTAACTTCTTCTCCACTCAACGGCTCACTATCTCATTAACTCGCAAACCCGATAACCCATTATCACCTCTCACAATAAAATTCATCACTCTCTCAATGAAATCAATGACTCCCTCAGTGAAATCTGTTACCTCTCCATACCACTAAATCACACAAAACCAATTCTAATCATCTCAGATCTGTGATTCGTCCAACATCCTGCCGTGTTCTCGTACATCACAACAATGACAGAGCTAATAGCGATCGAAAATTGATCGCAACATGACTCGAAAGAGAAATGTGACGTACGAGATTGGTCTGGGATTTGGAGATTGGAATTCGTGGTTCGATGGATGGATAAAGATCGAGTTTACTTACGTAATATGATGGTAGAGATGGATCGACGACTGGATAGGTTGAATTCGCCCTTGGAAGCTCGAAGATTCGTTAATGGCGGAGCAGGAAATCAAAGTAGTTAAGTGAGGAAGAAGCAGCGACCTAACAATTTATATGGGGCAAAGAGAAGAAGGCGAACGGGCACGCGAGTTAGCACATGTTTTAGGTCGCTCGCGACCTAGCAAAGTTAGATCGAAGCACACGACCTATGACATAGGCCTGTACTTCGAGGGGCAAGTGTTGACTCCTCTTTTTGGATGCGACCTAAAACTCTAGCGACCTAAAATATCCAGCGACCTTGGCATCACAAAGCAACCTAGTGACCTAATGGACTCAGCGACCTAACGACCTAAAGGTATAAGCAACCTAGCGACCTAATGGACTCAGCGACCTAATGACCTAAAGGTATAAGCAACCTAGCGACCTAATGGACTCAGCGACCTAACGACCTAAAGCTCCAGCGACCTAACATCACAAAGCTTCAACGACCTAGCGATCTAGAGGCCTAGTGACTTAACAACCAAGCGACCTAGCATAGGTCGAACCAACTTAAGTCGCTCCACCAAATATCTCAACACAGTTAGGTCGTCGACTACTCTGTAGGTCGCTCACGACGTACAACTTATTACCTCGTTCAGACAAATCAAGTGCTCCCCTGATAAGCCGCAAACCATGCCCACTAGGTCGCCCACGACCTACGACCTACCTTGAGCCATTCACGACCTATGACTTGTCAATATGTTCAAATGGTCAAGTGCAAAACTAGTAAGTTGTAGCACGTACTCCCTAGGTCGCTTACGACCTACGACCTACCTTAGGTCGTTCACGACCTATGGCTCACCCCAGAATTCTCCTATAAATACCCCACCTATTCCAACGAAGAGGGGACTTTTGGCTCATTTGGGGAACGCCTATACTCTGCTGTTTTCTCTACTCATCCGACACTTCAAACACCGAAGACGCTTCAACGAACTTCAAGAGAAGACCTAACACATTCGACATGGATTCAAAGAGCTCTCTTACATCAAAGTTCTAGCTACTCTTCTCAAGTGTGTTGAAATCATATTGTAATCGAAGTGTATTGTAAAAGAGTTGTAACCGAATCATCAATAAAGAAGATAAAGTGGACGTAGGCTTAATTTCGAGCCGAACCACTATAAAACTGCTGTCTCTTTACTTTTCTGTTATTTTCTGCTTACCTCTAGTTCTCGTACCAACGGGTGCTGCTTTCACATTACTAATACTCACACCGGGGTGTTAGCGTTCAATTTTTAGCGTTAACAGTTGGTCATGATTAACCTTTGATTTTTAAGTGTTAAATCATGGATTGATTCGTTTTGTATTGGTTCTATACGAGCTTCTTGAATCTTCAAATTAGAATAATATTCGGTAGCATGACTCGAGGAGGCAGGTTGTTGTAAAGGACGAGGTGAATAAGTATGTTAAGGAGCAAGAGAGAATTGAGGACCATGATGCACTTGGTGTTGTTGTTTCTGTTGCAAGGACCATTGTTCTAGGGAGATAATTGGGGGTAGTCATTGGGGAAGATGCATTAAAGATAAAAATCATATTTTGCTCTCTTTAACAGAGATTTCTTCAAAATGAGACAAATAAGAGGGTATCCAAAGAGCATGTAAGAGACGCATAACATATGGAGCATATATAATCATGCGTCGGTGATGAAACCAAAATCTTTTTATTTCATCATGAATGAATTTAACTCAATTTATTTACATCCCACCAAAAATAGCATAAAGGGCTTTGTGGTCGTTGTCATAGATTTGTTCATGACTTTCTAGGCGTTGAATTATCGTATTGATAATCATACGATTTAAAAACCAAGCTTTTGGATGAAAGTAAACAGATTTCCACTGTGGCATCCTATCTTCCCAAATTTGATGAGTTATTTTATCTCGCGCAATTTCTGTGGACTTGAACTTCTTCTAAATTGATTCCAGATGAAGAATAGTTAAGTATACGACCAATGTTGTTTAAGCGAATCTTTAAAACATGTCCGTAAACACTCTTCTATAACCTACCTTCATCATTATCAGGAGTCCAAATATCACAGCTACAGAAATTGGCATAAAAAAGAAAGATTGCTAATTGATCAATTTGTACCTCGTTTTCATTGGAATTGATTAAATTCCGACAATCGGAGGCGACAGTGACTTCTTGAATGCCATATTTGTCAAATTTGCTTAATCTATAGAATAAGCCGGATTGAAGCTTCTTTTGTTTGAGCTCGTCAAATGTCTATTGGCAATCATGCTATTTTGAATCCACTCTTGAACGAGGGCCTCATTGACTAAGGGGTTTTGAGAAGAAGGGGTTTAACCTCTCTTGAATCGTTTGCTAACTATAGTTTTTGCCTTGGGAGCCATTAGTGAGAACTTTGAGATTTTGGGAATTAGGGTTTGAGTGTAGATTGAGAATAAGCTGGTGAAAAGTTGAAAATGTGTGTGCGTGTGTATGTATATATGGCTGTTGGTAAAGTAGAATCGGAGTAGCGACAAATGTTTGTAGGAGTACCACAAACATCTGTGGTTGTAGAAAAAAATTTATTTGAAACATAGGACAGATGTCTGTGAGTTTTCATAGACGTCTGTGGTTTCAGGAAATAGTTTCCTTAAACTAGCGACAGACGGCTGTTGTTTCAGAAAATTGTTTTCCTGAAACCTTTGATAGATATCTATGATATTGTCACAGAAGTCTTTGGTCTTTTTTCTCAGAAAATATGTGTCAAAATGAAAATGTCAATCTTTATTTATTGAAATTTCAAGAGAATTTTTACATAGAACAATATATATTCAAAATTTACAAAGAAAACTTATTTTGATGAAATGCTTATCATAATTTTAGTTGTTGTTAGAGAGGTCATAGTTTTGACGGTGAGAGATGTTGATTGTAGATCAGTTGATCGTTTGGCTTTCTTTTCCATAGGAGAAAAGCTAGTGGTATACGTTAGTGATGCAACAATGTTCAGAGAGGCTGAGAAAATTGATGAAGATGTGAATTTAGTTGGTGGAACGTAGGTTCTAATTGATGAAGGTGATCTATAGTCGACAGTTGAATAAGTGGAATCGTAATCGGTTGACATTTTGAGTTGAAATAGTTGTAGATGGTGATTGGTAAAAGAAAATATATGTATGTAGTCCATAAGAAAAATTAGTTTATATGAAAGTTGGTTTACTATATGTAGCATTTTATTTGTTAGGAAAAAAATTAACAAGAGAATTTTAACAAACTTAGTTATTTTTATGAGGATAAAATTATTTTATGCTTAAGAATTCAAATTTCATTATGTATAAATTATAAGCTAAATAAAATTTTATTTTAGTTTTGTAAGAACATATTCCTAGATCTCGGCTCAATTTAATAAAAGTTAGTTCGCTTAGTGATTTTGTAAAACTATCAGCTATTTGATTTTCGATATTCACAAATTCTAATGATATAATTTCTTTTTCCACATTATCTCTTAGAAAATGGTGACAAATATTAATATGTTTTGTTCGAGAATGGTTAATAGGATTTTTTGATAAATTTATGGCACTAGTATTATCACAATTAAAAGGAGAGTTAGTTACGATTTTACCGAAATCTAAAAGAGTTTGTTGCATATAAATAACTTGTGCACATGCTAAAGCTACTGAGATGTATTCGGCTTCACATGTCGAGAGCGAAACATAGTCTTCTTTTTTACTAAACTATGAAACTAAAGATTGACCAATAAAATGACATGTGCCACTTGTGCCTTTTCTATCTGTTTTACAACCCCTGGAATCAGCATCACTATATGACTGATGTGCACGTAAATGTGTATATTTTTATCATCATATTTAATCTAATTAAATTAAATAAATGATCATATAGGGTATTTTAACATGTTTTAACCAAAATTAAAATTATTTTTAAATCGTCATATATTCATCTTCATATAGAGGCAAAATGGTCATTTTTGTGCATATATTAATTTGTGAAAATTTACTTGGAATTTTCTATGTTGTTTTGCAGGAATTTTAGTGAATTTTACAAGTGATTTCATGAAGATATACATGCACAAGATTGAAGAGAAACAAATGAAGATGGAAATAATTCATTTCAAGGATCATGGAGGACCCCACCTACCTTCCTACCTTAATGTACAAATTAGAACAAATGCACATGCTAAAAGACCATTAAAGCTTCATGCATATTTAAATGAGGATTAACACATGTTAATGATTACTTCTCCACCACACTTCCTAAAAGGGTAGTTTGGATAGCTCCCAAAAAAGTGGATTAGGATTTCATACATGTATAAATACCCCTTATGCTTCATGTAATGTTCTCTTAGGCTCTCTTCCTCTTAGCTCATTGTTTAGGATCAAAATAAAAGCTCTATTTTCTTTCTTTTCATGGCTACTTAGCCATTTCTTTTCATATAACTTTCCTTTTTCATGCAATGTTAATTATTGTTCTCTTTTATTTACATGTTCTTTTCCTTTCTTGTTAGTAGTTAGTTTATTTTTCATGCAAGTAGATTAGTTTTTCTTTTCATTTTGTTCTCTTTTTCCTCTTATTTTTATTTAATATTGCAATCTATATTTGCTGATATTATAACAAATATAAGAGGCTAAAGCCCTTCAATTTAGGAATAATGAAGCTCTCTAATTATATAGATTCAACATAATTTGTTAATTATTGATCTCTTTTTATGCTTAAAGAAAAAATGGATGTTTATGTGATTTAGTGTTTCAAGTTGAATTTGACAGTCTACGTTGTTCATAACAAATAGACTATGCTTAAACACATTATTCACTAATTGCCTCTTCATCTACATATGATTATGGTAATGAAGTGAAATTAAATTAAAATTTGATGGTCTATATTTCTAATCAATAGTTAATAGGTTATGCTTAAAATTGATTGTACTTTCAACTTATCATTTTTCATGAGAGTTGGTAAGTTGTTTAAGCGGTGTGTTATAGTTTGATGGCTTATGTTGAAATAATTAATAGCACAAATAGGTCATACTTATGATAAACAAATCATTTAAATTCACTTATGACCAAAAAAGAGCGATCATAATTTCATAATTTGTTGAACTATGTGATCTAGAGAGTGAAAATTACCTCTAAATAGCCTTCTACTCTCATATTTTTATCCATTTTGTTTGGGTTAGTTTTCTTACATTTTTAGCTTAAACATCTCAAATCTTGGTTAATTTGATTGAATAGAAATTTAAAATCTAACAATTCCCTGCGGATCGACTCGTACTCGCTACGTACTAACATTTGCATGTCGTGCGCTTGTGGTTAATTTTATTTTAAATTCGTTCGACGGTTTTCTAAACCGATAGAATTTCCATCGACAAACAAGTTTTTGACGCCGTTGCCGGGAAATTGAATTGATTTTGATTTCTATTCTTCGAATTATTATTATTTGAATTTGTTGTGTTTTTATTTTGTGTGTGTTTGCATTTAAAAAAAATTGTGTGTGCTTGTGTATGACTTTTGATAGCATTTTGATTGCTCGTTTTTCTATTTGCATTGCATTTGCATTTCTATTAAAAAAAATCATACACAATTTCATTTAAAAAAAAATTATTACCTTTCTTTTGCAATTACATTGATATTTACATTTTATATTTCTTTTTACAAATTTTTACATCTTGCCTATCTGTTCTACCCTCCTATCCCCTGCAGATACAACCCACTTGATCAACCCTTTATCACATCATCTACTGGCCAACAAAAACTGTGCATTTTTGTGCATACAACTCCTACTACATCACACGACCTCTGTTCCACTCCATCATCACCCACACCATCCACTTCTTGACCAAACACTACTGCTCTATCCATTACCTTCGCCTTTAACAGTTCAGTCACCTTCAACTGTCCACATTCACAATCTCATCTAACATCAATTCACCACGACTTGCCTCTGCCCAACAGTTCAGCCAGCAACATCAGCTACAACATCTTTCATCCCATATATCACACATAGACCACTACTGCTCATAACAACAGCATCGAGTACCACTTCATTCACTTCAACCTTGCATGAAACTTGTGCACCATTCACTCAGAACTGTCAAACACCTCACCCTTCAATAAAACATCTGACTGCATTTGCATAACAAACCTTCCATCCCCACATAGACTGCTGAAACTCCACTGATCCACTATTCCAAAAACACTTCATATCAAAGCTAACCATTCTATCACCATAACCATAATCTTGCATACGCTTCAATAGGCTATCAAACAACTGCTAGACTATCACTGTTTCACACTTACAGATAACTAACCCAATACAATAGCAACATCTGCTACGCCATCTCCCAACATCCCACTGTCTACCAAGCCAGCAAGTTACATCATGAAACAAACCTTCGACATACCTGCATCTCCACCACTTCACTGTATCCATTCAACCACAAGTTCTTTGCACAGCCACCTAACAACATACTTCAAACTGCTCATACAAACTGCTGCACTGCCATAGTCAACTTCACCTTGCTGCCCATAACAACTGCGAGACTGCCTCCTGCACATTATCAATTACCACTGCTGTCACACTTTCTTGTTCATCATAAATCCCAATTAACCACACTTCAACCCACAGCAAAACAGAACTGCCTAAAACAAAGAAAAACAATTCCACTGACCAACCTGAAAACTCCTCCAACCCAGCCACCCATGTCTTCTACCTCATCTGCTACTTCAACTGTGCCAAGACAAATCCACGAACAATAACATTGTCTTCTACCTCGTCTGCTACTTCAACTGTGCCAAGACAAATCCACGAACTGACCACATCCTCAACTACTCTAACTGCTTTAACTGCTACACTCTAACTACTTCAAATATCAGTCATATACTGCTCATCTCAGAATTCGACAACTCAGCTAAGAACTCACAACCCTCCGCCTGCAAAACCACTGCTGCCACCACTGTGGCAGGTTGCCATATACGTCTGGTTGCCATTAGTTATACCACCCACTGTCCATATTGCTTACCCCAAACCACTCGACCACCAGAAACCAAAATCCCAAATTTGCTCGAACTCCTCGAACACAATCCTTCACTGCATACCCGTATGTATGAACCATAAATACGAACGAAAATCAGAACTTGGGGGTTTACGAACTGGGGAAGTGATTTCGATTTTAAAATCGATTATGGGAATTGCTTTTGAAGTGCTGAATTGAGGAGTTTTATTCGAAAAAAAAGAAAGAGAAGGAGAACTGTACAAGCGTAGTCTCTTCTGTTATTAGTGAACTTAAGTAGGGGTGTTTGATTCTGTGTTAGAGAAATGGGCCTTGGAAACGGGTCGGGTTTAATTTTAGTTATTTTTCCTTAAGTTCCATGTCCTTTTGTTTAGTTTTCAAAAACTTAAAAAAAACAAAACATTTTCTTTTAATTTGTTTACTTTGTTTTGTTTTTGTGTTGTTTAATTTTTTTTAGTTTTATTTAATTTACTTTATCCTTTAAAAATAACAATGTTTTGTTTTAGTTAGTGTCGTGTTAAATTGTTATAAGTTCCACCCTTATATATTAAAATAAAAAAAGTTATTTTCAATTGTTTTCAGTTTAGTTTGTTTTGTTTTCTTGTGTTAGTTTCTTCTTTGATGTGTGTGTGTGTGTCTTGTGTTAATTTTCAGGTTGCAGGAAATAAAGGAATTGCTTATCAAAAATTGCTTGCTCCGCTGCTTAGCTTGCTTAAAAAAAATTGCCGCTTTAAATAAATTGCTAATAATTATGCACTCTGAAATCATGCTAACATCTCTGGTTTATTTGATTTTCATTGTTGGTTGCTTGCATTTTAAAAAAAATTCAAAAACTAAAACTAAAATTTCATTCATAACTGTATTGTTAATACACGTTTAATTTCCGCTTTGCATTTTATCCTAGAATTTTGATTAATAATAACAGTTATAAATCAATGTTTAATTGCATATTGACAAGTTGTCCTCTTTCGACAATATAATTTCTTGGTGTCTAGGCTACGGCAGAGCAATAACCATTTATAAATATTACAGTAATTCATAATATTATAGTGATTTTTTCTTTGAAGGTAGTTAAACCTTCGGCTGTATTGCTACAGTGATTCGTGGTGCACCGATAAATCCTGCCCATTACCTGGCTGAGAACTATCTTGTTAATCTAAGACAAAGTGTGATTATACAATTTTGGGTTAGGAGTTATTTAGGATAAATAATTCGTAATTAAACCCTCACATTCATTTAGTTTCATTAGTTCATGCGTATTTTAAAAAAAATTCAAAATCAAAAGCTAAAATTTTTTAAATATTCCATAACTTGGCTTTTAAATCCTTTCTTTTGAAATTTTTAAAACAAAATCAAAAATCCAAAAAACATCTAAGTTAGTTTTAATAAAAAATCCAAAAATAAAATAAAATCTTTACAAAAACAAAAAAAAAATTAAAAATCCAAAAAAAAACAAATTTCCTTTTTTGAAAAAAAAAATTCTATGTAAATACTTTTCCTTTATAAAACCAAAAAAAAAACTATTGAAAATTTCTCAATTTCCCTATTCGCACGAATTTTACAATAGTTGTGAAAATCAATATAATCCATATAATTTCACATCAAATTCTTATGGATATTTTAACGGCAACTATTATCCAAACGATTCGAATTTTGAACAAAAAAATTTGCAAAACAATGACCAACCCTCAATCCTTGACAAGTGTATTGAAACTATTGAATCTTTACTCAAACAACAAAATCACATGAACGATTTTTGTAATTCATATATATGCAACAATTCAAGTCAAAGTTTTCAAACTAATCAAAATTTGAATTCACTTCAAAATTCAAATGATTTCAAGTATAATCCATGCCAATTCAATTTTGAACTTCCAAATGAATTTCAAAACCGAAACGAAAATGGAAACAACTTTTCAAATAATTTTGGCAATGGAAATAATCTCGATTATGATGCGATTGATAATTTTTGTTCTCAACAAATCCAAACTGAAAATTCTCATGTTAATAATTATAAATTAGATTTTATTGAGCAAATGAACGAGATTTACAATGATCACACAGATTTATTACTTGAAACCTACAAAAAATTTCGTGAGAAACAAAATCAAATCCCAACGTGTGACGAGTCAAGTAATAATCCACCTTTTACCAAAATCAACGATTTTCAAATAACAACTTTTGAAATCGAAAATGACAATCTTAATGAAGTTGTTGAAAAGACGGTAATTGAGTTGGATTTCAATTCCTTTGAGGGTGAGAAACAAAATTTAAATTTCGATCTTCCTTTTTTCGATTTCGAAAATTTGAATACAACAACTTTGGGTTTTGAAATTGATACATGGAATGAAGTTGTTATTCAACAAAGGAAGACGAAATCAATAAACATGATTTCTTTGGCTTTTTGAAAATAAGTTGTTAATTTCCGAAGGGGAGGAGTTAAATCACCATTTTGATTTTGAATTCGATAATTCTGAAGAAGTTTTCAATGATGAGCTTGAAATTCAATTTGGTGAAAATAAACTTAAACTTCAACAAATTATTCTATCTACCACAAAAACCATCGAAAATAAAACAACTCGTACGAATTTTAATAAAACAACATTTGTTTATTCAAATCAACATTCAATTCCAAAATCTTTTATGGTTTGGTTCTGACCTTAAGCTGTGTCTCGCATACTTGACTGGACAAATGAATCGGTCTTTGGAAGACTGTTTCATTTACATTTTAATGATATACTTTCTAATGTTGTGTAAATACTGTTCATTTTCATGTAAATAAAGGTCATTTTTATTTTTATTTTTCTCCTTTCACTTGGGTTGACTGTGACGACACAGTCAAAATCAAGTGTGGGGGAAGTCTCATCTTTATTTTTTATCTTTCATGGTTTATTTTTGCATTTTCTTTTAAAATATTTAAAAGAAAATTCAAAAAAAAATCTCAAAAACAAATTTTCTTTTTTAACATTTGGATCTATTTTTAAAAGAAACACTATAGGATAAGTATAGGATTTTTGTTATTAAATTGAAATTTTTGAAAATTTATTTGTCTTAACAAAAATAAAAACGAAGTTTGATTACAAATAACTATGGTTTAACTAATATATAGAGGTATTAATTATAAAATATATCCTAATTGAAAATCTTTGTTTTAAAAAGTGATGAATTTAAATAGAAGGATATAACTTTTTTATGGTCTTCTAGGTTAAATGGTGCTAAGATGATTTTGCAAAACTCTCTCTTCAAAAAAAACAAAACAAAAACAAAAAAATTATTGTATATATGTATATATATGTGTCTTTTCTCTTAATAAACACATAGAGTCATGTGTTCACACTCGTGTGTTCATTCACCATGCTCTATACCCTTCTCACATAAGCCCGAAAGGCAGTGCACGATCGATATACCCTTCTCACATGCTCTATACTCGTGTGTTCACTAGCAACACTCTATATTCCTCTCATATAAGCCCGAAAGGCAGTGCATGGGTAATATATCTAACCTCGGTTTTTTGAGTTAGGCATATGTAAATATTGTAAATATCAATAAAATTTTCAAATAAGAGAGAGTAAGCAAATGAAATCCAAGCACAATTTTAACTTATTTGATTTGACTTGTTATTGAAAAGAAATGAAAAGACCACTTTGATAGACTTTGATAATCAACTAAGGATTCATTTCATAGTTACACTGTGTTATCAACCAAAAAACAAGTTAAACAAGAGTTTATTTATAATGATAACTTGATTTTTGTTGGAAATTTTGACAAATAAAATGAATAAAATTTGATGATGATGACTAAAGACTATATTTAAATTATTTGTGTCGACTTAAAAGTAAATCATTTGTTTGTAAATATTTTTAAAAACTTTCTTTCATCTTATTGTAAATAAATCTTTCATTTTGAAAATATTTTCATGTTGCATTTGGATTTTGTGGGTCGTATCTGCTGAATACCCTCACGAGGCAACACTCGTCCTACTAGGGACATCCAGATGTTTAACGGCTTATTGCATACGCTCAATGCAATCGTGCTCTTTACGATAATGGATTTATCTTAGTTTTTAGTTTATTCAAGGACGAATAAAAAGATAAGTGTGGGGGTATTTGATGTGCACGTAAATGTGCATATTTTTACCACTATATTTAATCTAATTAAATTAAATAAATGAACATACAGGGTATTTTAACATGTTTAAACCAAAATTCAAATTGTTTTCAAATCGTCATATATTCATCTTCATATAGGGGAAAATGGTCGTTTTTGTGCATATATTAATTTGTGAAAATTTACTTGGAATTTTCTATGTTGTTTTGTAGGAATTTTAGTGTATTTTACAAGTGGCTTCATGAAAATATGCATACAGAATAGTGAAGAGGAACGAATGAATATGGAAATAATTCATTTCATGGATCAAAAAGGACGCCATCTACCCACCCATCTTAATGTACAAATCAGAGCAAATGTACATGCTAAAAGGTCATTAAAGCTTCGTGCATATTTAGATGAGGATTAACACATGCTAATGATTACTTGGCCAGAACACTTCCTAAGAGGGTAGTTTGGGTAGTTCCCAAAAAAGTGGATTAGGGTTTCATACAAGTATAAATACCCCTTATGCTTCATGTAATGTTCTCTTAGGCTCTCTTCCTCTTAGCTCATTAGTTTAGGATCAAAATAAAAGCTCTCTTTTCTTTCTTTTCATGACTACTTTGCCATTTCTTTTCATATAACTTTCCTTTTTCATGCAATGTTAATTATTGTTCTCTTTTATTTACATGTTCTTTTCCTTTCTTGTTAGTAGTTAGTTTATTTTTCATGCAAGTGGATAGTTTTTCTTTTCATTTTGTTCTCTTTTTCCTCTTGCTTTTATTTAATATTGCAATCTATATTTGGTGATATGATAACAAATATGAGAGGCTAAACCTCTTCAATTTAGGAATAATGAAGCTCTCTAATTATATAGATTCAACATAATTTGTTAATTATTGATCTCTTTTTGTGCTTAAAGAAAAAATGGATGTTTATGTGATTTAGTGTTTCAAGTTGAATTTGATAGTCTACGTTGTTCATAACAAATAGGTTATGCTTAAACACATGATTCACTAATTTCCTCTTCATCTATATATGATTATGGTATTGAAGTGAAATTAAATTAAAATTTGATGGTCTATATTTCTAATCAATGGTTAATAGGCTATGCTTAAAATTGATTGTACTTTCAACTTGTCATTTTTCATGAGAGTTGGTAAGTTGTTTAAGTGGTGTGTTATAGTTTGATGGCTTATGTTGAGCTAATTAATAGCATACTTATGATGAACATATCATTCAAATTCACTTATGACTAAAAAAGAGATCATAATTTCATAATTTGTTTAAACATCTCAATCTTGGTTAATTTGAAAGAATTAAAATTTAAAATCTAACAATTCCTTGCGGATTGACCCATGCTCGCCACGTACTAATATTTGTACACCGTGCGATTACGGTTAATTTTATTTTAAATTCATTCGACGGTTTTCTAAACCAATAGAATTTCCATCGACGAAAAATGAGACGAGTTCGAACGAGCTTCCTTTTAGGTAGAAAAGTTCGTATTCTTTAGTGTTTGTTAAGTATCTTAAGATTCATTTTACCGCTCAATGATATGATTCTTTTGGATATGCTTGAAACTGAACACATAAGCATACACTCATCATAATACCTGGTCTACTAGTCGTTAAGTATAGCAGAGATCCTATCATACTTCGGTATAATTTTTGGTCGAAATCTTTTCCATTTTCATCGTTATCTAAATATAGAGTAGTACCTATCGGAGTCGGTTTACCTGAAATATTTTCCATCCAAAATGTTTTAATAAATCTTGACGGTATTTTTCTTGATTTATTAAAACTTCATTTTTCTAGTTTTCTTGTTTGAAACCCAATAAATTGTTTAATTCACCATTATGTGACGTTTCAAATTCATCTTTCATTATGTTACAAAATTCATTATACAATTTTTCATCAGTGGATTCAAATATAATGTCGTCAACATATATTTGTACGGCTAAAATATTATTATTTTTTGTTTTATGAATAAAGTAGAGTCAATTTAGCCAATTCGAAAATCAGAATTTTGTAAATGAGTTTTTAACCTTTCATACCAAGCACGAGGTGCTTGTTTTAATCCATATAAGGCCTTTTTAAGTTTAAATACATAATCGAGATATTTCTCGTGAAAAAATAGAGGAGGTTGTTCAATATACATTTTTTCTTTTATAAATCAGTTTAAAAATGCACTTTTTACCTCCATTTGAAATTTTTTTAAATTATGATGGCATGCAAAAGTTAGTAATGTTCATATTGCTTCGGGACATGCTACAGGAGCAAATGTCTCATCATAATCAATTTCTTCTTCTTGATTATATCCTTGAGCTACTAATCTAGCTTTATTTCAGACAATATTTCCATTTTCATCTGCTTTATTTTTAAATACCCATTTTGTTCCTATCACAGATTGATCGTTTAGTCTCAGTACAAGTTCCTAAACATCAGTTCTTTCAAAGTGATTAAGTTCTTCTTGCATTGCAATCATCCAAAAATCACCTTCTGATGTTTCTTTATAATTTTTCGGTTCAAAATTTGATATAAATGCAACATGAATTATTTAATTTAACTGTTTTCTGGTTGATACTCTTGTATTTAAATCACCGATAATATTATTAAAAGGATGGCTTCTCAATATCCTAGGTGGTGACGTTATCACATTATCATTATTGTTATTGACATTATTATTATTATTATTTCCATATATAGGTATACTAGTTTTATTTATAACTTCTTCGTCATCGTCAATTTTATTATCCCTAAAGTTTTCATCAAATGAGACACGAAGACTTTCTTCTATAATATTTGTTCATTTATTAAATATTATATATGCTTTATTCCGAATAACTAACAAAAATTCCTTCATCGGCTTAAGAGACAAAATTTCCTAGAAAATATTTTTTGTTCAAAATAAAGCATTTTGATCCAAATATTCAAAAATACGATACTTTTGGTTTCTTGTTAAAAATTATTTCATAGCATGTGTTTTTAGTCATTGGTCTAAGTGTTACACGATTTAATACATAATAAGCGGTTGCAACGGTTTCGGCCCAAAACATTTTTAGTAGGTCTCTACTTTTTAGTAAAGTCGGTGTACATTCTTGTCAAGTTCGATTTTTCCTTTCTAAAACACCATTTTTTGTGGTGTTCGAGAAAATGAAAAATTATGACTAATTCTCTTTTCATCACAAAAACTTGTCAATGGTTCATTTTTAAATTCACCTTCATGATCGCTTTGTATACTTTTAATTTTAAAATTCATCAAATTTTTAATTCGTTTAGCAAATTTTTTGAACGTTTCAAAGGTTTACTTTTATGTTTTAAAAATAATGTCCAAGTATGTGTTGAAAAATCATTAATAATTACAAAACATATTTATTATGATTTATTAAACGTACGTGAATTGGTCTGAATAAATTTAGATAGAGTAATTTGAGAGGTTAATTTGTGGAAATTTTCTTTTTAGATGTAAAGGAACTTTTCTTTAATTTACCAAATTTACAAGCATCACAGAGGTTTTTAACCTTGTAGTTGATTTTTGATAATCCTCTGACTAATTCATTTTTAGCTAGTTTTTTTATATTCTTGAAATTTATGTGACAAAAACGTTTATGCCATAACCGTGGATCATCATGATCTGCGGCTAAGCATAAATTAGTATTGTTTTTTATATTCATGTTTAAAACATATATGTTTTGGTTTCTAAATCCTTCAAAAATTAAATTTTTGAACAAAAATATTGCATTTGTTTTTCTCAAAATCAATTTTAAATCTTTTATCACGTAACTGACTTATATTTAGTAAGTTATGTTTCAAACTTTCTATCAATAAAACATTAGTAATTATATGAGAATTGGAAATACTGATATTTATGACTTCTCTCATGCCGATGACAAATCATTTTGAGCTTTCTCTGAATGTTACGGTGCATCATCGATATATATTATATTTGATAACATATGAGAATTTCTAGTCATGTGCTTAGAGCAACCACTATCGAATATCCATTTCTCCTTATTTTTTATTTTAATTTTGGATACCTGCAATTGGTACTCATATTCTTTGTCTAGGGTACTATGTTTTAGTGGGAGAATGTAGATTCACGAGGATTTGGTTCTTTTAGAAATGTAATTTTTTTTATATACAACTTTCTTTAAATGTTCATTAATATACTTTTGTCTAATTAGTTTATTATTTGTTTTTGAAATCCATATTTTGATTATATTTGTACATGAATTCTTAATCATAGTTTCTAAATTTGGCTTTTTGAATTTTGTGTATAATGTGCTATATTTTTTTGATTTTTGTTTGTTTTTAAAACCTAATCTATTTCGATTTCCAGATGGTTTAGATATTTCAATCAAATTTCCTAAATTTTGTTTCCTTTGTTGAATTTTGTTACATTACTTGTTATTTTATCTAACTTACTTTTAAGATCAAAAATTTCAATATTTCTATATTCTAAATTTGCTTGTAATTCTAATTTTTCTTTTTCAATGTTAACTTTTTCTAACTTATAATTTTCTAAATCATTTAATAAATTGTCATTATGAGACAATAATGTTACACATTTTTTGAATAATTTCTAGTTCTTCTTCTAAGATACTTTTTTCATCTTTTAATAATCCAATTTCTAATATTGCTCTAGTTAACTTCCCTACAAATTCCTTATTGAATTTTTTGTTTCTTTATACTTATAATCCAATTCAATGCTAATTTCCATTATTTCATCATAAGTAAGTTTAGGTCGTACCTCATCAGTGTTAGCCATAAAACACACACTTTCTTGCTCCGAGTCACTTTCACCATCACTGTCATATGAAGAAGACGAATCTGAATCGTCCCATGTTACTTGAAAAATCTCTTTTCCTTTTCTTGAATTTTTCAAACTTGCTTTTCTTTTTATCATTATTGAGTTGTCGATAATTCTTCTTCATGTGGCTAAATTTTTCACACTCATATCATTTAATCAATATTTGAGTTGAGGAGTTTGGTTTGCCACCATTTTGAAAGTTGGTCATCTTCTTGAAGTTCTTAAATTTGTTGTTGTTTTTACCAACAAAAACAATCTCATCTTCCTCTAAGTCCGAAACTTCGTTATTTGCTTGGAATGCTATGTTTTTCTTTTTATGATTTTGATTCTTTCATATGACATCAAATTTCCTATTAGCTCTTCGACTTTAAGTTGAGAAAGATCTTTAACTTCTTCGATGGCTAAAAATTTTCTTTCCCATTCACTTGTCAAAGATTTTAAAATTCGAGCGACTAAATCAAAATCCGTTAATTTGACTCTAAGTGCCATGAGATCGTGTTGAATGGTTTAAAATCTAGCATATATATCAAAAATTGGTTCAGCTGATTTCATTTTGAAAGATGAAAATTGGTTTTGTAAAATCAAAATTTAGTTTGCTTGACTATATTCATGCCTTTATGTGTGACTTGTAAAGTGCGCCATATATCATATGAAGTCTTGCAGAACATGACACGTGAAAACTCATTTTTGTCAAGTGAGCAAAACAACACATTCATACCTTTGGTATTGTTTGATGCCTCTGCTTGTTGTGCATCAGTCCAAGTGCCAATATCAGTGTCAGGTGCTTCATATTTGTTTTGAGTTGCTAGCCATATTTCTAAACCATTGGCTTCCATAAAAATCGCATATGTGTTGACCAATAAGCATAATTAAAACTAGTAAATAGTGGAGGATGAGCAGTTGGTTGGCCTTCTTGAAATGTGCTTGTCATATTAATGATTTTTCAACTACTTTTTAATATAGATTGAAATGACCTTGCTCCAATACCAAATGAAAGTCTATAGGATATTTTTAAGTAATGCAACTTATATATATATTATACACACACATGTGAGAGTGTATATTACTAACTATATTAAGAAGAGAATAATAATTGAATATAAATAATGTAAATAATAAAAGCGAGCACACTAGATATTTTATACTGGTTCGGACCTCTCATCCTACATCCAATCTCGAAGCTCCCCTTTGGTATTTACTTTAACCAACTAACTCTTGCTTCGCCCATAGGAATAGGCTAATACAAAAGTATATTTCTGACAATCTTATGTTCCAAATAACATGGATTTTGACTTATAGTACAAAGATTCATATAATCTCCTTTGAGTATGTGGATGTGAATGCTTTGAGTTGTAGGAAGTGGTTTAACCAAAATTATATTTTGGTTATGATAGATTGAGAGTATGTAAGCAATGTATGCACAAGAAAGTAATAAGAAATCAAGAGAGAATAGATTCAATTAATTCAATTCAATTGATTTGTCAATCTCAATCATTGTAGTATTTATAGATTTAAAGAGATGTAGATGAGGAGTTGTTGCTATTAGATAAGCTCTAATCATTTTAATGGCTGCAACCTTTCGACTAAGTGTTGATTTCTATTCATTTAACATAGGTATTTATTTAGATTTTTGCAGTTGTTCAAATGACAGACGTATGTGGGAAAACCTTAGACATTTGTGGCTCTAGAAAATAATTTTCCGAGTACTGTCATAGACGTCTGTGGCTTTCCCTCGGACGTCTGTGGATGGTAATTTCAGTTTTTCAATGCATTTTACTGTATATGAAATCATGTGTGCATGTATGCTCAAGGAGATCGTATAATGTTTTTATCTAAGACTCTTAACATACTAAAATAACTTTACTTAATCATAGCATGGTCCGTAGGCCTTTGTTTGTCTTCGAGTCCCAATATCTTTGAGCATGCTAATCTCTTGTAGTATGTACTTGTAATCTTGATAAGATGTATAATATATATGATTGTATAGTTGTTGTCATTGAAACCATAGAATAGAGTTCTAACATTGAGGTGTCCAGGTTTCTTCTTGGAGACTTCTCTTCTTCTCCCCTTTCGGTAAACTTTGTCTTAGAAGATTTTTGAGAGAAAACTTTCACAAGAAGCTTTTGCAAAATTGTAAGTCGGTGTGTTAAATCTTGAATTTTAGCTTCAATGCCTATGGTTATTTCTCTGATTGAAGGTTTTCTAATCTCTGTATTCTCCAAATTAAACTTCATAGTGATATTATCCTCCAAGTTTGTCTGTTGTACAACTTCTTCATTCAAAATGTTAACTTTCTTAGCCCTCACCAATTTCTAGAAACAAAGTTTTACTTAATTAGTTTCAAAGCAAAGAAATAACGAGTCGAAGGTTCGAAACCTCCTTCTAGCATTAAAATGTTGAACCGAAAATTTACTCAACACCCAAGACGTTATTCAAGGTAGTATTATTTGAAAATGTTCCAATAATACCCATCGGTTTCAGTATAATCATGAAGTCGTTCAAAAGTTCAAGTCATATGTTCGAGGGTGAAACAGGAGGATTTCATAAATATGCAATAGTCCTTCATTCGTATGTCAACAGGCAAAATAGGCAATTCACATATGTTACAGTCCCTTGTGCATATGTCAATAGGCAACATGCAAGGTAAACTTCAATTTTAATAATGGCTTAAGTGGCCTTGTGCAAATTAATCATATGCAAGTCCAAGTTTAAGTCCAAGTCCAAGAATAAAGTCATATATATCCATTGTCATAATAGTTAAATAAGAAAGTACAAAAGAAGTATGCTATGTAGGGTTAAATGTCCAAGTCCTTATTTACAAAGAGTCCAAGAGTTAGAATTAGCTCTAGAAATCTCCAAATCGATTTAGGGTTTGAAATTTATAATTGAGAAATAGAAAAAGAAATGATTCGCTCCTCTCAAAGTGGCAGATGGGTTTTATTTATAGGGATGGAAAATAGGCAGGATGGCTGATACATCCACTCGTTATCCCTTCATACGGTAGATACTCGGTAACCCTTATGTCTTCTGAAGTTCAGCATCTCTTGGTGCTTGTAAAAGCTCATCATCCTTTTCCAATGTTGAAGCTCATCATTCTTTTGTAATTCATTATCCCTTTTGTTTGTAGAATCTTGGTAGCACTTCTTCTTGGAAGCCCAGTATCATTTGTTGTTTATAGCTGCTCAACAACAGTTACTATTGTAGAGGCTCGATAATAGTTGTTGTATCAAAAGGTTCGTTATCCATAAAAAAGAAATATCCTCCCATATTGCTAGATGCTCGACATCACCTTTTCCTTGATGAAACTCGATAGCCTCACCTTGTAGTTAGATGCTCGACATCTTTTAGTGGCGCGACATCCTTCCTCTGTTACATGCTCTATAACACTCTGCGTTGTAGAGGCTCGACGTCCTTTCTACATCTTTGACAACCCTCCTACCTTTAGGCTCAACAACCTTTGTGCTGTAGAAGCTCAATATCTCTTAGAGATTTGGTACCTCTTCACTCTTTGTTGGGGCTTGCTAACTACTTGGATGCTCAATATCTCTATTGTTGTAGGGGCTCGACACCACTTTTATGGTTGTAAGGACTTGATAACCTTATTGTAATCAAGTTCGATAACTCTTGTAGCTTGATAACTCTAATTATTCACTAATTCCTTTAAGCTACTTAACTCATGAGTAGGAGCTTGACATATTTCCATTAGATGTTTGATACCTTTGTTGATATAGCACTGTTAGAGGTTCACTACATCATTGATTTGGAAGACCAATATATCGTTATGGATTTATTGGCTCATCATATCACAATGCATTTATAGGCTCGATACTTATTTTTTCCCAATGTTTCCATATCCATCTACGGACATTTTCCTTGATGACTTCTCAAGCATATTTAATTATCGAGAAATATGTGGATAATAGAGTGAATAAGGAAGATTTTATTTTTTCATTAATACCAAATCGTCTCATCTGTTTCTTATTTTAATTACCTTTTTTCGTGTTCCTCCTTCATCCATGGCCTCATCCATCCTCTCATGGCCAAAACTTTTAACCCAAATAAAATTAAGGTGGTTCATTCTATTCTAGCAAGGTGGGTGATGATTCAAGTAATCTAAGAGTCAATTTACAAATCAAATTGTCAAGAAGGACTGGATCTACAAAAGTAAACTTATATGTTTTTTATATAATTATACATATCCACACTTGGTCCAAATTAATGTATGTAACATATATTTATTTCCATTGTATATCACTGAAATTTGATTTGTAATATGTGTTGTTTATAAATAAAATTCAAAAGGAAAAAGGAAAAAAAATATTAAACTTGATCTATTTATTTTGATCATACGTATTTGTGAATCAAATCTTTAAATTTATTTTATGCAATATCAAAATCTTTGAACACACACACGCACGGATGCATGCATGTGTGCACATCCACATGTATTATATATACACACACACACACACATATATTTGAAGGAACATATTATATATATATATATATACTAGGATCATTTATTTTAGAAATAATCAAACATATGTATTGATGTTGATCTAAAATTGATATCTTGAATTTTGTTTTTGAATCGTGATATTTGTTATCCACTTAGTCAAATAGATAAATTCGAAATATGATTTGCTAATTATTTTGAATATCAAATATACATATGTATATTTATATATAAAATTAATTTATAACTATTTGGAATTTATTTACACTTATATAAATGTTGTTTTATACATAAAATCAAAATTAAACATATATGTATACAACAATATGTTGGTCTACTTATCCTTTCGTATATGTATTTGTTGATCATTATACACAAGTTGCAATATATGAAATATTATATATATATTCTATCACCTTTTTAGGCTATGAATAATTATGGAGTTTACAAGTTACTATATATGATTTTGATCCAAATTTACTCATGATTTTATATGAGAAGAAGACGGAAAGACTTTCTATTTGTCTTAAATGCCAATTAGGTTTTTTTAATCAAAGATTTAGACTTCAATTTATATCATTAATTGTTCTTGGATTATTATTTACATAAACTTAATTTTATTGCAATTTGCCTACACACACACACACACTCATATATATATATATATATTTGTGTGTGTGAGCGTGCGTGCACACACATATATACATACATACATATATACGTTATATATATATATATATTTGTGTGTGTGTTCCTAAACTGTAAATCGGTATAAATGCATGCATCTGTGTGTGTCGATAAATATAGATATTGTTAACCCTCTTTTATTCAGCGACCTAGCGACCTACCCAACCCAACGACTTAGCGACCTAAGGCTTAAGCGACTTAACGATCTATAACAAGGTAGCGACCTATAGCACAAAGCAGTTGAGTAAAGGCAACGACCTAATGAGTTAAAGCGGGAGCGACCTAACGACCTAGCGATCTAACGGGTTAAAAGCAGAGCGACCTAATGAGTTAACGGCCTAGCTATTCAATGAAGACAGCGACCTTGCGAGCTAAAGAAAGAGCGACTTAACGACCTAAGGAACTCCAAAGTTAAGCCGCATGCCCTGCCTCTTCTGTTAGGTCGCTTACAACCTAATCTTGCCAAGATAACTTCTGCACTACTCATACTAGGTCGCTCTCAGCCTTTATCTCGCCCAGAATGGTTCCATTAAGTCGCCAACGACTTAAGCTACCTCGCAACCTCTTAGGTCGCTCATGACCTAAAACCTAACGACCTAAGCCCAGTTTTCTCCTATAAATACCCTGCCTACTCCGCACTTCAAAGAAGAAAAACGAATTTTTGGAAATGCCAAGACTCTGCTGATTTCTCTACTGACTTCAACACTTCAAAGGCAAAGGATACTTCAAAGAATCTTCGAAAAGAATCAAGTTCATTCAACATGAATCGAAAGAGCTTTTCTGCATCAAAGTTTTGATTACTTGTCTTGATTGAGTTGTAATCAAAGAGTTATTTTAAAATCTGTAATCGAATCAGTCATAGAAGAGATTAAGTGGACGTAGGCTTGACTTTGAGCCGAACCACTATAAAACTGTTGTCTTTTTACTGTTTTCTGCTATTCTCTTCTTATTTTTAGTTCTCGTACCAACGGGTGGTGCTTTCACTATATCACAAATTACATCGGGGTGTTAGCGTACATTTTTCACGTTAACATTTTTGGTGCTTTCACTATATCACAAATTACACCGGGGTGTTAGCGTACATTTTCACGTTAACATTTTTGGTGCTTTCACTGAGAAGCCAACTCAGGAGTGCTTTCATCATTGCTTCACAAAGATTTTTGGAAAGACTCTCCCTAAGAACTAGAAGTCTATTTGAAATTATGGCTCCTGGAAGGAAAAGTAAATCTACCAGATCCGGAGTTGCTCATGACAACACCGCCACTTCTCCCGCATCAAATCAAGCGGCTCCTAGTGTTGGAGTCACAAGGGCGGAATAGATGCCGTAGTGTCTGGGTTGTATCAACAAATGGAAGCCCAGAACGCTTTGATGTTGGACAAATTGAATGCTTTACTTTGAGTTAACCAGCCACCAGAAAACAACGAAGAAACCTTTGCTGAAGATGTTCATGATCCCCAAGGGAAAAGTATTCCCCAAAGGGCAGCCGGCACCGCCGAAGTGGCACCTCCCCAAGCTGGAGATTCAAGGCCGCAGCCAACTCTTCGCGAACGTTTGCCCAGGAAAACTTCCAAAAAAGTAGCTGACGTCTGTCCCGCGGAGCTTCTAAACGATGAGGAATATCTCTTGGGAATGATTCGACAGATTATGAAAGAAAGCATGAGAAGCAAGGAAGATGAAAATGACTGGGGATTTGCTCCAAGCAAAACTCCTTTTACTGAAAGAATTTTGAAGGCTGAATTTCCAAGGAAGTTTGTCCCTCCCACCATTCCAGCTTATAGGGGGACAAGTGATCCTAACTAATTTTTATACAAGTATGACTGGCATATGACAGGTGCCAGGGCAACGGACGAGATCAAGTGCAGATATTTTCCTATGTACTTAGAGGGAGTTGCCTTGCTTTGGTTCACAAAGCTGCAAGTTTGATCTGTGGATCAGTTCTCCGACCTAACTCGGAAATTCAAAGATCAGTTCAGGTTATATGCCTCGAAGGCCAAGGACATAATGTCATTATCTAGCCTCGAACAAAACCCCGGAGAATCTATCAAATCTTTCTTAAACCGCTTCACTATAGCCTTGGCCGTAATTGATAATGCAGAGCCTCGAATGATTCTGACCTACTTGATGCGAGCTATTGATAAATCAAGTGAATTTGGAAAATGGCTAAAGATGAAAGAGCCAAACTCACTTGAGAAGTTCTATAAGAAGGCTGATGAATTCATGCGCTTAGAAAGCCTTCATGCATAGGCAAAAGTAGACGTGGCTGAAGTCAAGAATAACAATGTTGCCGCTAACAAAAAGGAATCTAGTGGTCAGAAGAGGGAGAATGACGGTAAGAAAGGGCAGAAAGATATGAAGAAACTTCGCTTCTTTAAACCTTCAAATTTTACTCCCTTAACTGATACTCCAGAAAATATCTTTTTCGCAACCAAGGATGCTGTCGAATACCCCAAACCACCTGAGATGAAGCTTGGGAAAAATGCTTTGCATAACAGGAGATTCTGTCGGTTTCACAATCAGCCTGGTCACGACACTAATGAATGTCTCCATTTAAAGAATTTGATTGAAGAGCTTCTGAGACAGAATAAACTACAACAATATGTGAAGAGAAACAGAAGTGACCCAACTTCATCTACTCATGGGCAACAAGTTCCTGCTCATCAATCCAACTCAGGTGAGAGGACTGCAGCGTAGGAATCTGAGAGGCCCATCATCAATGTTATAACAGGGGGTCCTCACCCAACGGGCAGAAGTTGGGGTAAGATGGAGAGATATGCTCACGCTTTGAGATATGCTCCGGCGGAAGAAAATGTTTTTGTCTTAGAAGATGCTACACCTTTGAAACAGCAAGAACTTTTAACGAAGACATCATATTCCGGGCTAGAGACTCTGTTGGAGTTGAAGCTCCCACCATGGATCCTTTGGTAATATCTGCAGGCATCGGATCAGCCATTGTAAGTAGGGTGCTTGTTGATTGCGGCGCCTCTTGTAATATCCTCTTCAGAAAGACATTTGATCAGATGAAAATTCCCATGGCTGACGTCCAAGCTTCCTCACAGAAAATTGTTGGGTTCACTGGAGAACCAAAACAGCCTATTGGGACCATTGATTTATTTGTAGAACTCGGAGATGGAGAAAAGAAGGTGGTCCGAAAGCAAACCTTTGTAATTGTTGATGAATTCTCCGCTTACGATGCCTTCTTGGGACGACCAACTCTTGCTGCATTCAAGGCCATTCTCGCTCCATGGTGCCTGACTATGAAGTTCCCCACTGATAATGGTGTCGGTGTTGTGAAGGGGGACCAAAATGCCGGGTGAGAATGCTATTTCACAGAGTTGCGGGAAAGAAGGAAAAGAGAAATGGGTAAAGGTGCGGCAGCTCCGCTTCGCATCAAAGAACCTACCTTGTAGCAATTACGGGGTGGACCGTGCACTGGTGAGCACAGTGGTGCACGAAAAGAGATTGATCCTAGAAAAACCAGTGTAAGGGAAAGTAGAGTGGTACCGGTGGAAGTAAGGGTGCCGATATCTGTTGACCTGAATGACCCAAACAAGGTGCTGAATGTGGGTTCACAACTTGGTACGACGGTTCAGAATATGCTGATATCATTCTTGAAAGCAAATCTGGACGTATTCGCTTGGAGTCATGCTGATATGTATGGAATATCTCCAGAAATCGCAGTGCATGCCTTGAATATTGATCCAAAATTCACACCCGTAAAGCAGAAAAGAAGAACCCAAGGTCCTGAAAGGTCGACAGCATTAAAAGAAGAAGTAGATCGGCTCATGGAAAATGGCTTCATCAGAGAATCCAATTATCCAAATTGGGTCTCTAATCCGGTGTTGGTTAAAAAAGCTAATGGGAAGTGGAGAGTATGCATCGACTTTTTAGACATAAACAAAGCATGTACCAAAGACTGTTTCCCGTTGTCCAGAATCGATCAGTTGGTGGATGGAACAGCCGGGCATGAATTAATGTCTTTTATGGATGCTTACTCAGGATATAATCAAATCATGATGCACGAGCCAGATCAGGAGGACACGGGCTTCATCACTGATGTTGGTCTTTACTGTTATAAAGTCATGCCCTTCGGACTAAAGAACGCAGGGACAACTTATCAAAGACTTGTTAATTCCATGTTCAAACCCCAAATTGGCAAGACTATGGAAGTGTATGTCGATGATATGTTAGTGAAATCGAAGAAAGCAGTGGATCACATGGATCATTTGGTAGAAATGTTCGCGGTTCTCCAAAAGTATGGGATGAAGCTAAATCCTCTGAAATGTTCGTTCGGGGTAGAGTCCGGAAAATTCTTGGGTTTCATTGTGAGTGCTAGGGGCATCGAAGCTAATCCTGCTCAGATTACTGCTTTAAGAGAAGTCAAAGCACCTAGAACAAAGAAGGAATTGCAAAGTCTCAACGGGAAAGTCGCCGCTTTAAGTCGGTTTATTTCCAAGGTCACTGATAAATGCATTCCCTTCTTTGACGCTCTAAAGAAAGGAAAGAAAACCGTTGAATGGACTCCTGAATGTAACCAAAGAACAGGCTAAGAAAATTTTAGTTGAGGTGCACGGAGGAGAGTGTGGGGATCATTCAGGTGGCCAAACTCCTGCAAAGAAAATTTTCCGCTATGGGTATTTTTGGCCAGATATTAATCGAGTTGCTGCTAGCTACTCCCGAAAGTGTGACAGATGCCAGAGATTTGCAAAAATCCCAAGAGCACCTTCCACCGTGCTAACATAGATGGTCAGTCCATGGCCATTCACCATTTGGGGGATAGATCTCATCGGACCTTTACCGATTGCCAAGTCCGGAATCAAATATGCTATTGTTGCTGTTGATTATTTCACTAAATGGGCTGAAGCTGAACCATTGGCTACTATTACCTCTAAAAAGATGATAAACTTTGTGACTAAAAATATCATTTGAAGGTATGGTGTGCCTCAGAAGATAATCACAGACAATGGTACCCAATTCGAAAGTGAGGAATTCCAGAACTTTTGCAGGCGATTCAAGATCCAGAAAAGCTTCTCAGTAGTGGCTCATCCATAGGCAAACGGGCAAGTGGAAGCAGTTAACAAAATTATCAAATCAACCATCAAAAAACACCTGGAAAAAGCAAAAGGTGGTTGGGTAGATAAGCTGCCACTAGCACTATAGGCTTATAGAACTACCCACAAAACTGCAACTGGGCACACTCCATTTTCGTTAGCATATGGATCAGAAGCAATGGTTCCCTTGGAAATAGAGGTCCCCGCACACAGGAGAATTCATTTCAACCAAGTTGAAAATGAAAATGAAAAGCTGCAACTTGAAGCACTTGACTTACTTGACGAAATAAGGAAAGAGGCTGAGCTCAGGGTTGCAGCTCATCAGCAAAGAATAGCCAGGCACTTCAATTCTAAAGTCTGCCAATGCAGCTTTGAAATTGGGGATCTAGTCTTGAAAAGGATCATGACAGCAACAGGAGTGTTTGGTCCAAACTGGGAAGGGCCATATGTCATAGGCAAAAAACTTCTCGATGGCACTTCCAAGCTCACAACTGTCGAAGGAGATCCAATTTCGAGGGCCTGGAACAGCAATCACTTGCGTCCATATTTTACTTAGCAGCTATGCTTAAATTTGTAAAATGATTGTAGATGTATCATTCTTGTATTGTAAGCCATTGTAAAACCAGTGTGACTCAGCAATAAGAACTATAAAGTGGATGTAGGCCCAATTCTTGGCCGAACCACTATAAATCTTGTGTCTTCTGCTATTATAAAATGCCTGTCTCATTTCGATGTGCAAATATCTTAAATATATTGCTAAAATGTTGATTTAATACTGCAGGCTATCGAAGCAAAGCTTACCTATTCAATACATCGCAAGGCCAAGCGATTCCTACAAATCACTCGACAAACAAATGTCAAGCCACAAAAATTTCAGGTTCAATTCCTACATAAGAAGTGCTTCTCATAAAAAGTTGGTTATTCCACCTAAGGGGCACCTTCCCAAATTGAAGGTTCCAGGTCCTTGCTAACCGATTGCGATCGTTTGTGTAAATAGACATCCGGTTAAGTAGCTTGCGTCTGCCCCGTGGATTCACTTAACAATGAAGTACACTTCTCTGGAAGAGTCAAACAACCTGCAAAAGAAAGGAACATGTACTTAGGAATGATAACGAGGAATCGCTAAGAAATAGATGGTGAAAAGAAATGGGCAAGTAGTCAAAAACAGCCAAAATGGGATCTTGTCTCTCAACAAAAAGGTTGGTGGAACCACCGAAGGGGCACCTTCCCAAAGTGAAGGTTCCAGGCCCTTACTAGTTAATTGCGATCGTTTGTGCAAACAAACATCCAGTTAGGTAGTTTGCGTCTGCTCCGTGGATCCACTTAACTGTGAGATACAATCTTCCTGGCAAATGGAAACAAATGAAGCCCTCTTCGGAGGCACACTTCTACTCTCATGGGAACGTTCTTCCCCAAAAAAGTTGAAGTGCCATATAAAGCCCTCTAACGAGGCACGCTGTAAAATGAAATGTTTTTCTCAAATAACAAGGTTGGTGGTACCACCGAAGGGGCACCTTCCCAAAGTGAAGGCACCGGGCCCTTGCTAGTTAATTGCGATCGTTTGTGCAAACGAATATCCAATTAGGTTGCTTGCATCCGCCCCGTGGATCCATTTAACTGTGAGAAATGACTTTCAGGCAAACAAATGAAGCCCTCTTCGGAGGCACACTTCTACTCTCATGGGAACGTTCTTCCCCAAAAAAGTTGAAGTGCCATATAAAGCCCTCTAACGAGGCACGCTGTAAAATGAAATGTTTTTCTCAAATAACAAGGTTGGTGGTACCACCGAAGGGGCACCTTCCCAAAGTGAAGGCACCGGGCCCTTGCTAGTTAATTGCGATCGTTTGTGCAAAAGAACATCCAATTAGGTTGCTTGCGTCCGCCCCGTGGATCCATTTAACTGTGAGAAATGACTTTCAGGAAAACAAATGAAGCCCTCTTCGGAGGCACACTTCTACTCTCATGGGAACATTCTTCCCCAAAAAAGTTGAAGTGCCAAATAAAGCCCTCTCCAAAGGCACACTTCCACAAGTTGAAATGCCAAATCAAGCCCTCTAACGAGGCACGCCCAGAAAAAGAAATGTTATCTCTTAAAAAAAATTGCTGATGGAACCACCGAAGGGGCACTTTCTCAAAAAGAAGGTTCTAGGCCGCACTTAACTGCTCGTGATTGTTTGTGCAAACCAAATGTCTGATAAAGCAGCTGACGCTTGTCCCGTGGGCCCATTTAGCAATAAAATATAACTTTCTGAGCAACAAATCAAATCCCTCTATGGAGGCCCGCTTCACCACGTAGGAGAATCCACTTTTCGAAAATAAAAAGTGACCATCTCCGAAAGTAGAAGTATTAAAAAAAAAGAGAAAACTTTTCCGATACAAAGCACACTCTACTAGAGCAGAATGATATTTCCTCAAAATGGAAGAATTATTCCCTAAAATAAGAGTACAAGTCTTTTCAAAATGAAGAATATTGCAATAAGCCGTGGTATGGGGGCAATATAGCTACATTAACAAAAACAATGCTCAAATAGCATACCACGAGCTCACTGCAATATCATGCAAAGAAAATAAAGAAACTTGTGCTAAAATAGGGAATAAATGCATTCATAAATACTGACAAGAGATTGTACAAGTAAAAAGAGTCATTTTATTACATACTATAAAAAATTTCTTATATACATGTACAGGTTTCAAAAAGCGGGGGCCGGTACCCGCACAATCTCTGGTCGATACAAGTCTTTAGACAAAAAAGCAAAACAAGAAGGATAGAACCAAACTCAATTCTTCTTCCTCCCGCCGCCTTTGGAGCCCTTGCCTAGCTTAATGGTTAACTTCGCAAGCCGGCCTGGACGAGTCGCGGAAGAAGGAGAAAGAGGTGCAATTGGGTCCTCTTCTGCTTTCTCATCGCCAACAGGAGCGTCCTTCTTTTTCCTTGAAATTACGAGCTTTCCCTTCTTCTTCGAAGAAGATTCGCAGCCCAGAGAGATAAGATCAGAAAGCTTTTTATCATCGGCAGTGAATTTCTCCGGGGTCCTCTCACCCTCCTCAAGTTCTTCGGCCTTCTGCTCTTGTGAAGCCGCCGGGTCATCTAAACCTTGAAGAGCTTCTATTTTTTCTTCTCGTGATCCCGGTTGAGAAGCAGAAGGAGGAGTAACTTGAAGAGGTGGAGGGGCAACAGTGGGAGGAGGCGAAGCCTGTACAGCACTTATTGATTTCACTACAGAAGAAGAAAAGTTAAACATCAGTATTCCTCGCAAAAGAGAGGAGACAGTGGCACGTCGAGGCTTAAGTAATAAGCAAGAAATTCATCGAGCTCATGTGAGGCAAACGAGTAGTCCACTTGAGCTAGATCAATGTTGAAGTTACCTGGAGAAGTTGTCTTTATCACGTCAATTTCATAGTCTTGGGCTTCGGTACTTTCTTGGGCCTCATCTTCGGTGGGAGCAGTTTTAGCTTCGGCTTCGGCTTTAGCAGAAGGCGGAGAATGGGAACTAGAGCCAATAATATCAAGATCGACTGAAGACGAAGGTCGAGCTGGGTCGGTCGAAGGTGCCTTCCCTGGATGCTCTCCTTCCGTTGCTTCGGCTCGCTTTTGGCAAGCTGCTCTTTCCCTCTCGCAAGGGCGGCACGACCGTCATCGTCCAAATAATTAGCCTAAAAATCCTCCTCGGTGTAGCCGGCATCTTTGAGTACCTCTACTGCTGCCTCACACACTTCAGCCAATGTAACTTCATACTTTGGGCCCAAGAAAGAAAGACTGCCACGCCCCAAGACGCTGAGAACGTAAAACTCGAAAAGAGTGGAGCTAATGTTGGCCTTGGTTGCTTCATGTGAGTGTTCAGCTGCTGCTTTCCCAGCAATAGCCTCATCACGCTCTCTTTCAGCCTTAGCAAGCTGGGCCTTTAACTTTGTAATCTCCATATCTTGAGAGCTAGTTTTTTCCCGCAGCTGAGCAGCATCTTTGCAGTACATTTCTACAATTTTCCGCTTCGCTTCGAGCTTAGCCTTAACGTTTCGTTGAGTGGCGTGGGCGTCTCTTACTTGTTTTTGGAGAACCTCTTCCTTTTGTGTATAAGAAGTGGAAGAGGAGGCGAGATCATCTTTAAGTTTCTTAACTTCAGCCTCAAGTCTCTCATTATCAGCTGTAACGTCCCGAAAATTTTCGACTTTCGAAAATTCAACATCGATACTCACTTTATCGACTGCTGAGCCATCGAATGCCGGAAACCCGAAAAGTTATGGTTTTAAGAAAAAGAAAAAGTAGAAGAAGAAGAAGATAGAAGAAAATGAGAAGAAGGAAAGAACAGAACATCATCAGAACAGAAACAATATCAGAATCTCACATATCGCAGCGGAACAATATATAATAGATAATTGCATAATCTTTAAAACAAAGAATTATATCTGTTATTACATTACATCACATCATATCATCAGAGTTAATGAACAACAATGGACAGTTATATAAACTTGTCCTCATACAGAATACACAGCGGAATAAATATATCAGATACAAATACTACGTCTCGCCATCCAGCTTGCTTCCAAAGCTCCAGAATATCCAGAATATCCTGATAATATAACTCTAGGCTGCCCGTGTGGAAATTTGTGGGCACCCAGAGTTTAGAAGGGAACAATAAACTCCGAGTCAGTCATGGTGACTGGTGTGAGATCGTAAAACAGTTATTCTTTAAAATAAACAACAGGATAATTTTAAAGTCAATTCGAAATGCTTTTGGAAAATGAAACTACCATAAGACCTCCCGCCACACACACAATGCAAACGCAGAATTGGAGGAGATTTCTTCTTATGATAGTCAAAGATGCTTACTACGTAAAATCAAATCATTTTTGATATTATTATTAGTGCATAGTGTAGAAAACATTTCGAAAGTATAATATTAATCTTAGCCAACATACGACCAGTATCGTATGCCTACTATAGCTACTATGTTCAATAGCAGGTTACCGCCACATTCCATAGCAGGTAATACAACTAAAACCGTACAGGGTTCGTATTGTTTCTTTGGATTTTCCAACAAATGGTCAGGCTAAGGAACTTCCTTTCCTCCTGCCGATTGGGATCGCCTCTGGCTGGACGTCCCGAGAGACAAACTGCTCTCTGCCAAACAAGGCCGGGTTACCCCTGTAACAGGTAACTCACGAATATGTCATCACCCGGTCCTTTGGGACCTTTATCCGAGCGCTCGATATCCAACATCACACATCATAAAGAAAGTGTATCCACATGAGTAAGTATCTGGGCTCCATACCATGATACCACCCCTTTCCAGAAGGAAATGACATACCCTAAAGGGCGCGACCCTCATAACCTTGCCGCAACATTCCTGTTTCGACCATTTCCGGGTTGTTGAGGCTCGAGGAAGTCTCGTCCACAAAGCTACGCTTTCTCAAAAAGCCCTGCTTCGGGTCCAACAAAATGATCAACCTATGATCACAAAGATATAAGATCAAACAAATGATCATATCACAAATGATCAAACACTGATCATTTCACAGCAACACTCAGTATGCCACGTTACCAAATTGGGATATATCGCTGATAAATTTCAACTACATAACCTCTGAGCTCGTACGTCTCAGAGAAGGGTGTTAAGCTAAGAGAATAAATTCTCCGCCACCAACAGAAAGGTATTTGAAAGAAATCAGCTCTATATCTCAAATTGTAACGTCAGACACACAATCCATACAAGTCTGTTCCGGGATCGAACAGAACCGAAGGCACTTCTCACGAAGCCCTTGCACATCCGGATAATTTTCAATCACGTCGGGACTTCCCATCACTAAGGATGATAAAACCTCTAAACCGGAGATCAGCCGATGTAGAGTAACTCGACGGTAATCCTTCCGTTTTCAAAAATATCCGGTCTTCAACACCGGTCTTCGAATGCAATTCATAACGACGTATCACATATTCGGAATGGGTTATACGACCCCATGGTCCTTTCCCGGTTAACCCGAATAGTGAGCGTTTATTCAAAAATAAGTGTGGCATTCAATTTCATCCAATTCACAACAAATACCTATCTAAAGGTAATTATTGATAGTCGGTTATTTAACTATCAATAAAGATGCGCAACATCATCAGATTCCAAATAATTTTCCCAAATTTTTTTATCTTCCAAAATATCTTTTACTAGATATAAAATTTCCACACTTAACCATTTGAAAACAATTTCAAATCAATTTCCACATTTCATTTTATCTTTGAAGACAAAATCTCAAAACAGTTCATTTCATATTGGCAAAGCATTTCCATACTTATTTAAAAATAAGTATTTCACAAATCATTTATTTTCAACATTTGAAAATATTCGATATACTTAAATCAAATTAAGTATATATTCATTCTTTAAGGAAATCGTTCTCTTTAAACACATTTATTTGAGTCAAAACGAATGTTGCGTAAAACATCGTTACGACGACTCAAAATCACTAGTATAGGGATTCGAATTTAGATAGATATATAAATCCCAATACTACAAAAAAACATTTCCTTTCGGAAATCATTTATTATAACAACAGTGTTATAGTCCATCATTTCCTTATTTCTCGAAAACGTCTATTTCAACAATAAATGTTGAAATCTATGATTTCGATATTCAATACATTTTAAACCATCGTTTAAAACAATTAACTTCATTTTACAATATCGCTTTCCCAAACATAACCGTTTTTTTTCAATAATATATTCACTGTCCAAAATCGTGAATATACTTTACTATTTACATTTCACTATTTTCTACACGTTTTATTTCGATAATAATTCGCTATCCAAAATCGCGAATATATCTCCTTTGATAATCTTCTATATTTAATTTATCAAATTCAATCGATTGGTTTCCGAATTTATAAAACAACGTTTTATAAATTCCATTTTCTATTTTCTATAACAACTCCGGTTTATAATCTCATTTTATTAATCTTCAAAAATTCACTTATAAGAATAAGTGATTTCGGATTTATAAAACAACGTTTATAAATCACATTTGTACCTTATAACGATTTCAGCTTATAAAAATCATTTCATTTTGAAATTCCTATTTATATCCCATCTAAGTGCAAAAGTCAAATTTATAAGTAAATTTCTTATAAATCTTTTATTCTACAATATCTATTTACTTTATAACTTCACGTTATAAATCTATTAATTTCATTCACTTATGAAATCCATTTATACTTCTTTCTAACATTTATAAAAATTCATTTTATAAGTCCAATATTTTGATTTACAAAAATATCAATTTTTATAAATATTTCTATACAAATCGTTTATAGTTATTCAAAAATCCCAACTTAAACCATTTTATACATAAATCGACTTTTATTTCAAAAACGACACTTCGGTTATATTTCACTAAAATTATAACTTTTATAACTTTAAAATTTTAAATGTTTATTTATTTAAAATAAATCAATTCAACAATTCAATAAAACATATAATTTCAAAGATCACTTTAAAATTCCTTTTTAAAGTAAAAGTCGTTATTTTTACTTTTCAAAACTGAATCCGATGATGCAACAACATCAATCAGTCCATCACAACAGTCAAATATCATATATCATCATATGATAACAGAATATATCAAAATATCTGTAAGTAATCAATACGGTGAGGAATCCAGTCGGATCCCTCCAACCTGTTTCCCTGCATCCAAAGATGTTAGCACAATACCAATTCCGCTCCAGTACGGAATTATCGCGGTATATAGGTTTTTATAAATCCGCTTACTAACGGCGCAATAGGGTCTCATCCGCTATACGAGGCGGGAAATCAATCAATCCAATATATACATATGCCAATATGTATATATTGCTATATATAGATATATATCCTACTATATCTAATAGCACATTCAATAGAAATCAAACAGTCAATCAAATCAATAACTGAAAATTTCCACTTTTCAATGTGAGTGAGAAGATCTCACCTCGATTTCAATTCCGTTTTCAGCGTTTATTTCGAATGAAATTAAACGCACGTTTAATTTTACCCGAAGATTTCACTGATTCCAAACGCGTCCAGATCTGCGTTGCAGCGTAGAGCGCATCGCTGCGATTCCAACGCTTCTGGTTTCGTAATTTTCTGACCTCGTACGAAAGAGATACATCGTTTTAAACTTTATACAAATTTTTATAAAATCAACATTTACAATTTCTTTTAAATTTTTAAACCTCAGTTTCACATCTGCCGCACGTTCAAACTGAGGAAATCACGACCGTGATTCTCATCTTCCCTCCCACGCGAATTTGTTCGTACTCGAACCCATGAAGCCGCCTTAAAACCCTAAAGCTCGAGGCCACCACACGCGACCGGACTTTGATCAACAACCATCCCTTCGAGCGCCTCTACGCCGTGCACCACCATGCCAAGTATGGCTGAGCTCGGTCCCTTCCAACGCACGCAAATCGAGGACGAACGGCGCCTCTTTGCTCGCGATTTGCCGTTGACTCGACACGCCATTGACGATCTTAACCGTTGAAATTGAAGACCTCGCTACTCTCTACATTTTTGTAGTTGGAAGGTTAAGCTATTGGTTGACGGATTTGGAGATAATTGGGGAAGAACGTGGGAGCATTCTGGCCATAGAAAACAATGGTGGCGGCCTGAACGTTTAAACTAGGGTTTTGATTTTTCTTTTGCAAATGAAAATACCTAGGTGCTTTTATAGAAAATTCCTCAATTTACTATTCATCGAAATTTTCCGAACTCCGATTCGAGCGTGCCGGCTGACGTTTCTAGGGTTTAACCCGCGTTCCGAACGCAATGGAAAAGGTTTCGGAAGCTAATTCGATCGTCTGTGAGAGATATGCAATAAAACGATCAATTTAAATTAAACCGATTTAAATCAATTTCGAGGCGTTTTAATTTGTACCGGACAAATGGTAATTCCAAAAATTACGAAATTTGAAATCTTACAATAATATCACATTACGGATCCGATGAAACTGGTTTCGTCGAAATCCGACACTGTTTGAAAAATGACTATTTTAACTCGACGATTTAAAGTTAAAACGATATCGATGCGTTTCGAGCTGCCACGGTCAAAGGACAACTCCGATTGATACGAAAATTGAAATCCAATAATAACTAACTATTACGGATCCAATGGAACTGGTCTCGTTCAATTCTGAGACTGTCCGAAAATTGGCTATTTTACAGTCGATAATTAAATATTAAAATATTCAATTTTCACAATTTAACTCCAAATTCAATTTTAAGAGTTCTAAAATATTTCTATAACTCCAGTATGATTAAATAAAATTTCCCAAATCATTTTCAATCATTTTAAACTCGATTTTCAATTATCTCTGGAATTTCAATCATTAAATTATCGATTTAATTATCAATTAAATCCAATATTCGAATAATAAATTATTCGACTTCTTAAATTCCATTTATTAATATTTAAAATCAATTAAATATTCGAATTTTAATTATCAAAAATTCTGGGTCGTTACAGACTTCCCCCCTTAAAAGAATTTCGTCCTCGAAATTACAAGTTAGGAAAAAGTTACTGAATTCATTAACTTTTCAAAAACGATTCATCCAAACTAGATTTTACAATTCATTTAAGTGTTTAACTTTTCCAAAATTCATAGTTAAACTCCTCACAAAATCTTTACTAAGTTTTCAAATCATAACTTAGTTTTCAAGATTTTCAAATTTCTCAAAAATATTCTAACGCCTTAAATTTTCAGAAAATTTCGCCAGCGTCTCCTTTGCGCGGCTCGATCCGAAAAAAAAAAATGACAGTGTATATATATCACAAATATACATCTCATCAAGTGATGAGGCATCCCGTAGGGAAAAAGTGTAAAAGTACGATATTTAATCCGAGATATGTACCTTATTATATTTTTAGCGAGCGTATACGGCTAATATAGCGCGAAAGCGAGCTCCAAATGCGAAGCAACGCCATCCGCACCTACTAAACACTCAACAAACCATATGAGAACATGTAGATATGAAAATATAGTCAATATACATCATATAGCAACATAATACTACATATGTCAATATAGCAAATGCAACAAACAACAAATGCATTCAGAAGCAACAATGCAACCATCAAACCATCATCATCCAATAAACATCCAACAAATCCATACCGAATCAATATTCATTCATTTCTCATTAATATTCATTGAATTGGTTTTCAATTTATTCACATTTGATTTGCTAATATTGGATTTAACTAACATTTATTCATTTGTTTCCAATTAGTTTACATTCACTAATTTACATTCATGTTGGTTCATTTTCAATTTGAATCAAATTCATTTCTATTCAAATTCACATATTATCAATTTGAATTTAATCACTTTGCTTCCAATTTGTCGATTCAATTTCATTAACCCTTAATGCATTACACGAAATCAACTAACAATCAATCTAACAACCAATGTATAACCAATCATAACCAAATTTATTCAATTTACATTTCTTTACATTCAATTTGGTTCAACACTTTAAGTTTCAATTTGTTGATATTAAATTGATTTCCATTCAATTATTCAATTCCTTTAGCTTCTAATGAATTAACACTTATATTCATTGCTTCATATCAATTATTTATATTCAATTGATTGACATTCAATCCATTTATTAATTCAATTGCTAATTCATTTTAACAAATACAATTGAATTTTATATAACTCAAGTTCACATTCACTTAATAAATTCACTTTATTAATTTCTTTGATATCAAAATCAACTTCGTTCAACATTACTTAAGTTATTTTCCATTTCAAACATCATTTGTTCAACTTAACTTAAGTTTCCACTTATGAATCCAATTCAGATTTTGTTTTTCTTAACAAAATTCATTTAACCTTTTACCAAAATCAAATTTCATCAATCATCCCAATTTATATCACATTTGACTTTCCTTTAGTTAAATTTCACATCATATTTCATTATGCTACTCAAATTCATTAACTTTACCAAAGTTAAATTTATTATCTCATATCATAAGTATAAATCTTATTTCACTTATATTTACCATATTTAAATTTGGACTTTAATTTTCAAATTTGTTTATCACAACAAAACCTCAGTTTCCAATTTACTATGGTAGCAAATCAATCACACAGAAACTCGAAAATGATACCGATGATGCTGCAGTCATCACCCTTATTATTTCCCAGCAACAATAGTGAAATCAGTGCTTAAATTCTTTCAAAAATTTCCTTGATTTATAAATCTCATTACAAATCTTTTTTACTTCTAAAATTTCTCTATTTATATATAAGATTATTTTACCATTGTAAATCATATTAATTATAACTCCATATTTATAATTCATTCTCTAATATAATTCATTCTTTCACAATTGTTGTTTTATTTAACTTATTCAAACAACTCTTATTTACTTATATATATTTACATTTTCAACAACCAAACAATCAATTTATTGTATACACTTTAATAATTCTGAAAAATTATTTCCTTTATATACAAAATATAATCAAGGTAAAATTATTTCATTTACCCAATTTAAAACAATACTGTGCCGAATTGTTCTATATAAGTGTTTAGAGATCCCTATCGATAGAGTTGTACGGACAATACCGACCAGAATCCATATACCACTCAATAAACCAATCATCACAATATAAAACAATTTTATATTCACTAACAAATACGCACTCATATCTATTATTACACTCAAACTCATTCTAGAGTACTACTGACTCTATCTCTAATGAGTAACACCCAACAGAGCAGGGTTGTCGCTTAACCATATGCTCTGATACCAAATGTAACGTCCCGAAAATTTTCGACTTTCGAAAATTCAACATCGATACTCACTTTATCGACTGCTGAGCCATCGAATGCCGGAAACCCGAAAAGATATGGTTTTAAGAAAAAGAAAAAGTAGAAGAAGAAGAAGATAGAAGAAAATGAGAAGAAGGAAAGAACAGAACATCATCAGAACAGAAACAATATCAGAATCTCACATATCGCAGCGGAACAATATATAATAGATAATTGCATAATCTTTAAAACAAAGAATTATATCTGTTATTACATTACATCACATCATATCATCAGAGTTAATGAACAACAATGGACAGTTATATAAACTTGTCCTCATACAGAATACACAGCGGAATAAATATATCAGATACAAATACTACGTCTCGCCATCCAGCTTGCTTCCAAAGCTCCAGAATATCCAGAATATCCTGATAATATAACTCTAGGCTGCCCGTGTGGAAATTTGTGGGCACCCAGAGTTTAGAAGGGAACAATAAACTCCGAGTCAGTCATGGTGACTGGTGTGAGATCGTAAAACAGTTATTCTTTAAAATAAACAACAGGATAATTTTAAAGTCAATTCGAAATGCTTTTGGAAAATGAAACTACCATAAGACCTCCCGCCACACACACAATGCAAACGCAGAATTGGAGGAGATTTCTTCTTATGATAGTCAAAGATGCTTACTACGTAAAATCAAATCATTTTTGATATTATTATTAGTGCATAGTGTAGAAAACATTTCGAAAGTATAATATTAATCTTAGCCAACATACGACCAGTATCGTATGCCTACTATAGCTACTATGTTCAATAGCAGGTTACCGCCACATTCCATAGCAGGTAATACAACTAAAACCGTACAGGGTTCGTATTGTTTCTTTGGATTTTCCAACAAATGGTCAGGCTAAGGAACTTCCTTTCCTCCTGCCGATTGGGATCGCCTCTGGCTGGACGTCCCGAGAGACAAACTGCTCTCTGCCAAACAAGGCCGGGTTACCCCTGTAACAGGTAACTCACGAATATGTCATCACCCGGTCCTTTGGGACCTTTATCCGAGCGCTCGATATCCAACATCACACATCATAAAGAAAGTGTATCCACATGAGTAAGTATCTGGGCTCCATACCATGATACCACCCCTTTCCAGAAGGAAATGACATACCCTAAAGGGCGCGACCCTCATAACCTTGCCGCAACATTCCTGTTTCGACCATTTCCGGGTTGTTGAGGCTCGAGGAAGTCTCGTCCACAAAGCTACGCTTTCTCAAAAAGCCCTGCTTCGGGTCCAACAAAATGATCAACCTATGATCACAAAGATATAAGATCAAACAAATGATCATATCACAAATGATCAAACACTGATCATTTCACAGCAACACTCAGTATGCCACGTTACCAAATTGGGATATATCGCTGATAAATTTCAACTACATAACCTCTGAGCTCGTACGTCTCAGAGAAGGGTGTTAAGCTAAGAGAATAAATTCTCCGCCACCAACAGAAAGGTATTTGAAAGAAATCAGCTCTATATCTCAAATTGTAACGTCAGACACACAATCCATACAAGTCTGTTCCGGGATCGAACAGAACCGAAGGCACTTCTCACGAAGCCCTTGCACATCCGGATAATTTTCAATCACGTCGGGACTTCCCGTCACTAAGGATGATAAAACCTCTAAACCGGAGATCAGCCGATGTAGAGTAACTCGACGGTAATCCTTCCGTTTTCAAAAATATCCGGTCTTCAACACCGGTCTTCGAATGCAATTCATAACGACGTATCACATATTCGGAATGGGTTATACGACCCCATGGTCCTTTCCCGGTTAACCCGAATAGTGAGCGTTTATTCAAAAATAAGTGTGGCATTCAATTTCATCCAATTCACAACAAATACCTATCTAAAGGTAATTATTGATAGTCGGTTATTTAACTATCAATAAAGATGCGCAACATCATCAGATTCCAAATAATTTTCCCAAATTTTTTTATCTTCCAAAATATCTTTTACTAGATATAAAATTTCCACACTTAACCATTTGAAAACAATTTCAAATCAATTTCCACATTTCATTTTATCTTTGAAGACAAAATCTCAAAACAGTTCATTTCATATTGGCAAAGCATTTCCATACTTATTTAAAAATAAGTATTTCACAAATCATTTATTTTCAACATTTGAAAATATTCGATATACTTAAATCAAATTAAGTATATATTCATTCTTTAAGGAAATCGTTCTCTTTAAACACATTTATTTGAGTCAAAACGAATGTTGCGTAAAACATCGTTACGACGACTCAAAATCACTAGTATAGGGATTCGAATTTAGATAGATATATAAATCCCAATACTACAAAAAAACATTTCCTTTCGGAAATCATTTATTATAACAACAGTGTTATAGTCCATCATTTCCTTATTTCTCGAAAACGTCTATTTCAACAATAAATGTTGAAATCTATGATTTCGATATTCAATACATTTTAAACCATCGTTTAAAACAATTAACTTCATTTTACAATATCGCTTTCCCAAACATAACCGTTTTTTTTTCAATAATATATTCACTGTCCAAAATCGTGAATATACTTTACTATTTACATTTCACTATTTTCTACACGTTTTATTTCGATAATAATTCGCTATCCAAAATCGCGAATATATCTCCTTTGATAATCTTCTATATTTAATTTATCAAATTCAATCGATTGGTTTCCGAATTTATAAAACAACGTTTTATAAATTCCATTTTCTATTTTCTATAACAACTCCGGTTTATAATCTCATTTTATTAATCTTCAAAAATTCACTTATAAGAATAAGTGATTTCGGATTTATAAAACAACGTTTATAAATCACATTTGTACCTTATAACGATTTCAGCTTATAAAAATCATTTCATTTTGAAATTCCTATTTATATCCCATCTAAGTGCAAAAGTCAAATTTATAAGTAAATTTCTTATAAATCTTTTATTCTACAATATCTATTTACTTTATAACTTCACGTTATAAATCTATTAATTTCATTCACTTATGAAATCCATTTATACTTCTTTCTAACATTTATAAAAATTCATTTTATAAGTCCAATATTTTGATTTACAAAAATATCAATTTTTATAAATATTTCTATACAAATCGTTTATAGTTATTCAAAAATCCCAACTTAAACCATTTTATACATAAATCGACTTTTATTTCAAAAACGACACTTCGGTTATATTTCACTAAAATTATAACTTTTATAACTTTAAAATTTTAAATGTTTATTTATTTAAAATAAATCAATTCAACAATTCAATAAAACATATAATTTCAAAGATCACTTTAAAATTCCTTTTTAAAGTAAAAGTCGTTATTTTTACTTTTCAAAACTGAATCCGATGATGCAACAACATCAATCAGTCCATCACAACAGTCAAATATCATATATCATCATATGATAACAGAATATATCAAAATATCTGTAAGTAATCAATACGGTGAGGAATCCAGTCGGATCCCTCCAACCTGTTTCCCTGCATCCAAAGATGTTAGCACAATACCAATTCCGCTCCAGTACGGAATTATCGCGGTATATAGGTTTTTATAAATCCGCTTACTAACGGCGCAATAGGGTCTCATCCGCTATACGAGGCGGGAAATCAATCAATCCAATATATACATATGCCAATATGTATATATTGCTATATATAGATATATATCCTACTATATCTAATAGCACATTCAATAGAAATCAAACAGTCAATCAAATCAATAACTGAAAATTTCCACTTTTCAATGTGAGTGAGAAGATCTCACCTCGATTTCAATTCCGTTTTCAGCGTTTATTTCGAATGAAATTAAACGCACGTTTAATTTTACCCGAAGATTTCACTGATTCCAAACGCGTCCAGATCTGCGTTGCAGCGTAGAGCGCATCGCTGCGATTCCAACGCTTCTGGTTTCGTAATTTTCTGACCTCGTACGAAAGAGATACATCGTTTTAAACTTTATACAAATTTTTATAAAATCAACATTTACAATTTCTTTTAAATTTTTAAACCTCAGTTTCACATCTGCCGCACGTTCAAACTGAGGAAATCACGACCGTGATTCTCATCTTCCCTCCCACGCGAATTTGTTCGTACTCGAACCCATGAAGCCGCCTTAAAACCCTAAAGCTCGAGGCCACCACACGCGACCGGACTTTGATCAACAACCATCCCTTCGAGCGCCTCTACGCCGTGCACCACCATGCCAAGTATGGCTGAGCTCGGTCCCTTCCAACGCACGCAAATCGAGGACGAACGGCGCCTCTTTGCTCGCGATTTGCCGTTGACTCGACACGCCATTGACGATCTTAACCGTTGAAATTGAAGACCTCGCTACTCTCTACATTTTTGTAGTTGGAAGGTTAAGCTATTGGTTGACGGATTTGGAGATAATTGGGGAAGAACGTGGGAGCATTCTGGCCATAGAAAACAATGGTGGCGGCCTGAACGTTTAAACTAGGGTTTTGATTTTTCTTTTGCAAATGAAAATACCTAGGTGCTTTTATAGAAAATTCCTCAATTTACTATTCATCGAAATTTTCCGAACTCCGATTCGAGCGTGCCGGCTGACGTTTCTAGGGTTTAACCCGCGTTCCGAACGCAATGGAAAAGGTTTCGGAAGCTAATTCGATCGTCTGTGAGAGATATGCAATAAAACGATCAATTTAAATTAAACCGATTTAAATCAATTTCGAGGCGTTTTAATTTGTACCGGACAAATGGTAATTCCAAAAATTACGAAATTTGAAATCTTACAATAATATCACATTATGGATCCGATGAAACTAGTTTCGTCGAAATCCGACACTGTTTGAAAAATGACTATTTTAACTCGACGATTTAAAGTTAAAACGATATCGATGCGTTTCGAGCTGCCACGGTCAAACGACAACTCCGATTGATACGAAAATTGAAATCCAATAATAACTAACTATTACGGATCCAATGGAACTGGTCTCGTTCAATTCTGAGACTGTCCGAAAATTGGCTATTTTACAGTCGATAATTAAATATTAAAATATTCAATTTTCACAATTTAACTCCAAATTCAATTTTAAGAGTTCTAAAATATTTCTATAACTCCAGTATGATTAAATAAAATTTCCCAAATCATTTTCAATCATTTTAAACTCGATTTTCAATTATCTCTGGAATTTCAATCATTAAATTATCGATTTAATTATCAATTAAATCCAATATTCGAATAATAAATTATTCGACTTCTTAAATTCCATTTATTAATATTTAAAATCAATTAAATATTCGAATTTTAATTATCAAAAATTCTGGGTCGTTACATCAGCAGCAATGTTCGTCAACTCCGTATCATGCTGATCGAGAACTTTTTGCCACTCAGACTTATCATTCTCCATGGTCAGCATGGCGTCGAGGTTTGCGCGATTAAATCTTTGGAGCTCATCAACAAATTTATGCCATCCAGACATTCTTTCAATGTCAAGCTTGACAGCGTCAAGATTTCTCAGCATAGCCTGCTTATCGATTGGAACCAAGTCCAAGTCAAAACGTACTCCTTTCAAACACCAATTTGGAAATCGGCTTTGGGGTACAGACGGAGGCTTCTCAACCTGATAAGGAGGCCTGTTGATGATTGATTGAATATCAGCTCCTTTAAGGGCAGGAGAGCTGGAAGGGATGTCTAAAGAGATAGAAGCAGCGGGCACTTTAGAAATTTCAGATGAAGACTTGTCGTCAAGTTTGGCCCGCTTGCTTGGATCTTCAGTTATATGACTCTTCCCCCTATCATCATGAGATTTTCTTTTGTGGGAGTCGTCATCCCTTTGGTAAGAGTCATGGCGGTCATCTCTTCTTCCATACCGCTCCTCATAAGCCTGCCTCTCATGAGCTTTCCTAGCTGCTCGTTCCTCATTAGTTTCCCTGGGGGCAGGAAAATAGCATCGGAGATCATAAGAGTCACGCCTTGCGTAGCGTTGAAAGTCATCATAGTAAGAGCCGTTGCGTCCCATAGGAGAACCTGAAAGTGAAGAAGAGACAAAAATTTAGAAATCTTCGAAATAAAGGAGCTAAGTGTGCATAATTGCCAAAAATCCTAAGTGTGTGTGGCGTGCGAACTACGCGCGTCAAGCTACAAACCACTCTTCAACTTAGGAGTGATGTCGGCTTTTACGGCAGGAGTTAACTCTTAGGTTGACGAGATTGGTCGCAAGGCAGATGTCGCTTCAATTGCTGGGGAAGCAAGTTAGGAGTGGTGGTGTCATCTTTAAAGAGCTCCTGAGAAGTCACCATGAGATCGCTCAGCCCTCCAAAAGTATCAGACTTCCCAGAATGTTGAGGAAATTCCTCTTCTTCAATAACCGGGGGAAGTTTAGATTTGGCAGATAACCCTACAGCGTCAGTAGAACTGGAGCATTTTACTAACGAAGTCTCTACAATAAGTTCTTTCGGTGCAGGTTCCTCTGCGGAGACTGGGGCATTTGATGCTTCTGCTTGAGAGCTGGGGGCATCACGAGACTGAATAGATCGAGAGGAATGCAAGAGTCTGAATTGATGCAGAAATTCGTTCCTCTGTAAAAAATTAATACTTCTCTCGTTGGCAGCTATGGCACTCAATCTTTCAAAAGTTGATTTGTGGGCAGAATCTTCAGAGAGAGGAGGAATTGCTGCAAAAGTAAAGAATGAAGTTAGCACTTGACGACTCAAATTTTGAAAGACTCGGAAATGAAGTAAACGGAGATAGGTAGTCTTACTTCCTACTCTCCATATGCCATAGAATCTCGGAAGGCAACGGACATAGAAGAATTGGTTTAAAACCCCGTGAGCGCTCTCGGGCAGATCCGTGATTAGCTTGCGATTCCTTGCGCTTCTAACAAGAATAATGGAGGGGTGATCTTTGTTCCTCCCAAATGTACACAGATAACAGATCTCCTCAAAGCTTGGGAGGCAGTCGAGCGTCCTCCTGAATAGTACGCACAACCCCATCAAAATGGCATAGCCATTGGGGTGCAACTAGAACAGAGAAATGGTTAATCGAATTAGAAGTGTTCTGAGGAAATCATTGAAGGAGGGAATAGCTCCATTCAGACACATGTGACGATTAACTGCAATGAAGCCATGTGGCGGCCTGTCGGCAGTGTCATTTGCTCCAGGAAGCAGAGCATCCGCTTCAGCAATACCAAATTGCATACATAGTTGGTTGAAGGTCCGTTGGTTCAGTGTGGTTGGAACTCTTTCCGGAGGATTATCCAAAGGAGCAGCAATTGGAAAAACTTCATCGGCCCGATCTACTGTCTCTTCTTATACGTGTTGAGAAGTCATTCTACACAAGGAACTGGATATTTAAATATGAAGGTGCATGTTTCCTAAAAAGTGTGTGAAGTGTTGTGCAAAGCTACTGAAAATAACAAGTAAATAAAGTAAAACTTAAAATAATACTGGTTGGCGCGTGTCAATTCAGGAAGATTCAAGACTTGTTATTATATCAAAATTAAGTGTAGTATCAATGCAGATAATATTCAGCGATAAGCAGTTATAACTGTATGAATTTTGCGTTGATGCTCCATTTAAGTTAGTGGATTCACAGCATTTCACTTTTGATTAGATTCATATTATTTTCTCGTTGACTTAATCCATCACTCAATGTGGGCAGTCGATGATGAGTATATTCGTCCTAGTTTTATGCAAATGTTGTACTTAACAGGTTGTTAGCTTAAAAGTCAATATAATTTGTGAAAGAGTGCAACAAGTTCTGGCAGTTCAAATTGGAAGTTCAATCAAGTTCTGGTTAAATCTACAAGTGTTCAAATGTTGTCCATCCCTTAAGTCGCAGGAACGACTTGAGTTAGCTCGAGACTCTTTTAGATCGTCCAGTTCATGTCCAAACGACCTAACATAGGTTGGGCTTTCCTAAGTCGCTCTGCTTGAGTCATGAAGTTCATTAGTTATGTTCCTATAAGTTAAAGCTATGCTACGAGTTAAGTTAGGTCGTTGGTTCTTTAAGTCGTTCAGCTTTAAGTCGTATGCTATTTTGGTAAGTTAAGTCGCAGTCCCTTATGTCGCTCGGAGTTTGATGATCAAGTCGCTAAGTCGATCACAGAGTTAAGTCGCGCGATTCATTAACAAACTGCTAAAGTCCTAGGTCGTTCAAGGTTCCTAAGTCGAGTACGACCTAACTCTCCTTAACTCGCTAACTCCTCTTCTTTCAATAAATCGCCTAACCCACTAACCCGTTAACCTAATAACCTGTTAGCCTCTCTACAATAAAATCCACCATCTCTCCACACCACCAGATCATCCAAAACCAATTCAAATCGCCTCGGATGCATCATAAACACGATGCACTGTTGTGCTCTCGTGAATCACAGCAACAACATGTCCAATAACGATCAAAAGTGGATCGTAACATGATTCATGGCGAAATGCGGCATGTGAAATCGGGATAGGGTCGAAAATTGGGGGATTCACAATTCGGTGATGGTCGTGGTTGGATTATGGTCGGAATTCACTTACGTAGTGTGATTGTAGAGATGATCGGCGACTGGTTGATTTGAATTCTTCGTTGAGAGCTTGGAAATCTTTCGAAGGCGGGTTAGAGTGTTAGAGCAGGTAAAGAGAAGAAGGAGTGATCTCAACGACTTATATACAGGGGCATAGGAACACAAATCGGCATGGACGACCTAACTCTCTCATAAGTCGCTCACGACTTAACGATTCAGGAAGGCGCGAGTTAAGAGATATCGAAGCACACGACCTAATTCCTAGGCGTATACTTCGAGGGGCAAGTGTTAACCCTCTTTTATTCAGCGACCTAGCGTCCTACCCAACCCAACGACTTAGCGACCTAAGGCATATGCGACTTAACGATCTATAACAAGGCAACGACCTATAGCATAAAGCAGCTGAGTAAAGGCAACGACCTAAGGAGTTAAAGCGGGAGCGACCTAACGACCTAGCGATCTAACGGGTTAAAAGCAGAGCGACCTAACGAGTTAACGGCCTAGCTATTCAATGAAGACAGCGACCTAGCGAGCTAAAGAAAGAGCGACTTAACGACCTAAGGAACTCCAGAGTTAAGTCGCATGCCCTGCCTCTTCTATTAAGTCACTTACGACCTAATCTTGCCAAGATAACTTCTGCATTACTCATACTAGGTCGCTCTCAGCCTTTATCTCGGCCAGAATGGTTCCATTAAGTCGCCAACGACTTAAGCTACCTCGCAACCTCTTAGGTCGCTCACGACCTAAAACCTAACGACCTATGCCCAGTTTTCTCCTATAAATACCCCGCCTACTTCGCACTTCAAAAAAGAAAAACGAATTTTTGGAAATGCCAAGACTCTGCTGATTTCTCTACTGACTTCAACACTTCAAAGGCAAAGGATACTTCAAAGAATCTTCAAAAAGAATCAAGTTCATTCAACATGAATCGAAAGAGCTTTTCTACATCAAAGTTCTGATTACTTGTCTTGATTGAGTTGTAATCAAAGAGTTATTGTAAAATCTGTAATCGAATCAGTCATAGAAGAGATTAAGTGGACGTAGGCTTGACTTTGAGCCGAACCACTATAAAACTGTTGTCTTTTTACTGTTTTCTGCTATTCTCTGCTTATTTTTAGTTCCCGTACCAACGGGTGGTGCTTTCACTATATCACAAATTACACCGGGGTGTTAGCGTATATTTTTCATGTTAACAGATATTAATTTTTTATTTAAGAAATATTTAATGCGGGAAACAATTTTATTACAATAATGTTGCTTTTATTATGCGTTTGTTATACGTGAAAAACATTTGGGGGACATAGACATTTTTATTCGAGTACTTTTGTTGGTGGTGGAGGCTGCAAATTGATAGTGAGATTTCATTGATGGGTGGTCACGAAGGGATGTGGTGCATGCTACAAATCCGTAATGATATTCCCTTGATGTGTGATCGTAAATTGGATATTATGTAAGGTATTTTTGGAATTTTGTAAAGGCATGGTGGAAATCCTATGGATTGAACTTCCATTACGAATAGTAGAGATATGGTACTACTAATATGTGTATGCATACCATATATATTATATATTCAAGCATATTTATATATTTAGGCATTAATATACCCGATAGGCATAAAAAAGTTTCATATATACATACATATATATATATATATATCTTTGTGTGTGTGTATAATTTGTATGTATATAAAATAGATATATATATATATCCCCATATCAATATGTTTATATATATATAAGTTATAGTTATACACATATTAATATATCATTTTGTTACCATTGCATGCTATGAATATATACACGTGATATATTAAAATAAACATTAAATTAAATGTATTAATATGATCGATTAATTATAAAGAAAATTATAAAGTAAAATATGATTTTATTAATAACAACTAGATTGGATCTAGTCAAATCCATTGAACCTCACAGGCCTACTGTGGTCTAAATAAGGAATTTTCTAAAATCTACCTTATTTAACCACTACAGATCGAGTTGAATCCTTCATTAAAAATATTAGGAGAAGTATGTAATCGATTATGGTTACGAATGTGTTGTAATCATGAGTCTTGAATTGATATATAAACAAATACTTACTTTTTAAACGTTTCTAGTTAAGATGTATCAAGAAGAATATTGATATACCTGTTGAGACTAGTTTACGTGCTGCTCCCCATAGATGAACGGTGAATTACTCATGTTGGAAAACAAAGGGGTTACATACTTATGCTTGTTTCGAACAATCAAAGTACAAGAAAAAAACCGTCTTCTACAGGTTAATATAACTAAGTCAACATAAAAGATCTTATGGTAATGGTGTATAGAGTCTTTTGACTTGAAAGCATTACCTATATTAAGTAAGTTGACTATACTTTGACTACGGTTAAACACTTAGCATGACGACCATGTTTCAACTATAATTTAGTATGTTTGAATTACTTAAAGTGAAACACTACTTAATAGAGGGTTCGTCTCTTTCATCATAAAAGATCGGTGGATTATGTAACTAGTAGTCAAAATAAAGTCAAAATCACTAGCCAAAGTAAATTTGTTAATAGATAATCTTATTGGATTAAACTAAGGACTTCAAAAGGTCTATGTAATTAAATACAGATACTAGTAGAGTTTTTGACCTTAGACCAAACTTTGGATATCTAAGTGATACAACGATGATGAAAAGAATATATGTACAAAATATTGTTACTAGTTGAGCTTGTTACATATTAAAACTAGATTTTGCCTAAATGATCTGAAAGCGTTAATTTTTTTCCTTATAATGTACTTCGAAAACATCCACATAGGCTTTTGAATTGTTTAATTATGGATTGAGGACCAAGTTCACACCTGGGAGTCAACGCAACTGTTCAATTATTTTTAAATTGAACCAGTGTAAAAAAATAATGTTATAAATTTTATAAATTAGTAATGAAATAATACAATTTTTTTATTAAAATTTTAGGCATTTTTAGTTGTTTCTTTAAAGCCCAAATTCAATTAGAATGATGTATAAAAGTTGTATGTCGGTTCGACTAAAAAGGAAATCAAATAAAGGTGGCCAGCCATATTTGAATAAGGGGAATATAAACTTAATCTTCTAAGTTTTGAGAGAAAAGTGGAGATATTTTTGTATCTCCTTGGTTAAAAATAGATGGCCACCAATTCATTTCTCTCTACACTAATTTGTACAAATCTATCTCCAATTTATCATTGTTGAAGCCAAGGCGACGGCTTATATTATCATATAAATAATGAAAATTTACTTTCAACTTTAAAAATAATAATTTACTTATTACACACATATATATACATATAAACCATTTTATGATTTAAATTTATTATATAAATATATATTATAGGTTTTAATAAAATATAAATATAAATAAATGAATTAACAAATTTGCTTACTCCTATATTTTAATCAATTTGACTCATAATGTATACAGAAGTAGATTTCCGTTCGTAGGTGGGGGCAATGGAAAAGGGTTGCCTAGGTCTGGTACCAGACCCAGGTTCAAGCCCTGCCTTGCACGCATTCTCGCAAAAATAGTACCTAGAGGTTATAGGTGTCATGAGTTGAAGCGGATAGGAGTTCACCGATCCGCTGGGTTCTCCTAATTATATTAAAAAAATGTAGATTGTCGTATAAACGTCCTAAAAAGACAATCTTTTTGGTGAAATGATTTCGGTTGGAAAAGAAATAAAAAACAATTATTTTTTGGTTATAAAGCCAAAAATATTTTAAAATTTAAATGTTTGAATTTATTAAATCAAAATATGTTATATATAATCGAATTTTAATTGCATAAAAAAGAATAAATAAATCTTAGGTGCAGCCACATTTTGTTAAATAAAATACAAAATGTTATAATATCTGTAAATATAAAAGTGAATATGCTTTTGTATTTTTCTATTTAGTCCAACATCTTGTGATATGTTACAACTCATGCTCCAAGGCCTATATATAAAGGAGCCTATGTAATGTAATTGAATAACCAATCTCTATGTGTTACTGATATCAGGGTGAATAACATTTTCTCCTCTCCCTTTCTTTCTAATGGCTTCTTATCCCTTTTTAGTTTATAATACGTTATCAACACAATCACTAAAAAAAATTATAGATCTACAATTGTAATAATCTATGGAATCAGATCTATTCTTTTTCAGATCTAATTATAGATCTCAAAATGGTAAGTCATTTTTCTAATCTGATTGATCTAATCTTTCAAATAATTTTTTTCCTTTTTTAGATCTCATTCCATTCTAGATCTACTTCTTCAAATCTGAATCTATTGTCTTATCTTTTAGATTTTATTATATTAGTCTTATAATTTTAGATCTTATATAGATCTAAACGTTGAGATCTCATTCTTATTTTGTTAGTTATTATATTTCAGATCTAATTTTTTTTGTTGCTATTTTTCTGATCTTATTATATTGTAGATCTCAATATCATGCTTATTTTTTATGTTTTCGAGTTCATTTATTTTGGAAATCAAGTTTGAACTTGACAAAATTTGATATTGTTGATTCAAGCAAATTTATTGAATTTGATTGTATTTAGTTTGGACATGGATTTGAGAAATCAAACATGGTTGGTAAATGGAATTTTCATTTTGAAAACCTTTTGATTTGATTTAGATTTGAATGAAGGCTTTGAAAATTATTTTGACATATGATTTATATTTCCAGGAATATTTTATTGTTTCTTAGAGAAACAAATATAAAGATAATACGTATCTAGAAGATTGTCTCAAGTTTAGATCTAACATTGATTTTGATTTAGCACATCTGAAGTAAATGGAAACATTAATAAAAGCTTACATGATAAGCTTAATATCTCCTAATGTTTCCTTTGAAAAAAGGAAAGGAAATAAGAATTGAGAACCTGCGGTTTCTATAATGATAAAAGGTTGAGTTTCTATAAATCAATGAATTACAAGTTTCCTCAAAATAAAGAATCAGTAGTTCTAACTAAAGAAAAAAAGAAGGACCGGAAAATTTAATTGTCAAACGAAAATAGGTTTTGACGGCAACCTCAAGTTGTGTAAAGAAATTATTTTAATTGAAGTTGTATAACTCAAAGTCTAAGACCTAAAGTCTTGAATTATGAAAAGACTTTGTGATAAAGTTTACAAGCTTAAATTCTTATCAGAATTTTTTTAATTTGTCAAAATGTACAAGCTTCTAAATAAAGAAGTTTACACAAAATTTGAGAATTCATAACAAATTAATGAACTTGATGTTCATGAATTAGAAGCCTGAAGCTCTATTGAAATTGTGTAAAATGATAAGGTTATACTTCTTGAAGAAGTTAAAGGAAAATAATAAATCATCATATGAGATAATGATGCTGCATTCAAGAGATTACAAAAATCTCCAAATGAGTTATACCTTACCTTATTCTTCACATTTACATTATATTAACCAAATATCTTGAAGATATTATGTTATATGATATTTCAAACATCATCGGATTGAAAAAGTATCTACTAATTTAGTCTTGGAAAGGGATGTTTATTATTTGGTATGAATTCAAATAACATTTTAATTTATATGTTGTAGTTAGTTTAGATTATTTTTATCAATTATTTACTTCCAATTATAGAAAAGTATACATGGTCAATTAACAGGTTTTGCGTAAATGCAAAGTCTAATTTCATTTCAATGAGTAACTATAATTTAATTATTCTCTTTGTTGCATTCTCATTAAGAAATCTATGATAACTCAAACTTGAAGTTTGACAAGTACTATATAATAATTAGTAGATCTGGTTTTTACTAATCATGAAAAAAAAATCTCTATCTTTTGACAAATTACTTCTATGTACATATGGCTAGCTATTTAGTTATAGAAATACATTTTAACATTCCCTAGAATAGATAATTCATATGCCATACTGTTTATATTTATGGATATGCGTGTGTATATTAATCCCTTGAAGAGATGTTTTAGAGATTTATTTATATTTATATTGCAAAATCTAACATCCCAGAAGAGATGTTATAGGAATTTTATTTTTGTTACATTGCAATTCCTTAAAAGGAAACACTATATTACCTGAAGGAATATCATATAAAAGTTTCGTAGTAATAACAATAATTTATCCCAAAAAAAGGGAATTGTATACCGATATTACACTCCATAAGTAGTGGTTTTATCTCTTGCATCTACTTTCATTTAGTGAATCTAATTTGGTTATTGTATTTAAAGTTTGATATGCCATTTCAAAAGCAGTTACAATAAAAATCTCCATCAGGGATATTTTATGCTACTGTAAAAGTAGTAATTATGTAATTTATATAAAAGAAATATTGTATATTTATATGGCATTTCAATAGTTTGCATATATATCACTCGAAGAGATAAGTTCGCTCCAGAAGTAGTGATAATATATCTTTAGAAGTGACTTTATATTTGGAAATGATAAAATATCTCTAGAAGAGATTTGTTCATATATTTGGTAATTTTATCAAACCAAATAAGTGTACAGAAATTTGATTATGAAGGATCCTAATTTAATTTAGATTAGATCGTAAAAGTTTGAGATTATCTCAAGAATACATTGTTTTATGTTCATATGTCTAATTATATCATAAAGGTCATGTTCCTAGTTATTATTTCATAAGAAATATTATATGCATAATCATTCCTTGAAGAAATATCGTTAAATATTCTTCTGAAGAGATAGTCTATATGTCATAGTTCATGAAAGCTATAAATAACATCTTGAAGAGATCTGTATGTGCAACAAATATAATTGCATATTTTTATAAAATACCAAGTGTCCAGAAGATACTCTTATTTATTTTTTAAGTATCTCTTTTATTTGAACTCTCCAAAAGAGATGTGTAGAAATGTCTATATGCAATTATAAATTATTCTCTGATGAGTAATCATAATTAATGTCCAAAACTGATATTTGAGATATAATTGAGGAATAAAAATTAACAACTTGAAGTTGTGTGTATATTTTTTCAAACTAGAAGCTCGATATGGTTCCAAACTAGATGTTTTGAACATTATCATGCGGTTTTGACAGATTCACATTGACATTGATCTATAAATAGAAATTAATAGTTTTGATTCTTGTAATAGTTTGTTCTAAAATCACTAATTCAAATGAGAAAGAATATGAAAATTTATAATATATATGTAATACGTGAACGCACGTATATATCCATATATGTAAATATTCAGCTAACAACTTGAAGTTTGTTATGAGCTCATCTTATAGATTATGAATAGATATTATTTAGTGATTTAAAATTCAATCAACATAAATGTTGAATGACTTGAAGTCGTGTATGTATTCAATCAACATATATGGATATATATATATACACACACATATATGGATATATAAGTAAATTCCTCCAATTGGCTAGATCAATGAATGAGAACAAACTTGTGACATCCCGGGATTTCTGGCAATATTATTTTAACAAATATTTAATTAAAGTAAATAAAATGCAACTTATTATTTTAAAAATAAATATATATACATGTAATCATACACAATAATATGTATAAAAGTGGAAATAAATATTTAATATAAAAATGGGAATAAAAATATATAAGATAAATTATATAGTTATGTGTAAATATAAAGTATACAAATTGGATGGTAGACTTGAAACAAATAAACAAAGAAGGAATATACTCAACTATGAATCAAGTATGGAATGAATAAGGCAAAGCTTTGTATATGGAAGGCTTGCAAATGAGGATAACAATATATATTCAAGTACATACAGATAAGTATCAATTTGTAAACCTGGAAGTAAACCAAGAACTAAAATGCATAGCTCAAATCTAATAACATGTAAATATAGATGCATTCATATTTCAAAACAATAAGTTTTAAAAGAAAGAAAAATATAAATCAGTTCATATCAAAACAGAATAAAGAAATTGAGTTAACCAGATAAGACCTCCCTAAGCATGCTGTTATCTTGTATTTATAAGAATGCATCTTGCTACTTTATGTTCGTTTTGAAATCGTACAAAAGGAATAAGATAAATCATGTTGTACATAATATAAAAAAAATGATATGTAAGCTTATGATACAAGACAACCTGTATATGGAGTGTACTCACAATATAAAGTGAATACAAGTTGACATAATAGAAACATGAAGGACACTTACATTTAATGCTAGCACAAAATGAGTCATTTCGCAACCTTTATAAAATCATTTCAGTTTTCAAAATTTTGCCCGGTCAAAGAAGAAAGAAAAAAAAATCTCTGACCTAGAAATTTGAAACAAAGGAATGTTCCAGCATCTAAAAAAAAATATATCACCTGTAAACTGTTTTCTATATATATACATCCTCTTTGTTTCAGTTGGTTCTCAAGACTAAACAAATCAGAAAGTTAGCATCACCATTTCAAAACTTAAATAACAATTCAACTAAACAAGTAGGAAGATTAAAAGTATTTGGGCTAGCAGTTGTTTTTCAAGCAGGAAGTTGCTCTGTTCATTGTTCTCAGGTGAGTATTCCAATCAGTTCAAATTTTGATCATAACTTGATGCTTATGATACTGATGTGTGAATAAGGTTGTATATGTTTATAAGAATGACTGCATGTGTGTATATATACATGTTGGGCTGTGTATAAATGAATGCATGTCTAGAAATGATAACCATCTCTCTGTTTAAGACTTTAGTGAATAAACACTGAACTTAAACCAGTTTAAAAATCTATAAATATGTTTGTAAATTAGTGATGAATTTTTGAAAGAAGGAAAAAATAAACAAATAAATAAATATGGTTTATAATGTTATACCTGAGAATGTAGATGTGCATTTGCCTGTCAACTGTATGTATAAATTTTGTTCTCTGTTCAACAGTGTTTTCAGGTGAGTAACACTTTAATTCAAACCCATAACTTAAGCTAATAAGGCATGATTCTCTCTGTGATCATATATATTCTTGTGTATGTATGTTGTGCCAGTATCTGTGAACATCTGTTTCATGTATGCTCTATTATATGATGACCTTTCTTTGAGTAAATGTGCAAACGAACCTTTCTCTCCTATTTTAATAACTGTTTGGCTGAAAAGTGTAAACAACAATTGTTTCTTTAACAAAAAAATCTAGATGTTAAAAATTTAAATAAGTTAAACTAGTAGCTAGGTGACTCTGTAAAACCAAGAAAACTTACACAACTTTAATTATGTTTAAAATCAAACTTCTGATTTTAAAGATGTAAGAATATAAATTGAAACTACAAACAAATTTATGATTTTTAAAACAAATTTTACAATTTTTAAAACTTGAGTGAAGAAGCAGTTTTAGTTTTTCTGTTATGAGCATTTTGGTGTGCTGTGGCTTACCTCGTCGACTGGAGAAGTCGTGGGTTGGTCGAGAGGTAGAGGAGTGATGGGTGAAGCTAGGGAAAATGGAGTCAAGGTGGCCAGATCAACGTGGAGCCGGTGGCCACGTTTTCTATTTTGTAGACCTAGTTTTTAAGAGCCATGGGTATTTGTCTCGTTCGAAGTCGTAGCTCGATCGAGTGCCTCGATTTTCTGGGTATTGGTGGTGGGGCGATTGACGAAGGCGTGGCCAAATTTTCAGGTGCTCTGGTGGTTGGAGTTTGGAGTATGGCATCTTTCCAGGTCGTGGTTTTCGTTCCAGTTTCATGGCAGGTACTCGATTTCGATCGAGGGTTTGTGATGATGATCGGAGGGCTGGGTTAGGGTGTCGAGGTGATCGCCGATGTGTGGAGATGGACGTGGTCGTTTGGAGATGATGAACGGAACTGTGCACGTGCACAGTTGGGTGATCGGGTGACTGTGTTTTTTGTGGGGATGACAGGGAAATTGAACTCGAGAATTACTCGAGTAATTCTTCAATTAGCTCGGGTGATTTCATGAAAAGCCTCGAAGTAGAAATAGGGTGACTCGGGTAGGAAACTGTTCCTAAGTTTTTAGCAGTGTCCAGGTTAACTCGAGATTTTCTCGAGTGAATTTCATTTTTTTTTCTCGGGTAATTTTACATTTTACTCGAAGCAAACTGATGTGTCTCGGGTTGCTTTGGTTTCAAGTGTAACAGTACAGATTTTTGACAGTTTTTAAAATCTGTTGGTTTTTAAATTTAAAATCACTGTTAAACTGAGTTTGATTAAGTGTTTAAAATTTAGATTTTTGAAATAAAAGGAAGTTTTAAATATTTATATTTATTTAAGTAATTTGACCATGGTTACCTAAAATTAATCAAAGGATTAATTAAGTTTGTTATTGAGGAGTAATTAATTGAGGGTAGATAATTACTGAATGCTATTTATCAAGGTGATTGATATATGTAGTTTGAAGATTGATTTTCCTTAATGTAATTAATCTAAATAGAAAAATTAATAAAATATAATTAGAGGTTAATAATAAATATAATTAATGATGTAATTAAGGATTTGATAATTTGGAATATTAAATCAATGAAGTGATTAAAATGTAATCTATTAAGTATGAATGAAATTAATTATAAATAATTGATTTATGAATTTATTTTAAGGTTAATTGTTACAAATGGTTAAGGATAATTACTTGAACAACTTGGGTTAAGATGAACTGAATTCGAAGAGATTGGAGTCGGGTATTAGTTAATATCCGAAACCACTTTGAATTCTTATAATTTGATATGTGAAGCTAATGGGCTGAAGTGTTATGACTTAAGTAAATTGGACTATTTAAATCTAAGTTTTGGCACTTAGAAATTGTCGTGTGAAATGGTTGACGTCTATAACAACTTGTGAAGTTGTAAGATTGATAGGAGTTACCCCGGGTTTATATAGGTTATATACTTTCGCATTTCATGTTGATGGGTTTACTCACGCTGGTTTCCAGCCTGACCCGGGTGTTACTTTTTGGTAATGCTCGGGTCAGACCGAGTATTACAGATTTTCAGGTAAGGACGTTCTGGAGCTTAGGAGATGAGCTGGATGGCAGGACGTATGGAGTGTTTCCGCTGTGACTATTATTTCTGTTTATCAGAGATATATTTGATTTGTATATACTCAGTGTTGTGTATGAGAGTAACTCTGATGTATTATAAAGCAAATTGACAGATATAGTATTCTTTTATAAACTGCTATTATTTGATATTATATTTTATCCGCTGCGAATGTGAGAATCTGTATTGTGTTTCTGTTTCTTCTTCTTCTATCTCTTTCTTCTTTTCCTAACTATTTGGAATTTTCGGGATCGAAAATTCCGGGTTGTTACAGTTGGTATCAGAGCAAAGGTTAAGCGAAAACCTTGGCTCTGGTGGGTTTACTCATCAAGGATAGGGTCAATAGTACCCTAAAATGAGTTGAGAGTATTATATATGAGAGCGTACTTGTTATTTTCTTATATAAAGATTTTAAAATGGTTTTAAAATTTAATGATTTTTATATAAGTTTATCTTTTGATATATAGAGAAATAATTTTTCCTAATTATTAAATATATTAAAGAAATTGGTTGTTAAATCATTGGAATCAAATAGAATAATGAGAATTAAGAGTTAATAGTAATTCAACCAAATTGTAATTGAATAAAGATAAATATTGAAATGGATCCAAATTGAAATTAAAATCCTGAATTTGTAAAAATGTTTTCAGAATAAAGATGATAATGAATTGGTTTCCAAATATGATAATCTTGGTTATTATCATAAATGGTTGTTGTATTTAATAATGGAATGTGTGTTAATGAGTAAGCAAAATAAAATGTGTTAAGGATATAAACTTAGATGAGTATAACTTGTAAATTAGAACAGATTTAAATTGTGAAGTTTAAACCTAAGTTTAGAAACATTTAAATTGTTTCAAAGTGTTAAAAGAAAAGAATAAATAATATTGTTAGAATATACTTGAATGTGATCTTATTTTAAAATAAGAAGCTGTTTGGAAACTTAAAAAAAAAAGGTCTGTCTTAAATTAAAACCGAAGGTGGTTTAAAATTTAAATGTATAGCCTGGTAGGCTAAGAAATAAATATGTATATATGGACACAAAGATGGTTTGAAAATAAACTCTAAATGTTGAGTTTTAAATTTGGGAAATGAGGTGTGATATCCAAGGTAATAAGTTTTTGAACTTATAAGATTTATTAATGTGAAGTTTAAAATTTGAAGTGGGAATTCAAATTTGAGTAAGTTTGGCGAGATTAAATTGAATTTAACTTAAGGGAAGTTAAATAAGTTGGAATAAACAACCTGAATTGGAAATTTCAAGATGAAATTGAGGTTTAACTTAGGAAAGTTAAATGGGTTGATTTGGTAGGGAACCATATGTGGTCTCAGATAGGATTGAGGTCTGGAATGGGTAGTGGATGATGAATGTTTTAAATAAATTGGATGATAGATTGGGTAATATCTATCCCAATATTGAAATTAAATGGAATTAAACTTTAATTTGAAATTACTTAAGTAATTTTGATTTTTAAGATAAAAATTAAATATGGGATCACTTTGAACATTAAGATTTGAATGTTTAAAATGAACATGTAAATGGAAATGATTAAGGATTGGTTCCAAGATTGAATTTGGGTAATAAATTGAAATTCAAAGATTTAATTATTTAAAGGGGGTTTGAATTATTATTTGAACTTTGAAATAAGTTAAGTGAAGATAATTTAAAATGGAATTTCGAGAATTGAACTCAGAAATTAAATTGTTTAAAGATATTGATTTGAAGATAAATGTTAATTGGATTAAGGGAATAAATCAACATTTGAAAATTTAACTCGAATTTATATAATTCGAGATGGTTTGAAATTGAGATTTAAATTGAATTAGTTCAAACTGAATTTGATTTGAACTAATGGGAATTGTGATTTATGATGGATAAGTATAAAATTCAAATGAGAAATTTGAATTGGATTAATTTGTAATAAAATTGAAGTTATTCAAATTGGGATTGAGTCAATTTAAATGTAAGTGGAAATTTAAATTGAATTTATGGAAATGGAGATGGGGTATTAAACAGTTTGACTCTGGACTATTTTCAAAATAAATTGTTTAATATAAACCTATTTTTCCAAACTATTTACTACACAACTATTCTTTTTAAACCTAAAACTATCTTAAACCTGTTTTACAATTACTTTGGAACTATTTAACTATTTTACAACTGTTTTATAAACTAATTACTATTTTTCTACTACTTTATAAACTGATTACTGTTTTTCAACTATTTTATAAGTAATTAATATTTTTCAATTATTTTACAGTTACTTAACTATTTTACAGCTATTTTACAAATTAATAATTATCTTTCAACTATTTATCTATTTTTAAAATTTTCAAGCTATTTTGTAAATATAAACTGGTTGGAGTTCAAACTGTTATTGAGTAAATACCCAACTGAGATAAGAATTGAAGTGATAATCCAAGTGGGGATTTAGCCAAATGTGAATAAGTGAATAAAATCAAAGTGAGGGTGAATAGAAAGGAAATTGATTTAATTAACTGATAATTAATGAAGATAAATACGTAGGATGTACGTATATTATTCTATTCGCATAGTGATTTGATCCAGATTTGAGCACAAAATTTCGAGATAGTATTATCGATCCGAGTTGGGATTTTTTGCTCGATTTTCAACGGCGAACCTGGATATGGATTTTTGATTGGTTCTGGATATTCTCTATCATAGGTGTGACTATGCAAGGAGAATGACGGTTTCTGATCAAGAAACCAGATCTGAGTCCGCACTAGGAAGTCGGGTGGACGATACTAGTTCGGAAGTGAAATTATGTGATCGAGTGAGCAATCAGATTGGTATTGCGTACGAATGATATGGGGACATCGTACGGGTTGAATGAAATTGGCATTGAAAATTTGTGGATAAAAACTGAAAAGATTTTTGAAATTGAAAGTATATTTTGAGAAATTGACAATGAATAAAGATGGAAATTTGATTTTGAAGTTGTAGATAAAAGGTTATAAGATGATTTTTGAAATGGGAAATATATTTGTGAATATATGAGGAACTAAAATAAAATAAATTTAAAATTTATATTTCTATGGTAGAAATTAACTTTATGGAAATAAAGTGGAAATTGAATATTTTTCTGAGTTAAAGTTTACTTTATAATAAAAGTAAGAAATTTGACAAGTGACTTTATAAAGTAATCAAATTTGAATATTTGATTGGGAATAAACAAAGTTACGTATCTTTGTTATATATGATAAAACTCCCCTTATTGAATCCATTGCTAGAAGAAAAAGGTTTTTGGAAGTTTTGAAGTATACAAAGGAAACTTATACAAGTATAAAGTGATTTAAAAATTTTCCAAGAAAATTATATATATGAATATATATATAAAAGATTTTATGAAAATGGTTTTGAGAAAAAGGTTTTGGGAACCTTTGGATTTGGAAAAGGCTTTTGATTTTTGGATAAAATCAATATTGGGATTTGGAAAAGCCTAATTTGAGAATTATCGATTTTGGGAATCGATTTTGTGTAAAGGAGCTTATATGGAATTCATACTAGGTGTATGATTTGGAAAATACTATATGTGTATAGTATAAAATGTTTTGAGATTGACTTTGGGGAAAAAGGCACTCCCTTAAAATGAACTTCTCAGGAGTGCCACAGGGTGGTACTGCCTTGAGCCTCAAAGGGGTAGGTTCTAAAGTTGATCCTGTGAGGAGTCCGGACAAAACTAGTTCCTGAGGATTATTTGTGTAGCGAAAGTCGAGGGGCTGGTGCCCACAGAGGCATTTGGGTTATGCTGTGACGACAGTATAACTCGATGTCACTGCGATCTACTGCAGACCATAGCGAAAGTCGCGTGAGCCGCTGAGAGCCAACAGTCTATGTTTGATTTTATATCGGTAGACTGCGACACTATGGTAACATAGCGAAAGTCTTGTGTGCCGCTGAGAGCCAACAGTCTGCGTTTGATTTTATATCGGCAGACTGAGATCTATGTGGGAGTGGAGAAGTTTCATTTTGACAGCGAAAATCGTGTGTGCCGCTGAGAGCCAACATTTACATGGACTTTTGCTGCGACAGCAACGTAACCCTGGATGTAACTGCGATCTGTCGTGGGTTCTATGGTGTAATCAGTTACATGGACTTTTGCTGCGACGGCAACGTAACCCAGGATGTAACTGTGACCATGGATGGGGGTGATGATTTCCAGAGCATTCTCACCAAGATATTTCCTCTATTTTCGAAACTGTTTTCTATATTTTCAATAAAATTATTTTTCAAACTATTTTCACTGGGTGTTGAAAATGAGTTTATCGAGTACTTATAGATTTTCAGTCCTATGCCTGATCAACGTATGACCGAATTTCTATGAGAACAAGGATGGACTTGTTGAAACATCGGGTTATAAAAGTATTTTTATAAAAACTACTTTGAAATAATATTATATATGGATATTTAAAAGTATTTTAAAGGTGATTAAGAATATTTATCTGGTTTTAAGCATTTTAATAATTCTGGTTGCGTTCCTTTTCGAGGACGAAAAGATTCAAAGGGGGGAGGGATGTGACATCCCGGGATTTCTGACAATATTATTTTAACAAATATTTAATTTAAGTAAATAAAATTCAACTTATTATTTTAAAAATAAATATATATACATGTAATCATACACAATAATATGTATAAAAGTGGAAATAAATATTTAATATAAAAATGGGAATAAAAATATATAAGATAAATTATATAGTTATGTGTAAATATAAAGTATACAAATTGGATGGTAGACTTGAAACAAATAAACAAAGAAGGAATATACTCAACTATGAATCAAGTATGGAATGAATAAGGCAAAGCTTTGTATATGGAAGGCTTGCAAATGAGGATAACAATATATATTCAAGTACATACAGATAAGTATCAATTTGTAAACCTGGAAGTAAACCAAGAACTAAAATGCATAGCTCAAATCTAATAACATGTAAATATAGATGCATTCATATTTCAAAACAATAAGTTTTAAAAGAAAGAAAAATATAAATCAGTTCATATCAAAACAAAATAAAGAAATTAAGTTAACCAGATAACACCTCCCTAAGCATGCTGTTATCTTGTATTTATAAGTATGCATCTTGCTACTTTATGTTCGTTTTGAAATCGTACAAAAGGAATAAGATAAATCATGTTGTACATAATATAAAAAAAATGATATGTAAGCTTATGATACAAGACAACCTGTATATGGAGTGTACTCACAATATAAAGTGAATACAAGTTGACATAATAGAAACATGAAGGACACTTACATTTAATGCTAGCACAAAATGAGTCATTTCGCAACCTTTATAAAATCATTTCAGTTTTCAAAATTTTGCCCGGTCAAAGAAGAAAGAAAAAAAATCTCTGACCTAGAAATTTGAAACAAAGGAATGTTCCAGCATCTAAAAAATATATATATATCACCTGTAAACTGTTTTCTATATATATACATCCTCTTTGTTTCAGTTGGTTCTCAAGACTAAACAAATCAGAAAGTTAGCATCACCATTTCAAAACTTAAATAACAATTCAACTAAACAAGTAGGAAGATTAAAAGTATTTGGGCTAGCAGTTGTTTTTCAAGCAGGAAGTTGCTATGTTCATTGTTCTCAGGTGAGTATTCCAATCAGTTCAAATTTTGATCATAACTTGATGCTTATGATACTGATGTGTGAATAAGGTTGTATATGTTTATAAGAATGACTGCATGTGTGTATATATACATATTGGGCTGTGTATAAATGAATGCATGTCTAGAAATGATAACCATCTCTCTGTTTAAGACTTTAGTGAATAAACACTGAACTTAAACCAGTTTAAAAATCTATAAATATGTTTGTAAATTAGTGATGAATTTTTGAAAGAAGGAAAAAATAAATAAAAAAATAAAAAAATATGGTTTATAATGTTATACCTGAGAATGTAGATGTGCATTTGCCTGTCAACTGTATGTATAAATTTTGTTCTCTGTTCAACAGTGTTTTCAGGTGAGTAACACTTTAATTCAAACCCATAACTTAAGCTAATAAGGCATGATTCTGTAATATCCCGGAAATTTTGACAATATCAATTTAATAATCTGTTGAATAATTAAATTGATATGGATAATCTTTGATAATAAGATTTGAATTTAATTTAATAATCTGATTAAATTAATATTAATTGATGATTTTATCTTTTAAAATCTAATAAGATATTTTCTATTTGAATATATATATATTTATTTGTATATATTTTAATAGAAGCTTTGGTAAATTGGAAATTTAGATTTAATTTAATCTGGACTTTTCAAAGATATTTAAATAAGTAATTTTATAGTTTTAAAATACTTCAGGTAAATATTTTAATTGATTTAAGATATTTTTAACTTAAGTTTAAATAAATAAGATTTACAAAAATTGGTTTGTTTTATTTCTTTTAAATATTTCTTGATAATATAATCTCTTGTTTAAATTATAAAATATGTTATTTTCAAATAACAAGTACAATGTATTATTTTTAATATGTATGAATTTTAAATGCTAAAAGGAATTGTTATTTTAAATGGAATAAATAGTGTATGTAAATATATATAACTTAACTTTTAAATTGAATCTTAGGATTTAATTTAACTTGAATTTGAATTTAAGTTTTGAAATTCAAAAGAATAGATATTTAAATTGTTTTGGATTTTAGAATATTTGTATAAACTTTTATGTATAAAATATAATTAGTTTTTGTTTCTCTTTAAAAAGTAATATATATATATATAGATAAGTGTTTAATAAATTAAGAAAAAGACTTTTATTTACTTTTAAAATAATAAAAAAATATGAATAATTACTTAAAAGACATGTGTCTTTATCTAAAGCTTTATTTTAACACTTGTAATGTAAGTAATCAATGTAATGACAAGTGTCTTAATTATGTTCATTTTCTTTTATTTTTATAAAAATCATAAATTTACTTATATAAACATATACATTTCCTTTACTTCATTCTTTCTAATCTCTTTTCAAAACCAAGAGAACTCAGATTTTTCTCTAAATACAAATCTGAAATCAATATACTTTCAGATCAGAATTTATACAAATCAGATTAGTAATCAATATTTCTCAAACCCTTCTCAAAAACCAATTCTCTAAAAATGAAAATCTGAAATCAGTAACCACTTCTAAAACTAATCCTCTAATCTAAGATCTGGAAATTCATAGATAGCTTTCAATCAAAATTTATACAAATCAAAGATTTGTAATCAACTCCTCAAACCAGAAAATTCAATACCCTGTCTCATTTTGAAAACCACAATTTCAAAGCCTGTAACCCAGTTTGCAAACCTGAGGTCTTCAGCATGAATTTCTTTTCAATCTGGAATCATCTCAACAACTTAGTGTTTCCAGCAGCATGCATGTAGTTTATTCAATTTAAAGCCAGCAACTCAAGTTTTTAATCAAAAGAGGCATTCAGATTTTAGAGTTTCAAAAGCTTTTCAAAACTATAAAAGGCCCTGTCTCTGTTTTGCCTGGTGAGTAACTTTTAAACTTAAAATAAAATAGGATTGCATGTTGAATCTCTGTGACATATATAAGTATTGATGTATGAATAAGTGCATTCTCCTGTTTGTATATATGAATGTGGTGTATGGATGTATATGAATTCTGTTTTGTTCTGTTGCCAGACCCAAAATGTCTTTTTATCTTTTACCACTTGATTTAGTTTTATTAGGACTTAACTTATAAGTAAGTATTGTTTAATTATCATATACTAAGGTTTAAAAAGCCTAGTTAAGTTAAATTCATACCTGAGTGTCTCTGTAAACAAAAACAACAGAGACATGTTATATAAAAGTGAAAATTAGAACTTTGTAATTTATTAAGTCAGATTTATAAATTGAAAACATAAATGATAATATGATTTTTAGCATGAATATCATAGTTTTTAGTCTAATATAATAAGAGCAGTTCTGGTTTTAACAAAAAGGGGAAAACTTGTAAATTCTGGTTACCTATTGATAGTAAAGGGCCGGGATTGTTCTTGTGGGTAGAGGAGCCATCAGAGAATCTGGGAAAAATAGTTGATGGAGATGCCAATTCTTTTGGTAGCCGTGGTGATGGTTTCTTTCCTGTAGCCCTAGTTTTAAGTTAGGATATGAATTTGTTTCGTTTGTTTTCATGGATGGACCGAGTGTTGTAAGACTTTGGGAAATGGAAGTTTAGGTATAGACGAAGACATGGCCAGAGAATTAGTTTCTCTGATGGTCGGAATCGCGAGTACGAACTATGTTGACAGGCTTTGGAAATGTTGTCTGGTTCCTGGTTTTAGATTTTAGGCTCGATTTCGAGTTCGAGCAGTGATCGAAGTAGTGATGGTAGTTTTCTGGTAGGTGGATGATCGTCGATGGGCGGAGATACTCGGTGATGGCCGGAGGCGTCGATCTTGGCTGTGCACGTGCACGCTCGAGTGTATGTGCTGGTGGCAGTTTCTTTGGGGATGGAAGAAGCGAACTCGAGAATATTGTTGTTTGGCCCGGGAGATTACTCGTGTGTTTGAGGGATTGTCTCGAAGTATTTGGAGCTGGAATGATGAACTCAGGTGATAAGGAAGGTCTCGTGATCTTTTGAGTGTTTGTGCGAGGAAGACTCGGGGAAATTAGGGTGGGGACTCGAAGCAAATTGGCTGGGTTCGAGAGTTTTAGTGTTGACAGGTTTTATACCTGACTGTTTTGAAATTTAAATTTAAATTAAATTTTGAAGTAATATTAAGCAGTAAATCAAAGTTTGATTTATAAAGACAAGTTTAGTTTTAAACTTTAATATTAGATAATTAGTTTATGAATTTAAATGTTTAAATAGGTTAAGTGTAAATATGTTTAAATGTTAAATCTAAGAAGAAATTTGATTTAAGTTCTTTTAAAAACTTCTTAGAAAATATAAGATTTTTAATAAGTAAAAGTTTTTAAATTGGTTAAAAACTTAGTTAAAAATAAATTGGTATTCATTTTAAATACAACATTTAAAATGAAATTTAAAAGTAGATTTGAAATGGATGTTTCAAATATGAATGATAAATGATAACTTGTTTATCAATAAGAATAATGGTGTATCTTAAAGTAATTAAAGATTTATGTTCATTAAATTAATTAGGAAATTTAATGGATAATTAAATTGTTTGATTAATTAATCATTTGGATTAATTAAATAGGTAATTAAAGGATTAAACTAATTTATTTATGATTAAGATAAATTAATTAGGGATGATTAATTTGTAGTTAGGAATTATAAATTAGAGTAAAATTAATGGTTAGGAATTAATTAATAAGTAATTAAATATTAATTAAGTTATGGTTAACACTTAATTAATTAAATAATTAGAGATTAATTAATTGGTTATTAAGATTTATTAATTTGAAATTAATAATAATTAATCTAAGTTAATTACTTGAGAAAAGTAATTAAAGGGTTGTTAATAGTTAATGAAGGTCATTAACTTGAGATTATTTAAATAAATAATTAATGTGATTAATTTTGATAATTTATTTAGATTAATTGATTTAAAGATAATCATTTGTGAAAATGGTTTAAATGTAATTACTTAATAAAAGTAATTAAGGAATTAATTAATCATTGGTAATTAATTGAGTTAATTTGATTTAGTTAAGTTAATTAATTAAGTTTAATTAATTTAAATTAATCAATGGATGATTTGATAAATAATTACTTAATGTAATTATTAAGGTATGATTATTTAGGAAGTAAATAATAAGATAATTACTTGAAGTAATTAATTGATGGTTATGTATTAAGGAAAGTAATTTAAGTTTAATTACTTTGAATAATTAATCAAGGGATTAATTAAGAAATTAATTAAGGAGAATTAATTTAATAAATGAAAGTAATTAAGGGTAGTTAATTACTGATTGAAGATTAATCAAAGGTGATTAATAAATGTTGTTTAATTAAAGGTTAATTACTTAATGTAATTAATTTAATTAAGTAATTAATAATTAATTTGTAATTAAGAATCATTAATATAATTAATGATGTAATTAAGATTGATTAATTAAGTAATAATTAATAAATGAAGTAATTAATCAATATAATTAATTAAGGATTAATGTAATTAATTTTAGTTGATTAACTTAATTAATTTTAGTTAATTAATTAATGATATAATTAAAGGTTAATTACTATAAATGGTTAATGATAATTAATTTGAGTAATTAATTAAAGATAAATTACTTGGATGTAATTAAAAGATAATTAATCAAAGATGATTAATTGAAATGAATTATTAGAGGATAATTAATTAATTGATTGTAATTAATTAATGGTTAAGTAAGAAGGATTTATAAAATAAAGTAATTAATTTAATTCATTTTAAATTAATTAGAAATGGTATAAATCATTACTTAAGAATGGATGATAATACTGTATGCTTTGCATTGATTGATATCTCTGATGAGATATATGCTGTATAATATGGATGTTAGTTGAATTGTATGGATTATCTGATAATGTTGATTATCTGTTGTGAATTATCTTTCTTTGTGCATAAAGATAATGAATTAAATTGTTTTAACCTTTAAAACAACTTGGCCTTAAAAGATACGCTTTGGATTTCGATGAGACCGGGATCGGGTTTCCGTATACCGGATTTCCAGGTCTGGAGACCCGAATACCACATCGATCCAAATTAACGATAGGTCGTGAATCAAGTGAAGATGAAGATTCAGAGTGCAAGGGTTATCGTCGTTAACTCTGAGGGTGATTCCAAAACGAGTGTAACGAGATAATGCCTTCGGTTTCGTTCGAACCCGGAACGAACTTGTATGGATTGAATGCTTTCAGAACATCGTCAGGTGGACGATGAGCATTCTAAGTGATGTGTTCTTTTCTAAGGTAATCGTGACCTCAAGCCTCACAAACCGGGAATGGCTAAAACAGGGGAGGTGCAATAAGGTTAGTGGGTAGCACCCAAGTAGGACAAGATTACCTCTGTCTAGAAGTCCCTTCTTATTTCGGCTTAGTGTGTGCGGTTGCTGATCCCAACCGTGAGGTATCTTGTGCGGGAATTATCCAGTAAGGGATGTTCCGACCTTGTGTTGCAGGGGATTGGGAGTGATCCTCGGTACGGTGATCTAGGCCACGTACTGTGACGGGCGGTACCCCGGTAGCCCTGCCATTGTATGGAATCCAAACTCCAATAAGTGCCGTACGTATTAGTTGTGCCCAACTATGTTGGAATGTGAGATGTAAGCATTTCAGCTATTTCCGTATTTTACTTGAAAACCCTAGACCCTATTATAATATAACTGGATTTCCTATCAAATGTTTTGGTTAGCGTAAGGTAAAAACTTTTCCATGTTTATGTGTGGGAAGTCTTACGTGATACCTTTGTTTTCAAAAGGTTTTGAAGTTAAACAATTTTAACCCGTTTACTCACACCAGACCCATGTCTGACCCAAGTGTTTATTTTCTGTTTTATTAAACCTTGGGTACTCAATTTTTACGAGTAGCCAAGGGATTCAGGTTAGCTTTGACGAATCTATGGAGGAGATATGGAGCAGGAGGCTTCAACATTCGTAGATATATAGTATTACGCTGTGTTGGTTTCTCTGAGTCGTTTGTTTGAGTTGTATCTTGTGTTGTATAATAGACAGGTTTTATAACTGTCTATTTTGTGATGTATAAGTTGTGTACTCTGATTATCTAAAGACTATGTAATAGTTATGTGATATATTATATTTTTTTCGTTCCGCTGTGAGATTCTGATATTGTTTAGTTATTTCTTTCTCTTCTTTTCTCTTTTCTATCCCTTTCTTTCTTATTAACGATGCGACTTTCTGTGGAGAGAAAGTCGTGGTCGTTACTGTAATATCCCTGAAATTTGAGCAATATCAATTTAATAATCTGTTAAATAATTAAATTGATATTGATGGTCTTTGATAATGAAATCTGAATTTAATTTAATAATCTGATTAAATTAGTATTAATTGGTAATTTTATCTTTTAAAAAGTTAATAAGATATTTCTATTTGAATATATATATTTATTTATATATATATTGTAAATAGAAGCTTTGGTAAATTGGGAATTTATATTTAATTGAATGAATAGTTATATATGTATATATATAACTTAACTTTTAAATTGAATCTTAGGATTTAATTTAAATTGAAATTGAAATTTAAGTTTTGAAATTCAAAAGAATCAATATTTAGAATTGTTTTGGATTTTAAAATATTTGTATAAACTTTTATTTATAAATATAATTAGCTTTTGTTTTTCTTTAAAAAGTAATTATATATATAGATAAGTATTTAATAAATAAGAAAAAGGCATTTATTTACTTTTAAAATAAATAAAAATATGAATAATTACTTAAGAGACATATGTCATTTTTCTAAGGCTCCATTTTAACATGTGTAATGTAAGTAATCAATGTAATGACAAGTGTCTTTTTATTTTCTTTTTCTTTTATTTTTATAAATCATAAATTTACTTACATATATACATTTGCCTATCTTCACTTCATTCTTTCTATTTCTTCTTTTTAAAACCAAGAGAAGCTCAAAATTTTCTCTAAATTAAAATCTGAAATCAGTGAACAAATTTTCCTCAAACGAAATCAAAGATTTGTAACACTCCTCAAACTTCAATTTCAAATCAACCTGTAATCAAGCTTGCAACTCAAAAGATCAACCTGCAACAATCTCATTTTCAAATCTCAAGTCAGTCTGCATTTTTCAAAACCTGGAAACATCTCAAAGCTGTCTGCATTCAATCATCAACCTGGAAGCCAACATGCATGTGTTCAAATCCAATAAGTAAAGCCCAGCAAATTCAAGTTTTAAAATCAAATTCAAGAAGCTTGCCAGTCTACAGTTTCAAAAGCTTTTCAATAAGATAGGCCTCTGTTCATCTTTGTTAAGGTGAGTAACATTTTTGATAATTACTGAAGTTAAATAATTGTTGCCTAAGTTAGTAAGATTTTAATTGTCTGATTTTCTCTGGAAATAAGATTGCCTATGTGTATGTTTATGAGTATATTTGTGAATATACATATGAATGAATGATGTGTGCATGGATGCTATTATCTGTAATGCCTCTGTTCCCATATTCAAGACCAATGTTTTTGTTTTAAATCCCTATCTCATGATCTAAGCATTGCTATGAATTGTGATAATTGTGTTGTGGTGTGAATGTTTATAGTTGATTCTGCATATACATGAATGTATATAGGTGTGCATGTTGCTTTGTATCAATGTGTCTCTGTTTTCTTTAATTCCAGGCTCCAGTTTTGATTTCAGATCATTACCCCATGATCTAGTCTTGATTTGGATTTAAGCTTTAAACAAAATTAGTTTGTTTCATCATAAACTAAAGTTTAAAATTTAATTAAGCCCAACTTCAAACCTGTGTGTCTCTGTAAACTAAAAACAACAGAGCAATGTCTATAATAGTGAAAACTCAAACCTTGTAATTCGTAAAACCAGGAGTATAAATTGATTTCTTATACTAAAAATTGATTTTTAAAATATAAATCATAATTTATAGCTTAGTAATGAAGGTGCAGTTCTGGTTTTAGCTATAAATGAATTTTGAGTAACTTTGTTGATCTCAGTGTATTTGGGATGTTGTCTTCTTCAATAATGATAGTGGAGTGATCAAAGATGTAGGGAAAATTATCTGGAAAGTGTTTAATTCAAGATTAAGGTAGCAGTAGTGGATTATTTGCTAGAACCCTAGTTTTAACGAGTCTTGTTAATTTTATCACTGTGGTATATCTAGTAGATCGAGTGCTTCAAGATTTTTAGGGAGGGAAGCTTGGTCGTTGATGAAGTAGTGGTCGGCGTTGCAGAAGCTTTGGTGGTCGGGATTTCGAAGACGAGGGGTGTTGACAGGCTTTGGAAATTGTAGTCTGTGTCCCAGTTTTGATTTTAGGCTCGAATTTTGATTTCGCTTCTAGATCGAAGATTGAATGGTCGGAATTAGATCGGGAGGTGATCGCCGACTTGCGTGTGTGGTCGCGAGTGGTCTACGTTGATGGCGACGGTGGTGCAGGTGCACAGTGATAGTTTTGTGTCAGATGTGATTTGGGGAAGAAGGTACTCGAGAGTTATTCGAGTAGAATCGTGTTTTTGATCGAAGCACTGGAGTGTTGAATCGAAATATTTGTGAAGAGAGCTCGGGTGTGTTGGACTCAAGTGACAGGGAAAAGCTACTCGAGATTTTCGAGTTTTTAGGCGTGTGAAACTCGGAGCAGTTAGGGTATCGACTCGAAGCATTTTTGAGTAGGCTCGAGTTCATAGTATTGCCAGGTTTTAAAACCTGTATGTTTAAAAGTTTTAAACTGAATTTAATTTTGTAAAGAAATATTTAAACAGAAGATTTAAATCTGAGTTAATCTGGAATCTAATTTAAATCTATATCTCAGATTTGAAATAAAAGAAAGTTTTTAAATTAAACTGTTTAAATAACTTTAATTGTTAAAATGGATATTAAATGGGTAGAATTTAAAAGTAAATTGATTTAAATTCTTAAGTTCTTTTATAAAATTAGTATTTCTTCACCATATGATTTTAAGAGTTTGTAAATGGATTTTTAAAGTTTGTTAAGGTTAAATTTTTATTTATTTTAAATCTCATATTTAAAATGGAATTTAAAAATAAATTTGGAAGTTAAATGTTTTCAAATATGTTTTGAATGATAAATATCATTAATAAGGAAATGTTTTCTTAAGACTTAATGATTTGTGATGAATTAAATTAATAAGGTAAATTAATATGGATAATTAATTAATTCAATTAATTAAAGATTTGAGATTAATTAAATTATAATTAAGAATTTAATTTAATTAAGGTTTAAGATTAATTAATTAGGAATAATTAATTTGTAATTAAGGATTGTAAATTAGAATATTAATTAATGATTAAGAATTAATTAATAAGGTAATTAAATATTAATTAAGTTATGGTTAACACTTAATTAATTTAGTAATTAGAGATTAATAAATTGGTTATTAAGATTTATTAATTTAGAATTAATAATAATTAAAATAAGTTAATTACTTAAGAAAAGTAATTAAATAATTGTTAATGAAAGTCATTAACTATGGATTATTAAATAATTAATTAATGTGATTAATTTTAATAATTAATTAGATTAATTAATTTAAAGATAATCAATTATGGAATTTGTTTTAAATGAATTACTTAATGGAAGTAATTAAGAATTAATTACTTATTGTAATTAATTGAAGTTAAATTGATTTAGTTTAAGTTAATTAATTAAGTTTAATTAATTTAGAATAATCAAGAGATGATTTGATAATAATTACTTAATGTAATTATTAAGGTAAGTTTATTTAGGGAAGTAAATAATAAGATAATTACTGGAAGTAATTAGTTGAATAAATAATTTTATTAATAGAAGTAATTTGAGTTAATTACTTTGAATAATTAATCAAGGGATTAATTAAGAAATTAATTCAGGAGTAATTAATTTAGTTGATAAAAGTAATTAAGGGTAGTTAATTACTGATTGAAGATTAATCAAGAGTGATTAATATATGTTGTTTAATTAAAGGTTAACTACTTAATGTAATTAATTTAATTAAGTAATTAATAATTAAGTAATTAATAATTAAGTTGTAATTAAGGATCATTAATTAATATAATTAATGATGTAATTAAGATTGGTTAATTAAGTAATAATTAATAAATGAAGTAATTAATCAATGTAATTAATTAAGGATTAATGAAATTAATTATAGTTGATTAAGTTAATTAATTTTAGTTAATTAATTAATGAAGTAATTAAAGGTTAATTACTATAAGTGGTTAAGGATAATTAATTTGAGAAATTAATTGAGAATAAATTACTTGGACGTAATTAAAAGATAATTAATCAAAGATGATTAATTGAAGTGAAATATTAGAAGATAATTAATTAATTAAATTGTAATTAATTAATGGTTAAGTAAGCAGGATTTATAAAATGAAGTAATTAATTTAATTCACTTTAAATTAATTAGAGATGATATAAATCATTACTTATGGATGGATGATAATACTGAATGCTTTGCATTGATTGATATCTCTGATGAGATATATGCTGTATGATATGGATGTTAGTTGAATTGTGATGATAATATGGATTATCTGATAATGTTGATTATCTATTGTGAATTATCTTTCTTTGTGTATAAAGATAATGAATTAAATTGTTTTAACCTTTAAAACAACTTGGCCTTAAAAGATACGCTTTGGATTTCGATGAGACCGGGATCGGGTTTCCGTATACCGGATTTCCAGGTCTGGAGACCCGAATACCACATCGATCCAAATTAACGATAGGTCGTGAATCAAGTGAAGATGAAGATTTAGAGTGCAAGGGTTATTGTCGTTAACTCTGAGGGTGATTCCAAAACGAGTGTAACGAGATAATGCCTTCGGTTTCGTTCGAACCCGGAACGAACTTGTATGGATTGAATGCTTTCAGCACATCGTCAGGTGGACGATGAGCATTCTAAGTGATGTGTTCTGATTAAAGGTAATCGTAGCCTCAAGCCTCACAAACGGGGAATGGCTAAAACAGGGGAGGTGCAGCAAGGTTAGTGGGTAGCACCCAAGTAGGACAAGATTACCTCTGTCTAGAAGTCCCTTCTTATTTCGGCTTAGTGTGTGCGGTTGCTGATCCCAACCGTGAGGTATCTTGTGCGGGAATTATCCAGTAAGGGATGTTCCGACCTTGTGTTGCAGGGGATTGGGAGTGATCCTCGGTACGGTGATCTAGGCCACGTACTGTGACGGGCGGTACCCCGGTAGCCCTGCCATTGTATGGAATCCAAAATCCAATAAGTGCCAACGGACTTGATTGTATAACCCACTTTGTGGCTAGTATGCTGGAATTTAATAATGTAACAATTTCAGCTATTTCATATTTATTTGAAAACCCTAGACCCTATTATAATACAATCGAATTTCCTATCAAATGTTTTGGTTAGCGTAAGGTAAAAACTTACCCATGTTTATGTGTGGGAAGTCTTACGTGATACCTTTTCTTTCAAAAGGTTTTGAAGTTAAGCAAGTTTAACCTGTTACTCACACCAGACCCATGTCTGACCCAAGTTGTTTATTTCTGTTTTATAAACTCTTGGGTACTCAAATTTTTACGAGTAGCCAAGGGATTCAGGTTTAGCTTTGACGAATATTCTGGAGGAGCAATGGAGCAGGAGGCTTCGGCGTTCGTAGATATAGTATTCCGCTGTGTTGATATCTGTGATAGTGTCTTGTCTTGTATTTGAGTTGTAATGTCTAGACAGATGTTTATAACTGTCTAGTATATGCTGTGTAACTCTGTAAATTGTTGTATACTATGTAATAGTTTATGTTATTAATATAATTTATTCGTTCCGCTGTGAGATCGTTGTTGTTGTTTCTTTCTCTCTTCTCTTCTTTTCTATTTTCTACCCCTTTCTTTCTTCATAATGATCCGACTTTCTGTGGAGAAAAAGTCGGGTTATTACAGTTGGTATCAGAGCATAGGTTGAGCGAATGCCTAAGCTTTTGGTTAATTGAATATCAGAGCACTAGGTTGAGTGAATACCTAGGTTCAGAAGGATTGTTCATTAGAGATAGGATCTGTAGCAACCTATTTGAGTCTGAGTATATATATATACGAGAGCGCGTATTTGTTAGTTATATAAAATGATTTTATATTGTGTTAATTGATCGGTTGAGTGGTATATGGATTCTGGTCAATACGAGTAGCTAACGTTATTGATAGGGATCTCTAAACACTTGAACCAGGCCAACGGACACAATATTGTTTTAAAGAGGTAAATGAAATAATTTTACCCAGAAATAATTTCTATATAAAAGGTATCATTTTATATATATATCTATTCTACCTATATGTTGGGTTACCCGTACAGGTTTTCCAATATAGGATATAAAGGTAGATAGGGTAGTGGTGTGTGTAACACGACTACCAATGGTTGGAGTCTGAGTATTGAGGTTGGAAGTGTATCTGTCGAGACTGTAGACCTAATACCGTCTCGAGTAAGCTTTGATGTGGTAAAGGATTTCATCGATCTCCGAAGGAAACTATAATGGTTCGGAGTTTATCTTTGAAGTGTGGATGAGTAGAGTTGGATCTGTCGATGAGGCAGAAGTGAGTGATGGTACCTTGATACCTCAGGTAATAGTAGCTGTATGATGAGATACAGTGACGATGGATGTTCCCGAAGATGTTTTCTTTGGAACAAGATTAAGGAAGTGTGTATGCTTCGGTGTTGTGGCTGAGTTCAGCATGGTGTTTCTGTTTGGTTTGGAGTTCGAGTTTCTCGAAGATCTTTGGAATAGGAAGTCCTTGGCATCAGTGTCAGCAGTGCAGCTCAGAGTATTCTGTGATGGCAGGAAGTTTTCTGGATGAGCAGTTTTTCTGAAGGTGAAGTTCAGAAGTAGTAAGAGTAAATCCATTTCTTCGATGGATTGGATAGTTAAGTATGAGCTGTTCGGATTGTGTAAAGAGGAACAGTTTTTCTTTGGAAATAGGTTGAGTTGATCGTAAAAGTGACTTGCGATTGTGTGAGTGCTCTCTTGGGTTATTGAAGTTTTTCTGGATGTCTTCAGGAAGTCGGAAGATTGTCCGCATCTGAAGATTGAGTTTTCTTATCGACTGAATTCCAGGAGTGATACCGGTGGTTCAGCCTAGTTGAAGGATGATTTCTAGAGATAGAGTTGGTGAAGCAGCTCAAGTTTGATGGAGTATCTGAGTTTCTTTTATGGATCTGTTGAACCATTTTCTGTGATGTGTTGTCCAGTTGTGCTTGTGTTCTTCATCAGCATTTTCATTCTACCTCAGATCAGCGTGGTGCAACAGAAGCAGTTTTGGAGTGTATCTCTGGATAGGAGAAGTAAGTTTGGAGATCTACTGAATTGTGGAGTAAAGTTGTGTTTTGGATCTCTTCTGTATTCTGACTTGGATAAGTATTTGGACTTCTGAATTGAATTGTCAGTTTGGATAACTGGAATTCATTGTGTTTTACGTATCTCTGAGGGAGTACGTGTTTGATCTATTTCTGGTTTTTGAAATCAGCAGTTCAGGAAGTTTGGTAGTTAAGTCAGACTCGTCTGTAGTCTGATATCCTGTTTAGTTCTATAGGTCTAGATGAGTAGGAACTCTGTAGCTTCGTAGTTTGGATTGTTTGTAGAGCGAGTATTCCGGTATATATATATACTTGGGGAAACTCGAGAAAATTCTATCCAGAATTTTATCTGGATAATTAAATTTGTTTGTTTGGATGATTGGTTGTTATGGTTGCTAGTATATGGTTGATAATATATGTTGTGATTTAAAACTAAAATCTATAATAAGATTATTAAATTACCTTTGTTTAAATTTCGGGGACGAAATTATTTTAAGGGGGAAGGAATGTAATATCCCTGAAATTTGAGCAATATCAATTTAATAATCTGTTAAATAATTAAATTGATATTGATGGTCTTTGATAATGAAATCTGAATTTAATTTAATAATCTGATTAAATTAGTATTAATTGGTAATTTTATCTTTTAAAAAGTTAATAAGATATTTCTATTTGAATATATATATTTATTTATATATATATTGTAAATAGAAGCTTTGGTAAATTGGGAATTTATATTTAATTGAATGAATAGTTATATATGTATATATATAACTTAACTTTTAAATTGAATCTTAGGATTTAATTTAAATTGAAATTGAAATTTAAGTTTTGAAATTCAAAAGAATCAATATTTAGAATTGTTTTGGATTTTAAAATATTTGTATAAACTTTTATTTATAAATATAATTAGCTTTTGTTTTTCTTTAAAAAGTAATTATATATATAGATAAGTATTTAATAAATAAGAAAAAGGCATTTATTTACTTTTAAAATAAATAAAAATATGAATAATTACTTAAGAGACATATGTCATTTTTCTAAGGCTCCATTTTAACATGTGTAATGTAAGTAATCAATGTAATGACAAGTGTCTTTTTATTTTCTTTTTCTTTTATTTTTATAAATCATAAATTTACTTACATATATACATTTGCCTATCTTCACTTCATTCTTTCTATTTCTTCTTTTTAAAACCAAGAGAAGCTCAAAATTTTCTCTAAATTAAAATCTGAAATCAGTGAACAAATTTTCCTCAAACGAAATCAAAGATTTGTAACACTCCTCAAACTTCAATTTCAAATCAACCTGTAATCAAGCTTGCAACTCAAAAGATCAACCTGCAACAATCTCATTTTCAAATCTCAAGTCAGTCTGCATTTTTCAAAACCTGGAAACATCTCAAAGCTGTCTGCATTCAATCATCAACCTGGAAGCCAACATGCATGTGTTCAAATCCAATAAGTAAAGCCCAGCAAATTCAAGTTTTAAAATCAAATTCAAGAAGCTTGCCAGTCTACAGTTTCAAAAGCTTTTCAATAAGATAGGCCTCTGTTCATCTTTGTTAAGGTGAGTAACATTTTTGATAATTACTGAAGTTAAATAATTGTTGCCTAAGTTAGTAAGATTTTAATTGTCTGATTTTCTCTGGAAATAAGATTGCCTATGTGTATGTTTATGAGTATATTTGTGAATATACATATGAATGAATGATGTGTGCATGGATGCTATTATCTGTAATGCCTCTGTTCCCATATTCAAGACCAGTGTTTTTGTTTTAAATCCCTATCTCATGATCTAAGCATTGCTATGAATTGTGATAATTGTGTTGTGGTGTGAATGTTTATAGTTGATTCTGCATATACATGAATGTATATAGGTGTGCATGTTGCTTTGTATCAATGTGTCTCTGTTTTCTTTAATTCCAGGCTCCAGTTTTGATTTCAGATCATTACCCCATGATCTAGTCTTGATTTGGATTTAAGCTTTAAACAAAATTAGTTTGTTTCATCATAAACTAAAGTTTAAAATTTAATTAAGCCCAACTTCAAACCTGTGTGTCTCTGTAAACTAAAAACAACAGAGCAATGTCTATAATAGTGAAAACTCAAACCTTGTAATTCGTAAAACCAGGAGTATAAATTGATTTCTTATACTAAAAATTGATTTTTAAAATATAAATCATAATTTATAGCTTAGTAATGAAGGTGCAGTTCTGGTTTTAGCTATAAATGAATTTTGAGTAACTTTGTTGATCTCAGTGTATTTGGGATGTTGTCTTCTTCAATAATGATAGTGGAGTGATCAAAGATGTAGGGAAAATTATCTGGAAAGTGTTTAATTCAAGATTAAGGTAGCAGTAGTGGATTATTTGCTAGAACCCTAGTTTTAACGAGTCTTGTTAATTTTATCACTGTGGTATATCTAGTAGATCGAGTGCTTCAAGATTTTTAGGGAGGGAAGCTTGGTCGTTGATGAAGTAGTGGTCGGCGTTGCAGAAGCTCTGGTGGTCGGGATTTCGAAGACGAGGGGTGTTGACAGGCTTTGGAAATTGTAGTCTGTGTCCCAGTTTTGATTTTAGGCTCGAATTTTGATTTCGCTTCTAGATCGAAGATTGAATGGTCGGAATTAGATCGGGAGGTGATCGCCGACTTGCGTGTGTGGTCGCGAGTGGTCTACGTTGATGGCGACGGTGGTGCAGGTGCACAGTGATAGTTTTGTGTCAGATGTGATTTGGGGAAGAAGGTACTCGAGAGTTATTCGAGTAGAATCGTGTTTTTGCTCGAAGCACTGGAGTGTTGAATCGAAATATTTGTGAAGAGAGCTCGGGTGTGTTGGACTCAAGTGACAGGGAAAAGCTACTCGAGATTTTCGAGTTTTCAGGCGTGTGAAACTCGGAGCAGTTAGGGTATCGACTCGAAGCATTTTTGAGTAGGCTCGAGTTCATAGTATTGCCAGGTTTTAAAACCTGTATGTTTAAAAGTTTTAAACTGAATTTAATTTTGTAAAGAAATATTTAAACAGAAGATTTAAATCTGAGTTAATCTGGAATCTAATTTAAATCTATATCTCAGATTTGAAATAAAAGAAAGTTTTTAAATTAAACTGTTTAAATAACTTTAATTGTTAAAATGGATATTAAATGGGTAGAATTTAAAAGTAAATTGATTTAAATTCTTAAGTTCTTTTATAAAATTAGTATTTCTTCACCATATGATTTTAAGAGTTTGTAAATGGATTTTTAAAGTTTGTTAAGGTTAAATTTTTATTTATTTTAAATCTCATATTTAAAATGGAATTTAAAAATAAATTTGGAAGTTAAATGTTTTCAAATATGTTTTGAATGATAAATATCATTAATAAGGAAATGTTTTCTTAAGACTTAATGATTTGTGATGAATTAAATTAATAAGGTAAATTAATATGGATAATTAATTAATTCAATTAATTAAAGATTTGAGATTAATTAAATTATAATTAAGAATTTAATTTAATTAAGGTTTAAGATTAATTAATTAGGAATAATTAATTTGTAATTAAGGATTGTAAATTAGAATATTAATTAATGATTAAGAATTAATTAATAAGGTAATTAAATATTAATTAAGTTATGGTTAACACTTAATTAATTTAGTAATTAGAGATTAATAAATTGGTTATTAAGATTTATTAATTTAGAATTAATAATAATTAAAATAAGTTAATTACTTAAGAAAAGTAATTAAATAATTGTTAATGAAAGTCATTAACTATGGATTATTAAATAATTAATTAATGTGATTAATTTTAATAATTAATTAGATTAATTAATTTAAAGATAATCAATTATGGAATTTGTTTTAAATGAATTACTTAATGGAAGTAATTAAGAATTAATTACTTATTGTAATTAATTGAAGTTAAATTGATTTAGTTTAAGTTAATTAATTAAGTTTAATTAATTTAGAATAATCAAGAGATGATTTGATAATAATTACTTAATGTAATTATTAAGGTAAGTTTATTTAGGGAAGTAAATAATAAGATAATTACTGGAAGTAATTAGTTGAATAAATAATTTTATTAATAGAAGTAATTTGAGTTAATTACTTTGAATAATTAATCAAGGGATTAATTAAGAAATTAATTCAGGAGTAATTAATTTAGTTGATAAAAGTAATTAAGGGTAGTTAATTACTGATTGAAGATTAATCAAGAGTGATTAATATATGTTGTTTAATTAAAGGTTAACTACTTAATGTAATTAATTTAATTAAGTAATTAATAATTAAGTAATTAATAATTAAGTTGTAATTAAGGATCATTAATTAATATAATTAATGATGTAATTAAGATTGGTTAATTAAGTAATAATTAATAAATGAATTAATTAATCAATGTAATTAATTAAGGATTAATGAAATTAATTATAGTTGATTAAGTTAATTAATTTTAGTTAATTAATTAATGAAGTAATTAAAGGTTAATTACTATAAGTGGTTAAGGATAATTAATTTGAGAAATTAATTGAGAATAAATTACTTGGACGTAATTAAAAGATAATTAATCAAAGATGATTAATTGAAGTGAAATATTAGAAGATAATTAATTAATTAAATTGTAATTAATTAATGGTTAAGTAAGCAGGATTTATAAAATGAAGTAATTAATTTAATTCACTTTAAATTAATTAGAGATGATATAAATCATTACTTATGGATGGATGATAATACTGAATGCTTTGCATTGATTGATATCTCTGATGAGATATATGCTGTATGATATGGATGTTAGTTGAATTGTGATGATAATATGGATTATCTGATAATGTTGATTATCTATTGTGAATTATCTTTCTTTGTGTATAAAGATAATGAATTAAATTGTTTTAACCTTTAAAACAACTTGGCCTTAAAAGATACGCTTTGGATTTCGATGAGACCAGGATCGGGTTTCCGTATACCGGATTTCCAGGTCTGGAGACCCGAATACCACATCGATCCAAATTAACGATAGGTCATGAATCAAGTGAAGATGAAGATTTAGAGTGCAAGGGTTATTGTCGTTAACTCTGAGGGTGATTCCAAAACGAGTGTAACGAGATAATGCCTTCGGTTTCGTTCGAACCCGGAACGAACTTGTATGGATTGAATGCTTTCAGCACATCGTCAGGTGGACGATGAGCATTCTAAGTGATGTGTTCTGATTAAAGGTAATCGTAGCCTCAAGCCTCACAAACGGGGAATGGCTAAAACAGGGGAGGTGCATCAAGGTTAGTGGGTAGCACCCAAGTAGGACAAGATTACCTCTGTCTAGAAGTCCCTTCTTATTTCGGCTTAGTGTGTGCGGTTGTTGATCCCAACCGTGAGGTATCTTGTGCGGGAATTATCCAGTAAGGGATGTTCCGACCTTGTGTTGCAGGGGATTGGGAGTGATCCTCGGTACGGTGATCTAGGCCACGTACTGTGACGGGCGGTACCCCGGTAGCCCTGCCATTGTATGGAATCCAAAATCCAATAAGTGCCAACGGACTTGATTGTATAACCCACTTTGTGGCTAGTATGCTGGAATTTAATAATGTAACAATTTCAGCTATTTCATATTTATTTGAAAACCCTAGACCCTAGTATAATACAATCGAATTTCCTATCAAATGTTTTGGTTAGCGTAAGGTAAAATCTTACCCATGTTTATGTGTGGGAAGTCTTACGTGATACCTTTTCTTTCAAAAGGTTTTGAAGTTAAGCAAGTTTAACCTGTTACTCACACCAGACCCATGTCTGACCCAAGTTGTTTATTTCTGTTTTATAAACTCTTGGGTACTCAAATTTTTACGAGTAGCCAAGGGATTCAGGTTTAGCTTTGACGAATATTCTGGAGGAGCAATGGAGCAGGAGGCTTCGGCGTTCGTAGATATAGTATTCCGCTGTGTTGATATCTGTGATAGTGTCTTGTCTTGTATTTGAGTTGTAATGTCTAGACAGATGTTTATAACTGTCTAGTATATGCTGTGTAACTCTGTAAATTGTTGTATACTATGTAATAGTTTATGTTATTAATATAATTTATTCGTTCCGCTGTGAGATCGTTGTTGTTGTTTCTTTCTCTCTTCTCTTCTTTTCTATTTTCTACCCCTTTCTTTCTTCATAATGATCCGACTTTCTGTGGAGAAAAAGTCGGGTTATTACAGTTACAGTGGTATCAGAGCATAGGTTGAGCGAATGCCTAAGCTTTTGGTTAAGTGAATATCAGAACACTAGGTTGAGTGAATACCTAGGTTCGGAAGGATTGTTCATTAGAGACAAGATCTGTAGCAACCTGTTTGAGTCTGAGTGTATATATATTTGAGAGCGCGTATTTGTTAGTTATATAAAAATGGTTTTATATTGTGTTAATTGATCGGTTGAGTGGTATATGGATTCTGGTCAATACGAGTAGCTAACGTTATTGATAGGGATCTCTAAACACTTGAACCAGGCCAACGGACACAATATTGTTTTAAAGAGGTAAATGAAATAATTTTACCCAGAAATAATTTCTATATAAAAAGTACCATTTTATATATATATATATATATATTTCTACCTATTTGTTTGGTTACCTGTTCGGGTTTTCCAATATAGGATATAAAGGTAGATAGGGTAGTGGTGTGTGTAACACGACTACCAATGGTTGGAATCTGAGTATTGAGGTTGGAAGTGTATCTGTCGAGACTGTAGACCTAATACCGTCTCGAGTAAGCTTTGCTGTGGTGAAGGATTTCATCGATCTCCGAAGGAAACTGTAATGGTTCGGAGTTTATCTTTGAAGTTTGGATGAGTAAAGTTGGATCTGTCGGTTGAACAGAAGCGAGTGATGGTACCTTGATACCTCAGGTAATAGTAGCTGTATGATGAGATACAGTGACGATGGATGTTCCCGAAGATGTTTTCTTTGGAACAAGATTAAGGAAGTGTGTATGCTTCGGTGTTGTGGCTGAGTTCAGCATGGTGTTTCTGTTTGGTTTGGAGTTCGAGTTTCTCGAAGATCTTTGGAATAGGAAGTCCTTGGCATCAGTGTCAGCAGTGCAGCTCAGAGTATTCTGTGATGGCAGGAAGTTTTCTGGATGAGCAGTTTTTCTGAAGGTGAAGTTCAGAAGCAGTAAGAGTAAATCCATTTCTTCGATAAATTGGATAAATAAGTGTAAGCTGTTCTGATTGGTAAAGAGAGAACAGTCTGTTTGGAATTAGGATGGGTTGATCGCAAAAAGCGACTTGCGATTGTCTGAGTGTTCTCTTGGGTTGTCAGAATTTTTCTGGGTGTCTTCAGAGAAGTCAGAAGTTTGTCCGCATCTGAAGGTTGAGTTTTCTTATCGACTGGATTCCAGGAGTGATACCGGCCGTACAGTCTAGTGGAAGGATGTTTTCCTAGAGATGGATTTGGTGAAGCAACTCAAGTTTTGCTGGAGTATCTGAGTTTTCTTTATGGATCAGTGAACCTTATTTCTGGAATGAGTTGTCCAGTCTGTGCTTGTGTCCTACCTCATATCAGAGTTGAGCAGCGAAAGCAGTTTGGAGTGTATCTCTGGATGGGAGAAATAAGTTTGGAATCTACTGATGTTGTGAAGTAGAGTTATGTTTGGATCTAGTTTGTGTTCTGATTTGGATAAGTATTTGGACTTCTGAATTGAATTGTCAGTTTGGATAACTGGAATTCATTGTGTTTTACGTATCTCTGAGGGAGTACGTATTTGATCTATCTTTGGTTTTGGAATCTGCAGTTTTGGGAAGTTTGGTAGTTGAGTCAGACTCGTCTGTAGTCTGATAGTCTGTTTAGTTCTGTAGATCTAGATGAGTAGGAGATCTATAGCTTAGTAGTTTAGATTGTTTGTAGAGCGAGTATCCCGGTATATATATATACTTGGGGAAACTCGAGGAATTTTATCTAGAATTTAGTCTAGATAGTTAGAATTGTTTGATTGGATGATTTGGTTGCTATGGTTGCTAGCATATGGATGATAGTATATATTTGTGTTTTGAATTTAAAATCTTTAATAAGATTATTAAATTACCTTTGTTTAAATTTCGGGGATGAAATTATTTTAAGGGGGGAGGAATGTAATATCCCGGAAATTTTGACAATATCAATTTAATAATCTGTTGAATAATTAAATTGATATGGATAATCTTTGATAATAAGATTTGAATTTAATTTAATAATCTGATTAAATTAATATTAATTGATGATTTTATCTTTTAAAATCTAATAAGATATTTTCTATTTGAATATATATATATATTTATTTGTATATATTTTAATAGAAGCTTTGGTAAATTGGAAATTTAGATTTAATTTAATCTGGACTTTTCAAAGATATTTAAATAAGTAATTTTATAGTTTTAAAATACTTCAGGTAAATATTTTAATTGATTTAAGATATTTTTAACTTAAGTTTAAATAAATAAGATTTACAAAAATTGGTTTGTTTTATTTCTTTTAAATATTTCTTGATAATATAATCTCTTGTTTAAATTATAAAATATGTTATTTTCAAATAACAAGTACAATGTATTATTTTTAATATGTATGAATTTTAAATGCTAAAAGGAATTGTTATTTTAAATGGAATAAATAGTGTATGTAAATATATATAACTTAACTTTTAAATTGAATCTTAGGATTTAATTTAACTTGAATTTGAATTTAAGTTTTGAAATTCAAAAGAATAGATATTTAAATTGTTTTGGATTTTAGAATATTTGTATAAACTTTTATGTATAAAATATAATTAGTTTTTGTTTCTCTTTAAAAAGTAATATATATATATATAGATAAGTGTTTAATAAATTAAGAAAAAGACTTTTATTTACTTTTAAAATAATAAAAAAATATGAATAATTACTTAAAAGACATGTGTCTTTATCTAAAGCTTTATTTTAACACTTGTAATGTAAGTAATCAATGTAATGACAAGTGTCTTAATTATGTTCATTTTCTTTTATTTTTATAAAAATCATAAATTTACTTATATAAACATATACATTTCCTTTACTTCATTCTTTCTAATCTCTTTTCAAAACCAAGAGAACTCAGATTTTTCTCTAAATACAAATCTGAAATCAATATACTTTCAGATCAGAATTTATACAAATCAGATTAGTAATCAATATTTCTCAAACCCTTCTCAAAAACCAATTCTCTAAAAATGCAAATCTGAAATCAGTAACCACTTCTAAAACTAATCCTCTAATCTAAGATCTGGAAATTCATAGATAGCTTTCAATCAAAATTTATACAAATCAAAGATTTGTAATCAACTCCTCAAACCAGAAAATTCAATACCCTGTCTCATTTTGAAAACCACAATTTCAAAGCCTGTAACCCAGTTTGCAAACCTGAGGTCTTCAGCATGAATTTCTTTTCAATCTGGAATCATCTCAACAACTTAGTGTTTCCAGCAGCATGCATGTAGTTTATTCAATTTAAAGCCAGCAACTCAAGTTTTTAATCAAAAGAGGCATTCAGATTTTAGAGTTTCAAAAGCTTTTCAAAACTATAAAAGGCCCTGTCTCTGTTTTGCCTGGTGAGTAACTTTTAAACTTAAAATAAAATAGGATTGCATGTTGAATCTCTGTGACATATATAAGTATTGATGTATGAATAAGTGCATTCTCCTGTTTGTATATATGAATGTGGTGTATGGATGTATATGAATTCTGTTTTGTTCTGTTGCCAGACCCAAAATGTCTTTTTATCTTTTACCACTTGATTTAGTTTTATTAGGACTTAACTTATAAGTAAGTATTGTTTAATTATCATATACTAAGGTTTAAAAAGCCTAGTTAAGTTAAATTCATACCTGAGTGTCTCTGTAAACAAAAACAACAGAGACATGTTATATAAAAGTGAAAATTAGAACTTTGTAATTTATTAAGTCAGATTTATAAATTGAAAACATAAATGATAATATGATTTTTAGCATGAATATCATAGTTTTTAGTCTAATATAATAAGAGCAGTTCTGGTTTTAACAAAAAGGGGAAAACTTGTAAATTCTGGTTACCTATTGATAGTAAAGGGCCGGGATTGTTCTTGTGGGTAGAGGAGCCATCAGAGAATCTGGGAAAAATAGTTGATGGAGATGCAAATTCTTTTGGTAGCCGTGGTGATGGTTTCTTTTCTGTAGCCCTAGTTTTAAGTTAGGATATGAATTTGTTTCGTTTGTTTTCATGGATGGACCGAGTGTTGTAAGACTTTGGGAAATGGAAGTTTAGGTATAGACGAAGACATGGCCAAAGAATTAGTTTCTCTGATGGTCGGAATCGCGAGTACGAACTATGTTGATAGGCTTTGGAAATGTTGTCTGGTTCCTGGTTTTAGATTTTAGGCTCGATTTCGAGTTCGAGCAGTGATCGAAGTAGTGATGGTAGTTTTCTGGTAGGTGGATGATCGTCGATGGGCGGAGATACTCGGTGATGGCCGGAGGCGTCGATCTTGGCTGTGCACGTGCACGCTCGAGTGTATGTGCTGGTGGCAGTTTCTTTGGGGATGGAAGAAGCGAACTCGAGAATATTGTTGTTTGGCCCGGGAGATTACTCGTGTGTTTGAGGGATTGTCTCGAAGTATTTGGAGCTGGAATGATGAACTCAGGTGATAAGGAAGGTCTCGTGATCTTTTGAGTGTTTGTGCGAGGAAGACTCGGGGAAATTAGGGTGGGGACTCGAAGCAAATAGGCTGGGTTCGAGAGTTTTAGTGTTGACAGGTTTTATACCTGACTGTTTTGAAATTTAAATTTAAATTAAATTTTGAAGTAATATTAAGCAGTAAATCAAAGTTTGATTTATAAAGACAAGTTTAGTTTTAAACTTTAATATTAGATAATTAGTTTATGAATTTAAATGTTTAAATAGGTTAAGTGTAAATATGTTTAAATGTTAAATCTAAGAAGAAATTTGATTTAAGTTCTTTTAAAAACTTCTTAGAAAATATAAGATTTTTAATAAGTAAAAGTTTTTAAATTGGTTAAAAACTTAGTTAAAAATAAATTGGTATTCATTTTAAATACAACATTTAAAATGAAATTTAAAAGTAGATTTGAAATGGATGTTTCAAATATGAATGATAAATGATAACTTGTTTATCAATAAGAATAATGGTGTATCTTAAAGTAATTAAAGATTTATGTTCATTAAATTAATTAGGAAATTTAATGGATAATTAAATTGTTTGATTAATTAATCATTTGGATTAATTAAATAGGTAATTAAAGGATTAAACTAATTTATTTATGATTAAGATAAATTAATTAGGGATGATTAATTTGTAGTTAGGAATTATAAATTAGAGTAAAATTAATGGTTAGGAATTAATTAATAAGTAATTAAATATTAATTAAGTTATGGTTAACACTTAATTAATTAAATAATTAGAGATTAATTAATTGGTTATTAAGATTTATTAATTTGAAATTAATAATAATTAATCTAAGTTAATTACTTGAGAAAAGTAATTAAAGGGTTGTTAATAGTTAATGAAGGTCATTACCTTGAGATTATTTAAATAAATAATTAATGTGATTAATTTTGATAATTTATTTAGATTAATTGATTTAAAGATAATCATTTGTGAAAATGGTTTAAATGTAATTACTTAATAAAAGTAATTAAGGAATTAATTAATCATTGGTAATTAATTGAGTTAATTTGATTTAGTTAAGTTAATTAATTAAGTTTAATTAATTTAAATTAATCAATGGATGATTTGATAAATAATTACTTAATGTAATTATTAAGGTATGATTATTTAGGAAGTAAATAATAAGATAATTACTTGAAGTAATTAATTGATGGTTATGTATTAAGGAAAGTAATTTAAGTTTAATTACTTTGAATAATTAATCAAGGGATTAATTAAGAAATTAATTAAGGAGAATTAATTTAATAAATGAAAGTAATTAAGGGTAGTTAATTACTGATTGAAGATTAATCAAAGGTGATTAATAAATGTTGTTTAATTAAAGGTTAATTACTTAATGTAATTAATTTAATTAAGTAATTAATAATTAATTTGTAATTAAGAATCATTAATATAATTAATGATGTAATTAAGATTGATTAATTAAGTAATAATTAATAAATGAAGTAATTAATCAATATAATTAATTAAGGATTAATGTAATTAATTTTAGTTGATTAACTTAATTAATTTTAGTTAATTAATTAATGATATAATTAAAGGTTAATTACTATAAATGGTTAATGATAATTAATTTGAGTAATTAATTAAAGATAAATTACTTGGATGTAATTAAAAGATAATTAATCAAAGATGATTAATTGAAATGAATTATTAGAGGATAATTAATTAATTGATTGTAATTAATTAATGGTTAAGTAAGAAGGATTTATAAAATAAAGTAATTAATTTAATTCATTTTAAATTAATTAGAAATGGTATAAATCATTACTTAAGAATGGATGATAATACTGTATGCTTTGCATTGATTGATATCTCTGATGAGATATATGCTGTATAATATGGATGTTAGTTGAATTGTATGGATTATCTGATAATGTTGATTATCTGTTGTGAATTATCTTTCTTTGTGCATAAAGATAATGAATTAAATTGTTTTAACCTTTAAAACAACTTGGCCTTAAAAGATACGCTTTGGATTTCGATGAGACCGGGATCGGGTTTCCGTATACCGGATTTCCAGGTCTGGAGACCCGAATACCACATCGATCCAAATTAACGATAGGTCGTGAATCAAGTGAAGATGAAGATTCAGAGTGCAAGGGTTATCGTCGTTAACTCTGAGGGTGATTCCAAAACGAGTGTAACGAGATAATGCCTTCGGTTTCGTTCGAACCCGGAACGAACTTGTATGGATTGAATGCTTTCAGAACATCGTCAGGTGGACGATGAGCATTCTAAGTGATGTGTTCTTTTCTAAGGTAATCGTGACCTCAAGCCTCACAAACCGGGAATGGCTAAAACAGGGGAGGTGCAGCAAGGTTAGTGGGTAGCACCCAAGTAGGACAAGATTACCTCTGTCTAGAAGTCCCTTCTTATTTCGGCTTAGTGTGTGCGGTTGCTGATCCCAACCGTGAGGTATCTTGTGCGGGAATTATCCAGGAAGGGATGTTCCGACCTTGTGTTGTAGGGGATTGGGAGTGATCCTCGGTACGGTGATCTAGGCCACGTACTGTGACGGGCGGTACCCCGGTAGCCCTGCCATTATATGGAATCCAAACTCCAATAAGTGCCGTACGTATTAGTTGTGCCCAACTATGTTGGAATGTGAGATGTAAGCATTTCAGCTATTTCCGTATTTTACTTGAAAACCCTAGACCCTATTATAATATAACTGGATTTCCTATCAAATGTTTTGGTTAGCGTAAGGTAAAAACTTTTCCATGTTTATGTGTGGGAAGTCTTACGTGATACCTTTGTTTTCAAAAGGTTTTGAAGTTAAACAATTTTAACCCGTTTACTCACACCAGACCCATGTCTGACCCAAGTGTTTATTTTCTGTTTTATTAAACCTTGGGTACTCAATTTTTACGAGTAGCCAAGGGATTCAGGTTAGCTTTGACGAATCTATGGAGGAGATATGGAGCAGGAGGCTTCAACATTCGTAGATATATAGTATTCCGCTGTGTTGGTTTCTCTGAGTCGTTTGTTTGAGTTGTATCTTGTGTTGTATAATAGACAGGTTTTATAACTGTCTATTTTGTGATGTATAAGTTGTGTACTCTGATTATCTAAAGACTATGTAATAGTTATGTGATATATTATATTTTTTTCGTTCCGCTGTGAGATTCTGATATTGTTTAGTTATTTCTTTCTCTTCTTTTCTCTTTTCTATCCCTTTCTTTCTTATTAACGATGCGACTTTCTGTGGAGAGAAAGTCGTGGTCGTTACAGATTCTCTCTGTGATCATATATATTCTTGTGTATGTATGTTGTGCCAGTATCTGTGAACATCTGTTTCATGTATGCTCTATTATATGATGACCTTTCTTTGAGTAAATGTGCAAACGAACCTTTCTCTCCTATTTTAATAACTGTTTGGCTGAAAAGTGTAAACAACAATTGTTTCTTTAACAAAAAAATCTAGATGTTAAAAATTTAAATAAGTTAAACTAGTAGCTAGGTGACTCTGTAAAACCAAGAAAACTTACACAACTTTAATTATGTTTAAAATCAAACTTCTGATTTTAAAGATGTAAGAATATAAATTGAAACTACAAACAAATTTATGATTTTTAAAACAAATTTTACAATTTTTAAAACTTGAGTGAAGAAGCAGTTTTAGTTTTTCTGTTATGAGCATTTTGGTGTGTTGTGGCTTACCTCGTCGACTGGAGAAGTCGTGGGTTGGTCGAGAGGTAGAGGAGTGATGGGTGAAGCTTGGGAAAATGGAGTCAAGGTGGCCAGATCAACGTGGAGCCGGTGGCCACGTTTTCTATTTTGTAGACCTAGTTTTTAAGAGCCATGGGTATTTGTCCCGTTCGAAGTCGTAGCTCGATCGAGTGCCTCGATTTTCTGGGTATTGGTGGTGGGGCGATTGACGAAGGCGTGGCCAAATTTTCAGGTGCTCTAGTGGTTGGAGTTTGGAGTACGGCATCTTTCCAGGTCGTGGTTTTCGTTCCAGTTTCATTGCAGGTACTCAATTTCGATCGAGGGTTTGTGATGATGATCGGAGGGCTGGGTTAGGGTGTCGAGGTGATCGCCGATGTGTGGAGATGGACGTGGTCGTTCGGAGATGATGAACGGAACTGTGCACGTGCACAGTTGGGTGATCGGGTGACTGTGTTTTTCATGGGGATGACAGGGAAATTGAACTCGAGAATTACTCGAGTAATTCTTCAATTAGCTCGGGTGATTTCATGAAAAGCCTCGAAGTAGAAATAGGGTGACTCGGGTAGGAAACTGTTCCTAAGTTTTTAGCAGTGTCCAGGTTAACTCGAGATTTTCTCGAGTGAATTTCATTTTTTTTTTCTCGGGTAATTTTCCATTTTACTCAAAGCAAACTGATGATGGTCTCGGGTTGCTTTGGTTTCAAGTGTAACAGTACAGATTTTTGACAGTTTTTAAAATCTGTTGGTTTTTAAATTTAAAATCATTGTTAAACTGAGTTTGATTAAGTGTTTAAAATTTAGATTTTTGAAATAAAAGGAAGTTTTAAATATTTATATTTATTTAAGTAATTTGACCATGGTTACCTAAAATTAATCAAAGGATTAATTAAGTTTGTTATTGAGGAGTAATTAATTGAGGGTAGATAATTACTGAATGCTATTTATCAAGGTGATTGATATATGTAGTTTGAAGATTGATTTTCCTTAATGTAATTAATCTAAACAGAAAAATTAATAAAATATAATTAGAGGTTAATAATAAATATAATTAATGATGTAATTAAGGATTTGATAATTTGGAATATTAAATCAATGAAGTGATTAAATGTAATCTATTAAGTATGAATGAAATTAATTATAGATAATTGATTTATGAATTTATTTTAAGGTTAATTGTTACAAATGGTTAAGGATAATTACTTGAACAACTTGGGTTAAGATGAACTGAATTCGAAGAGATTGGAGTCGGGTATTAGTTAATATCCGAAACCACTTTGAATTCTTATAATTTGATATGTGAAGCTAATGGGCTGAAGTGTTATGACTTAAGTAAATTGGACTATTTAAATCTAAGTTTTGGCACTTAGAAATTGTCGTGTGAAATGGTTGACGTCTATAACAACTTGTGAAGTTGTAAGATTGATAGGAGTTACCCCGGGTTTATATAGGTTATATACTTTCGCATTTCATGTTGATGGGTTTACTCACGTTGGTTTCCAGCCTGACCCGGGTGTTACTTTTTGGTAATGCTCGGGTCAGACCGAGTATTACAGATTTTCAGGTAAGGACGTTCTGGAGCTTAGGAGATGAGCTGGATGGCAGGACGTATGGAGTGTTTCCGCTGTGACTATTATTTCTGTTTATCAGAGATATATTTGATTTGTATATACTCAGTGTTGTGTATGAAAGTAACTCTGATGTATTATAAAGCAAATTGACAGATATAGTATTCTTTTATAAACTGCTATTATTTGATATTATATTTTATCCGCTGCGAATGTGAGAATCTGTATTGTGTTTCTGTTTCTTCTTCTTCTATCTCTTTCTTCTTTTCCTAACTATCTGGAATTTTTGGGATCGAAAATTCCGGGTCGTTACAAAACTTTAACAAGCGATATCAATTGAATGCATCTTATCAACTAATAAAAGAATTATCCTCCTATTATTAATATGTATGGTATATTTGCTAGTAGCAATATCATAATGGATCAAAATGAGAATCCAATGATGATTATTATTTAATGTGACAATGTTTGTCAACATTGAGCGGGAGGATAAACGGATACAAGCTCATTTTGATCATCGGTGTTAAATATTTTGTTAACATATACAATGATGCAAAATATTAAGTAACTTGAATAAATTATTAACAATATCCCTAGTAGACTTTCTTCAATATAGATTTGAATCGCCGAAGGATCCAAATGTGTAAACCACATTTGAAATATGGTACAAAAGTCAGTGTAAAATACTTTTGGAGTAAGTAATAATAATGCCAGATAAAGAAGATGAGTGTTCTTGAATAAAAACTTAAAGGTGCTCTTGAAGAGACCCATGACATGATTGTCAAATAACCTTTGAAGTGGTTCAGGTACCGAAAACATGATAAATAAAGAGATCTCAATATAACTGACAATAAGTAATCATTAATGATAAATTTGTAAATAATAAAGTGTTTATGTTTATAAATGGATTAAAGATCCTGGATTAGAGAAAAATATGATTGGCCATCATGAAATTCTCCTAAATAAGAAATGTGGACCTGTAGTCCATAAAATAAAATTAGAAACATGTATATAAAGTGGAAAAAACACACTAAAATTTATTAAGGCACATATTATCAACAACATGTTAAGTGCCATGGGCATATTATTTTTAGATATAACTAAATTGATTAAAGCAGTAAAAGTGTTTGAAACACTTAAAATACCTTGAAGGTATAAATATTGTTTAAATCATAATAAACAATGAAAGTACACAAATTTCTGAAGAATATAAACAACTTTGGTGGTTATAAAGAAGGTAAAGAATAAGGAGCGCAGATTACAACTTCTTTTAAGTATTATTGTAATGAAAATCTTGATATAATTCATGATGAGTAGATTACTTCCTATTTTTAAGTATTATTGTAATGAAACTCTTAATATCCATTGAAGCGGTAGTTGCGATATGCAAATACTTATTAAAGTATACAAATTTCTGAAGAATATATATAACTTTTGTAGTTATAAGGAATGCAAAAGACATGAAGTGTAGACTACAACCTTCTTTTAAGTATTGTTGTAATGAAATCTTTATATACTTCAAGATGAGTAGATTACTTCCTGCTTTTTAGTAATGTTGTAATGAAATTTTTAATATTCATTAAAGATGTATAGTTGCAATACGCAAAACTGATTTGAAGCACAAAAATGAAAGCACGTGAAGTGTTTTTCATAAAAGTAGCATACAAATGCATAAAATTCAAATCATATTTAGAAGAAACAATCTTAGAAAATTTGATTATATCGAAGAAACTATTAATAAATTGTATTATAATAAGATTCATATTTATGGATCCAGAAGTATTTGTAACCAATTTGAGTTATCGAAAGACGAATACGAATTCAGCGGAAATTTTTAAATCAGGGGGAGCATCCATAAATATATTATAATGCACTATTTTCCTTAACTAAGATTTTTTCCACTGGGTTTTTCTTAGTAAGGTTTTAATGAGGCATTATCTTAACAGGAAAATGGGCTGAAGGAAGTTTTTTTTCTGTTTTTGGGCCTACGGACGCGCATGTTTTTTTTTCGTCTAAAGGACGTGGGCTTACTTTTTTCTTTCTAAGGACAAACTTCTACAAAATTTAAATTTTCCTCTTTGTTTCTTCTCCACCTTCTTTTTGATATTACTGATCTTTGTTTGTCGATCTTCTCGATTCAAGGACGCGTTTTGTATTCGATCTTCTCGATTGTCATCCATCTTCGTCGTGTTTTTTCATCGTCGATCTTCATCGTGCTCTAGATCTTTACAATTTCGTTACATTCAGGTATATTACTTTTATTTGTTTCGATATTCTTTTTATCTTTCTCTGATAAAATATCGTTCGATTAGTAATTATATTTTTTGTTTTTGTAGGTTGTATAGATTGTCTTCTTCTAGATTTCAGTTCCTATTTTGGATTTGTTTCAATGGCAAGGTAAGATTTTATTGTGTATTATTCTGTTTCTTCAGTATAGTTTAAGGTTTTACAATTTTACTGTTCATCTATCTTGCGAGTGAATTTCATATGTAGTTTTTTTCGTTATGCTATATTTATATAGCATTTTTTGCTATTGTATTCATATTTTGTTGTAATTTGATTGTGCTCTGTTCATTTATCATCTGCTTTTTAATTGATTTATATTTCTTTTATTTATGTCTTAATTATCATTTTGATTTGTTATGCTATGTTAATTTAACATTTTCTGTTGTTGCTGTGTCATAATATTAAATAAGTTTGTTAACTATTTTTTTAATTTCTTTTGCAGTACTGATATCTATGATGATGAAGCAAAAAGTTTGCTAGTTATTTTTGAACATAATGGGAATTTCTATTCTTGTCATCTCACGATGGGCTCCTCTTTGTTTGGTGTTAAGACTGAAATCTGTGAAGTTTGGCCACATCTAAGTCCATTTTCTATTGAGATATCTTATGTTCTTGAGAATAAGAATATAATCATTGATACTGATTTAGATTTGATCAGTATTGTGTGTTTTTTAATTTTCAAGAAGAGTCAATATTTTAAGTTTACTGTTAAGGAAAATGTTTGTGTTAAGGAAGCTGATATTGCTGGCTGTGGTTTAGGCGATGCAAGTGTTCAAAGCTCTTCAATTGGTAGTACTTCTGGTTTAAATAGTGATTCACATGCCGATTCTTCTTATTATTTGAAAGATATGTTGAAGAAAGGTTGTCAAAAAACTATTGTGGATTTTCTTAGTTTTTGTTTTAATGGAGCTGAGGATTTTCGGGAGTTTTTAATGGCATATCAAATAAAAAATGGTTATGATTTGATTTTTATAAGAAATTCTCCAGATAGAATATCGGTTAATTGCTCTTGGTTGAAGGATGGTTGTAAGTTTTATCTTAATGCTTCTTCGGATCCCGGTCTACTCTCTCGGTTTTTTATTAGAACTTACAATTTTGCTCATTCGTGTGGAGGCGGTCTTAGAAATGTTAATAAAGTTAATATTTCAAGTAGATTTGTTAAATCTTTGATTGTTGATCAAATTCGAGATGCTCCTATGAAGAAGCCAACAGATATAATGAAGGAATTTAGAAGAGATTACAATTTTACTCTTTCATATTATTATGCTTACAGCGGAAAACAATTGGCTTTGAAAGAAATATATGGCGATGATGCTATGTCATATAATGATTTACATTGGTATTTAGAAGCGTTGCAAAAGTATAATCCTGGTAGTTATGTGGCCCTGGAAGTTAATGGTTCAACTGATCAGTTTGAGAGAGTTTGTATTGGTTTTGGTGCTTGTCTACTTGGATTTAAACATTGTCGGCCATTAATATTTTTAGACGCAGCTGCTTTGAAGGGAAGACCGGGTGTTTTGTTAGCTGCTACTTCTAAAAATGGTAATCAAGGTATGAGTTTCATTTTAGTTTTTTTTATTTACTCATTTGTTTTTCTAGTGATGATATATTAAACTATCATTGTTCAAAGTTGTTCATAATTATAATGCAGCCATGTTTACACAAGAATTGTTGGCTTTATTTTACTAAATGATTGACCTGGTTATAGTACAAATGTTTATGGTAGAAATGTTTACAAAAACATGAAATAAAATTTTATGCAGCAGTACCTAAAAGACTTTTAAATAACGTATGCTATATTCATATATCATTTTGAATTTACTTTAATTGTGTATAACAGAAATTATAAACCTTTAATAATGGTTTTGATGTTTAATATAATTCATGTTTCTCATTACTGAGCTGTCCTTAATTATTTATTTTGTAAGTTTCTTTCCTCTTGCTATGGGTATTGTTTCGCACGAAAATGAATCTAATTGGTCTTGGTTTTTATCCCATCTGAAAGGAATGCTTAATGAAGATCGGTCTTTAGTTTTTATGTCTGATCGTCAATGGGGTCTTGTTTTAGGTGTTCCCAAAATATTTCCTTCATATCATAGCTATTGTTTACTTCACATGGAACAGAATATTGGTACTGTTGTCAAGGCGGGTAAAGGTGATTCATCTATTGTGGAGTTGTTCAAACTTTGTGCTAGAGCTTCTAATGTGTATGATTTTGAGCAATATCTTTCCAAATTTAAAGATATTGAGGGTATATCTGCAGAAATTTTTTTAAGAGATAAACCGTTTGACCATTGGGCATATTTGTTTTTTCAAGGAAAGCGTTATGGTGAGTATTCTTCTAATGTTGCAGAAAGTTTCAACTCATGGATTTTGGAAAATAGAGTTATGCCTATAACTTCTTGTTTGGATGGTATTCGTGTGAAAGTTATGGAGCAAATGGCGAGACGAAGAGAGGAATGTTGTCTATGTACAACATATCTTTGTCCTGTTATGGAGGAACGTTTGTCAAAGTTAGTAGAAGATGGCTTTGGTTGGAAAGTTTTTAAGTCTTCGGAATTTGTGTTTGAAGTTAAATCTCCTAAGTCACATGTTGTTGATCTTAAAAATCGTTTATGCTCTTGTAATCAATGGAGAGTTACTAGTTTTCCATGTGCTCATGCAATTAAGTGCATTAACAAGTGTAGATTATCAGTTTATGATTTTGTGGAGGACTATTTCACTGTTAATGCTTTCAGATCTTCATATGCTAATGCTATCAATCCAATTCCAGATTTTGATAAGCCAATTGTTGCTGAAAATAATGTTTTGATTAGGCCTCCTAAAGAAATTCGTGGTGCTGGAAGACCATCTACAAAGAGGCGTGGTGGATTTGGATATTCTCAAAGTAAAAGAAACAGATGCAGTCAGTGTAATAAAGTTGGCCACAACAAAAGGAATTGTCTTGGTTCTTTAAAAATTTAAGAAAATTTATGTGTTTTGTTACTGCAATTGAGAAGTTTTTTAAGTTTACAACTGCTAAAGCTTATAGAAAAATGCAGTTAGACATTGTGAAATCATTAGAAAATAAAATGTGATATGTTTTGGTTATTTTTTTTAAATTTGTGATATCTACTGTTCCTCTGCATTTTGGTATTGATATTTGTATTCAATGTTATATGTACTTATCATTTCAATTGAATGCCAGTTGTAACTAGCATTTAATTATAATTAGTATTCAGTGTTCTGTCATTGAAATCAATCATCTGTCATTGTATACAACTGAGTAAGCTTTTGAGCAAGAATGAAGGATTTGATGATGATGATATACTATTTATATGATTACTTGGTTAGATTATTTAAGTGGTTTTGTAATGATTTTTCAGTATGATGATGTATTGTTTATATGATATTGTGGAACATCTGTTCAAATATTTCTTCTACACTGCATCTGGATATCTTCTGTTATTGTTAAAAACAGCAGTTGGAAAAAATAATTAATAGTAATTTGTAAATGAGATATCTTCATTATGCAAACTACATCTCTCTGTTTCAGAAAATAACATATCCATAATTGCCTATATCTGTTTATCATTTCAGTTTGTAAATGAGATATCTTCTGTTATTTGTAAATGAGATATCTTCATTATAATAAAACCACTATCTCCATGTTTCTACCCCAGCACTTACCATATCCATAATTGCCTATATCTGTTTATCATTTCAGTTTAATGCTAGTTATAAGTAGCATTACATTGTAAACAATAGTCATCATATTTGAAATGGAGTTGAAACATTGGAAATCATATAAAAATTCGATATGGATAAATTTACACATTATTGATCACTGTTCAATCACTGAGAAATGTATTTTCGCATAATGCTAGTTCTATCTAGCATTTCAGTATAAAACATTATTTGGTACATCAAAAATACAATAAAAGCATTAAAAACACATAAAAATGACACTTGAGTATATTGATAGTTTATACATTGTAGTTCATGCATTGAAATTAGACAACTATTATCAAATCAAATTCAAATCAAGAAGTTCAAATTCATCTACACAGTTTATACACTGAGAACAAAATTCAATTATTGGAAAACATATAAAACTTCATCTCAGACTCCATCTCAAATTCCATCTTAGACTCCATATCAGACTGAAAGTGTGTACGCTTGTGCACACTAATTGTGGATCGTGTAATATGGACTAACAATATATGCGAAATGTTAATTACAATTGCTATACAAGTAAATATTCAATAAACTAGCTATATAGCAATTCACAGATATAGAATAGTAAATGCAGTAAACTGTAAAAATCACACCAGGGATTTTTATACTGGTTCGGACCTCCCGTCCTACGTCCAGTCCCAGACTTCTATCTGGATTTTCACAACCAACTACCTCGCTTCACCCGGAGGAACAGGTTTACAACACCCGAACAGCCGAACGGGATTTCGTGCCTCTTACAACACCGAGGACTTCAACAAAAAACAAATACAATTGCTGTTGACAACTTGTGTTCTTGATAACACGGATTTGTCACTTGTAGTACACCCTTCCTATAATCTTATCCTCAAAATATGTGAATGATGTTTGTGAAGATTGAAGGAAGTATATTACTTATTGAATCAAAAGATATGAAATAATTTCAATGATTCAATAAGCAATTGAAATGTTTTAGAGCTAAAGACAGAGATCAATAGAATAGAGATTAGAATAATAGAATTGGTTAATTGAAATAATGATTTCATGATGTTTATATAAGAAATAAACAGTTGTAACCTTTTGTGAAAAGGTACAAACAAAGGTCATGATCAATGGTGAAGAGAAAGAGAAGCAACCGTTGAAGAAAAGGAAGTGTCTGTACGAAAGGTTGCTTTCTGTTTGAAAACGGTCGACAGGTCAAAATGGACCAGTAGACAGGAATTTGAATATATATACGTTATGTACACTTGTGCACGTTATCTGTGCATTCTGGGCAGAAACGGTCGACCGCCTTGTTTTAAACCGGTCGACCGGTTTAGCCTAGACTGCACAGTTAATGTGCACTCATACATATATATATATTTATATTCAAAGATTGAAGGTATGAGATTATTTGAGGATAGATTTTAACATAAATAACACTACTAACATACCAAATAATCAACCTCTAATGTATGGAGCTCTTTGTGTTTCTTTAAAACAATGAATAACTTCTTTTTGTCGATCACGGCTTATCCCTTTGTCAGAAATCAAAACTCTATAAAAATCTTGACTCAACATTCTCCCCCTTTTTGATTGATGACAACATATATCTGAAACTCTGAATCTCCCCTTGAATATGTGATCTCCCCCTGAGATTTTGTCTGTATTCTTTATATAATATATATATTCCTGCAGATAATTGTTAACACTTTCTCCCCCTTTGTCATCGACAAAAAGGAGTAATAGATAATGGAATAATATAGGAATGTATCAACCAGAATATCCACTTTCCTTTTTTTCTTAAGTGGTACCTGCAAAAAATAAAATTAAGTCCATGGTACCCACTTTTTATGGGGTCCTAAGAGTTAGATCTTAGGAATCCAAACCCATACGGGTCCGGTATCCCCTTTATATATATAATTAGAATTATAATGCACAGTATTCATGAAATTCTAAATATATTTGTTCCTAATCAAATTGTTATTTGTTTTAGGAACCCATATTTTGATAGTCTTGACATTTTTCTTCTGAAATTTCACAACTGGTTTTGGTTTGGAATATAATAAACTAAGATTTTTCTTAACTTCAGTCTTTTGTCTTTTCTTTTTCCTTTCATTACCAAGATGTTTCTTGGTTTCTTGTTTCCTATATCCCAAACCTTGTTTATTTGAAACAGATTGTGAACTTTCAATGATTTTTGTCAAATTTTCTCGACCTTTGTTAAAGTTAGAAACATTTTGAGTTATGTCATCTAACTTAGTTTGTAAGCTCGCCTTTTCTAGGTCCAGATTTTTGACTTTTGCCTTAAGCTCATGATTTTCAATAGTGAGAGCATCATTTTTCTCTTTTTGAGTTTCAATTTCTTGACTCAAAAGAGATAATTGAGAGTCAACATTAGATGATGATTCTTGAAGTTTTTCAAGTTCTTCTTCTAATATTTTCTTCTCGTCTTTTAACATATCTCGTTCAAACTCTGCTCTACTCAAATCTGCTTTGGCTACTTTTAATTGACGTTTTATGTCTTTATATTTGACTATCAATTCAGAATTTATATCAAGTAATTCATCAAATGTAGGAATTTGTACCTCATCTTCTGTTGCCATAAAACAAACATTAGCTTGTTCATTTTCCGGATCACTTTCACTTTCAGATGAGGATGAGGATGAATCATCCCATGTTACTGAGAAGGCTCGTTTCTTTGACTTGTCCTTCTTATGTTTGAATTTATCATTTTCTGACTTCTTCTTCTGTTCTGGACAATCCTTCTGCATGTGCCCCTTTTTGTGACAGTTGAAACATTCTATAGTTGATGAAGATAGTTTGTTTGATCCAGGTTTCCTTTTGTTGTAACGACTGGCTTTTCGATATTTTAGAAATTTTTTGAATCCTTTTGCAATGAATGCCAAATCTTCATCTTCAGAATCTGATTCATTTTCATCTTTCTCAGCATGAAATGCTACATTTTTCTTTTCTTCTTTCTGTTCTTTTCTAGCCTGCAAATTTGCTTCATAGGACATTAAATTTCCTATCAATTCATCTGGCTTCATGATGGAAAGGTCATTAGCTTCTTCAATTGCTAATACTTTTCCTTCCCATTCACTAGTCAGAGAATGTAGGACTGTTGAAACAACATCAAAATCTGAATATTTTTGTCCTAATCCGATAAGTGCATGATGAATAGTTTGAAACCTTGAATACATATCATTGATTGTCTCATTCGGTTTCATTTTGAAATTTTGAAACTGACTTTTCAGCATGGCTATTTTGGCTTGTTTAACCTTGTTAGTACCTTCATGAGTGGTTTTCAGCGTTTGCCAAATTTGATATGCAGTAGTGCAGATACTAACACGGTTATATTCATTTTGGTCTAATGCACAAAACAACATATTTATTGCCTTTGCATTTACGGCTGCTGCCGTTTTCTCAGCCGTTGTCCATTCTGAATATTCAGTTGTTGGATTCACTATTTCTTTTTGAGTAGCATTCCAAGCATCATAGCTATTTGATTGCATAAAAAATGACATACGTGTAGCCCAATAGCTATAGTTGAGACCATTAAAGAACGGAGGTCTTTGTGTTGATTGACCTTCCGTGTAAGTGTTAGTGCTAGTGCTTGCGTTATTTGCCATATTACAAGAATATATCAAATAACGGTGTTACGGTTATATGATGACCGGGCTCTGATACCAAATGAAAGTGTGTACGCTTGTGCACACTAATTGTGGATCGTGTAATATGGACTAACAATATATGCGGAATGTTAATTACAATTGCTATACAAGTAAATATTCAATAAACTAGCTATATAGCAATTCACAGATATAGAATAGTAAATGCAGTAAACTGTAAAAATCACACCAGGGATTTTTATACTGGTTCGGACCTCCCGTCCTACGTCCAGTCCCAGACTTCTATCTGGATTTTCACAACCAACTACCTCGCTTCACCCGGAGGAACAGGTTTACAACACCCGAACAGCCGAACGGGATTTCGTGCCTCTTACAACACCGAGGACTTCAACAAAAAACAAATACAATTGCTGTTGACAACTTGTGTTCTTGATAACACGGATTTGTCACTTGTAGTACACCCTTCCTATAATCTTATCCTCAAAATATGTGAATGATGTTTGTGAAGATTGAAGGAAGTATATTACTTATTGAATCAAAAGATATGAAATAATTTCAATGATTCAATAAGCAATTGAAATGTTTTAGAGCTCAAGACAGAGATCAATAGAATAGAGATTAGAATAATAGAATTGGTTAATTGAAATAATGATTTCATGATGTTTATATAAGAAATAAACAGTTGTAACCTTTTGTGAAAAGGTACAAACAAAGGTCATGATCAATGGTGAAGAGAAAGAGAAGCAACCGTTGAAGAAAAGGAAGTGTCTGTACGAAAGGTTGCTTTCTGTTTGAAAACGGTCGACAGGTCAAAATGGACCAGTAGACAGGAATTTGAATATATATACATTATGTACACTTGTGCACGTTATCTGTGCATTCTGGGCAGAAACGGTCGACCGCCTTGTTTTAAACCGGTCGACCGGTTTAGCCTAGACTGCACAGTTAATGTGCACTCATACATATATATATATATTTATATTCAAAGATTGAAGGTATGAGATTATTTGAGGATAGATTTTAACATAAATAACACTACTAACATACCAAATAATCAACCTCTAATGTATGGAGCTCTTTGTGTTTCTTTAAAACAATGAATAACTTCTTTTTGTCGATCACGGCTTATCCCTTTGTCAGAAATCAAAACTCTATAAAAATCTTGACTCAACACAGACTCCATATCAGTTTAATTAGCACAAATGGTTCAGTTCAAATATATCCAAAGTTTTTCGAAGTTACAATGCAACAGCTTTTTTTATGTAGAATCTTTTGCAGAGTTGCTCCAGTGGCCAACTGTATTGTGGATCATTGAGTATGCTATACACCACTACAGCTCTTAGGTTTCTAAGCATTTCCTTTGGATATTTTTCTAGTATCTCATCCTTGTCCAGTTTTTTCATGTTTACCATGACAAAGAACGCACAATCAAGTCTGTTTCAAATATACAAATGTTAGTTCATGTTACAGTAAAACCTAATTCTAAAATAATATTGCAATTTTTACTCCAGAATTCTAAAACATAGCTTTATATTTCGATCACAATATTAATCAATGCATTCATAGAGACAACATTGCTGTGTGTGGAATGTGCATGCTTATACATTATCTTTTTGTTCAATAAGTGCAGATCAATGAACTGTTAATTAGCAATGCTAGTTTTAATTATCATTTTGCATATTTCATGCATTCTTCTGCAATTTAAAAATAGAAATATAGTTTAAACAAGAGAAGAAATGAAATTATTTACTTACGAATCTAAATCCTGTGGTGGGCTTTTTGGCTGCAGCATTTTAGGTTTGTGAAATTCTTTGTTCAGTATTCCTAATTCTGCCCATTTTGTCTTGAATATCAATTCAATTTTGTCTTTCTGCAAGAAGTAAAATTAGTGCTGTATATTAATGTTAGAGTGATTTCAAAAATATACTTTTCTTACAAGAATGAAGGCTTGGTTATAGCTGGGGTTTGAAGTCCTTGTTGATCTATTTTTTGGTTTTGTTGAATCATAATGACTCCACTGCATTGTTTCATAATTTAGCATCAACAAGCTCCAATGGTTTGCGTAATGTAGAGGGAAGAAAATTTTCTCTGTAAATTCATCTTTGACAATGACATCTACTGTTGGTATAACTATGTCTTTGATCACAGTTTGCTGGTCATGTGTTAAAGCATTCTGCACATTTATATGTATTAGAATACTTTATATTAATTTTTAACATTTATATTAAAAAGCTTATACTTACCATCATCATTGTGGTGAAGTAGTAACTGTGTTCATACATCTCTTGATTGTAATAAAACCAATCAATAATCTGTTAAACCAAACAACAAAGGTTGTAAGTTTCATGGGATAATTAATTTATTTTGGATCAGGAATATTAATGCTAGTATTCATTTTCATTTATATGTTTACTACATTGTATGCGTTGAAAAATGCAAATGATCATTTAATCAGTCATCTTGGACATTCTATATATTTATATGTGGTTTACAAATATCAATGTTATTTTTAACTCCCATTCTTTCATTCAATACATTTATATGCAGTTTGAAACTTTGAATGTTAGTTTTAACTATCATTCTCTCACTCTATACACTTATATGCACTTAAAAAACTATGAATGCTAGTTTTATTACTCATTCTCCCATCCTAGACAGTTATCATAATTTTAATTTGATGCATACCTGTCCATCTGTAACCCCCTCGAACAGAACAGCTTCCAGCATAGATTTAACTATTGTGATTCCTCCTTTGTGTCCTTCATCTTTTTCATATGCTATAGTGCTGTAATTGAAAATTAATAATTGATAACTATATTTTCCTTCAATTTTATTTAATTACAAATATAATGAAAGAAAAAATATTAGAATTCTTACTTCTCATTTTTGTTAAATTTGAAGAAAGTAAGAATTTTGTTTTGCTGTTCTTCATTCAATAATTGTAGAATACTGCTTTTTGTGATACCCTTACTCTTGTAGGTTTTACTTGATTACGAGTATCCATCAACATCAATAATTTATTCATTTTCAGTTGTTGTGACTTGTTCATCTGTTTCAGTTTCAGATTCATGTTCATAATCTGATTCTTCATTTTGTTCCTCTTGTTTCTGTTCATTTGTATTTTCTTTCTGACCTTCCTTGGTTTCAAATTGTTGCTTTTGGTTTTCATTGTCAACATTTTTCTTTGTTTTTCTGCACACAATTTCATATTGGCAATCATAATCAATTTTACTCCTTCGTTGGCGCTTTTTAACCCTCAAAACTAAAGAGCTTGGTTTCTTCTGCGTTTTTTCATGCACTGCTGGTGATTTTTCTGTTGTCTCTGAAGGTTTGTTTTGATCCTGTTGTTCTTTCCCTTTCCGCATCTTTTCAATTTCCAGAGTTATTTTGAGATCAAATGATGGTGGTTCTATTTCTACTTTTTATTTTGATCTTAAAATCGTGATTTCTTTTTTCAATTGTATGACAGTGCCTTCTGCTTGTATTCTTTTATGTTTTTCCTTTTCTAATTCTTTTTCACTTTTCTTCAATTTATTTTCCAACTGTATGATGTACTGCTGCATTGTCTCAACTTGGTCTTTTGATGTCTCTTCCACATTTTCTATTTTGTGCATCCCGATATTCTCATTATTATCCAGCTGGACAAATTTTTGTTGGCTATTTTGTTGAAGAAGTGCTTTTTCATCTTCAATCAGATTTCTTATTTCAACAAAAATCTATGTAATAACATAAATAGTAATGAATCAGGTAACATACAAGGATAAACTAATTTTATATATAGTTGTCATTTTTCATGTGATGCTATATCTGACTATCATTCTTTAGTTATACTAGTGTTATGATATAATAACAAAATGACAACTGTTGATATACACTATGTTATGATATATTTATCTATCATTATATATTTGTTATACTAGTGTGATAAATAATACCTTTCTATTGTCCATGTTCATCAATGCTTCTCTTGAGATCACCTTTTTCAAGCTTGCAATATTCCACCTCCCAAATCTAGGTAAGTTTGAACAGTATATTGCTAATGGAGGTATCAAATTCACATGCTCACATAGGAAAAACTACAAATAAAATATTACTTGTTAAAACATATAATGTGTATAATTTAATTTATACAGATAGATGCATGAACATAAAGTTAGATTGTTGTACTTACAATAGGGAGCATGGAACAACCTGGCATGTTTCTTGGCTTTGTTTTGAAAGTTGTTAAAGCTCTAATCAATGAATGATGAATTGAAACTGGCCAAGATACTGAATTCATTTTGTTTTGATCTAGGATATAGGGAATATATCCCCATGGTAAGTATCTTTGGTTATCAGGAAAGAAGAAGGTTATCATTGCAAGAATTATAAGCAATTTTGGAAAATCATTTTCATGTTGAAATTGTTGTGTTTCTAGCACATTATTTATCTTTGAAATTGTAAGATCCTTTGTGATGTGCTCTATTGTTCCAAAGTTTCTCAGTACAAAATCTTTGCAATTGTCTGGAAGGATTTGTAAACTCATTTTCGGTACTAGAAAAATATATACTCCAGACAAAGGTAAGCTAAAAATAATTGAAACATCTTCAGGTTTGATTTTTAAAAAAATATTCCCTACTTTAAAAGCTTCATCATTGATAGAAAATGTTTCTATTATATCATCTAAGGTTGTTGATGACTTTGTAAAAGCAGCTATGGATAAAATTTCTTTGAAAAACACTAGCATGAATTTTTCAAAAGGTGTTTGTTTTAAATAATTTAATTGATCTATAAGATAACCTCCTTTTTCCTTAATTTTCTTGAAAATTTTTATCATTGGCAGTAAGCTACATCTATACTGAATTTTTTTCTGAGATACTCTCTTTGGTTTTTTTCCTTCAGTTGTTTTTGCTTTCTTCAATGTTTTACCTTTTGATCCCTGTACAAAAAACTATGAATTAATAATTCGGTATTTAACAAACTATAATATTATTTTTATGTCTCATTTTTTAAATGCTTTCTTATTTTTATCTATCAATTTTTACAACTATGAAAGCATAATTTACTAGTGATATATACATCTATTATTCTTTTTTCAAATGCTATATTTGTCTATCATTTCTTTTTTTCACTGTATGCTTCTAAAGTCGAAATATTGAATGCTATGTTTGTCTATCGTATGTTCATCTATCATACTATATTTTAATATGATGCATACAAATCAAATGATATATTGAACTATCATTCTATAACCATCAAAACAATAAATCAAATGATATATTGAACTATCATTCTATAACCATCAAAACAGTAAATCAAATGATATATTGAACTATCATTCTATAACTATCATATATCATACCATACTAGCAAATACTGTAAATAAAATGATATATTCAACTATCATTCTATCATGATATGTTTCTCCAACATTTTTTTCAATGCTATATATTTCTATCATTCTATAAATATTCATCTTATCATTGTCTATCATCTGTCAAAGACTGAATGCTATGTTCATCCACCATTTCATATAAAATGAAACTAAAATTTATCATTTCTTTTTTTCAATGTATGCTTCTAAAGTCGAAATATTGAATGCTATGTTTGTCTATCATATGTTCATTTATCATATTATATTTTAATATGATGCATACAAATCAAATGATATATTGAACTATAATTCAATAACCATCAAAACAGTAAATCAAATGATATATTGAACTATCATTCTATAACCATCAAAACAGTAAATCAAATGATATATTGAACTATCATTCTATAACCATCAAAACAGTAAATCAAATGATAAATTGAACTATCATTCTATAACCATCAAAACAGTAAATTAAATGATAAACTGAACTATCATTTATCATACTATACTATCAAATACTGTAAATAAAATGATATATTCAACTATCATTCTATCATGATATGTTTCTCCAACATTTTTTTCAATGCTATATATTTCTATCATTCTATAAATATTCATCTTATCATTGTCTATCATCTGTCAAAGACTGAATGCTATGTTCATCCATCATTTCATATTTCAATATTACACATGCAAATCAAATGATATATTGAACTATCATTAAATAAGTATCCATCTAATTATTTTTTACCATCAATATTATACATGCAACAAATCAAATGATACATTGATCTATCATTCAATAACAAATCAAATGATAGTTGAACTATCATTGTAAAATTATCTTTTATTTTAAAAAATAATCAGTTGTTTTACCTTTGTTTTTCTTTTTCTGTTGACGTTTTCATCAGTAAGTTGTTGTTTCTTCCTTTCGTCTTCATTCATAGTTTTACATGCCCTAGGTTTTTTCGTCCTCTTTGTATCTTCGTCAATCTCATCCGAATCAACAGCCGTTGATGAAGTAGTTTTTTGCCTTCTCTTTACTGCTGTACGCATAGCATTGGAAACCCTAATTTTTGAAATCGTAGGTTCATCGTTTATTTGTTCAGGATTTATTGAAATATTTTGATTTACGTCCATCGACTTAGATTCTGAAGTCGATTGCGCTTTTAAATCAGTTTGAGGAAGAAAATTGATTTCGGTTTGGGTTGCCATTGTTTGATGAAGAAGAAATTTTGTTTGTAGAAGAAATGAAACTACAGAAGTATGAACGAAATACAATTTTTGGCGCTTGTCCTTCAGACTAAAGTTTAATTTTAACGTCCGTTAAAATTAAATTTTATTAAACTTTTTCCTTTAAACTAATTTCCTCTTATCTTAATCCAGAAGTATCAATTCCCCAGTAACATTTGAAAATAAGTTATAATGTACTCTTTTCCTTATTTAAGATTTTTCCCACTGGTTTTGCTTACTAAGGTTTTAACGAGGCATTATCTTGATCTAGAAGAATCAAACGTCTTTTCAAGAAATAACATCTCAAATATGTTATTTAGGTTAAATTGTATTTTTATCATTGACTAAGGTTTTTCCCATCGGGTTTTGCTTTGTAAGGTTTTTAATGAAGTATTATATTGATCTAGAAGTATCAAACTCTAATTGATGCTATAAATTGTTGAAATATGTCATACTATATTGTACTCTTTTTCCTTCACTAAGATTTTTCCCATAGAGTTTTTCTTAGTAAGATTTTAATGAGATAATAGTTTGATCCAGAAGTATCAAGCTTCATTTGATGAAATGAGAAAATTAAATATGTCATTGTACTCTATTTTCTTCACTAAAATTTTTCTCAATGGGTTTTTCTTAGTAAGGTTTTAACGAGACATTGTTTTGATTCCGAAGTATCAAACTCTTTAAAAGGAATATCACTGTATGATATCTATGATTTCAAGTTGCACTCTTTTCCTCGTTTAAGGTTTTTCCCATTAGGTTTTTCTAATAGAGGTTTTTATTGAGGCAATAGATTATCTATAACGACTGAATGGATGTATGAATGCAAGATAACAATGAGGGGCAGTAATTATCATGGGCGTTTCAAAAGGAACAATTTCAAGCTACCATATGAGCATCCAATATTTTGAAGACGCGTATTCAAGCGGGGGTGTTATAATATATGTAAATATAAAAGTGAGTATGCTTTTGCGTTTTTCTATTTAATCCCACATCATGCGATATGTTCAAACTCATGCTCCAGGGCTTATAAATAAAGAAGCCTACGTAATGTAATTGAATAACTAATCTCTATGTGTAACTGATATCATGGTAAATAACATTTTTTCCTCTCCCTTCTTTTCTAATGGCTTCTTATCCCATTTTAGTTTATAACATAAAAATATTATTTTATATTATTAGATATTTGATTTGAAATACTTAAAGTTATCTAAATTTTAAATATATATTTTAATAAGTCCAAGAGGTATACATATTATTAAATATAAACTTTATACATATATAGATTTATTTTTTATTTAAAGTAGTAAATTATACATTAAAATAACCTTCAGTCCATATATGTATATATTATAGAATAATATCATTTAAATTTTATAATCAAAAAAATTAGTTAATATTAATGTGGATATGAACTTGGTTACATTAAGTATATTATGATTACATTTACATTTAATTTGACGTACATTGATCATTTACACATTTATAATAGTAGGTCACAATGTTTAATTTTCCATTATATCCCTATGTTGTTTATACCTATAAGAGTTAGTTGTATGCCCTAGAGACAACTATATGATTGCTACGTATATGTAACTCTACAATCAATTCTGTTCGTGATAACGGTATTTATTTTTCTTTTATACACAATGTTATATTATGGTAGAATAATGAAGTAATTTATTTAAGGTATATGATTAAGAAATCCCGTAAATAAAATATTGTGTTACTGTATTGCAAATAGATGCAATAGTGAGTAAGTTTGCCTTAGCAAACCAGTTTTATAGTGATTGTGTTAAGAATAAACTCAAATTAATAATAAGGTGAAGAGTCATGTCTATTGAGTGAAGAGTCGTGTCCATTGGATTGAAGATGTGTCTATCTAAAGGGTCGTGTCTATTTGTAAGGGCATGTAAACCACTATAAATATGTGGTCATTTTGTGTTGTTTGCAAGCAAGAAAATTTATATGAAATATTTTATGAAATATAATTAGTTTCTTCTCTCCTCTTCGTTTCTAACAAATTGGTATCAGAGCTATGGAAAATTTCGGGAGTTTATCGTTGGGGCAAATACCGATTCCACGACTAACCAAGTTGAATTATGACAATTGGAGCATTCAAATGCGTGCATTGCTAGGTGCACAAGATGCATGGAAAGTAGTCGAAAATGGCTACACAGAAACAGAAAATACTACGAACTTGACTGTGATGCAGTTAAATACATTGAAATAAATGTGTATGAAAGACAAGGCCACTCTCTACCTCTTGTTCCATGCAGTGGATGAGTCGGGATTTGAGAAAATTACCAATGCAGCAAATTTGAAGGAAGCATGGGACATTTTACAAAAGGTCTATAAGGGAGCCGACCGAGTTAAACAAGTGCGGCTTCAAACTCTTCGAGGCGAATTAGAAGCGATGAAAATGAAAGAATCGGAAGGAATATCCGACTACATCACACGTGTCCAAACAGTGGTTAATCAACTCAAACGCAATGGAGAAAACCTAACCGATGCAAGGGTTGGGGAGAAGATTTTGCGATCATTGACCGACGATTTCGAGAACATCGTATGCGCAATTGAGGAGTCGAAGAAGTTGGCAGAAATGACCATCGATGATCTTCCAGGTTCTCTTAAAGCACATGAACAATGAAGGATGAAAAAGAAACAAGAGCTACTCGAAGAGGCTTTACAAGCTAAGGCAAGTATTAAGGAAGACAAGGTGATATATGCACAACAAAATCGAGGAAGGGGACGCGGTCGTGGAGGTCGTGGTTTTGGCCGTAGTGGAGGCTGTGGATTTGGAAATAATCCTGAAGAAAAAGGCCAGCCGAGACAACAAAATTGGCGTGGTCGAGGACTTGGTCGTGGAAGAGGTGGTCGGTCAAATCGTCCAAATGTTGAGTGCTACAACTGCGGCAAATATGGGCATTATGCAAAAGACTGCTATTCCAAGAAAAAGGTGGAAGAAAATGCAAATCTAGTTGCGGAAGAAGAAACAAGAGACGATGGTGTTCTTTTGATGGCCTACAAGGACAATGCTTCTAACAGCGATATAATGTGGTATCTCGACACCGTTGCTAGTAATCATATGTGCGGACAAAAACACCTTTTCGTGGAGATGCAAAAGGTAAAGGATGGACATGTGTCATTTGGAGATGTGTCAAAAGTTCAAGTCAAAGGACAAGGCAAAATATGTTTTTCTCAAAAGGATGGTAAAGAAGGGTCGATTGAAGATGTCTATTACGTGCCTAAACTGAAGAGCAACATCCTTAATGGCTATTTACTTGCAAATGTAGAGATGGCGAAGAATCGAATGTTCAAACTCAATCTGGGAAAAGTGCAAGAGAGGTGTTTGCAAGTCAACGTGGAGGATAAAGCCTCACTGTGACACTTACGGTTTGGACACTTACATTATGACGGTTTGAAAGAGTTAGCAAAGAAGAATATGGTTTATGGTTTACCAGACATGGATTACACAAAGAAATTTTGCGAGGGATGTGTGCTCGGCAAGCAAACAAAAAATTCTTTTCAAAAGAAGGCTGATTATCGTGCAAGGAGGTCTCTAGAGTTGATACACACCGACATATGTGGCCCGATCACACCTAAGTCATTCAGCGAGAAGAGGTACCTTATCACTTTCATTGACGATTACACAAGAAAGACTTGAGTTTATTTTTTGAAAGAAAAATCTGAGGCACTTGGAATGTCCAAGAAATTCAAAGTATTAGTAGAGAAGACGACCGGTCTTTATATCAAGGCCTTACGATCAGATAGAGGTGGAGAGTACATGTCAACAGCATTCACAAGCTATTGCGAGGAACAAGGGATCAAAAGATTTTTAACCGCACCATACTCACCTCAACAAAACGGTGTGGCTGAAAGAAAAAACCGAACAATTCTTGACATGGTTCGATCAATGTTGAGAAGCAAAGGCATGCCGAAAGAATTCTGGGCAGAAGCAGTACAATGTGCAGTGTATGTGCAAAATCCGTGTCCACATGCGATATTGGCAGATCAAACACCACAGGAAGCTTGGAGCGGACAAAAACCAAATGTATCACACTTAAAAGTATTCGGTAGTTTAGCATATGCGCGTATACTAGATAAAGAAGAACCAAATTAGATGATAAGAGCAAGAAGTACGTATTCATTGGATATGATGAAAAGACAAAAGCTTTCAAGTTATTCGACCCAATTGAAAAAAAGGTGGTTGTGAGTCGAGATGTGCAGGTGAATGAAGAAAGCGCGTGGAATTGGAACAACCAAATGGAAGTGACGCAGAAGGAAGAAAAAGGAGAATCATTAACTACTACATCGATACGCACACCAATAACACCTCAAATATCTGATGATGAAGAAGAGCCAAGGCAACCAAAGATGCAAAGTTTGCAAGACCTATACGAGTCAACAGATGAAGTACACTTGATATGTCTCTTGGCAGATGCTGAGAATACTACTTTTGAAGAGGCAATGAGAGATAAGAAATGGAAAGCTGCGATGGATGAAGAGATGAAGGCTATCGGTAGAAATGAAACTTGGGACTTGGTGGATTTGCCTGAAGGATATCAATCCATAGGAGTAAAATAGGTATATAAGAAAGATGAATGCCCACGGTGAGATAGAAAGGTTTAAGGCACGCCTAGTTGCGAAGGGCTACAAACAAAAGGCAGGGATCGACTATGACGAAGTCTTTGCCCTGGTGGCGAGAATGGAAACAATCAGGCTTCTCATATCACAAGCAGCACAATTCAAATAGTCGATCTATCAGATGGATGTAAAATCAGCATTTTTAAATGGTGTGCTTGAAGAGGAAGTATACATGGAGCAACCACCAGGGTACATGAAAGCTGGGGAGGAGAATAAAGTATTGAAGTTAAGGAAGGCGCTATATGGGCTAAAGCAAGCGCCTCATGCATGGAACACCCGAATTGACACCTATTTCAAGGACAACGGGTGCGTACAATGTCCCTACGAGCATGCACTATACATGAAGAAAGAAAAATGCAACTTGATATTTGTTGCTCTTTATGTTGATGATCTAATATTCATGGGGAATAATGTGGAGCTGATAAAAGATTTTAAAGAGGCCATGACTCGAGAGTTTGAAATGACAGATTTAGGATTAATGAAATACTTTCTTGGTCTTGAAGTTAGACAAGGAAGAAATGAAATATTTGTGTCACAAGAGGCTTATGCAAAAGACATTTTGAAGAAGAACAAGATGGAAGAGTGCAATCCAGTAGCAACGTCGATGGAACTTGGTACGAAACTGTCTAAATTTGATGAAGGAGATCGAGTGGATGCAAACAAATACCGAAGTTTGATTGGAAATCTACGATATCTCACATGCACAAAGCCAGACATTGCGTATAGTGTCAGCATAGTAAATCGGTTCATAGAGGAGTTGAAATATTCACATCTGAAGGATGTTAAGAGGATTCTTCGATATTTACGAGGAACGGAGTCCCTTGGGTTACTCTACTCTAAGACAAATGAATACAAGCTGGTAGGTTACTTTGATAGCGATTGGTGTGGAGATGTAGATGGTCGAAAAAGCACATCGGGATATGTCTTCTATATGGGAGATACTGCTTTCACGTGGCTCTCAAAGAAACAACCAATTGTGACATTGTCAACGTGTGAGGCAGAGTATGTGGCAGCATCTTTGTGTGTATGTCATGTAGTACGGTTGAGAAATTTGTTATATGAGTTAAAACTCCAGCAGCACGAAGCAACTGAAATACGAATCGATAATAAATCAGCAATTGAGTTGGCAAATAATCCAGTGCACCATGAAAGGAGCAAGCATATAGATGTTTGCTTTCATTTTATTCGGCAACATGTGAAGGAAGGCAACGTGCGAATGAATCATGTTGCAAGTCGTGATCAAGTGGCAGATATATTTACAAAGCCGCTACCAAAAGTGCAGCTCGAAAATTGTAAGATGATGATTGGAATGAAGGATGGAAAATGTTTGAGTTTAAGGGAGGAATTTGTTAAAGAATAAACTCAAATTAATAATAAGATGAAGAGTCATGTATATTGAGTGAAGAGTCGTGTCCATTGGAGTGAAAATGTGTCTATCTAAAGAGTTATGTATATTGAGTGAAGAGTCGTGTCCATTGGAGTGAAGATGGTCTATCTAAAGAATCGTGTCCATTGAAGTGAAAATGCTTCTGTAGCTTCTGGAGTCCAAGAAAAGGAATCTTTTTTGAGCATTGAGGTGAGAGGTTTTGCTATGATACCATATCCTTTTATAAATTTCCTGTAGTAGCCTGATAAGCCCAGAAATCCACGTAGTGTTTTGATGTTGTGTGGTTGTGGCCATTCAAGTACTGCTTTGGTCTTATCTTTATCAACAGAAATGCCGTGCTCTGAGATGATATGACCAAGGTATTTCAGTTTGTCTTTACCAAATGAACATTTAGAAAGCTTGATAACCAAGTTGTTGTCTTGTAGAATTTGTAGTGTAAGTTTCAAGTGATTCAAGTGATCATCCCAAGACCTGCTATAAATTAAAATGTCATCAAAAAATACCATAATAAAATGCCTTAAGAAATTTTTGAATATGGAATTCATTAGTGATTGAAAAGTTGATGGAGCATTAGATAATCCAAATTGCATAACTAAAAATTCATAATGACCATCATGTGTTCGAAATGCAGTTTTATGGATATCATCTTCATGCATTCGAATCTGGTGATAACCTGATTTTAAATCAAGCTTAGTGAAGAATTTGGAACCATATAATTCGTCTAGTAAATCATCAATAAGGGGTATAGGAAATTTATCTTTTATTGTTAGTTTATTTAACCCCCTATAGTCAATACATAATCTCCAAGAGCCATCTTTTTTTTTTACCATAACAATAGGTGCAGAAAAGGCACTGTTACTATTTCTAATAATACCAATTTCTAGCATTTCATTGATCAATTTTTCGAGCTCATTTTTTATGTGATATGGATGTCTATATGGTTTTAGACAGACTGGTTTTGAGCCGTGCAATAGGGGAATTTTATGATCACAGTCTCTTTTGGGTGGTAAAGAATTTTGTGGGTTTGTTACTAAATGGAAATCAGAAAGTAATTGGATAATATCAGTGTGAATATCATCAACAGAAGGTACCATTGTGGCAGAGGAAAGCAACATAAATTTTAAAGAAGAAGAGTTCAATTCCTTTGTCAAATTTTTATCATTTATGTGTTGAATTTCAGAAGTTGTTAGTCCCTGCCACAAGAATTCTTTACCATTATATTTAAATCTCACCTGTAATTTTTGGAAATTGAAACAAATTTCATGAAATTCTCTCATCCATTGAATTCCTAAGACAACATCACAACCTTCCATAGGTAATAATAGCAAGTCTATAGGCATTATGCAACCTTGGCAAGTAAGTAAAATTTGAGAACATATTTCATTACCTTGTAGCTTTTGTCCATTGGCAACCTGCACTTCATAAGACTTTGTTTGATGTACTGTCAATTTTAACTTTTTTGCTAAATTACTGTCAATAAAACTGTGAGTAGAACCAGAATCAATAAGTAAGATAACTGATTTATTGTTGATACTACCTTTTATTTTGATAGTATGTAGTGTTGGAATTTCTAGTAAAGCATTTATTGAAATCGAAAATAATGCTTTATTTTGTTCTTGATTTATTTCTGAGTCATGAATTTCCAACTTATTCTCAGATGAGTCATTTTCATTATCAGTAGCAGAATCTAGATCAATAATTCCCTCCATTATATGAATTTGTTTGATCTTGCATTTATGACCATAGTGATATTTTTCATTACACCCATAACAAATGTTATTTTTTTTCTTTTCTAAAAATTCTTGTGGTGAAAGTCTTTTAATTCTTGAAAAGTTTTCTGAAGTTTTTGGAAAAGATTTTTCTGGTGAAGGTTGGCTACTGTCTTGAGAATATTTTGAAGGAAAAGCAGTAAGTTTCTTTTTAGTTTTTTGTTTAAGTAGCCAACTTGTTTCAAAAGTTTTTGCCAATGAAACAGCAGAATCAAAATCAATTGGGTTAGCAGCAATAACTTTATATTTAATTTCATCTTTTAATCCTCCTAAAATTTTTTGTAAAAGATGGGTAGGTGTAATGTGTTCTATCAAACCCTCTAATTGCTCGAATTGATTAACATAATTCATAACAGTATTTGTTTGTTTAAGAGTAGAGAATGTGTCATATGGTCTATGCAAATATAGTCTGGAACATTGTGTGAGTACCGATAGAACCATTGGAGTGCTTCTTTTTTTAGGTGATAGGAACATATATGCACCCAGTCTTGTATGTTGGTGTGGTTGTATGTAAAGAATTGCTCCACCTGTCTTAACCAATCAATGACTCTGTCTTCCCCAGAAAACTGTGGAAATTCCATCTTTATTTTGATCTTTGATATGACTTTTGAATGTACAATTCGGTTATCAAACTGTTTATATTGGGAATGGTTAGAATTGATCGTATCAGGTCTAGGTAATAATGAAGATCTTTGGTTGGGTGGGACAAAAATGTTGGATTTGAAATGTTGAGAAGATGCTTGAGGAAAAGAAGCAGATCTATTGATATCACACCGAGAATTTTCTGCAAATTGTTTGTGAGTTTTTAAATCTTGAAACTCGGAAAAAAAATTTGCTAATGCTTTGTCAAGAGTTTCTTGAATTTCTTGAAGTCCTTGAGCATTTCTTGCTATACTGGTTGCCATTTCTTGGGTTGCACCCTCCAGTTTTCTGAATGACAGTATATTTCTGTTGTTTATGATGTCATGTTTTTGCCATTTCTCTGTTTGTGACAGTTCTTCACGGTTGATAGCATCAAAGGGAGGAAGAGCATCTCCAGGGTCTTCACTGCTGTCTGAAAGTGACAAGTTCTTTGGGTGAGGGTCGGAATCTGACTCACCATTAGGCTCTGATACCAATTTGTGATGCTCTTGTTTCTTGGCAGCTTGTGATCTGGTGTTAGCCATGGTAGGAAGATGAGAATAGGGAGTTATTGACAGAATACGTTCAGGGAGAAGGTCGTGATGAATATTGGAATTAAAAGAAGAGAGTAGCAGATACTAAACGTAAACAGAAGATGAAAGCAGTAACAGAGATACAGAAAATAGAAGAAGAAATGATAATTCTTTTATTTGCAAATTCAGATCATAAAATACAGGTATGTCTATGATCGCATATATATACATAACTACTACCAACTAGCCGTTATTTGCCAGCTAATTACAATTGCCAACTCATCTTTAGTCTGACTAATTCAATATGATATTTCAACATGTACACGTGTGCACGTGCACAAGTGCACAACTCTGATGTTCCCTCTCTGATCGAAACTAGGTGTCTTCTGTTGTCTTCTCTTCTATCTGTTGTACTTCTGAATCTCCACAATTCATAGGAATAGTTGCTAATGAAGGGATTAGAGCATCTTCCTTTGTTGTTAAAACTGTTTGATAAATTGCCTCTTTATCTAATCGCCCACCAGATGTTTGATGAATTGTTTGGCTGTAACACGTGTCAATTGAAGTGAAGATGTGTTTATCTAAAGAGTTCTGTCTATTTGTAAGGGTATGTAAACCACTATAAATATGTGGTAATTTTGTGCTGTTTGCAAGCAAGAAAATTTATATGAAATATTTTATGAAACATAATTAGTTTTTTCTCTTCTCGTTTCTAACAGATTGTACCACTGTATATAAATATGAACAGATGTGAGGCATAGATGCCTCAACCACTACATAAACCCAGTACAGCTTAGGTGCGAGAAGCCAATGTCTCAACTACTAAAATAGAAACACAAATACTATCTTTCTCGGATGAGGAGTTACTACCATTAGAAGATGGTTCAGACCCAATGACATGCTGATAACAAGGAAGCAAGACATAGAACCTAGTCCAAAGGTTCACTACTGTATAGATATTTCTTGTCCTATGTGTCATCCATCAAAAGCGCCTTATTCCGTGCACCAAGATAGCCGAAGGATGTAAGAGAAGGACAATCCCTATAATAAGGTTAAAAAGACGCTTATCTTCTCCATCGTTACAACTAATAAACTTGTTGAAAATGCCATTCCCACTAAACGCATATCAAAGGTCTTATGAACCCAAACATGCTCATACAGATTCCACTTAAATCACTGCAAGAGAACTAATGGGATCAACCAAAGTAAAACGAGGTGGCTAAATATCCAAAGAAAGTGAAGTAGCGGCCGAGCGCTTTCAATAGCGGCAGACGAAGGAGTAGTATGCTTAATCTTATGGACACACTTCTTGGTAGAAGGATGAGGCATAGGAGATTTGGCGGGAACAGCCAATGGGGCAGCATCACATGTAGCAGATACTAAAGCGAGAGCATACTTACAAGTCTCCATGGAATTAACAGTGAGTAAAATAATCACAAAATGAAATTATTATATTTTGTTTTAAATATTACTAGTCAAGATATTTCGAAAAAAGATTCAGTGCATCTGTTGTCTGTTGAGACTAAAGTACGTAATAATCCCTAAATATTGGATAGTGCATTACTTAGGTGGTTGGAGGACACCAAAAGAGTTATGTATTCGTTGTAAGTTGGTAATTATGAAATGATCCATCCTTGAATTTTATGTTGGTTGATAACAAGGTCAAACAGGAAATATCAATGTCGCGATGTTCTATGGTTTTCTTACCGAGACAAGAGAATACTGTGATACTTCTTTTAACAATAAAGTTCCTACCTTAAATCAGGATAACAGCATAACATGGCAGAGAGTAGAATATGAATGACTTCTTCCTACTTGTAGGACTTGCAGGTGGTTTGGACACAACGAAAATATGTGCAGTAAATTCTAGTTCAATGATGCATGATTGTTAGATATTTTAGCCGTTTGAGTTGTTCAATGATGCATGTTTAATAGGAGCATGCTCGTGTCTGACCTGGTTTTTAGAGTTGTTTAGCTCTTTTATTTCCTGCATGTTCGTTTTTGTTGTAAAGCTATTTAAGTCCAAGCATTACGCCTTTACTCAGTGAGCTAACAATGATTCAGTAACAAATAAAATGAAAAGCAATATAAACACAAATATTGGTCACGGTTTAGAGTCAGAAAAGGTAGTCTCTATTCATGTTACGAATGTGCAAGGTAAAAATATATGTACTACTAGTGCCAATATTATAATAGAGACTAGTTCTATGTAGGGGTGGGTTTTTTTCCATTATTCCATTTTCCATGGATTTCCATCCGCTAATTTCCTGGAATCTCAATTTTCGTTTTTTTCCAACAAAAGAATGCTGGAAGGAATTCCTTTCGTTTGAACCTGGAGTACTTTGGAATTTCCGCTGGAAACATATTCCTTCCATCAGCTTAAGTCCAATTTAATTTAATGGGCCAAGCCCATATATTTATAAAATACACGGAAGTAACGAGTAATCGTTTCATTTTATTTCTCTCTCGCTTGCAATTTCAGACGCCGTTTCTTCAAAAGATTAAAATCCCTAACCCTAATTTTCTTCTTCCCTCTCATCCTCGCTTGTTCTGATCTGGCTCGCATCGTTGTCATCAGTGTTCGCATCCTTCTCATGCTTGCGACTGGGGTATAGTTAAAAACATTAACCCTAATTGGTTACTTTGCTCAGGTACTTCAATTTTATGTTGTTTCTTTTAACTTTGTGAGTGATGCCGAAGCCTATTATGGTATTTCTAATTTTGGAATACATTAAGACATGGAAATATCTGGGTTCTGAACCAGTTGTTTTAGAATAGCACACAATTATTCACTCTTTTCTGATGACCCAATGCAAATGGGATAATTGAATCTGCTTTGAATTACTTTTGGAGAGGAGGTACGACGTTTATTTAAAATCAAACTAAATTTTAAATGTGGATCTTTGAAGGTTCTGTTTTTACTTCTCAACACACGTTTTATACATACATAATTTCGAATATGTGTATATATTGAGTTCGAACGGTATTTGTTTCATAAATATGTAGTCTTGTACATACTGATTTTGAATGTTATTATTTTTATAAATATATATAGTTTTGTATATATTGATTTCGAAGGAATGTAACAGTTTCATATATATGTATAGATTTTGAAAGTATAAAGTTTTAAAAGCATAAAGTTTCAGATATGTGTCAAGTTTCAAAAATGCATAGCTTTGAATTATAAAGATTTTTATATATACGGTGTCTTATATGTACAGTTTCACATACATCTAGGTTCCAAATATACAAGCTTTCAGTATACGTCAGTTTTCAAACCTATATATGAGTTGTTACATATACTAGTTTTCTATATATTAGATACATAAAAGTTCTTAATATATGTCAGTAAGTTTCAAATATATATCTAAGTTATCAAATAATACCTGCTTAGTATATATCAGTTCCAAATACATATCAGAGTTCGAAAGAAAAGAGTATCGAATATATGGTTTTGAAAAGTATGATAGTTTTGAAAAGTATGATAGTTTTGAAAAGTATGATGGTTTTGAAGATATATGATTTCATAAATATTAGTTTTTAAAGAATAATAAATGTGAATATAAAGCTTGAGTAGAATGTTATAATAAATCTTTACTGGTTAAGTTGATTAAAAGCAAACGATTGGGATTTAAATTCACGTGGACAGCAGTTGGCCACACGTATTTAAATGTAATGGGTTATATGACTTAGGATACTTAAGAACATGTCTGATATTGATTATTTGGTGTTAGGTAAGATCAAGATAGTATTATTCATTACATTTTTTCCTCTTCATGTCATCAAAATGTAAGTTTATGGTTTCTAGTGCGTTGTGGGATCCAATGCTATTTTGTTTCAGCTCCAATGTTCCAAGGTTTTTTAAGTTATTACCTTATTCATTTGAAATTTAATCAAAGCTTATACAACATGTTATCTTCAAACTTACCAGTTTCATGTGTATGTGAAAGTTAATTTGGGGTGTTTGAAGGTTCTGTTTTTTTTCATACTGTCTATTGCAATGGCATGGTTGAAATATTGTAACTGAAGCAAGTTTTATCTTTAACTGACATAATTTTGACCTATATAGAATGATAACACTTTAAATGCATGCACTGAAAAGCTTTGTCATATTGCAATTGAAGCTGAAGACAAAATCCTGATAGCAAGGATATATGATAGTGGAATTAGCACCATTGTTGAATCTTCGATGCATTTGCTTTGGTATTTGCTACTCTCAGGAATGAATCTGCCATTTTGCAATCTACTTCTGTAAAGAAGCTGATTCATAGTTCAGTTCTGTGCAGTTTAAGTTATTATTTGTTTTGTATTATGTTAAGGTTATACTGTATTTTTCTGAATTATTAGAAATCATAATGTATTCAAATTATTACTTTGTTCAAATCATTCCAAATCATTACTATTTTGTATGGTTTTAGAGCTACACTGTTCAATTTATTACTGGTTTATATTATGTTGGTAACTGATGTTTTATGTATATGGTGTCTTCAGTTTATTATGGTTTTGTGTTTTTGCTGATGTTTGATGTATAATTTACATCTGAAAAAAATTTCCCGAAAAAAATGGAATTCCATGTTTCTTCCGCTTTCCGCCTATTGGAATTCCGGGATTAGCGGTACGGAATATGAAACATGTTGTGGCATTCCGTCAATGATTGGAAGAAACCGAAAATGTCTCGGTTGGTACGGAAACTTTCCGTACCCACCCCTAGTTCTATGGATCAGTGTCACTCATGTTTAGATATGGTTGATGGTCCTTTTATGTCAGTTGAGTTAAATGCTTCTATTGGTAAACATATGAATAACGATGATATCAACAAGTTTGCCAATTCTTATATGCACAATTGGGACTATCACCACAACGATTAGCAGCCTCTCTAATGGAAGAATCCTTATTTTCTGGAGTTGTGGCATCTGGAACGCAAGCATATATATCGGATACTCAAGATCAAGTTATTACTTGTTTACTCCAAAGCAGAGGGGAACTTCTCAGCGTTATCCTCTTGCATCTATGGACATATTGAAGCTTCTAAGAAAAACAACTTTGTGGAACTATGCATCAAGTTAGAATTTTTAATCCTCTTCTAAATGAAATTCAGTTTTTGACAAATGATTTTAACTGACAAAAAACATTGAAGACAAATGATTTGAACTGACCAAAAACATTGAAACTGAACTAATGTCATCAAGTTGATACCTGCAATCTCCCATTGAGACACACATTGAAACAGATCTAATAATTATAACAACTGCCAGATTGAAACACACATCAAAAGACTAATCCAAATTAAACTGACTGAAATTGAAGTGTATACCTTCGTGCTCCCAGCTAACAATCCGGAAGATATAATGATACTTCATCAGCTCAGATCTTCTTCATCTTTTATGCGATCAAATTTTAAAGCTATTGAGTCGGTACGAATTTCGTGAGTTGGCTCTGCATGATACCTGTTGAATTTTGGAAGCAAATCCACATACTTACGGTAATCTTCCTTCGTTGAAATCTTATCCACGTATAGTTTAATCGTCTTAGCCTCAGCAGTAAACCCTTGCTCCTTTAATATTTCTAAATAATCAATAGCCATCATCAATTCACCTTTCTCAAGCAAGGCTCTAACAATACGGTTAAGCATGTGCGAGTCTGGGAAGCAATCAAATTTCTTCATTTTCAATAGCAACTCATCAAGTTCATCCAATAATCCTTCCTTAATGAGACATTGAGCCATTATCGAATATGTAACGACTGTTGGCCTAAGTTTCAAAGAAAGCATGACCTCAAATAGATCCTTAGCTTCTTTTGTTTTACCAACTTTGTACAGTCCAAACATTAAAATATTATACATCCAAATATCATGTTTGAACTTCTGAAAATGAATGGACTTAAACAATTTCAGTGCCTCGTCAACCTTTAAATTCTTGCATAGGCCGTCTAGCATTACACTACAATTGATTCTATCCATAGTAACCCCTTCGTTAATCATCTCTTCATGAATTTCTTCAGCATCTTTAATCCTTTTAGCACCATACAAACCATGTAACATGGAATTATAAGTAACAACTGTTTTCAAGATACCCTTGTGCGTCATCTCATTAAAAAACCTTTTAGCCATATCAATCCTTCCATGCTTGAAATACAAATTAATTAATGTATTATAGGAAACTGTATCAGGGGTATGCCCTTTTAAGAGCATCATATCATATATTTCAATGGCTTTGACTAATTCACCTGTCAAACCATACCCATGCATTAATGCATTATATGTTACTACATTAGGTTCTATGCCTTTTTTAGTCATCACATCCAGTAACTGACGAGCTTCTTTTGTCGATCCTTTTTTGCAGTGCATGTCCACCAATGAATTAAATCCAACAACATTAAGTGATATTCCTTTATCGGTCATTATATCAAGAACTTCATAAGCTTCCTTCTCTTTTCCCAATCTTCCATAACTGGATATCATAGAAGTATATGTTACCACATTTGGTGCTATATTTTTACTGACCATAATGTCTAACATGTTTTGAGCATCGCTCAACTTTTCAAGTTTCAAAAGTCCACCCAGTAATGTGTTGCACGTAACCACGTTAGATTTCACTCCTTCCACATGCATCTTTTCAAATAAAACTAATGCATCATCCATCATACCGTGCTTAACATAACCATTAATAAGTGAATTATAACAGGTAAGGTCAGGTTGTAAGTTCTCAGTTTTCATAGATTCAAGTAAGCGACTTACCTCACTAAATCGTCCCTCAAGCGAATATCCACGAAGCAACTTATTATAAGTGATTATATCTGGTTTTAAACCTCTTTTAACCATTATTTTTACAAATTTGTGTGCATCAGCTATTGCTCCATGCATAACATAAGAGCTTATAATTGTATTATATGTAACTTCATTTGGTGAGATACCTTTATCAACCATTTCCTTTAATACTTGATGTCCTTGATTCCATTTGCTGCGTTGGTAATAACCATTTATAAGAGCACTGTAGGTAACAACATTTGGTTTAATACCATATGCATTCATTTCTTTTAACAGCTTCGATGCCATGTCCATATCACCATATTTGCAATAACCATTTATAAGAGCACTGTAGGTGAAAACATCTGGTTTAATACCACAAGCATTCATTTCTTTTAACAGCCTTGATGCCATGTCCATATCACCATGTTTGCAGTAACCATTTATAAGAGCACTGTAGGTGACAACATTTGGTTTAATACCATATGCATTCATTTCATTTAACAGCCTCGATGCCATGTCCATATCACCATGTTTGCAGTAGCCATTTATAAGAGCACTGTAGGTGACAACATCTGGTTTAATACCATATGCACTCATTTCTTTTAACAGCCTCGATGCCATGTCCATATCATCATGTTTGCAGTAACCATTTATAAGAGCACTGTAGGTGACAACATTTGGTTTAATACCATTCTTGTTCATTTCTATTAGCAACCTCAATGCCTTCTGCATGTTGCCTTTTCTGCATAGGCCGTCTACAATAATGTTGTACGTATGATCATTAGGGTGTACATGATTTATTGCCATTTTATTCATCAACTCCAAAGCCGATGTGATTTTTCCAATACTACATTGACCTTTGATGAGAGCACTGTAAGTGAAGACATTTGGTTTGCAGCCAGAAAGAATCATTCTATCGTGCAAAATTTCCGCCTCGTTGACTTTCTTATTCAAACAGAGACCTCTGATCAGAGAACTAAAAATAGCAGGATTGCCATATTCGCCACACTTGATCATAGATCCAAAAACACCAAAAGCAACGTCGATACGGTTTACGAGAACGTAAGTGTTGATAATGATTCCATAACCATGTATGTCTGGGAATACATTATTCAGCATCATATTACTGTAGAATGATAAGATTAGAGTATAAAGGGATAGATTTCTCTTTTGAACGATTCTTGTGAAAAAATTATTGAATGTAAAGCTAGCAGGCTTTGGATTGGCATGGAGCATTTTATCAAACAGCTTCCGTGCTTCATCAATATTGAAGTTGGTTGACTTGCACAGGTCTGTAACTTCGTCTTCCAATCCAACATGGCGACCATAAGATCTCTTTTGTAGCATATTTTTTTTTAATTCACGTGAATCCTGAGATTGGATGAAGAAAATCTAAGGGTTCCGCACTAATAAAAATTGGATTTGTTTGTGTGTGAAAGTAAAGAACAGTGTACGGTGAATGGCCGTGGAAGCAGGTAGAACAGCCAAAAAGATGATTATCGTATTTTTATTTGTTGCGGAATTTACAATTAAACCGTTATTTGTCAAAGTAACTGGAATGAAGCCCTTATTTAACAGCACAAAGAGCATTAACATTGTGCACAACTTCTTCGACGAATTTACAATTAATACAAGAAAAACGATTTTTTGAGATCGGATTATGATGATGAGTTTAATCGGGGTTTGAGGAATAGAGTGTAGGATTTAGGGAGAAAGAATTAGGTTTTATGAATGGATAATGGAAAGGGGAGGTTCATATGCGGACTGATGGGAGATCTAAGGGCATTTTGGGTATTTCAAAAAAACGCTGTTGAAATTAGTACAATGAATTTACATTATTAGTAGTAGAGATAGAGATGAGGTGTACAATATAAGCTTGCAAACCAGCAGGTGAATAAACTAAGCAAAACGATCATGAAATATAGTATAATCAAGTTTTAGCGATGCTAAAGTTTGAATGAGACGAACAAGAAGTACGAGTTGTTTTAATTTTATAAGTAGCGTTAGCAGATTGAAAAATTGATTAAAACGTTAGTTTTTAATTATTATTTAGTTGAGACATTGGAAAAATGATGTTGTGACATCCACCTAAATTAATACTTGTTCACACTAGTAAATGCGATTGGTTATGCATAACCAAGCAACATAGACTTCAAATGAAATATAACTTCAAACATAATTATTTTCAATACTTTTCAATCATTACTGGTAGGAAAAATAGTTGAACAAGATAAGTAAAAATATGATGTTCGATTTAATATTAGAAGTTGATAAGTTAAGATATTTAATTATAGTTCAAATATACGTGTAAATCGATATTTTTATGACCCCTTAATATTCACGAAAAGATAATGATAATCAAATATTCATGGGAAATAATTGTAAGCTACTCATTATTTAAATTGGCTATGTCGTTCTTTTTCATTTTCTTATTGAAATAGCTAAAAAGTAACAATGATTGAATGTTTTTGATTGACATAGTAATGAAGGTCTTTTTACTATGTTCTACAATAGCACCCGATTTGAATTCAAATATGCTAGTACAAATTTCGTAAATTAGTAAACTTAAGCATAACCTAATTAAATAAGTTCAATTTTTTTTGGAATTTGAAAGAACTAAACTTAAAGTTTGATAAACTTCAATCTAAAATGGAACAAATTCAATATAAGTAGATTAGATTGCATGTGTTATCCAGTATTTAAACCAAGCGACATTTCGATGAGTAAAGAGTATGAGTTGAAGAAGAAATGGATCAAATAGCTTGGAGAGTATCATGAATGGAGAACTCAAGAGGAATGCCTAAGTTTGGGAGTATCACATCCAATGGTATTGATCCATACGGATCAACCGAATGATCTTTCTCTTTTTTATTTTTTTATTCTTTCATTTTAATTTAATTTTCATTACTCCAGGAGTGTTCCCAATTTTTGAGCAAACAATCTTTGGTGCGTTCACCGAAAATGATCATACTCAGGCTTAAATCTTCTTTTACTTTGGATTTGTAGGAATTTATTAGAAAAATCTAGAAGAAATGTGTAACACCCCTTCAAAAATGGGAATAATAGTCCCACATCGTGGAACAACACTATGAAGTGAGTGCTTATATACCAAAGCCTTCACCTCATAACAACGTCGAGGCCTTTTGAGGAACAAAACCCCACCCCTTGGCTTGGCCTATGAGACGGAGGTGACTAAGTTAGGGACAATATCTGCGTTAAGTTAGGTGCGGGCTATTACATTGGTATCAGAGCCATACCCAGCCATAATTGTGGTCTGTACGTGTTACAGCAACGACGCCTAGGTGGTGTTGTGCTCATGAGCCAACGAGGACCTTGGGCTCTAAAGAGGGGAGATTGTAACACCCCTTCAAAAATGAGAATAATAGTCCCACATCGCAGAAAAACACTATGAAGTGGGTGCTTATATACCAAAGCCTTTACCTCATAACAACGTCATGATCTTTTGAGGAACAAAACCCCACCCTTTGGCTTGGCCCATGAGGCGGATGTGACTAAGTTGGGGACAATATCTACGTTAAGTTAGGTGCGGGCTGTTACAAAATGGCACTTAAGAAAGATAGAGCTACGGATCAGATACGATTGTTGAACATGGCAATGAAGGAGATCATCATACTATGGAAGAAACAAATCAACCAATTCCGACTGAGACTTCACAGCCCCAGGAATTGGTTACAAGAGTCTAACTCGATCATTTGATGATTGAGATAAATAAGAGGGTAACGAGAGTTAGATGTCCATCATGGCACAAATGAAGAAATAATTTGCATTGATGTCCCAAGCATCTCTAATTCGTAGGAGGAGTAAGAGAGATTCGTTGTCTTCAAATTCCAATGAAGAGAGTTCATCTTCTTCGATGAGGAATAAAAAAGATGGCAAACAGAGAATGTGAAAGGAAAATGCAAGGGCATCAAAGAAGTAAATAGTTAACATTGAAGGATTGTTATAGCACTATTGGTTGGTATTGATTGACATGAAAATGTAAACAATTGGTTAGAGTTCTATTTGATACTGGTGCATCTCATTCTTTTATATCATATTGTTTGGTAGATAAGCTTAACCTAGAACCCCATACCTAGTTACTTCCTTAAGGGTTGCATATCTGTTAGGAGGTTATGCGACTCTTTGGGATGAGATGTGACCACCTAGAGTTTGAATTGTTAGGCCATGTATTTGTTTGCAATTTGCATGTGTTTGATTTCGTAGGGTTCAGAATTATTTTGGGTATGGATTGGTTAAGTAAGCACGATGTTAGGATATTTTGCCATGATAGGAAAATATCACTTAAACACCTTGATTGTAGTGACCAGATTATATACTATGTAGAAAATGCTAGTTTTGAGGCTAATTCTTTATTAGGTGTTGCGGAGGTAGAAGACGAGTTGAATCGAGTTTTTGTTGTTAGAGAATTCACAGATATTGTTGAGCCCATGATAGGACTACCACCGAAAAGAGTTATTGATTTTCACATGGATTTAGTATCAGGAGTAGAACCGGTGAATAGACTGTCAAGTAGAATGACACCTACTGAGATGAAGGGGTTAAAGGTGTAGTTGGTTGATTTAGAAGGTATGAACTTTATCAGAGTAAGCATTTTGCCCTGGGGAGCAGCTGTAGTTTTTGCAAAGAAGCGGGATGGATAGTTGAGGTTATGTATCGATTATCGTAAGTTGAATGAGAAGACGATAAAGAATCAGTATCCATTACCAAGAATTGATGATTTGTTCGACCAGTTGAATGGAGCCAAAGTATTTTCTCAGTTGGATTTGTCAACAGGGTTCCATCAACTTAGAATAGCAGAGGATGGTTCCTTTGATGGCGTTTAGGACAAGATATGGATCGTACGAACGGTTAGTGATGTCGTTCGGACTAACTAATGCACCTGCATTCTTCGTGGATATGATGAACAGGATCTTCCTGGAGCATCTGGACAAATTCATGTTGCTGTTCATAGACAACATTTTGATACACTCTAAAGACAAAAAGAGCGTGAATTTCATCTTAGAGTGGTGCTTGAGACGTTGAGGCAGCATCAACTGAAGACGCAATTTTTGAATTGTCATTTTTGGAAGAAAGAAGTGAAGTTTATTGGTCATGTAGTCTCGGAGTAAGGTTTGTCAATAGATTCGGCTAAGATCGAGGCAGTGAATAGTTGGAAGATACCCAAGACTGTGACTAAGATAAAAAAAATTCTTGGATTAGCTGGCTATTATCGGAGATTCATAAAGGATTTTTCACGGATAGCGGCACCAATAACTAAGCTAACTCGAAAAGATGTGAAGTTTGTCTGGACTAATTAGTGTGAGGAGGCATTCCAAAAGCTCAAACACTTATTGAAAAATGCACCTGTGTGCTAGATGTTCCAAAGGGGAATCAGAACTTAGTTGTGTACACAGATGCATATGGAACATGATTAGGAGTTGTGTTAATGCAGAAGGGTAAAGTGATTGCCTATGATTCTCGATAGCTTAGACCGCATGAGATTAGAAATCCAACTCATGATTTGGAATTAGCTGCAATAATTTTCGCATTGAAGGTGTGAAGACATTATCTGTTGGGAGAAAGATTCGAGTTATATATGGATCATAACTCATTGAGATATTTATTCTCTCATAAGGAGTTGAATATGGGACAACGGAGGTGGTTAGAGTTTTTAGCCACTTATGACTTTGGTATTGAGTACACACTGGGAAAAGGCAATAAGGTTGCAGATGTACTTAGCAGAAACATCAAAATGCAGTATTGGCAATGATAGTTGAGTGGAAAGATTTAGAAGCATTGACTACATGTGGAGTACAATGGAGATCCAAGCGTGGTTCTAGCAAAGAAACTGCTAGGCTGTCATGTGTAGAAGTTCGACCGGTGATGATCGAAAGGATTGCTTCTAAGCAAGGAGAGGATCCATTATTAGCTAAGAGGCTCATAAAGTTAAGGGATGGAACAAAGAGCGATGAATTGAAAGATTTCATTCTTGACCAGAATGGGTGGTTGAGGAAGAAAAGATGACTATATGTTTCGAATGTGGGAAACATTAGGAAGGAAGTTCTTGGAGAATGCCATCGTTCAAAATTCACCATCAATCCGAGAGGAACTAAGATGTATCAAGACATGAAAACAAGTTTCTTCTGGGATGGTATGAAGAGAGATGTAGGCTTATGGTTGAACTAATGTTTGAACTATCAACAGGTAACAATTGAGCATCAGAAACCAAGTGGGTTACTTCAGCCTTTGGATGTTCCAGTTTGGAAATGGGATTCAATCTCAAAGAATTTCATGAATGGGTTGCCAAGGTCAAATCGTGGAAATGAAAGTATATGGGTCATGGTGGACAGGTTGACCAAGAGTGCCCATTTCATTCCAGTTAGATCGACCAGAACAGAAATAGATTTGGCTAAGTTATTCATGAGGAATATAGTTAGACTGCATGGAATTCCTAGTAGTATAGTAAGTGATAGAGATTCCTTATTCACTAGCGAGTTCTGGAAGAGTCTACGGGAGACTTTGGGTATCAAGCTCAAGATGAGTACCGCTTATCATCCGTAGATAGATGGACAAACGGAAAGAGTTAAACAAAGTTTTAGAAGATTTGTTAAGAGTTTGTGTGCAAGATTTTGGGAGATCATGGGAAACCATCTACACTTAGTCGAGTTTTCGTTTAACAACGGTTATCAGACTAGTATAGGGATGGCACCATTTGAGGCTTTGTATGGAAGGCCCGTTTGTTGGTTAGAGACCGAGATAGGTTAACTCTCAGTCTGAATTTGGTTAGAGAAGCTGCAGAAAAGATTGAGTTAATTCAAGCTAGGATGAAGGAAGCTCAGTTTAAGCAGAAGAGTTATACTTATAAGAGACAGAAAGACTTAGAGTTCTCAGTTGGAGATCATGTTTCCGTCAAGGTATCACAGATTAAAGGTGTAATCAGATTTGGAAAATTAGAAAAATTGACACCAAGATTCATTAGACCATTTCCTACTATAGAAAGGATCAGTAAACTAGCATATAGAGTAGAATTACCGAACAGTTTGGCAAGAGTCCATAATGTTTTCCATATTTCTCAACTAAGAAAGTGTATTCGGGATCCAAGGACTACTATTACACCGATTAAGTTAGATGATCTAGTAGTGGAACCGGACATGACTATAGTTAGGAAACTAGTTCGTATAGTTGCAAAAGATGAGGAGAGACTAAGGAACAAGATAGTCAGATTAGTCAAAGTCAAGTGGAGTGACTACAAGAGAGACTGTACTTGGAAAACTGAGAGCAAAATTAGAGATACTTATCCTGACTTATTTTATGGTATGTTTTACCTTTATGTTTGATTGCTATGGGTATCTTATCGTAACTTCGAGGACAAAATTATTTAAGGAGGGGAGTCTGTAATAAACCTAATTTTAACTGACATTATTTAGGACATTTAATTAGATAAATGAAATAAAATAACATAGATGGTTAAGGGATTGAGATTTGTAAATTTATAAGGTAGTCGTGCCTTAATGAATGTATAAACAAAAGGAAATAGAAAACAAGTAAGTAGGAGGAATATGATAAGGGAAAAATAGGAATAGTCCTTATACTTATACCCTAGATGCTTCTACCCTCCAATTCTCATTCATTTACGACATTCACAAAAAAACTAAAATACTTAGAAGCTTGGTTGGTCAGCATTAAGAGAAATAAAAGGAAGAAAAGCTAGGAATCAAGTAGGAAGCTTGAAGGAATTAAGCAAAGAACAAATCTCAACCTTCTTAACATCAAGCTAAGGTGAATACTGATAATACATCTAATTTTTATTGATTACGGTTCCTAGTTAAGAACCAAATTGATTTTGCAAGTAAAATGCTAGGATATGATTGTTTAAATGTATATATATGCATGTTGATGATTTATGTTGCTTCAAATAGATTTTATGATAAGTTTTGATTTGAAAACCCTATTAAATGACATCCAAACGACTTGCGTTTTTTGATATATGGTCGAAAACATTATTCATGAAGCGAGTTTCAAGTTTCATAATTTTCTAAGCTATGGTGGATTTATTATGAATTTTTATGAAATAAAATAGCTAACATTGGCTTTAAATTAATTACAGCAATTATATATTGCTTTTGGGTCTAAAATTTAAATATCTTAGAAAACATATTAGAAGTGAATTATGGTAAGTTTTGAAGTATTTTCCTAACTATTTTACTATGGATATAAAATTATTTAAGGTATGGGACTTAAATGTTTTACATATTTTATCAAAGAGAAGAGCTTATTTGCTAAACCTTTTAATATGATAATTTTTGAATTCGGCAGCACTTCAGAAAAGAATTTTTGATAAAGAAATGGTAACCAATTGTATTTTGACAAATAAGGCAAGTTAGTTGAAAAGTAATTGCTTTAAAAAGCTATAAAATAGTTTTGCTAAAATTTACTACTTCGCCACTTCCATCAGTAGCTTTCGACACCATACCATCGCCAATGAACAAGTCGAAATGAATGTACATGGTACCAAAAAATTGATATGTAGTGAACTGGAGAAAGGCGGAAGGTACAACATCGAAACTAAGCTTTCGAAGGGGTAGAAGTTGCTCTAATTAACTTTGAACTATTCTTGTTTACAAATGATGCTTTCATAAGGGTTGGAGTTACCTTTTGACTTAACCAACTTGCTTTTGTTTATATAAAAGAGCTTTTGAAGATTTGCCACCTTTATGTTATAAAAGATGCTTTCAAAAGGGTACAACCTATGCTACCGCATTCTACCTTTCGAATTAGTTCTTACACAATGGTTTCGAAAGGGTGCTTTCACCTTTTACTTTGAGGCTGCCATTTTAATTATTTTGAAAGGATCTTTTAAGTTGCTTTTAAATAGTTTGAAGGCAACAGTTTTGAAAGGGGTTTCGAAACTATCCTCTTTCTTTTACTTGAGATAAAGGCTTTCGAATGTAATGCTTTCGCCTCAGTTTTTTACGACCCTTAGCTATATTAAAATTTAAACCCACAGGTTTCGAAAAGAATGGTTTTAAATGGTATCGAAGCAATGTTTCCACAAACATTTACTTGAACCTGATGCAGCGCGATCTACTAGCTCGTCTGATTTGAATTGTTCAAAGCCTTTAGGTCGCTCATGACCTAGTGATTTCTTAGGTCGCTCATGACCTAGTGAAGGTCGCTCACGAGTTACTGGATTCAGCGTAAAGGCATGCAAACGACCTAAGGAGATAGACAAACTAAAGCGCATTTTATTAGGTCGCTCGACCTTATGTTGCGAGAAGAAAGACGAGTTACAACCTAAGTTAGGTCGCGGGGAGTTAAGTCGCTGGAAGATAGGTCGCATGAAGATAGGTCGTGTGAAGATAGGTCGCGAGAAGAAGAGTCTGTTGCTGAAGATCTTAGGTTACTCAAACCTAACGAGCTACGACCTTAATCAACTACGACCTATCTTAGGTCGCTCAAACCTAACGAGCTACGACCTTAATCAGCTACGACCTATCTTAGGTCGCTCAAAGGCTAGGTCGCTCAATCCTATAATTCGCATATGATGAAGACTCTTTTGCCGCTTTACTCTATGTCGCTCAACTTTAGGTCGCTCGAAGAATTCCAGAAGCCTTATTTTTAAGTCACTCAAGAATAGGTCGCAAGACTTAAGTCGCTGGAGGAGCTTAGGTCGCTGCTGCCGTGTATGTTAGGTCGTTATGTTGTTCTTGTATGTTGTTTTGTAAATATGTGTTGTAATGTATTGTAAATAGAGTCGCTGCATTGTTTGAAGTATTAGGTCGTTAACGACCTATGTAAGGTCGTAGGTCGCTTGGTTGTGTTAGGTCATTGGCGACCTAAGTGTTGTCAAATGTTGCGTCGTGTGTGTTGTAAAACTCTATAAATAGCAGGGTTGTGTCATTTGTAATAGTTAGTTGATTTTGAATAAACTTTTGTTTGAGAGCTTTGTGCCTCTTCTTAAATTGGTAGTTGAGTGTAATCTCCTATCTCCTCTTTCGGCATTCGAGTGCGCTCGGATCAACGATCGTAGAAGCCAATTCACGGTATCAAGGGCGCTTGATCAACGTCTGAAGAATTGCAGATCTTCTTTCACGGTATCGTGCGCGATCAACGTGACGAAGATAGCTAGAATCCGGTATCTTTGGATCAACGGATTTGGGCCTTTGGTATTCTTTAATCCACCGATTCCTACTTTCACCGTATCATTCATTTTTGTTATCCGCCGCGGCGTCAGAACCCAATACTTTCAAAAAGTATGTTTTGAGTGAAGAATGCAATGTTTTCAAAAGGTATATAATATGGGTTTTAAAGGGGAGAGCCTCAATATCTTTGAAAGGTTTATTTTGAGTATTTGAATGGAAGGTTTCCAATGCTTTCGAAAGACAAGTTTTATGATTCCGAAAGAGGATATCTAAGGGTTAAATAATGATTTCGAAAGGTCTATTTTTTGAAAGGTACGTTTGGCTTTTTGGTCTACCGTTCCAAGGTTATAGTAGTTAACTTATTTTGAAAGGGGTTCTTTCAATGGATTTCGAAAAGAAATTGTTTAAGGTTTAAACAAAGGGTTCGAAGGTATTGTTTTTGCTTTGTAGCCTAAAGCTTTCTAAGTTAAAAAGTGGTTTTAACTTATTATGAAGGGATGGATAGTCCCATCGATTAGATTTCATCAACATTATTTTGTGTAAAACATATATATCATGGAATAAGTGTTTTGAGTAAAGAAAAGTATATGATTTCCATGTTTTATAAAGATACGATTTTAGGGGTAAATCATTTACAAAGATTGTTTACAAGGAAATGAAATTTAAATAGGGTAGTTAACCCTAAGTATATAACATGAAATGAATTTTGAAAAGGGTAGACAACCCTATGTTTATTACTCCGATATTAGAAGACCAAATGGGACTGGTATACGGTCACGCCCTATACTTTAGCTAATAGCCCCTAGCTAAAATAAGTCTAAAATTCCAGTGTGTAAGGGTTTGTCACATATAGGACTAAAATAATGTTACATACAGAAAGAAATATACGGAGTAAAGATAGGTTATTGGTAAGCCCGTAAAATCATTAGGATCAGTTGACCCTAGAAGAAGATAGATAAGGGCAGATATCCCAGTAGCGTGTTTAACAAATTATAGATAATTGATTATGTTTAGTAGGCCCGAGTCAGCTAATGGTTAATGGTTAGCCAGATAAAACTATAATGTGGATAGGTAGTCCATTGATTTCCTGATCTTTATGCATATATGTATTTTCTTTAATTATTATAATCAGTTTGATTGCAGGTTCTTGATTTGTAAAAGATATGACTTTAAACGGATATTAGTGAGGGGAAACCCATTCCGCTAAGTGGCATGGTCTCACTTAATATCAATAAACCGAGATGTAATAGTATTATTCACACCAGGCTTTATGTCTGACTCGTAGCTTTTGTTATGGATACCATTAACCCTACGGTATTTTGTCACCGAAAGTTAATAATATGGATGATTGCGACATCTGTAGCGCTTAGCTTCGAGCCTCAAGACAAGGGATGTTACAATCTACTCTAATATTATCCTAATAATCCACCATTTAAAACATGCAAAAAATGTCAACTCAAACACTGTTTTCTAAAAGTGGTAAGCTTACTAAACCAAACTATATCAATATGCTATAAGCAAATAAGATAGCATTAACTAATGACCATCTTTGGTCGTATGTTACATGTGATCCAAATGAATAATCCGTTGATGATGCAAACCCTAAACTTAGATTAGCTTATGAGAAATAGGTTTCAAAATAAGGGATCGTCTAGGTTTTTGTGTGTCTACGTTAGATAAGTCGTTGCAAAGGCAGCACGAAAACATGCATAACCATGAGATGTTTGGTAGTCTTGAGGCCCTATTTGATGAACAGTCACATTTTGCAAGGTATGAGCTTACGAAAAAGCTGTTCAACAGTAAAATGACTAAAGGATAGAAAGTGGATGATGATGTACTGATGATGATGGGCTATATTGATAGACTTTCACAATTGGACGTATAGATAAGCAATGTAATACAAGTTGATTTGATCATTGGTTCTCTTACACCTTGGTATGAACTATCCATACTGAATTACACTATGAACTAGCTAAATGTGAATCTCGTGGAGCTCCTCAATATGTTGAGATCGGTCGAGTCCACATCCAAGGATCAACGGGTTGTGTTTGTTGTAAAGGATGGTACATCATCTTCGTAAGGTTTGAAGAAGTAGAAAAGAGAATGTAAGAAGAATAAGAAATGTAAGAAGACCGATGACGAGGGAGAATGATACCACTGCTAGAAGAAAGGTCACTGGAAAAGGAACTGTCTTGAATACCAAAATATTATTTGTGAAATAAAGCAAAATGGTTCTACAGCTCCGTCAGGTACATTTATTATTAGAAATTGTTTTAAAATCAATAAAATGTCTTGGGTTTTAGATATTGGATCCGAATATATGTAATTTGTTATAGAGGCTTAGGAACTAGGGTCATATGGCAAAAGGAGAGATAAGACTCCAAGTTGCCGATGGATTTATTATTGATGCAACGACAGTAGGAGATTATCATTTATGTTTGCCTAGTGGAGTAGTAATGATATAATAATTGCTATTTTGTAAAAGACTTTATTTGTGGAATTTTGTCTGTTTCTAGATTCTCTAAGACTGGATATGTACTTCATTGTGCGTTAAGTGGAATTAAAGTATGTGTTGGTGTTCTTGAAAATGGAATGTATGTGATTAATACTAATTATGTGTGTTCTTTGAATAGTTCTTCTAACGATATAAATGATAGTTATCTTTAGCATCATAGGCTAGGTCATATTAGTGGGAAACGACTACACAAGCTGAAAAATGAAGGTTTTCTCCCATTACTTGATTTTGAATCATCTGACATGTGTGCGTCATGCTTGAAAATGTATAGGATCTTATATAATTCAACTTATATACTAATGTGAGAGTATGTACTAAAAATTATACTAAGTAAATTAATAGAGTATAGGTAAGATAGAAAATGCAAGCGAGCACAAGATATTTTATGCTGGTTCGGACCTCCTTTCTTATGTCATGTTCCGAAGCTGCCCTTTGGTATTTATTTGACCAAATAACCCTCACTTCGCCCATAGAAATAGGCTAATATAGAAGGAGTTCTCTGACAATTGTATGCTTTATATAACACAGATTTTGATTGATAGTACAATTATTCCTATGATCTCCTTTGAGTATGCGAATGGGAATACTTGAGTTGCAAGAAGTGGTTTAACCAAAATGTTATTTTGATTATGATAGATTGAGACTATCTAAGCAAGAGATGCACGAATTTATAAATAGAAAGTTAATAAGAAATCAAGAGAATAAATTATTTACAATTTTCAATCATTAAACTATTATACGTTTAAAGAGGTGTAGATGAGGAGTTGTTACTGTTAAAAAACTCTATTTATTTTAATAGTTGAAACCGTTGAAGAAAAGATGCTATTATTCAATATGAAATGAAACATCCTTTCAGATTATAGTAGTTGCCAGATGATAGATATCAGTAGATTCTCCACAGACATCTATAGCTGTGGATTCTCCACAGAAGCCTGTGGATGGTATTTTTCATATTGTAAAATTTTAACGCCAATTTTGAATGATTTTATGCATACGAATTATGTATGCATGTATACTCAAGGAGACCTTGCAATGTTTATCGAAGACTCTTAATTCACTAGTATAACCTTACTAATCATAACATGGTCGATAAGTCTTTATTTGTCTTTGAGTCCCAATATCTTTGAGCGTGATGATCTCTTGTAATATATACCAGTAATCTTGATAAGATATCTAATATGCATGATTGTATAGTTGTCGTCATTGAATCCATAGAATGGAGGTTCTAACATTCTCCCCCCTTTTGATGATGACAACTATACAATCGTTAGTTATGTTAACAATAACTCCCCTTTAATTTTGTCTCCCCCTATGTATATGCATATATTTATCCCTCTTTGTCATTATCAAAGCACAAGAAAATAAATTACACACACATAAAATAGATTATAAACATAGACATGTCAAGCAAAAAATATAACATAAGATAAGTTAAGGAGAACAAACACGAGTTTAACAAGAGACATGAGTAATACATAACAAAATAAAAGTTAAATAACATATTTCAAAATGGAAGAAAAGAGAAAATAAAAGAGGCTAGTGATACCGGTTTGAAGAATAGGAAAATTTGCCATAATTTTCATAATATTCCCAGCATGCGGATGGATCTTGTTTGTATTTGGTTGGCCATTGAGTTTGATCATTATATTCTTCATTTTCTTGAATTTAAAGTCCTTAGAAAGTTATATAATGTTTATGGTGAGATTGGTTAGGGTGGGACAAGGACATATCATCACTATCTTCTTCCTCCTCTTCGGGTTGTTCTCCCTCAATAGCCTTTCCTTTGTCTTGAGAGGTTCCTTCATGATAGGTGTGAGCATGATAGAATGGTGTTTGTGTTCGAGAAGGTGGTGTAGGTGAAGGAGAAAATGATGATCAAGAAGATGATTTACCATAGAATTTTCTCATCACGTTTTCTAAAGTGGAGAGCCTTTTCTAAAGTTTTTTCCATCTTGGTCATTCTTGTTTAAAAAGATCGTCCCAAATCAGTTATTTTATTTTTCAAAGTCCGCTGGCTGACCATGATTAATTTTTGACTTCTAAGTGTTAAATCACGGTTGGATTCATTTCGCAGTGGTTCAGTGCAAGCTTCTTGAATTTTCGAATCGGAATAATATTCAGTAGTATGATGAGAAGAGCTAGATTGCTGTGTAAGACAAGCTGAATGAGTTTGTTAAAGAGGCGGTTGAGTCTATTGATTAGGACTCGGATACATTTTTTGTTGTTGCTGCATAGTCTTCTGTGCCAGCAATATGATTGGATGTGGTCTTTCGAGAAGGTGCATTAAAGATAAAAATCTTATACCACTCCCTTTGAGAGGGATTTCTTCAAAACGAGAAATATAAGAATGTACCCCAAGACCCTGTAAGAAAGCATAATATATGGTGCATATATAATTGTGCATCAGTGGTGAGACCAAAAGTTTTTAATTTCATCATGAATAAATTTAACCCAATTTACTTATATCCACCAAATGTAGCATAGTGAGCTTTGTGATCATTTTCATATATTTTTTCATGACTTCCTAAATGAGGAATTATCGTATTGATTATCATAGATTTAATAATCTATCTTTTAGGCTTAAATAGACGGATTTCCACTGTAGCATCCTATCCTCCCAAATTTGATGTGTTATTTCATCACGTGGCAAATTTCTCTCGTCGGGAATTTCTTCTTCATTGAGTCAAATAGAAGATCAATCTAGTATACGACAAATTGTGTTTACGCTAATTAAACACTAGTCTATAACCAACCATCGTTGGCTTCCAAATTTCATTACTACATAAGTTTGCGTAAAAAAGAAAGATGGCCAATTGATCAATTTGTACCTCGTTTTCGTCGAAATTGATTAAATCTCGACAGCCGGAGGCGATGGTGAGTTCTTGAACTCCATATTCTCTAAAATTGCACAGTTTGCAAAGTGGACCGGAATGAAGCTTTTTTTATTTTAGTTCTTCAAATCCTTGTTTGCAATTGTGTTATTTCGAAGCCAATCTTGAATGTGGGCATCGCTGATAAGGTGGGTTTGAGAAGATGGAGACTAGCCTTTCTTTAATCTTTTGCTAACGGGATTTTTTTCTCTTAGGAGCCATTTTTGAGGAATTGGAGTTTTAGAAATTAGGGGTTTAGAGTAGATTTGAAGATAGTTTGGTAAATAGTTGAAAGGAAGGTAAAATATGAATATATATGGGTTGTTGCAGGTTGAACCCGAGGTAGATGACATATGTTTGTCTGATGTTCAGAGACGTCTGTGGTTTCAGGAAAATATTTTCGAAACCAGTGACAGACATCTGTGATTTTGTCCACAGATGTCCATGATCTGTGTTTGCACAATATACTTGTTTTTGAATATGATTCATACAACAATGTATATATAGAATTACAATATCAAGTAAACATTTTAGACGAAATGCTATCATAATCTTAGTTTTTGTTTGAGGGGTCGGACTTTCTAATTTGTTGTAAGTTCCATGAATTCAGCTCAACCTTTTTTCTTCAACTAACGGCCTTAGTGGAAACCAACTTGGGCGAGCTGGAGTATCAATCCAGTCTTGGATTGATGTTCCTGGCTTGGATAAATTTCTTGGAGTAATTTTATATGTTATTAAGGAGTTTCTTTTAAATGAGGATATTTCTGATGTATGCAATTTTTTGTTCGTGAATGACCATAAATTGCTAGAATACATTTTTCGAGAAAGATAAGATGAGATCCTTGATGTCATTGCTCATAATACATTTCTCTTTGAACTCCCATCATCTCTTGTTGATAATGATATATTACATCAACTTTGGTGTTGAGAGATGTCGATTCTAGATCAATTGACCGTTTTGCTTTCTTTTCCTTAAGGTAAAAGCCATGTGATATGTAGGTGAAGCAATAATGTTTAGAGAGGCTGATCAAATTTATGGAGGTGTGGATTTAGTTGGTGACATGTAGGTGCTATTCGATGAAGGTGAGCTAAAGTCGATAATCGAATAAGTATAGTCGTGATCGTAAGACATTTTGAATAGAAGTGGTTTGAAAATGGAGTTTGGTAAAAACATATATATTTAGTTTGCAGAAGAATTTTTTTATATAAAAGTTGCTTACTATTTTTGGAAGTTTATTGTTAGGGTAGTGAAATTTTAACCATAAAAATTTAACAGAAGTTAGTTTTTATAAGGATAAAATTATTTCGTGCATCTTATTTGAATTATATAAATTATATATGTCTTAGTTTACTAATTCATTGTAAGAACAAATTCCTAGGTCTTGTCTTAGTTTTATAAAAGTTAGTTCGCTCATTGGTTTGATAAAAATATCTGCAATTTGATTTTCGGTATTTACAATTCATGTGATATAATTCCCTTTTCAACATTATCTCTTAAGAAATGGTGACGAATATCAATGTTATTTGTTAGAGAATGATTAATATGATTTATTGATAAATGTATAGCACTATTATTATCACATTATATAGGAGAATTTGTTATTGTTTTACGAAAATCTTGAAGAGTTTGTTGCATATATATTACTTGTGCACAGGCTAAGGCTGCCGATATATATACTTGGCTTCACATGTTTTCTATCTAACTTGTATGTTTTCTATCTAACTTACAACCATAAAAATCCACATCACTATATTTTTGGAAGTTTGCAGAAGTTTCAAACAACACGGATTTTGATTGATAGTACAATTCTTCATATGATCTCCTTTGAGTACGCGAATGTGAATACTTTGAGTTGTAGGAAGTGGTTTAACAAAAATGGTATTTTGATTATGATAGACTGAGACTATGTAAGCAAGAGATGCACAAATTTATAAATAGAAAGTTAATAAGAAATCAAGAGAATAAATTATTTACAATTCTCAATCTTTGAAGTATTTATAGGTTTAAAGAGGTGTAGATGAGTTAAACAAACTCTATTTATTTTAATGGCTACAACCGTTGAAGAAGAGATGCTAATATTCAATATGAAATGAAACATCCTTTCAGATTATAGTAGTTGCTAGATAATAGATGTCTGTGGATTCTCCATAAATGTCTGTGGCTTCAGGATAAAATTTCTCGAAGTTATTCACAGACATCTGTGGATTCGCCACAAATGTCTGTGGATGGTATCTTCGTATTATAAAAAATTTAATGCCAATTTTGAATGTTTTTAATGCTAATTTATGTATATGAATTATGTGTGCATATATACTCAAGGAGACCTTATAATGTTTATCGGAGACTCTTAATTCACCAATATAACCTTACTAATCATAGCATGGTCGATAAGTCTTTATTTTTCTTCGAACCCCAATTTCTTTGAGCACGATGATCTCTTGTAGTATATACCAGTAATCTTGATAAGATATATAATATACATGATTGTATAGTTGTCATCATCGAAACCATAGAATGGAGGTTCTAACATTCTCCCTTTATTGATGATGACAACTATACAATCGTTAGTTATGATAAAAATACTCCCCTTTAATTTTGTCTCCCCATATGTATATGCATATATTTCTCCCTCTTTGTCATTATCAAAGCAGATGAAAATAAATTATACACACATAAAATAGATATATAAACAGACATGTCAAACAAAAAATAGAACATAAGATAAGTTAAGGAGAACAAACACGAGTTTAACAAGAGACATGAGTAATACATAACAAAATAAAAGTTAAATAACATAGTTCAAAAAGGAAGAAAAGAGAAAATAAAAGAGGCTAGTGATACTGGTTTGAAGAATAGGATAATTCACCATAATTTTCATAATATTCCCATTATGTGGATGGATCTTGTTCGTATTCGGTCGACTATTGAGTTTGATCATTATATTCTTCATTTTCTTGAATTGAAAGTTCTTATAATGCCATATAATGTTGATGGTGAGATTCGTTAGGGTCGGACAAGGACATATCATCACTATCTTCTTCCTCCTCTTTAGGTTGTTCTCACTCAATAGTCTTGCCTTTATCTTGAGAAGTTCCTTCATGAGAGGTATGAGCATGATAAATTGGTGTTTATGTTCGAGAAGGTGGTGTAGGTGAAGGAGAAAATGATGATCGAGAAGATGATCGACCATAGACATTTCTCATCACTTTTCCTAAAGTGGAAACAACCTTTTCTAAATTTTTTTCCACCTTGGTCATTCTTGTTGGAAAAGATCTTCCTAAATCGATCATTTATTGTTCAAAGCTCGCTGGTTGACTGTGATTAATTTTTGACTTCTAAGTGTTGAAACATGGATGGATTCATTTTGCATTGGTTCAATGCGAGCTTCTTGAAATTCCTAATCGGAATAATATTCTGTAGTATAATGAGAAGAGCCAGATTGCTCTGTAGGACAAGCTGAATGAGTCTGTTGAGAAGCAGGAAGTGGTTGAGTCTGTTCAGTAGGACCCGAATACATTTTTTGTTGCTGCTGCATAGTACTGTGCCAGCAATATGATTGGAGGTGGTCTTTTGGGGAAGGTGCATTAAAGATAAAATCTTATACCACTCTCTTTGAGAGGGATTTCTTCAAAATAAGAAAATAAAAAGGTACCCTGAGACCATGTAAGATACGCATAATATATGGTGCATATATAATTGTGCGTCGGTGGTGAGACCAAAAGTTTTTAATTTCGTCATGAATAAATTTAACCCGGTTTACTTATATCCCACCAAATGTAGCATTGAGGGCTTTGTGATCATTTTCGTATATTTGTTAATGACTTCCTAAATGAGGAATTATCGTATTGATTATCATAGATTTAATAATATAGCTTTTGGGCGTAAATAGACGGATTTCGGCTGTAGCATTCTATCCTCCCAAATTTAATGTGTTATTTCATCACGTGGCAAATTTCTCTCATCGGGAATTCCTTCTAAATCGAGTCCAATAGAGGAACAATCTAGTACGCGACCAATTGTGTTTAGGCTAATTAAACACTTGTCCATAGCCAACCATCGTCATTATTAGGCTTCCAAATATCATTACTACATAAGTTTGCGTAAAAAGAAAGATGGCCAATTGATCAATTTGTACTTCGTTTTCGTCCAAATTGATTAAATCTCGACAGCCGGAGGTGATGATGAGTTCTTGAATTCTATATTTTCCGAATTTGCACAATCTGTAGAATGGACCAGAATGAAGCTTTTTTGTTTTAGTTCTTCAAATCCCTTGTTTGCAATTGTATTATTTCGAAGCCAATCTTGAATGTGGGCATCGGTGACAAGGTGAGTTTGAGAAGATGGAGATTGACCTTTCTTTAATCTTCTGCTAATAGGATTTTTTTTCCTTGGTAGCCATTTTTATGAAATTAGAGTTTTAGAAATTAGGGGTTTATAGCAGATTTAAAGACAGTTTGGTAAATAATTGAAATGAAGGTAAAATATGAATATGTATGGGCTGTTGCAGGTTGAACCCGGGGCAGATGACAGACGTTTGTGCGATGTTCACAGACACCTGTGGTTTCAAGAAAATATTTTCAAAACTAGTGACAGACGTCTGTGATATTGTCCACAGACGTCTGTGACGTGTTTACAGAATATACTTGTTTTTGAATATGATTCATACAACAATATATACATAGAATTACAATACCAAGTAAATATTTTAGACGAAATGCTATCATAATCTTAGTTTTTGTTAGAGGGGTCGGACTTTCTAATTTGTTGTAAGTCCCATGAATTCGGCTCAATATTTCTTTCTTCAATTAATGGTCTTTGTGGAGACCAACTTGGGCGAGCTGGAGTATCAATCCAGTCTTGGTTTGATGGTCCTAGCTTGCATAAATTTCTTGGAGTAATTTTATACGCTTTTATAGGAGTTTCTTTTAAACGAGGAGATTTTTGATGTATGCAATTTTTTGTTCATGAATGACCATAAATTGCTAGAATACATTTTTTCGAGAAAGTTAAGATGAGATCCTTGACGTCGTTGCTCATAATACATTTCTCTTTAAACTCCCATCATCTCTTGTTGATAATGATATATTACATCAACTTTGGTGTTGAGAGATGTCGATTCTAGATCAATTGACCATTTTGCTTTCTTTTCCTTAAGAGAAAAGCCAATGTGATATGTAGGTGATGCAGTAATGTTTAAAGAGGTTGATCGAAATGATGGAGGTGTGGATTTAGTTGGTGATATGTAGGTGCTAGTCGATGAAGGTGAGCTAAAGTTGATAGTCGAATAAGTGTAGTTGTGATCAGAAGACATTTTGAATAGAAGTGGTTTGCAAACGGTGTTTGGTAAAAATATATGTATGTACTTTGCACAAGAATTTCTTTATATAAAAGTTGCTTACTATTTCTAGAAGTTTATTTGTTAGGGTAGTGAAATTTTTACCATAAAAATTTATCAAAATGCTTTGGATTCGGAAGTGCTGCCCTTAGGATATAAAATTCTGTATTCTTTGGTATGGGTTAAGTGTCGTAGAATTCGTTTAACTGCTTGATGATGTAACTCCTTAGGTTGTGCTTGAAATCTTGCATACACACACTCATCATAATATCCGGTCTACTAGCCATTAAGTATAACAGATATCCTATCATACTTCGATATAATTTCTAATCGAAATCGTTTCCATTTTCATCTTTATCTAAATGTACAGTAGTACTCATTGGAGTCGGTTTACTTGGGATATTTTCCATCCCAAAACATTTTAATAAATCTCGAGATTATTTTTCTTGATTTATAAAAATTCCATTTTCTAATTGTCTTATTTGCAGACCCAAAAAATAGTTTAATTCACCCATATGTGACATTTCAAATTCATTTTTCATAATGTCAGAAAATTCATTACATAATTTTTCATTAGTTGATCCAAATATAATGTCGTCAATATATATTTGTACAACTGATATGTCATTGTTTTCTCATTTTATAAATAAAGTAGAGTCTATTTTTCCAATTTGAAAATCAGAATTTTGCAAATGTGTTTTTAATCAACCATATCAAGCACAAGGTGCTTGTTTTGATCCATATAGAGCCCTTTTAAGTTTAAGTACATGATCGGCATATTTTTCATGAAAAAACAGCAGAGGTTGTTCAACATAAACCTTTTCTTTTATAAAGTCATTTAGAAAAGCACTTTTACGTCCATTTGAATTTTTTTAAAATTATGATGAATGCAAAAGCAAGTAATGTTTGTATTGCTTCAAGACGTGCAACCGGAGCAAATATCTCTTCATAATAAATTTGTTCTTTTTAATTATATTCTTGAGCTACTAATCTTGATTTATTTTGAATAATGTTTCCATTTTCATCTGCTTTATTTATAAAAGCCCATTTTGTTCTAATTACAGATTGATCATTTGGTCTCGGTACAAGTTCCCATACATTATTTCTTTCAAATTGATTAAGTTCTTCTTGCATTGCAATAATCCAAAAATCATCTTTTGATGCTTCTTTATAATTTGTCGGTTTGAAATTTGATATAAATGCAAATCGACTCATTTGATTTAACTGTTTTCTAGTTGATACTTTTCTTTTTAAATCAATGATAATATTATTAATGGGATGGTCTTTTATTATCCTAGGTGGTGATGTTATCGCATTATCATTATTGTTATTGATATTATTATTTTTATGTATAGGTATTTTAGTTTTATTTATAACTTCTTCATCATCATCATTTTTATTATTTTTAAAGTTTTCATCGGACGAAACTTGAAGAATTTCTTCTATAATGTTTGTTCGTTTATTAAGAATTCTATATGCTTTACTTCGATCCGAATAGCCAACAAAAATTCCTTCATCGACTTTAGAATCGAATTTTCCTATATAGTATTTTGTGTTTAAAATAAAACACTTTGATCCAAATACTTGAAAATGCTTAAGCATTCAAATTTCATTGTGTATAATTTATATAAGTTAAATAAGTTTTTTCAGTTTATCAATTCATTGTAAGAACATATTCCTAGATCTCGTCTCAATTTAATAAAAGTTAGTTCGCTTAGTGGTTTGGTAAAAATATCAGCTATTTGATTTTCGGTATTTACAAATTCTAATGATATAATTCCTTTTTCCACATTATCTCTTAGAAAATGGTGACGAATATTAATATGTTTTGTTCGAGAATGGTTAATAAGATTTTTTGATAAATTTATGGCACTAGTATTATCACATTATATAGGAGAATTTGTTATGATTTGACCGAAATTTAGAAGAGTCTGTTGCATACAGATTACTTGTGCACATGCTAAAGCCGTTGAGATGTAATTGGCTTCACATGTCGAGAGCGAAACACAATTTTGTTTTTTACTAAACCACGAAACTAAAGATTGACCAATAAAATGACATGTGCCACTTGTGCCTTTTCTATCTGTTTTACAACCCCTGAAATCAACATCACTATATGATACGAGTTCGAACAAGCTTCCTTTTGGATAGAAATGTCCGTACTCTTTAGTGTTTGTTAAATATCTTAAGACTCGTTTTACCGCTCGATGATGTGATTCTTTTGGCTCCGCTTGAAACAAGCACATAAGCATACACTGATCATAATATCTGGTCTACTAACCGTTAAGTATAGTAGAGATCCTATCATACTTTGGTATAATTTTTGGTCGAAATCTTTTTCCATTTTCATCTTATCTAAATGTAGAGTACTACTTTCGGAGTCGGTTTACTTGAAATATTTTCCATTCCAAAATGTTTTAATAAATCTTAACATTATTTTTCTTGATTTATAAAAATTTCATTTTCCAGTTATCTTATTTACAAACCTAAGAAACAGTTTACTTCACCCATATGTGACATTTCAAATTCATCTTTCATTATGTTAAAAAATTCGGTACATAATTTTTCATCAGTGGATCCAAATATAATGTCGTCAACATATATTTATACGGATAAAATATTATTATTTTCTTTTTTTATGAATAAAGTAGAGTCAATTTTACTAATTAGAAAACCGAAATTCTATAAATGAGTTTTTAATCTTTCGTACCAAGCACGAGGTGCTTATTTTAATCCATATATGGCATTTTTAAGTTTAAATACATGATCGGGATATTTTCATGAACAAATAGAGAAGGTTGTTCAAGGTACACTTTTTCTTTTATAAATAAGTTTAACAATGCACTTTTACGTCTATTTGAATTTTTTTAAAATTATGATGGCATGCAATAGCCAGTAATATTCATATTGCTTCAGGACGTGCTATAGGAGCAAATGTCCCATCATAATCAATTCCTTTTCTTGATTATGTCCTTGAGCTACTAATCTTGCTTTATTTCGAATAATATTTCCATTTTCATCTGCTTTATTTTTAAAAAACCCATTTTGTTCCAATTACAGATTAATTGTTTCGTCTCAGTACAAGATCCCAATCATAATTTCTTTCAAATTAATTAAGTTCTTCTTCATTTGCTTTAATCCAAAAATCATCTTTTGATGATTCTTTATAATATTTGGGTTCAAAATTTGATATAAATGCAACATGACTCATTTGATTTAACTGTTTTCTAGTTGTTACTCTTGTATTTAAATCATGGATAATATTATTAATAGGATGGTCTCTTAATATCCTAAGTATTTATGTTATCACATTATCATTATTGTTATTGAAATTATTATTATTATTTTCAAGTATAGGTATACTAGTTTTATTTATAACTTCTTCATCATCATCAATTTTATTATCCTTAAAGTTTTCATCAAATGAGACATGAGACTTTCTTCTATAATATTTGTTCGTTTATTAAAGATTCTATATGCTTTACTTCGATCCAAATAACAAACAAAAATTCCTTCATTAGCTTAAGAATCAAATTTTCCTAGATAATCTTTTGTGTTCAAAATAAAGCATTTTGATCCAAATATTCGAAAATACGATACTTTCGGTTTCTTGTTAAAAATTATTTCATAGCATATGTTTTTAGTCATTGGTCCAAGTGTTACACGATTTAATACACAACATGCGGTAGTAATAGATTCAGCCCAAAAACTTTTTGGTAGGTTACTACTATTTAGTAAAGTTCATGCACATTCTTGTAAAGTTCGACTTTTCCTTTCTACAACACCATTTTGTTATGGTGTATGTGGAAATGAAAATTATGACTAATTCCTTTTCTGTTGCAAAAATTTATAAATAGTTCATTTTCAGATTCACCTCCATAATCGCTTTGTATACTTTTAATTTTTAAGTTTATCAAATTAGTAATTTGTTTAGTAAAATTTTTGAACATTTCAAAAGTTGCTTTAGTCGGTCCGAATAAATCTAGATGAAGTAGTTTGTGAGATTGCTTGATGGAGATTTCTTTTTTGGATTTAGAAAAACTTTTCTTTAATTTACCAAATTGACAAGTGTCACACAGGTTTTTAACATTGCAATTGATTTTTGGTAATCCCCTAACTAATTCATTTTTAGCTAGTTTGTTGATACTCTTCAAATTTATGTGACAAAAAAATTTATGCCATAACCATGGATCATCATGATTTGCGGCTAAGCATAAATTAGTGTTGTTTTTTATATTCATGTTTAAAACATATACATTTCGATTTCTAAATCCTTCAAAATTTAGATTTTTATTTAGGTTAAAGATATAACATTTGTTTTTCTCGAAATCAATTTTAAATCCTTTATCACATAATTGACCTACACTTAATAAGTTATGTTTCAAATTTTCTATCAATAAAATAATAGTAATAATATGAGAATTTAAAATGCCGATATTGAAGACTTCTCCAATGCCAATGAGAATCCTTTTGAATTGTCTTCGTGTGTCACAGCGCCACCATCGATATATGTTATATTGGATAACATATGAGAATTTCCAATCATGTGCTTGGAGCAACCACTATCAAGTATCCATTTCTCTTTACTTTCTACTTTAATTTTGAGTACCTACACAAAAAAAATTGGTTGGTACCCACATTCATTGTTTAGGGTCCTACGTGTTAGTGGAAGAAGGTAGCCATATCCACGAGGATTTGGTTCCTTTAGAAATGTAATTATTGTTATATATAACTTTCTTTAAATATTCATCAATATAATTTGGTCTAATTAGTTTATTTTTTGTTTTAGGAATCCATATTTTGACCATACTATTGTATGAATTCTTAATCTTAGCTTTTAACTTTGGCTTTTTGAATTTGGTGTATAACGTGTCTTTGACTTTTGTTTGTTTTTAAACCCAATCCATTTTGGCTTTCAGATGGTTTAGATATTTTAATCAAATTTTTAAATTTTTGTTTTACTTTGTTGAGTTTTGTCACATTATTTGTTATTTTATCTAACTTACTTTTAAGATCACAAATTTCAGTATTGCCAGACTTTAAACTTGCTTGTAATTCTAGTTTTCCTTTTTCAAAGTTAACTTTTTCTAATTTATAATTTTCTAAATCATGTAATAAGATGTCATTTTAAGATAATAACGTTGCACGTTTTTTTAGTAATTTCTAATTCTTCAATTAAGATTGTATAATCATTTTTTAATAATCCAACTTCTAATTCTGCTTCTAGTTAACTTTCCTACATATTCCTTATTTAATTTTTTTGATTTTCTATATTTATCGTCTAATTCAATGATAATTTCCATTATTTCATCATAAGTAAGTTCACGACGTACCTCATCAGTGTTAACCATAAAACACATATTTGCTTGTTCCGAGTCGCTCTCACCATCACTGTCAGATGAAGAAGATGAATCCGAATCGTCCATGTTAATTGAGAAGCACTTTTCTTTTTCTTGAATTTTTCAAACTTACTTTTCGTTTATTATTATTAAGCCGTGGATAATCCTTCTTTATGTGATCAAATTTGTCACACTCGTAGCATTTAATTGATGTTTGATTTGAGGAGTTTAGTTTACCACCATTTTCAATTCTGGTCATCTTCTTGAACTTCTGGAATTTGTTGTAGTTTTGGTAATAAGAACAATCTCATCTTTGTCCAAGTCCGAAGCTTCATTACATGCTTGAAATGTAATGTTTTTCTTTTCATGATTTTGATCCTTTCTAGCCTACAAGTTAGCTTCATTCATATTTCCTATTAGCTCTTCAACTTTGAGTTGAGAATGATCATTAGCTTCTTCGATTGCTAAAACCTTTCTTTCCTTTTTATTTTTCAAAGAGTTTAAAATTCGTGTGACTAAATCAAAATCTATGAATTTGACTCCAAGTGTCATGAGATCGTGTTCAATAGTTTGAAATCTAGCATACATACCAATAATTGATTCATTTGCTTTCATTTTGAAAGATTGAAAATTTATTTTGTAAAATCAAGATTTTAGTTTGCTTGACTTTAGTTGTACCTTCTATGTGACTTGTAAAGTGCGCCATATATCTATGCAGTAGTGCAAAGCATGACATGTGAAAAATCATTTTTTACAAGTGAGCAAAATAATACATTCATTGCTTTGGCATTATTAGATGCCGCTGCTTTTTGTGCATTAGTCCAAGTGCTAATGTCATTATTAGGTGCTTCATATTTTTTTTAAGATTGCTAACCATATTTCCAAACCATTTTCTTTCATAAAAAGTCTCATACGAGTTGACCAGTAAGCATAGTTAGAAACAATAAATAGTGGAGGATGTGTAGCTGATTGACCTTCCCGAAACGTGCTTTCCATATTAATGATTTTTCAACTACGTGTTACTGTAGATTGAAATAACCGTACTCTGTTACCAAACGAAAATGTATAGGATCTTATATAATTCAACTTATATACTAATGTGAAAGTATTTACTAATAATTATGCTAAGTAAAGTAAATAAACAGAGCATAAATGAGATAGATAATACATGCGAGCACACCATATATTTTATACTAGTTCGGATCTCTCATCCTACGTCCACTCCCGAAGCTCCCCTTCATTTCCTTTGACCAAATAACCCTCACTTCACCCGAAGGAAAGGCTAATACAGAAGTAGTTCTCAAACAATCGTGTGTTTCAAATAACTAGGATGTTGACTAATAGTACAATTCTTCCTATGATCTTCTTTGAGTATGTGAACGTGAATACATTGAGTTGTAGGGAGTGGTTAACCAAAATGGTATTTTGATTATGATAGATTGAGACTATGTAAGCAAGAGATGCATGAATTTGTAAAAAGAAAGTTAATAAGAAATCAAGAGAATAGATTATTAATAATTCCTAATCTTTGAAGTATTTATAGGTTTAAAGAGATGTAGATGAGAAGTTGTTACTGTTAAACAAACTCTATTTGTTTTAATGGCAGCAACTGTTGAAGAAGAGACGCTATTATTCAATATGAAATGAAACATCCTTTTAGATTATAGCAGGTGCCAGATGATAGATGTTTGGGGATTTTTCATAGACGTGTGTGGCTTCAGCATAAAATTTCCCGAAGTTATTCACAGACGCCTATGGATTTTCCATAGACGTCTGTGAATGGCATTTAAATTTATAAAAAATTTAATGCTAATTTTGAATATTTTTAGTGCTAATTTTGTGTATATGAATTCATGTGTGCATATATACTCAAGGAGACCTTTGTTTATCTAAGACTCTTAATTCACTAGTATAACCTTACTAATCATAACATGGTCCATAAGTCTTTGTTTGTATTCAAGTCCTTGCATCTTTGAGCATGATGATCTGTTGTAGTATATACATGTAATCTTGATAAGATATATAATATACGTGACTGTATAGTTGTTGTATTGAAACCATAGAATGGAGGTTCTAACAATGTCCCAATGGAAAATTTACAAAGCACCCCTTTAGTAGGAGAAATGGAAGAGTTGGTGAACTCTTTTGGTTAGTACATGGTGATGTATGTGGCCGATGCCTATAATTACCATGGATAATTATTCTTACTCTATTACCTTCACTAATGATTTCTTGAGACTATGATATGTATATCTTATGAAGAACAAATCCGATATCTATGAGAAATTTGTTGAGTGTAGGAATGTAGTAGAAAATTAGATGAACCGCAAGATTAAAACTCTTCCATCCGATCGAGGAGGTAAGTATGTTGGATAAGAACTCCAATGGTACTTAAAAGATAACAGGATTATTTCTCCGATTAATCCACCATATACTCCATAACACAATGGTTTTTCGAAGCAAAGGAACCGAACACTATTAAATATTGTTAGTTCTGTGATGAGTAAAGTTAAGTTACCTTTGTCCTATCATGGATATGCGTTGGAAACCTCAGCGCATATGTTGAACTTGTTGCCCACCAAATCTATACTTAAAACACCATATAAAATATAGTATGGTAAAAAATCCCAACTCAAGTATTCGAAGGTTGATCTGAATAACCAGGGGCAAGATCGGTACCATGAATTTATAGGATATTTGAAAAACTCAATGGGATATATATATATATATATATATATATATTCTACAATACCAAAGAACAAAAGATAATTCTTTCTCGGTGCATTGTCTTTTTAGAAAAGGAATTTCTATCAAAGGGAATTCATAGTGAAGTTGTAGACTTAGATGAGATCCAAGAAGTTAACACTGAAGGTGAGAGAACCAAGTTTACCCATATATGAAAACATGTTACCTATTAGAAGGTCTAGTAGGGAATCTCACACACTAGAGAGATAATACAGTTTTATCATGGATGGCAAGAATGAGGTCTGTGTCTTAGATGACGACACTCCTATATCTTTGTAGCAAGCACTGAAGAGTAAAGACTCTACACTCTGGCTTGGAGAAATTAAATCCAAAATGGATTTCATGTATGAAAATGAAGTATGGACTTTTTCGGATGTACTCAAAGGGATAAAACCCATCGGCTGCAAAAGGGTTTTTAAGAAAAAAATGCAAATGGACAAGTAGAGACTTGTAAATCTTGGCTAGTTGCATGAGGATTTATTCAAATTTAAGGTATTGATTATGACGAGACCTTTTTGCACCTAGCCATGCTTAAATCCATTCAGATTTTGCTGTCCATTACTACATTCTACGACTATAAAATATGGAAAATGGATGTAAAGACAACATTTCTAAATGGTAATTTATAAGAAACTATCTATATGTTACAGTTTGACGGTTTTGCAGTCTGTGGGAGTGAGGACATGGCTTGCAAATAGTTAAAGTCCATTTATGGACTTAATCAAGCTTCAAGAAGATGGAACAAGTATTTTGATAAGGTAATCAAACAGTTTGGTTTTAATTAGAACATAAAGGAAGCATGCATATATAGAAATGAATAGTGCAACGCTATTTTATCCTTACTGCTATATGTAGATGATCTTTCGTTGATTGGCAAATACATTTCATTATTACAATTAGTAAAAGCTTAACTTTCCAAGAACTTCTCCATAAAGGATTTGGGATAAGCAACCTATATACATGACATGAAGAACTATAGAGATGGATCTTAGAAGTCATTAGGATTGTCCCAATCCTTGTACATAAATACCATACCGAAGAGGTTCATTATGGAGAATTCCAAGCATGGAAATGTTCCAACACAATCCAGAATCGTCCTCTCTGACGCTCCTCATGCTAATGAAGAGAAAGAGAATATAAAGAGGATCCCCTATGCTATAACAAGAGGATCCATAATGTATGCTATGTTATGTACTAGACCTGATGTTGCTTATGCATTAGGATGTGTGATTCGATACCAGTCTAATCCTGGAGAAAATTATCAGACAACTATAAAATATATGCCAAAATATTTAAGAAATACCTGGGACTTATTCCTCATATATGGGAATGGAGACCTCCATATAAAGCGATACATAGATTCTAGCTTTCTAGGTGATGTTGATGATAGTAAGTAAGTGTTTTGTTATGTCTTTACAATTAAGGCAGAGCTGGCTATTGGAAAAGTTCCAAACAAGAGACAGTAGCTTATTTAATGATGGAGGCCGAGTACATTGCCCTTGATGAAGCATCTAAAGAGGCAATATAGATGTGCAAATTTTTGAGTGAGCTTGGAGTGATCCTCGGTACCTAGAATCCAATGGCATTGTTCTGTGATAACAATGTGGTGATACAGATCATAAAGGAGTCCAGAGCACACAAGAAGTCATGGCATATTCTTTGGAAGTTTCAGCGCAATAGAGAATTCGTTGAGAGGAAAGAAGTCGTGATACAAAAGGTAGATAGCAAGGATAACATAGTAGATCCATTCACCAAGGGTCTAGCTCGGTCAGCTCTCAAGAGGCTGATCGAAGGGATGAGATTGAGATTCCATAATTGGCCCTAAGTGCAAATGAAAGATTGATAGAGTTAGAGGTATGCTCTAGGGTCAATTCTATAATTTATTATAAATTATTAACTATGTAATCAATTCTTATATGTAATAAAGGTGTTTTCTTTCTGTTATATATTTGTTATAACGTGCTATAAATAATTAAATATTTAATTAAAATATAGTTAATAGAAAAATCCATAAATGGTGTATTTGTGATAGTAATTAGAAATGTTGTAATCATGAATATTGTATCACAATAAGATAACCACATTATTTTAAATATTTCTAGTCAACACGCATAGAGATTGGATATTGATCCATTCGTCGATAATAGAATACGTAATGCTCTCCATATGTTGGACAGTGTATTACTCATAACTCCTAGGAGCACCAAGGGCTTACATACTAATAGTTATTGGATAACTATGGAATGAACCACTTGATAGTTTCATGTTGGTTAATATAACCAAGGGCAAACAGAAAATGTCGATGTGACTAATTTACATAGTTATATTGACATGAGAATATTGTTGATTTTCATTTTGAAAGCTACGTTTTGATTATAGTCAAATCATGGCATGGCGTCCATCGAATGACTATAGTTGGGTCGAGTAGAAGTATTGGAAGTGAAAAATTATTCAAGATATGATTCTTCTTGTATCGACCCACAGTTCCGTACCCTTTGAGTTGATAATAATTCACTCTTGTTCACAACCCATCGTTTTCATTCCGATTCTCCTAACCATTTCGACTTTTCAAAAATACTATTCACTATTTTTCACAACCATGCTTCCATATTCTAATATAAATTCACCCTATGAATTTTATATTTCCAATTTCGCTACTGTTATCGTTTTCCTTATTTATAAACATTATTTATAAATTTATAACACCTTTGGGTTTTACTTATTAAAAAAACAATCCTGTTTATAAAATTTCATTGTATAAACCCATCTCCTTATAATTCCATTTATTCTGCCAATCTATTTTTAATATCGATTTCAACTTCTTTTTACATTTCCCGGATATCTTTAAAAAATCTTTTATATAGATTATTTTTAAAAATCCCTATTTAAACAATTATCGAATTTATTAAGCACAACCAAAAATCAAATTATCGTTTAATTCAATCAATTTCTTTTTAAAATAGACCAAATTTCGATATAATTATTCTTATATTCAAAATCTCCTTTTAATTCCTTAAAAATTAAAAATAATATTTATGGTATTTAAAATACGAAAATACAGGCCAGTGCTACTATAGCATCCAATAATTCACATCACAACAATATTCTATAACAAATTATTCTGACACATCATATATTATTATATATGAAAACAATCAATATAAATTTGATGAATCCAGTTGAATCCCTCCAACCTATTTTCCTGCATCCACAGATGTTAATACAACATAAAAATACCAATCCCACTTCGAGGGGGATATCGCGGTATATAGGGTTATCCGCTATTATGCGGAGCGCATAGGGTCTCATCTGCTAAAATATGCGGGAACATCAATCCAACTACTAATATATAAACTACTATATATATAATATCATTCAACATATAATAATTAGTAAATTCAACCAAGCAACCAATGATTAATTTTAACTATTTAAAATTAAATTTGGTAATTTCAAATGAGTGAGAATTTCTCACCTTGATTTCCGAGTTTGTTTGTCGTTCCAAATTAATCCCATCTTGTATATTTCTCATCTACGAATCCACACTCGTCTTGTTTCTATGATTTTTGTACCTCGTATAATTGTTAAACAATTTCATAAGCATTCCTTTTTAATTAAATAAAAATTAATTAAATTAATTAAAATTATTAATAATCAATTACCCCAATCCAAAATCTGCTACTCAGTAACCACCCACTCACGAACGTTGCTGCTTCACAATAGACTACCATGCGATCACCGTGACAACCCTCTCCCAAAAACGCGATCATCTACTTACACAGTCACGTAGCCGCACCACCTCGAAACCTACATCGAACGCTCCTTGTCACCTATACGAGCGTGCGCCAAGAACCCAATTACAATACTCCTCAATGTACGTCACCAGGATGCTCGCAACACTCGCCTACCTCCTGCGCTGACCGAAGGCCTCCCCAACACTCGCGATTCATTTCGATCGTGATTCGATTGTGCCATAGCTTCGCCTTCAACTCCTTCACGTCACCACTCTATCGCCGTAGCAGCCTCGCACACTCCCACTTCGCCCACGAGATCCACACACACTTCCCTTCAATATCGATCGTGACCCTTCCCCCCTATCGAGCAGCTATGCGTTGCTCGAGATCAGAGATGAACGCGACTAGATCGCGATTCATTCTTTCTTTTTATACGATTGAAGTCGAACGAGATTTTCGTGGAGATGAACCGATTTGAATTTGGTTTCCTTTTTCTTTTTTTATCTTCGGTTTTGATTCCGATATTTGGTTTTCATATGATTTGAATTCGTGAAAAAAAAGATAAAAGGAAGAAGGGATAAGATATGTTACTTAAACCGGGGCAAGCGTCTGGAGCACATTTCTAGGTCGGTTGATGGAGATTGACCTTTGATGTGATTTAATATATTTAAAGATTGAAAATATCTTGTATTATCTACTGTGAAATCTCAGTCTCCTATTGAGGCATGCCGCCTAGCATTTCTAATGATATAACGCTATTCTGAACCCAATGGAACAAGTTTCGAAGCTTAATTCAATCGTATGGAGAAGATATCTTTTTGTGTGACGACCCGGCTTTCCACTCCCGGAAAATCGCATCGACAGTAAGAAAGAAAGGGGTGAGAAAAGAGAAAAGAAGAGAAGAAAGAAAGAAACAACAACAGCGATCTCACAGCGGAACGAATAAATTATATTAATAACATAAACTATTACATAGTATACAACACTTATCAGAGTTACACAACATATACATCACATACTAGTCAGTTATAAACATCTGTCTAGACATTACAACTCAAATACAATACAAACACTATCACAGAGATCTACACAGCGGAATACTATATCTAAGAACGCCGAAGCCTCCTGCTCCATTGCTCCTCCCCCCTTATTCGTCAAAGCTAACCTGAATCCCTTGGCTACTCGTAAAAATTTGAGTACCCAAGAGTTTATAAAACAGAAATAAACAACTTGGGTCAGACATGGGTCTGGTGTGAGTAACAGGTTAAACTTGCTTAACTTCAAAATCTTTTGAAAGAAAAGGTATCACGTAAGACTCCCCACAAATAAACATGGATAAGTTTTTACCTTACGCTAACCAAAACATTTGATAGGAAATCTGATTTTATTATAATAGGGTCTAGGGTTTTCAAGTAAAATATAAAAATAGCTGAAATGCTTACATCTCACATTCCAACATAGTTGGGCACAACTAATACGTACGGCACTTATTGGAGTTTGGATTCCATACAATGGCAGGGCTACTGGGGTACCGCCCGTCACAGTACGTGGCCTAGATCACCGTACCGAGGATCACTCCCAATCCCCTGCAACACAAGGTCGGAACATCCCTTACTGGATAATTCCCGCACAAGATACCTCACGGTTGGGATCAGCAACCGCACCACTAAGTCGAAAATAGAAAGGGACATCTAGACAGAGGTAACCTTGTCCTACTTGGGTGCTACCCACTAACCTTGCTGCACCTCCCCTGTTTTAGCCATTCCCGGTTTGTGAGGCTTGAGGTCACGATTACCTTTAAAAAGAACACATCTATCTTAGAATGCTCATCGTCCACCTGACGATGTGCTGAAAGCATTCAACCCATACAAGTTCGTTCCGGGTTCGAACGAAACCGAAGGCATTATCCCGTTACACTCGTTTTGGAATCACCCTCAGAGTTAACGACAATAACCCTTGCACTCTGAATCTTCATCTTCACTTGATTCACGACCTATCGTTAATTTGGATCGATGTGGTATTCGGGTCTCCAGACCTGGAAATCCGGTATACGGAAACCCGATCCCGGTCTCATCGAAATCCAAAACGTATCTTTTAAGGCCAAGTTGTTTTAAGGTTAAAACAATTCAATTCTTATCTATATACACACAGATAGATAACTCAATAGATAATCTATATTATCATCCAAACAGATAATTCATATTATCTGTTTCAATTCAACCAAACATCTATATCATAGATCAGCACATCTCTTATCAGAGATATTAACAATGCAAAGCATTCAATATCATTCATCCATCCTTAAGTAATGATTTATATTATCTCTAATTAATTTAAAGTGAATTAAATTAATTACTTCATTTTATAAATCCTGCTTACTTAATTATTAATTAATCTTAATTAATCAATCCTTAATTACATCATTAATTATATTAATTAATGATCCTTAATTACTCTTAATTAATTATCTTATTTAAATTAATTACATCTAATAATTAATTAATCACATTTATTAATCACCTTTGATTAATCTCATTTAGTAATTAACTACTCTTAATTACTTTTCCATAAATTAATTACTCATTAATTAATTATCTTTTAATTAATCCCTTGATTAATTATTCAAAGTAATTAAACTCAAATTACTTTCAATATCTCCATTTAATTACATCTAGTAATTACCTTTAATTACTCTTTTCCTAAGTAAGTATACTTCACTAATTACATTTAAGTAATTACCTAACAAATCACCAAGTGATTTTCTTAAATTAATTAATTAATTAATTTAAACTATCAAATTTATTTGATTAATTACCTTAAGTAATTAATTACTTTAATTACTTCCATTAAATAAATTAAACTTAACCAATCTATAAATGATTATTATTAATTACTTAATCTAATTGATTATCAAAATTAATCATTAACTAAGTATTTAATAATTTTTAATTAATGATTTCTCATTAATATTAACAATTCTTTAATTACTTCCTTTAAGTAATTAAACTTAATCAACTATTATTAATTATAACTTAATAAATTCTTAATTATCAATTGATTAATTTCTAATTACCAAATTAATTTCTTAATCAATCTTTAATCATTTGATTAATTTCTAATCATTTATTAATATCTATACTTATTTAAATAAATGATTCTTAATCCCAAATTAATTAATTTACTTATCATCCTAATTATTTAATTTATCAAATCATTAATTAATTAAATTATCAAATCATTCTTTAATTACCTTATTTATTTAATGATTTCTATATCATTAAACCTCTAAATTAAAGTATTAACATTTTAATTATCATTTACAAAAGGTTTTGAAATCCTTTACTTTAAATCTTCCTTTTTCTCTTATTTCAAATTAAAGATTTAAATTAAATTTCAAATTCAACTTTAACCAAATTTAAATCAAATTTTACAAACTCTTTTAAAATATACTTTAAAACATTTAAATTTGTTTAAACATTATAATTTATAAAATTATTTTATCTCAACTAGGATACAAATTAAATTGAATCCATACTTTAAAATTTTTGATTTAAACTTTGCTTTATATCCTGCTTAACCCTTTAAACTTCAATTTAAAGTTTAAACCCTGCCAGCCTTTTAAACTGAACCCAATAGCCTACCCGAGCCTAACATCCAAAATACCCGAGAAAAACATCAAAATACCCGAGTACTTCTTCGAGTTTTCCCCTTATTTAATTTTCTACAAACTGTTATAACCCATACGAGTTCGCTAAACGATCCCGAGCCAGAAACCTATTTCCTCGAGCAAGCCTTCGAGCCAAACCCATCACTACTCGAGTACGTCTTAGCTTCTTCCTCTCAACAACACTCAATCTCATCTGATACAATGTGCATAGGTGCACGTGCACCGAAGATCGACGCTGCTCCGATCACCATTACCTTCGCCAGTAAGTCACCGTAGACAAACTCAATCATCTCCACTATCCAGAAACCAAAACGAACACGTCAATCGAAAACGAGCGAATTCGAAACCCATCAGGACCAAACCTGATCACCCAAACCTCCACGCACCGCCTAACTCCGACTACCGGTGACCACATCCCTCAGCTCAGACCTTCGCCGTAGACCCTTACTCCTTTTTCCCTAGCTCTGATGTAACTCGATGCGACGACAACGCCGCATTCACCTCGACAACAACGTCGACTCGTTCAGGGTCTTAAACCCTAAATCACCTCCGCCAAGCCACCACAGCGATTGGAAAAACGTATCTCCATTTTTCCCTTGTCCCCCATCACTTCGACCTCCTCTGATCAGAACCCCGAAATTCAATGTCACCGTGATCACCAGAATTCGATGAAATACCCAATTCAGTTCAACTCGCAATATCTCCAAAATTTCTAATTTTAAAATCCTGATATTAATATCAAAAGTCACCATTCTTAAGTACGAATCTAGTTGTAAAATCAAAACATGAAATTAAAATTATTTGGTTTTCTGTCTTATGTTGATCATCACGGTCTTTTCTAGTTTCCAGGAATCCTATTAGTTATCTTTACTTAAAATTATTTTTAAAAATTGAATATGGCTATTACTAACCATTTTCTTTTAAAAATCCTAACCTAAAAGAAGTCAAAGAAGGAGAAATGGATTTTTGAAACTAGATTAGTCTGTTAACATCAAACAGAGTATTGAATAAATGTATATACTGACATGCACAGACATTCTTCACAATTTTATATACATGCAGCCACATTAATTCATCCATGTAAATAACATTACTTCAACTACTTATCACATCAACCAATTAAAGCAGATTAAACAAATAAAATGATTGTTTACTCACTTGTAACAGGGTACAGACTTGTTTATATAAACAGACAGGGTCATATAACATATTTGAACCAATTCATATAAATTCATATTAAGAACTTCAATACAAGCAATATCATCACATGCCAACATATATCATATTCTTAAGTTTTTAGAAAATGTAAGTTACTCACCTATTTTATGATGAACAGAGCCCTCTTTTAGAAACAGTTTTGAAAAGCCTTAGCCTCTGGTTTTTGATTTAAAACTTGAGTTGTTAGCTTTATAAACTTGCATGCAGACTTGATTTCTTGAAATGTTGCTCTAAATCAGGTTGCTTACTTCAGATTCGAAAAGAAGAAATTGCAGGCTTCCAGATTTGTAAAGAAAAACAGGTCTTGTCTTTGATTTTTGGAAAATGGTTACAGATTTTTGAAGAAATACATTACAGATCTTTGTTTGAGGAATCTGGTTTGAGAGAAATTTAATTACTGATTTGGTTCTAGAGAAATAGGATTTGAATTGCAGATTTTTTTAGAGAGGAAGATAGATTTGAGTTACTGATTTTGTTTTGAGAATTTTATTGCAGGCTGAAAGTTTCTCTTTGAATTCAAGAAGATAGAAAAATAAAATGAAGGGAGAGGTATGCATATATAAGTTAATTTGTAGTTTCTTAAAAATAAAAGAAAACAAAATTTTAAAAACTTGACATTTGTCACTTAGAGTGGTTAATTAGTTTACATTTGTTTAAACAAGCTTTTATAGATTTACACATGTCATTTAAGTAACACTTATTTATTTAAATGTAAATAAAAGCTTTTCTTTATTTATTAAATACAATTACTTATCTATTTATATATATTACTTATAAAGAAGCAAAACTAATTATTATAAATAAAAGTTTACATATACTTTGAGATCCAAACTATTTGAATATTACCTCTTTTTGAATTCAAAAATTAAATCTAAATCCAAATTCAAATTATATTTAAAATCCAATTTAAAGTCAATTTAAAAGAACACATTCAAATTCTTTAAAATCTTATTTTACATAAAAATCTATTTTATAAAAACAATATACTATTAATATTGTTTGGAAATAACTCTTTTATCAATTTTAAATAATTTATAAAGAGATTATAAATTACTACTATTATTAAATGAATTAACATATCATATGTAAATTGTATTTTAAACTTATATATATATATTCACTTTTAAATCATATTTAATAAGAAAATAAAATAATCCTTATTATAAATCTTATTTAAAACTATATAGATATTTTGTTTAAATAGCTTTGAAAAGCAAATATTAGATAAATCAAAATCTCAAAATTATCAATATATATATTAGAAATTTAAAACAAGATTTCATTTATTTATTAACTTTCAAATTAAAGGCAATCTATTTACAATATATATACTCATATATATATTATAGATAGAAATCATTTTATTAACTTATAAAAGATAAAATTCACTAATTAAATATTTATTTAATTAGATTATTAACCAATTCAAATTTTTATTATCAAAGATTAACAAATCAATTTAATTATTTAAATAGATTATTAAATTGATATTGCCCCAAATTTCCGGGATATTACATTCCTCCCCCCTTAAAATAATTTCGTCCCCGAAATCTAAAACAAAGGTAATTTAATAATCTTTTTAAATCACAAGGATGTATTATCATCCATATGCTAACAATCATAGCAACCAATCATCCAAACAAACAATTCTAACTATCCAGACAAAAATTCTGGATAGAATTTCCTCGAGTTTCCCAAGTATATATATACCGGGATACTTGCTCTACAAACAATCTAAACTACTAAGCTATAGATCTCCTACTCATCTAGATCTACAAAACTAAACAGGATATTAGACTACAAACGAGTCTGACTTAACTACCAAATCTCCCTGAACTGCTGGTTCCAAAACCAGAGATAGATCAAACACGTACTCCTTCAAAGATACGTAAAATACATTGAATTCCAGTTATCCAAACTGACAATTCAACCTTGTAGATCAAAGTACTTATCAAATTAGATCACAGAAAAGATCCAAAATAACTCGGAGCTAACTTCCCAGACTCACCCAATCTTATAGCTCCCTTTAACCAGAGAAAAAACTTCACAACCACGAAGTCTCCAACTTCGAATTTCAAATTCCATTGTCTCTTATCCACAAAATCCTTCAGATGATCCTGGGCTGACTACAGATCCTTCCTGATCAACTCAACCTTCGCTGATGCTTCTTGAAACAAACCGGACCAAAGATAACTCAACCAATGATTCTCTCAAGATCTACCCAATCCAAAACCAAACTCTACTTCACCATTATCCGAAGATTCCAAACTAACTTCTCCTATCTGGAAAAGACAAACAGGAGCACTCGCCAACTGCTTCTGCTGCACCACTCTGATCTGGAGTAGAATGAAAATGTTGATGAAGAACACGAGCAAAGACTGGACAACACATCCCAGAAAATCTCAGATAACTCAAGAGAATACTCAGCAATCGCAAGTCACTTTTGCGATCAACCCAACCAAAATGCAAAGAAAACTGTTCTCTCTTTACCAATCAGAACAGTTCATACTTAACTATCCAATCCATCGAAGAAATGGATCCACTCTGCTGCTTCTGAACTTCACCTTCAGAAAACTGCTCAGCCAGAAAACTTCCTGCCAATACAGAACACTCCGAGCTGCACTGCTGCCCCAGATGCCAAAGATTTCCTAACCAAAGTTCTTCGAGAAACTCGGACCCGAACAAAACAGAAACACCATGCTGAACTCAGCCACAACACCGAAGCAGACACACTTCATTAACTTGTTCCAAAGAAAACATCTTCGGGAACATCCATATTCATTGCATCTCATCACACAGCTACTATTACCTGAGGTATCAAGATACCATTACTCGCTTTTGTCCAACCGACAGATCCAACTCTACTCATCCAACTTCAAAAATAAACTCCGAACCTTAACAGTTTCCTTCGGAGATCGATGAAATCCTTCACCACAGCAAAGTTTACTCGAGACGGTATTCGGTCTACAGTCTCGACAGATACTTCCAACCTCAATACTTAGACTCCTAATCCTAGATGATAAATTATTATCATCTCAACCAATCATTACAAATACCATATACATTTAAAATGATACTTTTTATATATAGAAAATATATCTGGGTAAAATTATTTCACCTTCCCTTTTAAAACAATATTGTGTCCGTTGGCCTGGTCCAAGTGTTTAGAGATCCCGATCAATAACGTTAGCTACTCGTATTGACCAGAATCCATATACCACTCAACCGATCAATTAACACAATATAAAACCATTTTATATAACTAACAAATACGCGCTCTCGTATATATATATATACACTCAAACAGGTTGCTACAGATCCTATCTCTAATGAACAACCCTCCCGAACCTAGGTATTCACTCAACCTAGTTCTCTGATGTTCACTTAACCAAAAGCTTAGGCATTCGCTCAACCTATGCTCTGATACCACGTGTGACGTCCTAGGCTTTTCAACCTTCAGCAACGGTTCACGACCGGTAGGCTTTTCAACCATCCCAGCCCCGCTGTGGCTCACAGTGATACCTCGGGTTTGCTTTTACGGCCACCCTCTCGAGTCGCAACCAACCCCAAAAGGCCTTATACTACCCCCGGGGACATGTAGGGGTAAGAGTCTCCCGTTCGCCACCTAACGCAAAGAGAGAACCCCCTATCATGCTGTAATATAGCAAACCCGATCCCGGTCTCATCGAAATCCAAAACGTATCTTTTAAGGCCAAGTTGTTTTAAGGTTAAAACAATTCAATTCTTATCTATATACACATAGATAGATAACTCAATAGATAATCTATATTATCATCCAAACAGATAATTCATATTATCTGTTTCAATTCAACCAAACATCTATATCATAGATCAGCACATCTCTTATCAGAGATATTAACAATGCAAAGCATTCAATATCATTCATCCATCCTTAAGTAATGATTTATATTATCTCTAATTAATTTAAAGTGAATTAAATTAATTACTTCATTTTATAAATCCTGCTTACTTAATTATTAATTAATCTTAATTAATCAATCCTTAATTACATCATTAATTATATTAATTAATGATCCTTAATTACTCTTAATTAATTATCTTATTTAAATTAATTACATCTAATAATTAATTAATCACATTTATTAATCACCTTTGATTAATCTCATTTAGTAATTAACTACTCTTAATTACTTTTCCATAAATTAATTACTCATTAATTAATTATCTTTTAATTAATCCCTTGATTAATTATTCAAAGTAATTAAACTCAAATTACTTTCAATATCTCCATTTAATTACATCTAGTAATTACCTTTAATTACTCTTTTCCTAAGTAAGTATACTTCACTAATTACATTTAAGTAATTACCTAACAAATCACCAAGTGATTTTCTTAAATTAATTAATTAATTAATTTAAACTATCAAATTTATTTGATTAATTACCTTAAGTAATTAATTACTTTAATTACTTCCATTAAATAAATTAAACTTAACCAATCTATAAATGATTATTATTAATTACTTAATCTAATTGATTATCAAAATTAATCATTAACTAAGTATTTAATAATTTTTAATTAATGATTTCTCATTAATATTAACAATTCTTTAATTACTTCCTTTAAGTAATTAAACTTAATCAACTATTATTAATTATAACTTAATAAATTCTTAATTATCAATTGATTAATTTCTAATTACCAAATTAATTTCTTAATCAATCTTTAATCATTTGATTAATTTCTAATCATTTATTAATATCTATACTTATTTAAATAAATGATTCTTAATCCCAAATTAATTAATTTACTTATCATCCTAATTATTTAATTTATCAAATCATTAATTAATTAAATTATCAAATCATTCTTTAATTACCTTATTTATTTAATGATTTCTATATCATTAAACCTCTAAATTAAAGTATTAACATTTTAATTATCATTTACAAAAGGTTTTGAAATCCTTTACTTTAAATCTTCCTTTTTCTCTTATTTCAAATTAAAGATTTAAATTAAATTTCAAATTCAACTTTAACCAAATTTAAATCAAATTTTACAAACTCTTTTAAAATATACTTTAAAACATTTAAATTTGTTTAAACATTATAATTTATAAAATTATTTTATCTCAACTAGGATACAAATTAAATTGAATCCATACTTTAAAAATTTGATTTAAACTTTGCTTTATATCCTGCTTAACCCTTTAAACTTCAATTTAAAGTTTAAACCCTGCCAGCCTTTTAAACTGAACCCAATAGCCTACCCGAGCCCAACATCCAAAATACCCGAGAAAAACATCAAAATACCCGAGTACTTCTTCGAGTTTTTCCCCTTATTTAATTTTCTACAAACTGTTATAACCCATACGAGTTCGCTAAACGATCCCGAGCCAGAAACCTATTTCCTCGAGCAAGCCTTCGAGCCAAACTCATCACTACTCGAGTACGTCTTAGCTTCTTCCTCTCAACAACACTCAATCTCATCTGATACAATGTGCATAGGTGCACGTGCACCGAAGATCGACGCTGCTCCGATCACCATTACCTTCGCCAGTAAGTCACCGTAGACAAACTCAATCATCTCCACTATCCAGAAACCAAAACGAACACGTCAATCGAAAACGAGCGAATTCGAAACCCATCAGGACCAAACCTGATCACCCAAACCTCCACGCACCGCCTAACTCCGACTACCGGTGACCACATCCCTCAGCTCAGACCTTCGCCGTAGACCCTTACTCCTTTTTCCCTAGCTCTGATGTAACTCGATGCGACGACAACGCCGCATTCACCTCGACAACAACGTCGACTCGTTCAGGGTCTTAAACCCTAAATCACCTCCGCCAAGCCACCACAGCGATTGGAAAAACGTATCTCCATTTTTCCCTTGTCCCCCATCACTTCGACCTCCTCTGATCAGAACCCCGAAATTCAATGTCACCGTGATCACCAGAATTCGATGAAATACCCAATTCAGTTCAACTCGCAATATCTCCAAAATTTCTAATTTTAAAATCCTGATATTAATATCAAAAGTCACCATTCTTAAGTACGAATCTAGTTGTAAAATCAAAACATGAAATTAAAATTATTTGGTTTTCTGTCTTATGTTGATCATCACAGTCTTTTCTAGTTTCCAGGAATCCTATTAGTTATCTTTACTTAAAATTATTTTTAAAAATTGAATATGGCTATTACTAACCATTTTCTTTTAAAAATCCTAACCTAAAAGAAGTCAAAGAAGGAGAAATGGATTTTTGAAACTAGATTAGTCTGTTAACATCAAACAGAGTATTGAATAAATGTATATACTGACATGCACAGACATTCTTCACAATTTTATATACATGCAGCCACATTAATTCATCCATGTAAATAACATTACTTCAACTACTTATCACATCAACCAATTAAAGCAGATTAAACAAATAAAATGATTGTTTACTCACTTGTAAACATGGTACAGACTTGTTTATATAAACAGACAGGGTCATATAACATATTTGAACCAATTCATATAAATTCATATTAAGAACTTCAATACAAGCAATATCATCACATGCCAACATATATCATATTCTTAAGTTTTTAGAAAATGTAAGTTACTCACCTATTTTATGATGAACAGAGCCCTCTTTTAGAAACAGTTTTGAAAAGCCTTAGCCTCTGGTTTTTGATTTAAAACTTGAGTTGTTAGCTTTATAAACTTGCATGCAGACTTGATTTCTTGAAATGTTGCTCTAAATCAGGTTGCTTACTTCAGATTCGAAAAGAAGAAATTGCAGGCTTCCAGATTTGTAAAGAAAAACAGGTCTTGTCTTTGATTTTTGGAAAATGGTTACAGATTTTTGAAGAAATACATTACAGATCTTTGTTTGAGGAATCTGGTTTGAGAGAAATTTAATTACTGATTTGGTTCTAGAGAAATAGGATTTGAATTGCAGATTTTTTTAGAGAGGAAGATAGATTTGAGTTACTGATTTTGTTTTGAGAATTTTATTGCAGGCTGAAAGTTTCTCTTTGAATTCAAGAAGATAGAAAAATAAAATGAAGGGAGAGGTATGCATATATAAGTTAATTTGTAGTTTCTTAAAAATAAAAGAAAACAAAATTTTAAAAACTTGACATTTGTCACTTAGAGTGGTTAATTAGTTTACATTTGTTTAAACAAGCTTTTATAGATTTACACATGTCATTTAAGTAACACTTATTTATTTAAATGTAAATAAAAGCTTTTCTTTATTTATTAAATACAATTACTTATCTATTTATATATATTACTTATAAAGAAACAAAACTAATTATTATAAATAAAAGTTTACATATACTTTGAGATCCAAACTATTTGAATATTACCTCTTTTTGAATTCAAAAATTAAATCTAAATCCAAATTCAAATTATATTTAAAATCCAATTTAAAGTCAATTTAAAAGAACACATTCAAATTCTTTAAAATCTTATTTTACATAAAAATCTATTTTATAAAAACAATATACTATTAATATTGTTTGGAAATAACTCTTTTATCAATTTTAAATAATTTATAAAGAGATTATAAATTACTACTATTATTAAATGAATTAACATATCATATGTAAATTGTATTTTAAACTTATATATATATATTCACTTTTAAATCATATTTAATAAGAAAATAAAATAATCCTTATTATAAATCTTATTTAAAACTATATAGATATTTTGTTTAAATAGCTTTGAAAAGCAAATATTAGATAAATCAAAATCTCAAAATTATCAATATATATATTAGAAATTTAAAACAAGATTTCATTTATTTATTAACTTTCAAATCAAAGGCAATCTATTTACAATATATATACTCATATATATATTATAGATAGAAATCATTTTATTAACTTATAAAAGATAAAATTCACTAATTAAATATTTATTTAATTAGATTATTAACCAATTCAAATTTTTATTATCAAAGATTAACAAATCAATTTAATTATTTAAATAGATTATTAAATTGATATTGCCCCAAATTTCCGGGATATTACATTTTGGACCCAATTATTATATTAAATTTCGATATTAATTTCAACGTGTTTCTATCCTGTACGATCAAACGATAACTCCAAACACTACGAAATTTGGAATCCAATAATAATACACTATTATGGACCCAATGGAACTAGTTTTGTTGAATTCTAAGACTGTGCCCCGGATCCCTATTTTAATGCGTCGATTAAATCGACGATTTCCAAAATTTATGAAATCGCTCAAAATTTCAGTTTTAAAATCTTACTAACTAATTTCTAATTCAAATAGAATTTATACCAACATTAGAAATCTTTTCGATTCATAAACAACTCCAATTATTTAATGATTTTCAATTATAAATTCAACAATTAAATTTATTCAGTAAATCGCTATATTTGGAATTTAAATTCATTTAAAAATTTTCAACCAACATCTTCATATTAAAAAATCAAATTATATCCCAAATCCATATTTAAAACTACTTAAATATTCAAAATCAAACAACGAAAAATTCGGATCTTTACATTTCTCCCCCCTTAAAAGAATTTCGTCCCCGAAATTGCTAAGGCAGGATAAATGCTCCAAACCCATTAACTTATCAAAACCCACTTAGTTGAAACTCGATATTTCACTTTTCTAATCTTTTAGTTCCAACCAAAACAATTAGTTTTCAATTCTAATTCCAAAATCCTTTATCCCAATTACAATTCGAAATCAAATTGTCGTTAAAAAAAATTTGCAAAAATTTTCTAACACCCTAAATTTTCGAATTTTTTTAGCAGAATCTCCTTTGTACGGACAACCTTTTGCAATATGACAAGAGAGATAAAAATATATACATCGACCCACACGGTCAGAAAACAAAAAATATATATATCAATATTTATATTTTGTAGTATTTAATCCGAAAACATACCTTATATTAGAATTTTTAAGCATTATTAAGCAAGCAAGTTTACTTCATATGCAATTTCACGACGAAAATCAGGCAAAACAGCTCCATATACCCGTACTTACTTAATTTTAAACATGTAAGTACCAAAAACATGAAATTCAATAACATTTCACTTACTTAAATAGTTAAACACATGAATTCCATAAATCAACATGCTAAACATATATTTGTAAGCAATTATAAGGTTTCGAACTAATTTAATTGCTTTCGATCGATTCATATATCATTTCATTCTATTCGAAATGATTTACAACCCAATTACTTGCATTCAATCCATATTTATACTAACAATTTCATATCCATTCTAAATTGATTTCAAAATCAATTTATTCACTCTCTATTAATTCATAGAATTTTATTTACTTTCGTTTACGTCAAACGACAATTTTTTCTATGCAGATTTGGCGATATCCATATAATAAAATAACCATTTAAGCTTATAGCTATTTTAAATTGATTCCAAATCAATTTATATTCAATTTTATTCCATTTCAAACTCAATCCATGTATTTTCATTTCATTCATATCCACATTATATTCAAATCCACTTTATTAATCTTGGAATCATTCCATGTTATTTTATTAAATAACCATTTCACAAATTTATTTAAGCCATACTTCCATTCAAAATATTTTCTTAAGTTAGTCCGTTATTTTAAATTATTTCCACCTTATAACTTAAGTTTATTTTCATTTTAACCAACTTCTATTTCATTTACTAATTAATTAATTAGTTCATTCATTTAATCCACTTCAATTTTAATTCCATACTCGAATTCATTATCCAATTTATTTAATTCGTATCCAAGGCCACATTCAATCTATTTACACTTTAAATTGAATTTATTTATAACTTAAGTCATCACTATTTCAATCCATTTCTATTTTATTCGACGATATTTTCAATTATATTAGATTCACTTACAATCAAGTCGAATTTTTATTTATAACTCAAGTTCCATATTCAGTATTCACTTTTAATCCACAATCCAATTAACTTAACCAAGTTAAGCTTCACTTTTGTATTCAATTAACTAATTAATTTATCTAATTAGTTCACTTCCAAGTTATAATTCAATATCTGATTTTTATTTCAAAAATCAATTCATTTAATTTTCTTGAGCTCAAACATATTTTTATAATTCAAGTTTGGATTTATTTCCTTTACCAAAATATCAAATAACTTTTTTGGTTTTTCTATTCCACCTTTAAATTTTATAAGTTATACGACTTATTTTCCAAATTTCCATCAATCTTATACTCGAGTATATTCACATTTTATTATTAACTCAATTTTATACCTCACTTTATAGCTTAGGCATACTTTCATTTCATTAAATTTAAATTTTTATAAGATATATAAACTCATTTATTCACACTTTCGACAATTTCTGCTTAAATTTTATTCCATTCAAAATTTATAACTTATGGTTATATAATTATTTCACAATTCAATATTTATATTTACTTCAATTCGATATTATTTCTAATCAAATCCAAATTTTATAACTTATAGTTATATAGTCACTTTATAATTCACATTTACACATTTAATTCAATTCCATATAATTCAAATCCAATTCACCTTTTTATTTTAATTTCAATTCCTTTTAACCAACATTTCAAAACCATATTCGAGTTATTCATACTTAATTTAAATTTCACTCCAAACAAATTTATTTTTAATTCATTCAATTTTATTATATATTTTAATTACTTCGCTTAAGTTAACTCCAATTTCATTAATACACTATATTAATTCAATTCAAATCCAGCCAATTAAATTTCTAAAATTTAATTTATCCAACTTAACTTAGGTTGAATTCCATTTTAACTTTCTCACTTTAAATTTCATTCCAACTTCAATTTTTCACACTTCCCTCTTTATAAATATCATCTTCCACATGATTCCAGAATTTTTAAACACCCGATATTGATTTCAAATCACTTTGAAATCAAATATATATATATATATACACATAGCTCTTTCTTGGTTTTTAACAACTATTCTTTGGAATTTTCAAAACCAATTTGGTTTTATCCAACACAAATTCCCTTTAGAACTTTCAAAACAACACTTGTTCCAAACAAAAATATTCATACCAAATTATTACGGCTACCATCCATCACTTAGAAACTCGAAAATGAACACCTATGATGTCGCGATCATCATCAGAATTATTTTCCAACGATCGAAGTGAGTTTAGTGCTTTATCACCTCAAAATCTATTTAAAACAATTTCCATTCAGAAATATTCCAAATAATATTACTATTACTCATTTCAAAACACTTTGGAAAATATTTCTAAAATATCTTCGGGATTTTTTTTTTTCAAATTCTGGTTTGAATTCATTTTTTTGTTTTTAACCCATTTGTATAATTCATATTTATACAATGTATTTTTGGTTATATAAACCATTTCCAATTTTATAATCTTGTCTTGATTATAACAATAACATCCAAACAAGCCAATATACTAAAATTATTTCTTTTATATCAAAATATAATTTGGGTAAAATTATTTTATTTACCCGCTTCAAAACCATACTGTGTCGGTTTATCGTGTTTAAGTGTTTAGAAACTCCTATCGATTTAGTGGCGTCCCACTACTCGAATAGAATTTATGTGCCACTCAACAAATAAGTCAACACAATATAAAACAATTTATATTCACTAACAAATACGCGCTCATATCTATTAATACACTCAACTCATTCTAGGGTACTACTGACCCTATCTCTAATGAGTAATCCCCACTAGTGCCAAGGTTCTCGCTTAACCTTCGGCTCTAATACCAAATATAGTGACCGTAGTTCTGTACCCTTTGAGTTGATAATAATTCACTCTTGTTCACAACCCATCGATTTCATTCCGATTCTACTAACCATTTCCACTTTTCAAAAATAGTATCCACTATTTTTCCCAACCCTTTTTCCATATTCTAATATAAATTATATTCCTAATTTATAAACTGCTATCGCTTTCCTTATTTATAAACATTGTTTATAAATTTATAATTCCTTTGGGTTTTACTTATTTTTAAAAACAATCCTGTTTATAAAATTTCAATTTATAAACCCATCTCCTTATAAATTCCATTTATTCTGCCAATTTATTTTTAATATTGATTTCAACTTCTTTTTACATTTCCCGGATATCTTTAAAAAAATCCTTTATATAGATTATTTTTAAAAATCCCTATTTAAAAAATTATCGAATTTATTAAGCATAACCAAAAATCAAATTATCGTTTAATTCAATTAATTTATTTTTTAAAATAGACCAAATTTCGATAAAATTATTCTTATATTCAAAATCTCCTTTTAGTTCCTTAAAAATTTTAAAATAATATTTATGGTATTTAAAATACCAAAATCAAGGCTAGTGCTAACATAACATCCAATAATTCACATTACAACAATAATCTATAATAGATTATCCTAACACATCATATATTATTATATATGAAAACAATCAATATAATTTTAAGGAATCCAATTGGATCCCTCCAACCTATTTCCCTGCATCCATAGATGTTAAATACCAATCCCACTTCAAGTGGGATATCGCGGTATATAGGGTCATCCGCTATTATGCGGGGTGTATAGGGTCTCATCCGCTAAAATATGTAGGAACATCAATCCAACTACTAATATATATACTACTATATATATATAATATCATTCAACAAATAATAATTAGTAAATTCAACCAAGCAACCAATGATTAATTTTAACTATTTAAAATTAAATTTGGAAATTCCAAATGAGTGAGAATTTCTCACCTTGATTTCCGAGTTTGTTAATTGTTCCAAATTAATCCCAGCTTGTATATTTCTCATCTACGAATCCACACTCGTCTTGTTTCTATGATTTTTGTACCTTGTATAATCGTTATACAATTTTATAAGCATTCCTTTTTAATTAAATAAAAATTATTTAAATTAATTAAAATTATTAATAACTAAATACACCAATCCAAAATCTAATGCTCAGTAACCACCCACTCACGAACGTTGCTGCTTCACCGCAGACTACCACACGATCATTAGACCTTCCACCTGAACCCCTGCCATCATCGTGACAAACCTCTCCCAAAAACTCGATCATCTACTCACGCAGTCACGAAGCCGCACCATCTTGAAACCTACATCGAACGCTCCCTGTCACCTACACGAACGAGCGCCAAAAACCCAATCACAATACTCCTCCACATACGTCTCCAGGATGCTTGCGACACTCGCATACCCTTGTACTGACCGAAGGCCTCCCCAACCCTCACGATTCATTTCGATCACGATTCGAATCTTCTCTAGCTTCACAATGAACTCCTTCACGCCACCACTCTATCGCCATAGCAGCCTCGCACGCCCCCACTTCGCCCACGAGATCCACACGCACTTCACTCCAATATCGATCGTGACCCTTCCCCCCATCGAGCGACTATGAGTTGCTCGAGATCCGAGATGAACGTGACTCGATCGCGATTCATTCTTTTTTTATACAATTGATGTCGAACGAGATTTTTATGGAGATGAACTGATTTGAATTTGGTTTCCTTTTTCTTTTTCTTTTTTATCTTCGGTTTTGATTCTGATTTTTGGTTTTCCTCTGATTTGAATTCTTGAAAAAAAAAAGATAAAAGGAAGAAAGGATAAGATACGTGATTTAAACCGGGGCAATTGTCTCGAGCACGTTTCTAGGTCGGCTGATGGAGATTGACCTTTGATGTGATTTAATATATTTAAATACTGAAAATATATTGTATTATCTACTATGAAATCTCGGTCTTCTATTGAGGCGTGCCGCTTGGCGTTTCTAATGTTATACCGCTATTCTGAACCCAATGGAACAAGTTTCAAAGCTTATTTCGATCGTATGGAGAAGATAGCTTTTTGGACCCAATTATTATATTAAATTTAGATATTAATTTCAACGCGTTTCTATCCGTATGATCAAACGATAACCCCAAACACTACAAAATTTGGAATCCGATAATAATACACTATTACGGACCCAATGGAACTAGTTTTGTCGAATTCCGAGACTGTGCCCCGGATCTCTATTTTAACGCGTCGATTAAATCGACGATTTCCAAAAATTATGAAATCGCTCAAAATTTCAGTTTTAAAATCTTACGAACTAATTTATAATTCAAACAGAATTTATACCAATGTTAGAAATCTTTTAGATTCATAAACAACTCTAATTATTTAACGATTTTCAATTATAAATTCAACAATTGAATTTATTCAGTAAATCGCTATATTTGGAATTTAAATTCATTTTAAAATTTTCAACCAACATCTTCATATTCAAAAATCAAATTTTATCCCAAATCCATATTTAAAACTACATAAATATTGAAAATCAAATGACGAAAAATCTGGGTCATTACACTTCTCCTCGGTTATATGGGGTTAGTACAATGGTCAACTAAAGTCAACTCAAAGTCAAAATCTCTAGCAGTAGCTTGGTTCATAATCATTGTTATTATTGAAACAAGGACATTGTATTTGGATTATATAGTTGGATATGAATGATATTTGAATTTTAGCCATTACCAAATTTCATATGTCCAAAGTGATATAGTTTTGAAGAAGAGAATTTGGGCAAATAAATTTCACTATCGAGTAATGCTTAACAAAGTAAAATTGGATTCTACCGAACCAAGTAAGCGATAAATTTGGCCACACTATCACACCACCTGCTATATGACATGTGAACGTTAGTATTTTAAATATTTTTTTAGCAAAGCTAGTGGGGTTATTGGGCCCCTGTCGGATTTTATTGCAACCAAAACAATAAAATAAATTAGCTTAAAATAAGCTTTGAGCTAAGAAAACACATGAGCAACAAAAAAGAAGATCCACAAACACACATACAAAAAGGTCAAAAATAACAGGGAGGCAAATTTACACCTATGAATCATACAACCGAAACGTTGAACATTCCTTTTGCCACCTGATTAAATTAATTGACTATTTTTTTTAAATTAATTAATATTTATGAAATATCAAGTACAAAATTTATTTAATGTATATTGAATAATATAAAATAGTTTTTATACAAATATACTGATCGATATAGGATATTTATACATGTTTAAATAAGATTTAAAATTTCATTAAATATTGTTCGGGCTTGGACTAGATTTAAGAGCTTTATGGGCATGCTATTTTGGCTGTAAAGGAGGGTGTTTAGGCCGGCTATGTAACAACCCGCACCTAATAGGCCTGAATTTTTTCTAAATCAAAAACCATTGTCCATCAAAGCACGGATCGTTGGTTTGGAATACTGCAAATAAAACAAAAGAATGAATACCAGAGCTCTAACTAAATAACATACAACGGAATAATTAAAATATAGTAGGTCACATAAGTACTGACCAAGATTCGACACTTCGCAAAATTAAGTGTCCTTGTCAGCACCGAACACGCCAACACCAGTACATATCCTTCAAACTATCATATGGGTTGTTATAGGTTATATGATGGCAAATAAGGAGGGTTTTGAATGGTTGAAAAGGTGGAAATGGTAAGAGAAATATTAGGATGTGATCCACTTTTCACTCTCTTGATTTCTCTTTTACAAGCCACCTTTGAACCATTTCTTTTTATATTTTTACTCTCCCTCCCCTCTAATGTTTTTGGACAGCACTCCCCCTTACTGCCCCAAAAATCCAAGTACAAAATTACATGAAAACACTTCGATTTGATCATCGGTGGTAAGGTAGTTCGAGAACTAGCAACTTCTGATTTGTGAATGGATTCATGAGATCAATTCAATGTTTCAACGTCTACGTAGCACTTTAGCAAATAATAAATCTCAATATTTTCTTTATTATATCACATTTATATGCTATTTTTTGTTAGGATGTTGGATTATGTTACATAACTTGTATATCGAAATGCCATCACAAATTAGTTAGTTGTGTATATCATTACATCTATATAAATAAAATAAATTATTTTGTGAATGTTTATCAACTTAGTTCCCAAGGACAGAAAAATAAAATAAAATAAATATTTTTTATAATAAAATATGGTTATTCTTGATTTTGATAAATAGTAGCTTTTTCTAAAGATTATAAATCATATATTACATGTTTTAGATTTTGTTAAATTTTTTATATAAAATATACATTTGTTAGTAAAATATAAAAATAGGGTTTTTATTTAGAAAAAATATATTTAATTATTTATTTACCTAAAATTGATTATGTGATTTAAATGTTTATATAATTATATATATAATAAATAATATATATTTTGTAAAAATATTTATAACATATATTACACAATATACTTTCAAAAATAATATTTATTTTACTTTATTAATTTTACATGGATTTTAAATTTAAAAATTATTTTATAACCATATTAACAAAACCAAAAAAATAAACAAAGAAATAAAATATGTTCTTAGCCAAGAGAAAAATTTGCAAATATATATTTTTATAAAATTTTAATTTTATTATTTATATTAATATATATATCAAATCAAACATTTATATGTATTGTATAAATCAATTTGAAAAAAGATAATATTATTTTTAATAAATTAATTACGGCTTTCATGTTATATTATAAACACATACACACTTACAAATACACACACACACACACAAACATGTGTGTGTGTCAAAAGTTATTTTATAAACTAATATTTAATTAATTTAGTGATTTAATTATATATATATACATACATATATATACATATATATATACATATATATATTTACATATATACATTATTATTATTTTATATACAAATTGTTTATAACAACATTTAATATATTTATGTATATTTATATTTATATTTATACTATATTTATTTACTTATTTATATTATTTGATGCAAACATATATTTATTTAGACAACGAATCGAATACAAGTGGGCTGACATGTTCGTTGTTGTGTAAATCATAATATCTATACTTGGCATGTTAAACCATGTGCACATTATCTTATGCACGTGCATGCATACATATATATGTTTATGATAAACACATATATATAATATAACACAGTTTATGTAAAATAAAATTTTGTTTATAAAATTTATATAAAATATTGATTTTATTTAACAGAAAATTTAAAAGCGTTCTAAATGAATTAGATAACATAGGCCCATAAAGATTCGATCATGTAAAAAGAATTGAAATTTACCCTACTACTCCATCGCGGGATAGTCCAAATCCAATAGATTCATTGCAGTATAAACGTATTAAAGACAAAAGTGCTATGGTTGGTTCTTCATATTATAAACCAAAAGTCGGAATACATGATGTTAATTCTTTAGTATAAACTAAAAGATGAAAGAAATACATCTATTGGGTATTTTATTTCAAAAAAATATATTTAGTTATTTATTTACCTAAAATTTATTATGTAATTTAGTTGTTTAAACATTTATATATGTATAGTAAATAGTATATAATTTTAAAAAAAAATCATAACATATATTACACACTACACTATCAAAAATAATATTTATTTTATTTTTTATCAATTTTACATGGATTTTAAAATTTTAAATTATTTTATAACCATATTTACAGAACCAAAAAAATTAACAAATAAATAAAGTATGTACTTGGCCAAGAGCAAAATTTGCAAATGTATATTTTTATAAAATTTTAATTTTATTATTTTTATTAATATATGTATATATTTATATCAATTCAAACATTTATATGTATTGTATAAATTAATTTGAAAATAGATAATATTATTTTAATAAATTAATCACATATTTCATGTTATATTATAAACACACACACGTATGTGTGTCAAAAGTTATTTTATAAACTAATATTTAATTAATTTAGTGTTTTAATTATTATATATATATTTACATACACACACACACACACATATATATATAAATTTTATAAGTATTGTATATATAAATTTATTATAAACATTCAATATTTGTGTGTATACTTATGTTTATATTTAGATTATATATATTTACTTATATATCTTATTTTGATGCAAACTATATACATTTATATTATGAATCGAATACAAGAGAGGCTAACATGTCATTGCTGTGTAAATCTCAATACATATACATGGCACGTTAAACCATGTGCACATTATCTTGTGCACATGCATGCATACACATGTCTTTTTGAACACACATATATAATATAACACAATTCATATAAAATAAATTTTTGTTTATAAAATTTAAATTATATATTGATTTTATTTAATAGAAAATTTAAATATGTTCTAAATGAATTAAAGAACATAGGCCCATAAAATTCAATCAGGCAAAAAAATTGAAATTTACCCAACCACTCCGTCGTAGGCTAGCCCAGATCCAACAGATTCATTGTAGTACAAATGAATTGAAGATAAAAGTGCTATGGTTGGTTCTTTATAGTATAAATTAAAAGTCAGAACTATATGTTGTTGATTCATTGTAATATAAACTAAAAGATGATAGAACTGCATAGAGTGCTTCATAATTCAAATTATGAAGAAGCCAAACTATGCAAATGATGTATTTTGGGCAACAGGTTCCGAATGAAGAACTACATAAGAGAGGACTGTGCTTTTTGAAAGTAAAGGATACGATAGGGTCACTTGACAACTGGACTAATAAGGGTAGGACCTTATTGGTTTTGTTTCTATGCACAGTGTTAATCTATGAATCATATAAGGGTTTCGAGGATAATCCTAAGCTAGTTCTTTGAATTGTACTTATAGTATTTAATGTTTAATTTTTATGCCAGTGAGGGGAAGAACCGTTCCACACATGCAGTGCGATCTCGCTTTATGTTATGTTTTGGGTAAGGCGATATTTACACCAGGCTTTAGGTCCAACCCATGTTTTATTATTGTTTTCCCCATAAACTCATGGGTACTCATTTCAGTAGGCCGAGTTTATGGGCCTAAGTAGTTATTTAAAGAAACGAAGAACAAATTTGGGAGATGAAGTGGGAGGCTTTATAAGCTAATTAAGATTGTTTATTTCTGTTGTTAGAAGCATCATCATATGTCGAGCATGACGTTGAATACACGCACACACACAAACATATTGCATTTAACACCTATGCAAATGCGAATTTGGGAATTAATTGGAAAAAATATACGTCTAAAGTATGTAAAAAACTATTATGTGCTATGAATTATGAATAGCTACTCTGTTTACTTATACTATTTATGTATATACAGAGCTCATTTATATTGCTTGAAAATAAATCTGATGATGACTACAACATCACCAATGTTTATTTTTGGGTTTCCAATTGATGGATTTTATGAGTTGTAGTAAGAGAAGACCTCTCAAAGATTTGCCAAGATTATAGAAATTTAGGTGGAAAGATGTTTACAGGGAAGAAACCAACAATCGAGGTATCGAATTGGCAAGAGTCAATTAGTGCATATTTGGAGACTTTAGATTGAATGTCGTACAAAGGAGAAAGCTAGCATCGAGGTAGTTGCATAAAGATGCATTAGACTAGTAGGAGATGGTAGCTACGGATACTGCTGAGGAGGAGATTACATGGGTGCAGTTTAAGGAGAGGTTTGAGACTCAGTTCATATCTGAATGTCACCAGTGTGTGCTACTATAGGAGTTTATAGACTTAAAGCATGGTGACCTTAAGGTTGAGGGGGAAATGTAGAAGTTCAACTCTTTGGCTAAGTATAGGCCGGGCGATCGTCAATACTCCATTAAAGAAAAATAAGAAGTTTATCAGGCTTTTGAAGCGAGGTTTAGACCATTAGTTGAGGGCGCACTTGGCATTTCCTTTTGAATTCATTATAGATATGGACAGTAGATATGATGGTATAGGGAACAAAGAAGAGTAGATACGAGGCCTTAAGCAGTACAAAAGAAGTAGTTTACTGCGTATACTAAGGGCAAAAAGGGTGCGCTGAATGGAAAGAGTGGAGAAATTGTTACAATGAATGTTGCTTACTTTATTTGTGGGCAGAAGCAGCACTTCACGTCTAAGTGTCCAATGCTAAAAAAATCTGTGAAGATTGTAGTGTTTCAAGTATGACAAGATATTAGGCAGTTTTTTCGTTTGGCTAACACTCCAAAGCTTTTCGAACCTAATTCTGAAAGAAAGAAGGTAATTGAAGGACTACCGAAATTAAACAAGAAATAAACGTCGAAAGGTAAAAATGACACAAGATTTATACTAGTTCGGGAGAAGGATCCCTACATTCACTTTAAAGGTTATGCTTTAGGCTTTATTGCTCTATTTGATTTACAAGTTCATTTGTGAAAAATTCTAGCATTAATGATCTTTAGAGATTAACTTTAGTAAAAGAGGAAAGAAGTACTGAATGATAGTGGAATGTAGAGATTTTTCTTTTCAACCACTTTATTGTTGTAGGTGGTACTATATTTCTAGCATATTTAAGGTTTTTCCATTAGTGTAAATATTTTCTCCTGGATTGATCACTTGTCTTGCTATGTGCGGCTTAGATTCCTATTATCATCTAGCTGAGTACATTTTGATGTAGATTGCTGAAGTGATGCTTATATCTATATAACTTCTTGAATATCTTCTATCTTGACCTTTATTCTCGGCCTGGGGTATCTGAGCCATTGATTGTTGATACTTGCTGAAGTGCTTTTGGTTACGGAAATCGCTACCCTCAGTTCAACTTCTTGCCTTAGCTGGACAATGAACTCGGTCTTGGTCGACTCTTTGACTCATGCTTTCGTACTACAGGTTCTCGGATACTGAGTCCGGTGTTCTCGTTGGAAACCAAACAATCGGTCTTGGAGTTACAAGTTGTAACAACCCGCATATTTTGCGATTGTATATTTAAATGTTTTATTTAAATATAGCATCGTTAATCGGATTAAAGTCCGAAAATATACTTTTTGTAAACAGTCGAATTGGGACTCGAGACCACTTCCATTGAGTCCAAAATTGCGTTTACAACTTTTTTGAGTATAAACATCGATATGTTTGGAGTTGGGTGAATTTTGCTATTTTTCTATTGGGCGTTGGGTTTGGGTTTCAGCTCATTACTCATCTAATACCCTAACTCCACTCAACTTCCTTCATTCATTCTCATTTTCCTATAGCTAAAGCAAAAATGGTGGAAGAGAAAGGAAATTAAAATTCCTAAACCTAGTTTACTAGAAAATTCAAATTCAAGCTCTAGAAAATAAAGAGAAGCTAAGATAAGCATCCTCTTCTTCTTCTCCATCTCAATCTCTCTTCAATTCTCTAGAAAACTTCACCTTTGATAATAGATTGAAGATTCTAGAGGTGTGTTGAAGAGGAATTGTTCTTGCCTTGTTTTAAAAACTTCTCATTCATTGTTTTTGGGTTTAAAGGTGAGTTCTTTAACTCACGTCTAGGTCTATAGCTATCATTGTTGTTAGGTATGAATTCCTAACACTTGTGCATATTCATTTGCTTTTGATTTGAATTAATTTGGTGAATTTTCCAAATTTTGGTGTTTCGGTCCAATTTTACGAAAATGATGTTTGGACATTGATGTTTGGGGTGTATCGAAGAGCCTATAAGGCTGGGTTGTTGCTTGGCGTAAATCTTTAGTCGCCGTTGCTCGTCTGATCGCTTCCGATACGTTTTGACCACTTTGGCCTAGGCAAATTGTTGCCCAGACCAGGTGACCAGACGTATGGTGACCAAGTCCAGACGTCTGGTTTGGACCTGGAGAGAAAATATAAGCACGCATAATATATAAAAAAAGTCAGAAACTAATTTCAGACGTCTGATATCTAATATCAGACGTCTGACTTGAAGTTTCAGACGTCTGGGGGTTCTCTGGATTATTTCCAGAAAACAGAACCAGACGTCTGGGTTCTAAACCAAACGTCTGGTCATGGCTCAGATGTCTGCTTCGGTATTCCAGACGTCTAGGTGGTTTTCTGAACTATTTCCAGAACCTAAATCCAGACGTCTGGATTCCAAACCAGACGTTTGGAAGCGTTCATCTTTGCCTATTTAGGCTGTTTTGTGTGGATTTCCTATTTTTAATCGATTGTTGTTGATCCGGATAGTTTTCATCATTTATTATCGACTTTGATGACTTCTTTCTTTGGATTTTTGGGAATATCCATTTGATGGATTTGATATCGATTTCTATGGTTTTGATTCACGTCTTCGAACGTGAATCTTTGGTGATTGATTGTTTTTACAATCATTTTTGTGATTTTTCACTTTAAAATACAAAGGTTTCTATATTAGTAGTAAATATTCAAACTCTTTCACAAAGATGTTTTCAACTCTATTTTAATACAAATCTCGTTTATAAAATCGTTTGCCAATCTATTAGTATATACAAACCTTTACCTCATTCGTATGATAAATCTAATTAAACGGCTTAGTAAAACAAGTAGTATGAAACGCTTGCGTTTACTTCGTCGGTTAATTTTTGGACTTGTTCGATTGAACTCTTGTGATAATTTTCGAGTGGAAATCTACAATTTGTTCATAAATATTTAAGTTAAGCTAGTGGTTATGGGACATGAAGCTAAACTCATTTATTTACTAGCTTAGTGTGGTTCACACATTTTATTGATCAATGATGATCATTTTGTGATTTAGACTAGCGATGTGCGATGTCTATTTGTTTGTGAGGGGACTTAAAAACCCCGTTTATGGAACTTCGGTTCAATTTGGTAGGGTAGCAACCCATGGTCTTCGGGCCGTTTGTGGAGCTTCGGCTCTGTTAACTCCTCTTTTCGAAGCGACCTAAAACATCAGCGACCTAACGACCTAAAGCACTCAGCGACCTAACGGCCTAAAGCACTCGGCGACCTAACTGTCAACATGGGGCAACGGTAAACCACAGCGGAGAGGCAACGCGACCTACGACCTATCTTAGGTCGTTCACGACCTAAAACTTACTACCCAGTTTAAACAAGTCGAGACAACTCCTTATGCCGCTTCTCCCTAAGTCGCTCACGACCTACCACTTGTCACCTCGTTCAAATAAGATCAAGTGCAACCCTATCAAGCTATGTCTCCTAAGTCGCAAGTGGACCACAACCTATCTTAGGTCGCTTGCGACCTACGACCTATCTTAGGTCGTTCATGACCTAACACCTGTCCAGAATTCACCTATAAATACCCCACCTACTCCAACTTCAAAAGGACTTTTGGTTCATTCCTGGAACGCCGATACTCTGCTGTTTTCTCCAATCAATCAACACTTCAAGCACTCCAAACATCGAAGATGCTTCATCGAACTTCAAGAGGAGATCGAACACATTCGACATGAATTCAAAAGAGTCTTCTACATCGAAGTTCTAGCTATTCATCTAAAGTGTGTTGTAATCAAAGTGTATTGTAAAGAGTTGTAATCGAATCATCAATAAAGAAGATAAAGTGGACGTAGGCTTAATTTCGAGTCGAACCACTATAAAACTGCTGTCTCTTTACTTTTCTGCTATTTTCTGCTTATTTCTAGTTCCCGTACCAACGGGTGGTGCTTTCACATTACTAATACTCACACCTGGGTGTTAGCGTTCAATTTTTGGCGTTAACATTTTGGTGCTTTCGCTGAGAATCCAACTCAGGAATATTCTCACCATTGCTTCGCAAAGATTTGTCGAAAGAATCTCCTTAAAAACCAGAAGTCTATCTGAAATCATGGCTCCTGGAAGAAAGAGTAGATCTACGAGATCCGGAGATGCTAATGACAGGGCTGCTTCTTCTCCAGCGCCAAATCAGACGACTCCTACTGTTGGAGTTACAAGGACCGAGCTTGATGATGTAGTGTCTGGATTATACGAACAAATTGAAGCTCAAAACGCTTTGATGATGGACAGATTAAACGCTCTGCTCGGGGCAAACCGACAACCAGAAAACAATGAAACAACCTTTGTCGAAAATGCCCATAATTCCCAAGAGAAAGATATTCCTCAAAGAGCAGCTGGCACCGCCGAAGCGCCACCTTTCCAAGTTGAAGGTTCAAGGCCGCAGCCAACTTTTCACGAACAATTGCCCAGGCAAACTTCTGAAAGAATAGCTGACGTCAGCCCAGTGATGCCTTTGAACAATGAGGAGTACCTATCAGGGATGGTTCGCCAAATCCTGAAAGAGAGCATGCAAAGGGAAGAAAATGAGAGCGACTGGGGATTTACTCCGAGCAAAACTCCATTTACTGAAAGAATCCTGAAAGCAGAATTTCCAAGGAAATTTATACCTCCTACTATCCCGGCCTATAGGGGAACAAGTGACCCTAATCATTTCTTATATAACTATGACTGGCATATGACCGGTGTAAGAGCATCAGATGAGATTAAATGTCGATACTTTCCAGTGTACTTGGAAGGAGTGGCGCTACTTTGGTTCACAAAGCTACCAGTTCGGTCTATAGATCAATTCTCCAACTTAACTCGAAAATTCAAGGATCAGTTCAGGTTGTATGCTTCAAAGGCTAAGGATATAATGTCGCTGTCCAACCTTGAACAAGCCCCCGGAGAATCTATGAAATATTTCTTGAACCGTTTCAACGTAGCCTTAACCGAAGTTGACAACGCAGAGCCGCAGATGATTTTGACTTACTTGATGCGGGCTATCGACAAATCGAGTGAATTTGGAAAGTGGCTAAAAATGAAGGAGCCAAATTCACTTGAGAAATTCTATAAGAAGGCCGGCGAATTTATGCGCTTGGAAAACCTTCCGGTACCGGTAAAAGCAGAAGTGGCCGAGATTCAGAATAACAATGTTGCTTCTAATAAAAGAGAATCTGGAGGACAGAAAAGGGAAAATGATGATGGGAAAAAGCAGGGAAATGCGAAGAAAACTCGCCACTTTGAACCTTCGAATTTCACTCCCTTGACTGATACTCCAGAGAATATTTTCTTTGCAACTAAGGATACTGTTGAATATCCTAAACCACATAAGTTGAGACTTGGGAAAAATGCCGCGCAGAGTGGAAGATTCTGTAAGTTCCACAATCAGCCTGGTCATGACACTAATGAGTGCCGCCATTTGAAGGATCTGATTGAAGAGCTGTTGAAAGAGAATAAACTTCAACAATATGTCAAGAGAAACAGGAAGGACCCATCCTCATCCACTCAGGGGCAACTAGTTCCCGCTCATCAATACGGCTCAGATGAAAGAACTACAGCGCAGGGATCTGAGAGGCTTATCATTAATGTCATCACAGGAGGCCCTCACCCAGCGAGCAAAGGATGGGATGAGATGGAAAGATATGCTCGTGCTTTGAGACAAGCCCCAAAGGGAGAGAATGTTCTTGTTCTGGAAGATGATACCTAATGACCATATTTTACTTAATGGCTTTGCTTAAGATTCATAGAATAATGATAGATGTATCATTCTTGTATGAAATGCTATTGTAAAATCAGTGCAAATCAATAATAAGAACTATAAATCTTGTGTTATTTACTACTATAAAATGCCTGTTTCATTTCGATACGCAAATATCTTAAATATATTGCTAAAATGTCGATTTAATATTGCAGGCTATCAAAGCAAAGCTTACCCATTTAACACATCACAAAGTCAAGCGATTCCTACAAATCACTCAACAAACAAATGCCAAGTCGTAAAATTCCAAATTCAAATCCTACAAAAGAAGTGCTATTCATAAACAGTTGATGGTTCCACCAAAGCGGGCACCTTCCTGACAAGAAGGTTCCAGACCCTTGCTGATCAATCACGATTGTTTGTGCAAATGAACATCCGATAAAGTAGCTTGCGTCTGCCCCGTGGATTCACTCAACGATAAAGTACACTTCTCTGGCAAAAAAGCGAATAACTTGCAAAAGGATGGGACATGTACTTGAAGTGATAACGAGGAATCGCTAAGAGGCAGATGGTGGAAGGACACAAGCAAGAATGCTATTCCTCAGAGTCCACATGCTACTCTTTGGGGTCCAAACGCTATTCTTCGGAGTCCAAATGCTACTCCCCAGAGTCCACAAGACCTCTCCGGAGGCACAAGACCTCTTCGGAGGCACACACAAAGAAGACCTCTTCGGAGGCACATTTCACCGGAGTTGAAGTGCAAAAATACCTCTTCGAAGGCCCACTTCACCAGAGCTGAAATGCCAAAAAGACCTCTTCGGAGGCACATTTCATCGGAGTTGAAGTGCAAAAATCTCTCTTCGGAGGCCCACTTCACCAGAGCTGAAATGCCAAAAAGACCTCTTCGGAGGCACATTTCACCGGAGTTGAAGTGCAAAAATCTCTCTTCGGAGGCCCACTTCACTAGAGCTGAAATGCCAAAAAGACCTCTTCGGAGGCACATTTCACCGGAGTTGAAGTGCAAAAATCTCTCTTCATAGGCCCACTTCACCAGAGCTGAAATGCCAAAAAGACCTCTTCGGAGGCACATTTCACCGGAGTTGAAGTGCAAAAATCTCTCTTCGGAGGCCCACTTCACTAGAGCTGAAATGCTAATCAAGACCTCTTCGGAGGCACAACTCTTCGGAGGAGCCCTCTTTGGAGGCAAAAGCCCTCTCCCGAGGCACAATAAAAAAGCCCTTCTCAAAGGCATATCAAACATGCCCTCTCTCGAGGCATAAGCCAAAAGGCCCTCTTCGGAGGCACAAAGCCTTCTTCGGAAGCACTAAACAAGTAAAGCCCTCTAACGAGGCACAACCAAAAACTTCGTTGATGGAACCACTAAAGGGGCACCTTCTCAAAAAGAAGGTTCTAGGCCGTAGCTAAACACTTAAGATTATTTGTACAAACAAATATCCGATCAAACAGCTGACGTCTGTCCCGTGGGCCCATTCAATGATGGAATACAATTTTCTGACAAACAGATCCAAACATTCTTCAGAAGCTCGCTTCGCTGCGTAGGGTAATCCACTTTTCAACAAATAAAAGTGATCATCCCTGAAAGTTGAAGTGTTCTAAAAAAAAAGAGAAAGAAAAACTTCTTCGAAACAAGGCATACTCTATTAAAAGCAGAATAATATTTCCTCAAAACGGAAGAATTATTCTTTAAAATAAGAGTACAAGTATTTTCAGAATATTGCAATGAGCCGTGGTATGGGGGCATATAGCTATATTAATGAAAACAACGCTCAAACATCATACCACGAACTCACTGCAATATCACACAAAGTAAATAAAGAAACTTGTGCAAAAACAAGGAATAAATGCATTCACACATATACTGACAAGAAATTGTACAAGTAAAAAGTGTCATTTTTATTCCATACTATCAAATTTTTGTACATGTGCAGGTTTCAAGCGGGGACCGGTACCCGCACAATCTCCGGTCAATACATGCAAAAAGCAAAAAGCAAAATAAGAAGCCTAAAGTCCAGCTCATTACTCCTTCTTCCCGCCACCTTTAGAACTCTTGCCCGGCTTGATGATTAATTTTTGAATCCAGCGTGGACGGGTCGGGGAAGAAGGAGAAGGAGGTGTAGCCGGATCTTCTTCCACTTTTTCTTCACCAACAGAAGCGCTTTTCTTCTTCTTTTTCGAAACTGCGTGTTTCCCTCTCTTCTTTTAAGAAGACTCACTTCCCGGAGAAATCAATGTAGAAAGCTTTGTGTCATCATCATAAGGCTCTGGAGTCTTCTCACCTCCTCCAAGTTCCTCAGCCTTCTGCTCTTGCGAAGCGGGTATATCATCCAAGCCTCGAAGGGCTTCTATTTGTTCTTCCTGTGATCTCGGCTGAGAAGCAGGAGTGACTTGAAGGGATGGAGGAGGAACAGCTGGAAGGGGAGAAGTTTGCGCAGCGCTCGGTACTTCTGCTACAAAAGAAAAGAAGTTAAAATCAGTGTTCTCCGAAAAAAGAGAAGATATTGGATCATCAGGACTTAAGTAATAAGCGAGAAATTCATCGAGCTCAGTTGAATCGAGCAAGTAGTCTACTTGAGCTAGATCAGATTTGGAGTTACCTGGAGAAGTCGGCTTAATCACGACGATTTCAAAGTTTTCGGCTTCAGCGTCATCCCGGATCTTCTCCTCGACTTGAACAGTGGGAGGCTCGGTAATTGCGGTTTTAATTTCGGCTTTTGCAGGAGGCGGAGAATAAGAACTAGAGCCAATGGTATCAGGGTCAACCGAAGCCGGAGGACGAGCGGGGTCAGTTAAAGGTGCTTTCTCTAAACGCTCTCCTCCTGCCACTTTGGCTCGCTCCCTGGCAAGCTGCTCTTTTCCCCTGATAAGGGCTGCACGGGCCTCGTCATCTAAATAACATGCTTCAAGGTCTGCTTCAGCATAACCAGCACCTCCGAGCATGTCAATTACCGCCTCCTATACTTCAGCCAAAGTGATTTCGTATTTCGGTCCCAAAAATGAAATGCTTCCGCGCCCCAAGACGCTGTGGACATAAAAGTCAAATAAAGTAGAGCTGATGTTGACTTTGGTTGCCTCATGAGACTCTTCGGCTGCAACTTGACCAGCAACTGCCTCATCACGCTCTTTTTCAACTTTAGAAAGTCGAGCTTTTAACGCTGCAATCTCCAGGTCTTGGGAGTTAACTCTTTCCCGCAGCTGAGCGGTATCTTTGCGGTATATTTCGATTACATGCCGCTCTGCTTCAAGTTTCGTCTCAGCATCTCTTTGAGCAGCATGTGCATCTCTTACTTGCCTTTGAAGTACCTCTTCCTTTTGAGTAAAAGAAGTGGAAGAGGTGGCAAGATCTTCCTTAAGTTTCTTAACTTCAGACTCAAGTCTCGCGTTATCATCAACGATGCTCGTCATTTCTGCATCATGTTGCTTAAGAACTTTCTTCCATTCAGAATGATCGTTTTCCATAGTTAATATGGCTTCGAGATTCATATGATTAACCCTTTGAAGCTCGTCAACCAGCTTTTGCCATCCAAACATTCTCTCGATGTCAAGCTTAACAGCATCGAGATTCCTTAGCATGGCCTGCTTATCGATGGGAACCAAATCCAAGTCAAAGCGCACTCCTTTTAAACACCAATTTGGGAATCGGCTTTGAAGTGTAGGTGGAGCATCCCTGACTTGATATTGAGGCCTGTTAATAATCGTCTGAATGTCAGTTTTCTGAAGAGCAGGAGAACCGAAGGGGATGTCAAGAGAGGTAGGAGCAGTGGTCTTTTCAGAAATTGCAGACACGTCGCTAAGCTTGACCCGCTTGTTTGGATCTTCAACGATGTGACTCTTCCCTTTATCATCATGAGATTTTCGTTTGTGCGAATCATCATCTCTTTGAGAAGAGTCATATCGTTCATCCCTTCCCTTGTATCGCTCCTCATAGTCCCGCCTTTCATGAGCTTTTCTAACAGCTCTTTCTTCGTCAGTTTCCTTGTGGGCAGGGAGATATCGCCTGTGATCATAAGTGTCACGCCCTCCATAGCGCCGAAAGTCATCATAGTACGAACCGCTTTGCCCCATTGGAAAATCTGAAAATGAAAAAGAGATAGAATTTAGAAATCTTCAGGAAAAGGAAGCTAAGTGCGTATAAGTGCCAAAAATCCTAAGTGTGTGTGATGTGCAAGCTATGCGCGTCAAACTACAAACCACTCTTTGATTGGGGAGTGATAACAGATTGTGAAGCAGGAGTCAAATTTTGAGCTGACGAAATTTGCTGCAAGGCAGATGTCACTTCAGCTGCTAGAGATGTAACTTTAGTTGTATCGTCTTTGAAGAGTTTCTGTGAAGTAATCATTAGATCGCTCAACCCCTCAAAAGTGTCGTCACCGTCATGATTATCGGGACTCTTTCTCTCAACTCCTTTATCATCAGCTTTCCCGGAGTGTTGAGGAGGTTCCTCTTCTTCAATTACTGGGGAAAGTGTAAGTCTGCTAGATGATCCCGCAATATCAACGGAAGTAGAACACTTCACCAACGAAGCTCCTACAGCAGTCTCCTTCGATGCTGATTCCTCGGTAGAAACCGGGGCAACTAATGTTTCAGTATCGGAACTAGAGACTTCGTGAATCTGAGTAGATCGGGAGGGATGTAAAAGTTCGAACTGGTGCAAAAATTCATCTTTCAGCAAAAATTTAGTGCTTCTCTCTTCAGCAGCCACAACACTTAAAGTTTCGAAGGTTGGCTTGTGACTGGGATCCCTAAGCGGAGGAGGAAGTGCTGCAAAAGGAAAAGAATGAAGTTAAGCATTTGACAATTCGAGTTTCGAGAAGTTCAAAAAATGGAGTGAACGGAGAAAGGAAATCTTACTTCCGACTCTCCAGACGGCATAGAATCCCGGGGGGTAGCGGACGAAGAAAAATTGACTTAAAAACCCGTGTGCACTCTTGGGCAAGTCTAAAAACAATTTACAGTTTCTTGCGCCTCTCACAAGTATAATTGAAGGGTGATTTTTGTTCTTCGCAAAGGTGCATAAATAGCAAATCTCTTCAAAACTTGGAAGACGGTCGAGCGTCCTTCTGAATAGAACACACAACCCCATCAAGATGGCATAACCATTGGGGTGTAACTGGAAGGGAGAGATAGTCAATCGAAGAAGAAGCTGTCGAAGAAAATCATTAAAGGGAGGAATAGCTCCACTTAAGCACATCTGACGATTAACTGTAATAAAGCCGGGAGGTGGCCTATCAGCAGTATCGTTTACTCCAGGAAGCAAAGCGTCTGTTTCGGCAATACCAAACTGAATGCACAATTGATTGAAAGCTCTGTGGTTCAAGGTGGTCGAAGTTCAATCTGGAGGATCATCCAACGGATTAGCAATTGGAAAAAACTCCCCAGCTTGTCCCGTTTCTTCTTGTTGGGAAGTCATTCTACACAAGGAACTGGATATTCAAATATGAAAGGTGCATGTTTCCTAAAATTGTGAAGTGTTGTGCAAAACTAGTAAAACGACAAGCAAATATAACTGGAATCAAATTAGTTGACATGTGTCAATTATAGAGTTTCAGAGCGTGTTGTTTTAAGTCCAAGTACAGTGTTGATGCAAACAAATCAGCTTTAGTTGATTATTTTAGTTTTGCTTTAATACTTCACTTGAATTTGTTGATTCACAGCATTTCATTCACGTAGTTCACTTAAGTTGATTATTCTTTATCGACTAATCTGTCATTCGATGTGGGCAATCAGTGGAAGTATATTCGCCCTAGTTTTCTGCAAATGTTATGTTTAACAGGTTGTTAGATTAAAAGTTACTGTAATCTGTAAGGAAGTACAACAAAGTTCAAACAGTTCAAGTTCAAGCAGTTCAGTCAAGTCCCTTCAGGATTATACAAGTCTTAGGTCGTCCAGCGACCTAGCATAGGTCGGGGCTTCCTTAGGTCGCACTGTGTAAGTCAAAGGGATCAAGGCAGTGCAAATTCGTCCAAGTTCTAGCTCGGCCGTGACCTAAAACCTATGCCGCAAAAAAGTCATGTGAAAATCCAACCAAGTCCAAGGTCGTTTGAATCCCAGCGCGACCTAAAAGTTAAGTCGCAAAGATCCTTAGGTCGCAAGAATTCTTAGGTCGGCCAGGCTTCTTAGGTCAGTTGGCCCGTTAGGTCGGCCAGGCTTCTTAGGTCGGTTGGTTCGTTAGGTCGGCCAGGTTTCTTAGGTCGCGAAGGTTTTTAAGTCGCTCAGATCTACTAAAACGCTAACTTCCTCTCCACGTAATAGCTCACCATCTCGTTAAACTTTGACCCGATAACCCGTTATCATCTACACAATGAAATCCACCACTCTCTCAGTATTTTCTCCACACCATCAAATCACCCAAGACGAATTCAAATCATCTCAGATCCATCGTAAATCCAACACATAACTGAGCTCTCGTGAATCACAACAACATAGCTAATGGCGATTGGAAATCAATCGCAACATGGCTCGAGAGTGTAACGCGATGTATGAAGTCGGATTGGGGTCAGAGGATGGGGATTCACGATTTAGCGGCGATCATGGTTGGATAAAGATTGAATTCATTTACGTAATATGTTGGTAAAGATGAATTGACGAATGATTAACTCGAATTCGTCTTTGAAATCACGAAGCTTTGTTAATGGCAGAGTGGGAAATCGGATCAATTAAGTAGAGGAGAAGCAGCGACCTATAACAGTTTATATGGGGAAAAGAGGGGAAGGCGAATGGGCACGCGAGCTAGCATATATTTTAGGTCGCTCATGACCTAGCAGAGTTAGATCGAAGCACACGACCTATGACATAGGCCTGTACTTCGAGGGGCTAGTGTTAACTCCTCTTTTTGAAGCGACCTAAAACATCAGCGACCTAACTGTCAACATGGGGCAATGGCAAACCACAGCGGAGAGGCAACGCGACCTACGACCTATCTTAGGTCGTTCACGACCTAAAACTTACTACCCAGTTTAAACAAGCCGAGACAACTCCTTATGCCGCTTCTCCCTAGGTCGCTCACGACCTACCACTTGTCACCTCGTTCAAATAAGATCAAGTGCAACCCTATCAAGCTATGTCTCCTAAGTCGCAAGTGGACCACAACCTATCTTAGGTCGCTCGCGACCTACGACCTATCTTAGGTCGTTCACGACCTAACACCTGTCCAGAATTCACCTATAAATACCCTACCTACTCCAACTTCAAAAGGACTTTTGGTTCATTCCTGGAACGCCGATACTCTGCTGTTTTCTCCACTCAATCAACACTTCAAGCACTCTAAACACCGAAGACGCTTCAACGAACTTCAAGAGGAGATCGAACACATTCGACATGAATTCGAAAGAGTCTTCTACATCGAAGTTCTAGCTATTCATCTAAAGTGTGTTGTAATCAATGTGTATTGTAAAGAGTTGTAATCGAATCATCAATAAAGAAGATAAAGTGGACGTAGGCTTAATTTCGAGCCGAACCACTATAAAACTGCTGTCTCTTTACTTTTCTGCTATTTTCTACTTATTTCTAGTTCCCGTACCAACGGGTGGTGCTTTCACATTACTAATACTCACACCGGGGTGTTAGCGTTCAATTTTTGACGTTAACAGGCTCAAAATTGATGGTTAGCGACCATGGAATAGCGTTCCGTTTGTGATACACATGTTGGTGAGTTTTCATGCTCCCGTTTGTGATAGGCCTCCCCCCTTTGTGATTTCTGGATTTCTCGTTGTGATTTCTAGAATTTGTGTTTCACCAATTTTCGTGGTTTGCATTGATAAGCTCTATCAATATTTATGTTTTGGTGAATAATTTAAAGAATGTGATTCTTTTTGGTGTTTTGAGAATATTTGGGATATTGTATAATTTTTGTTATTATCTGATGTATACTTGTCATAGTATGGCATTATTGTTATCATACGTTTTTTGGTGATATCTCTTATCCTATCTCATTTTATCTTATATTTATAGCTAGACTGGTCCGTTTATTATTTTCTTCTTAAATAATACTTGTGTCAGACCGAGGTATTTCAGGTGCTCCTGCTTAACTTCTTATCAGGGTTGATCATCTGATTTTTGGCTAACCACTTTAGATTAGTAGTTTTTGTTATTATACATTTGAGATATAGACTCCTTGATGTATAATTATTCTTTTATCTAGCACTTGAACCTATTCTTTTGTGTTGTAGTGGATCTTATATGACCACTAATCTGATGTACACTTTCTTGTGATATATTCATATCTAATTCCGCCTTTGTGATATGAATATCTGTGACTGATTTGTGTTATGTATATTTCTATATTTGTTTCCGAAGTCCTCATAGCCACTGTGTGGTAGCTTTGAGTTTGTATTTGATATGTCGGATTTCCTCTTGAAATGAAATGTAAGTTATATTATCTGACATATCGGTACTCGCACAAAGCAATTGCACAGATGGTCGCTCCTCAACAGCCTTATTCTTCATGCTAGTTGACGGCATTACCCCGTAGTGTCCTTGGCTAGCGTGAGTATAGAGGTGGGGTGCCACAGCTTGGTATCAGAACCAAACTTCGGAACAATGTAGAATAATCTAGCAAGGATCATTGTCCTAAGTCTTTCTTAGGAATCGTGCCATAGGATTTAATTCGAGTCTTCGTACCATTCTATCCTATTTCTTTTTATGATGCCTTGTTTTATCAATCAAGTTTGTTTGATATTTATTCTGAGAATAACCTTTTTCCTCTTCTTTCTTTCTTTCTTTCTTAAAGAAGAGAAATGGTTAGACCAGGCCGTCCCAGCGTCGGTCAATCAAGTGCTACTCCTCAAGATGGAGTATTTATGTCTGCCCAGCAACTTCTAGATCTTGTGAAAAATGCTCAAGCTATCGGACCCATTCTACAACCTACTCATCCTAAATCTGGGTTTGCACGCTTGTGCAGTGATTACACCAACTTTGGTGGAAAGCCTTTCAAGGGTTCCGAAAGCATTATAGAAGTACAAGCTTGGCTTAGAACATGCGATCGCATCTTTTCCCGCATGAATCTTATTGATCTACATCGAGTCCAAGTGGCTTCTAGCATGCTCCAAGAAAGAGAATTAGATTGGTATGAGCTTCTGATCTCTGAAATTATTGAAGCGGATCTTACTTGGGAGCAATTCCGGGAAAGATTCGAGTTAAAATTTGTGCCAGAAGCTAAAAAGGTATCTTTAGCTCGATGCTTTATTGACCTTGTTCAAGGTGAATCTTCTGTGATGGATTACGTCGCATCTTTCGAATCTCCATCTAAATATGGGGTCGAGTATATTAATACCCCATTGAAGAAAAATCAGAGATTTGTTTATGGATTAAATAAGAACCTCAAAAATCCATTTCTTCTGAAACTAGAAGTTTCTTTCGATCAGCTTTTGATATCGCTCTTCGACTCGAAGAGGCCGATAAAGAAAGTGATGTTGAAGTCAAACAAAGCATCAACAAGAAGAAGCCTTTTAAATTCAAGCCTAATCCCAACAAGAAAGGGAAGCAAGCAACTTCGGTAGCAAAGACTCCTACCTCTAGTCGTGGAGAATGTTACAATTGTGGTTCTAAGGACCATTATGCAAACAAGTGTCCGAAGTCCCTTACTTGCTGCTATTGCAAAAGTTCAGGTCATACTATATCTTCATGTCCCAAAATCCAAAGAATGAAAGAGGGAAAGCTAAATGTGGTGCAAGCCCATAATAACACTTCTCGTGGTCAAGGTATTTCTCATTCTATCCTTGATGGCATTATTATATTTCGTGATTTTCCTATTCGAGTTCTTTTTGATACGGGTGCATCTCACTCTTTTATATCAAAAGAACTTGTTGATGCTTTGTCTTTGAATGCTATTGGCTTGATGACTTCATTGAGAATTGCGAATCCGGTTGGTGGATCCGCAACACTCAGTTTACTGTGTAAATATGTCAAGATTATTTTATGTGATTACACTTTCCGTGCCGATTTGCATGTTATGCGTTACCTAGGTTTCGGAATGATTTTGGGGATGGATTGGCTTAACTGTTATGAAGCCCTTATCCTATGTCCTAAGCAGACTATATACCTTCGACATCCTCAATCTGTTAAGCAAATTTCTCTTGTTTGAAAGATTCAAATTCCAAATCGAAAGCATCCTTGTATTCTCTAAATCCTCATGATGATGATAATGATGATGAGGAAGATGTTATTGCTCTCATTCACATTGTTTATGAATTTCCCGACATATTTGAGCCCGTATTAGGATTACCACCTAAGCAAGCAATTGAGTTCAGAATTAATCTAATCCCTGGAGCTCTACGTATCACTCGTCTTCTTTATCGTATGTCCAATAAGGAAAATGAGGAGATGCGTAAACAATTATCCGAATTGGAAGCGAAAGAGTTTATTCGTTCTAGTTCCTATCCTTAGGGAGCTTCGGCTATTTTTGTGAAGAAATCTGATGGTACACTTAGGCTTTGCGTTGACTACCGCAAGCTTAATGATCTCACCATCAAGAATAAATATCCTTTACCTCGAATTGATGATCTATTCGATCAACTTAGTGGTGCTAAAGTCTTTTCACAGTTAGACTTAGCAACCAGTTTTCATCAGCTCCGTATTGTAGAGGATAGTATTCCTTTGACATCGTTCCGTACTCGTTATGGATCTTATAAATGGCTTGTTATGCCATTTGGTTTGACAAATGCTCCATCTTATTTCGTTGATCTTATGAATCGAGTTTTCAAAGAATTCCTTGATCGATTTGTTATCATCTTTATCGATGATATTCTAGTTTATCCTAAAACCGAGGATGAGCATGAAAATCATCTTTGGATTTTGTTGGAAACTCTTAGGAGCAACCAATTGAAAGCAAAATTTTCTAAATGCCACTTTTGGCAATCTCGTGTGAAATTTTTGGGGCATATTATTTTTGAATTCGGAATTTCCGTGGGTCCTTCAAAGATTGAAGCGATTCAAAATTGGAAGAGACCGGAGAGTGTGATGGAAATTCGTAGCTTCCTTGGATTGGCGGGCTATTACGTCGGTTCATAAAAGACTTTTCTAAAATTTACGTACCTCTTACTAATTTGACAAAGAAGGGAGTTAAATACATTTGGTATAACAAATGTGAGGCTACTTTTCAGAAACTAAAAGAACTCCTTTCCGATGCTCCTATTCTTGCGATTCCCGATGGGAACCAAGACTTTATTGTTTATACCGATGCTAATCGTGTTGGTTTGGGTGCCGTTCTCATGCAAAGGGAACGTGTTATCGCTTATGCTTCTAGGCAGTTAAAGCCTGCCGAGACTAGATATGCCACTCATGATTTAGAGCTCGCAGCTATTGTTTTCTCCCTTAGAATTTTGGTGCCATTATCTTTTTGGAGAGAAGTTTGTTCTCTACACCGATCATAAATCTTTGAAGTATTTATTTTCTCAAAAGGAACTTAATTTGCGTCAACGACATTGGCTCGAGTTCCTTGCATCTTATGATCTTGATATTCTCTATACTCCCGGAAAGGGAAATCTTATTGCTGATGCCCTTAGTCGTAAGCAACAAGCGGTTGTTTCCATGATGATATCCGAATGGAATGATCTCGAGACTTTATCCACTTGTGAGATTCGAGATCGTGAATCCAATTCATGTTCATCTCTTGTTTTGTGTAGCCTTGAGGCTCACCCTTCTCTTTTAGACCGCATTCTTGAAGCTCAAAAGCATGATCCCGAATTGGTTCTTCTTAGCCAAAGTTGTTGGGATAAAATTGATATTGAAGGTTTGAAAGACTTTGATATTGATGCTCGTGGTGGTATTCGAAAATTTGGTAGACTTATTGTGCCAAATATTATTGATCTTTGTAAAGACATTTTAGAAGATTCTCATCGTTCTAAATTTACCATTCATCCCGGTAGTAGTAAAATGTATGCGGTTATGAAGCGACTTTATTATTGGAAGGGAATGAAATCTGATATTGCTAACTTTATTAAGCGTTGCATAACTTGCCAACTCGTGAAGGTCGAACATCAAAGGCCCGGTGGGTTATTGCAACCTTTGGACATTTTAATATGGAAGTGGGATCAAATTTCCATGGACTTCATTGACGGTCTTCCCCGTTCTCGTTCGGGTCATGATAGCCTATGGGTGATAGTAGATAGACTTACAAAATCCACCCATTTTCTTCTCGTTCGATCCAATCGGACCGTACCTATTTTGGCTAAACTCTTTGTCAAGGAGATTGTTAAATTGCATGGAGTTCCTACTTCTATTGTTAGCTATCGTGATCCATTGTTTACTAGTGAATTTTGGAAAGGCCTTCAAAAAGCTTTGGGAACAAAGCTTAATTTTAGCACCGCTTATCATCCTCAGTCCGATGGACAAACCGAGCGTGTGAATCAAACTCTTGAAGATCTTCTTCGTGCATGTGTTCTTGATTTTGGTGGAAGTTGGGAAGATCATATTTCTCTTGTTGAGTTTTCCTACAATAATAGCTTCCAATCTAGTATTGGTATGGCTCCTTTTGAGGCACTCTATGGAAGGCCATGCTGATCTCCTTCGTGTTGGCTTGAAGCCGGTGAGAAACTGGTTTTAGGTCCAGATTTTATTTGTGATGCCACAGAAAAGATTGACCTTATTCGTCATAGGATAAAAGAAGCTCAAAGTAGACAAAAATCCTATGCCGATAACCGAAGAAGGAAATTAGAATTTTCTGTGGGAGATTTGGTGTTCATTCGTGTTTCACCTATAAAGGGTGTTGTGCGTTTCAATCGATCGGGAAAATTAGCACCTCGATATATTGGTCCGTTTCCCATCGCCGAACGCATTGGTTCCGTGGCTTACCGCCTTTTATTACCGGCTCATTTTTCTGCTATTCATGACATATTCCACGTATCTCAATTACGGAAATGCCTTCGAGATTCCGATTCTGTTCTTGAGCCCGGTGTAATTGAAGAAATTGAAGTTTCACCAAATTTAACCTATGAGAAACATCCTATTCGTATCATTGCTATGGATGTTAAACGCCTTCGAAATAAAGATGTTTTTCTTGTGAAAGTTCAATAGTCCTCAAATCCTAAGGATTGCTCTTGGGAATCCAGAGAATTCATTGAGCGAACACATCCGGACTTACTCTCTCGTGCTCATTAAGGTGAACTTCTCATTTTAAAATTTCTTCTTTTGTGTTGATATGCTTTAGTACGGTTGTTACGTTTTATTTCTTTTCCTTAAGTATTGTGAGGACGCAATTCCTTTAAGGAGGGGAGTCTGTAACAACCCGCATATTTTACGATTGTATATTTAAATGTTTTATTTAATATAGCATCGTTAATCGGATTAAAGTTCGAAAAGCTACTTTTTGCAAACAGTCGAATTGGGACTCGAGACCACTTCCATTGAGTCCAAAATGGCGTTTACAACTTTTTTTAGTATAAACATCGATATGTTTGGAGTTGGGTGAATTTTGCTATTTTTCTATTGGGCTTTGGGTTTGTGTTTCAGCTCATTACTCATCTAATACCCTAACTCCACTCAACTTCCTTCATTCATTCTCATTTTTCTAATACTCTCTAGCTAAAGCAAAAATGGTGGAAAAGAAAGGAAATTAAATTCCTAAACCTAGTTTACTAGAAAATTCAAATTCAAGCTCTAGAAAACAAAGAGAAGCTAAGGTAAGCATCCTCTTCTTGTTCTCCATCTCAATCTCTCTTCAATTCTCAAAAATTCCTAACCCTAACTTAGGAAAAACTTCACCTTTGATAATAGGTTGAAGATTCTAGAGGTGTGTTGAAGAGGAATTGTTCTTGCCTTGTTTTAAAAGCTTCTCATTCATTGTTTTTGGGTTTAAATGTGAGTTCTTTAACTCACATCTAGGTCTATAGCTATCATTGTTGTTAGGTATGAATTCCTAACACTTGTGCATATTCATTTGCTTTTGATTTGAATTGATTTGTTGAATTTTCCAAATTTTGGTGTTTTGGTCCAATTTTATGAAAATGATGTTTGGACATTGATGTTTGGGGTGTATCGAAGAGCCTATAAGGCCGGGTTGTCGCTTGGCGTAAATCCTTAGTCGCTGTTGCTCGTTCGATCGCTTTTGATACGTTTTGGCCACTTTGGCCTAGGCAAATTGTTGCCCAGACCAGGTGACCAAACGTCTGGTGACCAAGTCCAGACGTCTGGTTTGGACCTGGGGAGAAAAATATAATCACACAAAATATATATAAAAAAGTCAGAAACTAATTTCAAACGTCTGAAATCTATTATCAGACGTCTAGATGAGTCTCAGATGTCTGACTTGAAGTTTCATACGCCTAGGGGTTCTATGGATTATTTCCAGAGAATAGAACCAGGCGTCTGGGTTCTAAACCAGACGTCTGGTCATGGATTAGACGTCTGCTTCGGTATTCCAGACGTCTGGGTGGTTTTTTGAACTATTTCCAGAACCTAAATCCAAACGTCTGGATTCCAAACCAGACGTCTGGAAGCGTTCATCTGTGCCAATTTAGGCTGTTTTGTATGGATTTCCTATTTTTAATCGATTGTTGTTGATCCGGATAGTTGTCATCACTTATTATCGACTTTGATGACTTCTTTCTTTCGATTTTTGGGAATATCCATTTGATCGATTTGATATCGATTTCTATGGTTTTGATTCACATCTTCGAACGTGAATCTTTGGTGATTGATTGTTTTTACAATCATTTTTGTGATTTGTCACTTTCAAATACAAAGGTTTCTATACTAGTAGTAAATATTCAAACTTTTTCACAAAGATGTTTTCAACTCTATTTTAATACAAATCTCGTTTATAAAATTGTTTTCCAATCTATTAGTATATACAAACCTTTACCTCATTCGTATGAGAAATCTAATTAAACGGCTTAGTAAAACAAGTGGTATGAAACGCTTGCGTTTACTTCGTCGGTTAATTCTTGGACTTGTTCGATTGACTCTTGTGACAATTTTCGAGTGGAAATCTACAATTTGTTCGTAAATATTTAAGTTAAGCTAGTGGTTATGGGACATGAAGCTACACTCATATATTTACTAGCTTAGTGTGATTCACACTTTTTATTGATCAATGATGATCATTTTGTGATTTAGACTAGCGATGTGCGATGTCTATTTGTTTGTGTGGGGACTTAAAAACCCCGTTTGTGGAACTTCGGTTCAATTTGATGGGGTAGCGACCCATGGTCTTCGGGCCGTTTGCGGAGCTTCGGCTCAAAATTGATGGTTAGCGACCATGGAATAGTGTTCCGTTTGTGATACACGTGTTGGTGAGTTTTCATGCTCCCGTTTGTGATAGTCCTCCCCCCTTTGTGATTTCTGGATTTCTCGTTGTGATTTCTAGAATTTGTGTTTCACCAATTTTTGTGGTTTGCATTGATAAGCTCTATCAATATTTGTGTTTTGGTGAATAATTTAAAGAATGTGATTCTTTTTGGTGTTTTGAGAATATTTGGGATATTGTATGATTTTTGTTGTTTTCTGATGTATACTTGTCATAGTATGGCATTATTGTTATCATGCGTTTTTGGTGATATCTCTTATCCTATCTCATTTTATCTGATATTTATAGTTAGACTGATCCGTTTATTATTTTCTTCTTAAATAATACTCGGGTTAGACCGAGGTATTTTAGGTGCTCCTGCTTGACTTCTTATCAGGGTTGATCATCTGATTTTTGGCTAACTACTTTAGATTAGTAGTTTTTGTTATTATACATTTGAGATATAGACTCCTTGATGTATAATTATTCTTTTGTCTAGCACTTGTACCTATTCTTTTGTGTTGTAGTGGATCTTATATGACCACTAATCTGATGTACACTTTCATGTGATATTTACATATATGATTCCGCCTTTGTGATATGAATATCTGTGACTGATTTGTGTTATGTATATTTCTATATTTGTTTCCGAAGTCCTCATAGCCATTGTGTGGTAGCTTTGAGTTTGTATTTGATATGTCGCGTTTCCTCTTGAAATGAAATGTAAGTTATATTATCTGACATATCGGTACTCGCACAAAGCAATTGCAAAGATGGTCGCTCCTCAACAACCTTATTCTTCGTGTTAGTTGACGGCATTACCCCGTAGTTTTCTTAGCTAGCGTGAGTATAGAGGTGGGGCGCCACACAAGTCAAGGAACTTTACTTTTGAATATTTCTAATATGTACCTCATAGAAATTATGGTATAATACATGCCCCTTAAAGTTCACCTCATATGTTTGATGTTAGATAGACTTTGGAAAGAATAGTGTCCTTTCATGTTTTAATACTTGGCTTGTTTATTCCGTCCCTATCATAAATTGAGATCTAACCTTGTCTAGAGGGCTCGGATATTGAAGTTAGTGCCCAGGCGTGAAAATACCTCATTACTATGCTCCAGTCATCTAGATCTAGTATTACATAGGTGTCGGTTTTGAAAACTATTAGTGGTGGTATAAAGCCTATATTTTCATGTTATTATAGGGAAGTTGCTCACTATACACCACCGTGCAGGGTACCATTCGACCATGACTCACTCTTTGCATGACACGATTTGGCCATGGCTCGATGTTTTGCACAGCACTCTAGATGTGTCTCACTAGGTGCATTCGACACTTCCTATGACTCACTCTTTGCATGACACTATCGACCATGGCTCACTATTATTGGAGATCTACCCAGCGCATGGTTTTCCTTGACATGGTTCACTATATTGGGAATCTACCCAACTTTCTAATCTTATTGGGAATTTATTCAATGCATGGTACTAGTGACCATTGCTTATTCTATTGGGAATCTATCAAAATTTCTAATCTTCTTGGAAATCCACCCAATGCATGTTACTACTTGACCATAGCTTACTATATTGGAAATCTACCCAACTTTCTAAACTTTTTGAGAATCTATCCAATGCATGCTACTACTTGCCTCTAGTACTTTGCTTGGAGGTAAAACTAAGTAACTTCCATGAGGCAAAATCATTTACTTGCTCGAAGGCGAAACTAAGTAATTTCCATAAGGCGAAATCATTTACTTGCCCAGAGGAAAAACCAAGTAATTGTCGGGAGGCAAAATAATGTACTTGCCCAAAGGCGAAACTAAGTAGTTGTCATGAGGCAAAATAATTTACTTACTCGGAGCCAAAATTAAGTAATTTCCATAAAGAAAAATCATTTACTTTCCCAGAGGAAAAACTAAGTAATTGCCGTAAGGTGAAATCATTTACTTGCCCGAAGGAAAACTAAGACGTGAGGTGAAATCATTTACCTTTCCATAGGCTAAACTAAGTAATTATCGTAAGGCAAAGTCATTTACTTGCCCGGAGGCGAAATTAAGTAGTTACTATGAGGCGAAATCATTTACTTGCCCAGAAATGAAACTAAGTACTTGCCGTGAGGTGAAGTCATTTCCTTAACTGGAGGCGAAACTAAGTAATTGCCTTGACATGAAATCATTTACTTGTTCGAAGGAGAAGCTAAGTTGTTCCCATGAGGCAAAATCATTTACTTGCCCGGAGGTGAAACTAAGTAATTTCCATAAGGCAAAATTATATACTTGCTCGGTGGCGAAATTAAGTAACCGTTGTGAGGTGAAATCATTTTCTTGCCCAAAGGTGAAACTAAGTAGTTGCCATGAGGCGAAATCATTTAATTTCTTAGAGAAGAAACTAAGTAGTTTTCATGAGGCAAAATCATTTACTTGTCTGGAGGTGAAACTAAGTAGTTGCCATGAGATGAAATCATTTACTTGCCCGGAGGTGAAAGTATGACTTCATGATGCTACTTGATCCGAGCAGTATCATGACAAAAATGTTTTGATGAACTTTTGAAATTTGTGTGATACTAATTGATTACGACAATAATAACGACTAAAATGTTTGAGAATGTTTGAAATGCTTAAAACTTTAAAAGACCGTAATCTAGTGCGATATAACTGAGTCATGGCTAAGAGATTAATGATTGTCTCAAACTTTTGATAAAGCTTTTATTCAGGTAGTAGTCTCATGCTGTGATAATGTTTTAGATGCTTGGCATTCCAAATCTAAGGTATTATATTGCCATCTGGCCTCTTTAATCCATTTGTTCCCAATTGGATGAAGTCATAAATTATTAGGGGTCATTTCCAATTTGGGCTGAATAGTCCATCTACCGGATCCTATGTGTTTGGCATTATCTTCCGAAGAACAAGGTCTCCTTTCTCAAACTTTCTAGTTCAAACCCTATGGTTGTAGTATCGAATCATCATCCAAATATACTCTACGATCCTTAAAGCAGCTTTCTACTATGCATTATAATAATAACTTTGGTGAGAGGTGATTTCTAACTCAACTGGGAGCATGGCTTCAAAGCCGTAAGTCAAAGAGAAAAGTATGACCCATCGAGGTCTTGGACCTTGTTCGATAAGCCTACAAAACAAAAGGCAATTCATCTGTCCAGTTGGATTTTGCCTTGTTCAAACTTTTCTTCGAGCAAGCCTTGATAGTTTTGTCGATTGCTTCCACTGTCCCATTTTCTTGCGGTTGGGATACTGAAGAAAAACTCTTGATGATACTATGATCTTAGCAATACCCCTACAAACTCTCGGCTCTCGAACTGAGCATCATTATCTGTAATGATCTTATGTGGAAGACCAAATCTAGATACAATATTCCTCATCACAGACTTTATTACTTAATGGGAGGTCATAGTAGCTAAGTATTCTGCCTCGACCCATTTTGTAAAGTAATATGTTGCCACTATGACATATCTTGCCCCTCCTTTAGCAGTCAAAAGAGGAACAATAAGATCGATTCCCCAAATATTAAAGGGCCATGGACTCATCATCGGGGTAAGCTCGCAAGGAGGAGCTCTTGGCACTTTTGCATAAAAATGGCACTTAAAGCATTTTCTTGCATAATCCAATGCATCATTTAGTGTCGGCTAATATGACCCTTGTTGGAGTATTATCTTTTCCAATTTTTGGCCACCGCAATTGTCTACATAAATTCCATCATGGGCTTTTTCAACAACTATTGACAATCCGAGGCCATTACACACTAAGAGTATGGATTTGATAATCCCATCTTATTTAATACTCCATCTAGAATGTTGAACCTTGGAGTATTGCATTCAATCCATCTTCCTTTGGCAGCATCCGAAGGTAGAATACCCTCAGTCAGATATCAAATATATGGTGACATGCATTCTTCAGTTATTAATGGTGTTGTAGATTCACTTTGGGCAGCTTGAGCCCATGTTATAACTAACACTTTCTCCTGTATTTGTATGCTAGGTTTCTCTAGGATCTCGACTGGACTGAATTAAACTCTCTCACATCCCTTAAGCGTGCATATTTTGTTAAGGTATTGGCCCCCGTATTTCGATCTCTAGGGATGCTTTCTATGTGATAACCCTCGAAAGATCCAAGGAGCGAAGGGAATACATTTGTCGGTTGATGGACTTACGAACCTATTCAAAACAGTGATCTTTCCATTCAAACTCATTAATTCTTTTCCAACAGTCGGAGCTTTCACGACAGTTATAAATTTTATGTGATGTGGGTTTATCTTTATACCTCTAGCACTTACTATAAAACCTAGGAATTTCTCGGATTGTATACTAAAGTGTTCGAACGACCAGTTCTCTATCGGATTATGAAATAGCTGATCAAATTTTAATTGAAAATTAACCACAAGCGCACGACATACAATGTTGATATGTGGCGAGTATGGATCGATCCGTTGAGAATTGTTTAGATTTTAAAATTTCTATTCAATCAAATTAACCAAGAGTTGAGGGTGTTTTAAGCTAGAAATGTAAAACCTAACAAAAGCTAAATTGGATAAAAATATGAGAGTAGAAGGCAATTTAGAGGTAATTTACTTCTCATGATCACATAAATCAACAAAATGAAATAATGATCTCTCTTTTGGTCATTAGTGAATTTAGTTGATGTGCTTATCATAAGTATGGAATATTTGTGCTTTTAATTAGCCCAATATAAACCATCAAACTATAACACAACCACTAAACCACTTTTTAACTCTCATGAAAATGTTAATGAACTTGAGAATAAAATCTATTCTAAGCATGATCTGTTAACTATTGGTTATAAATATAGACAATTAAATTTTGATTTTAACATTCACTTCATTACCATAATCATATGTAGATAAAGAAGTAATTTGTTTTTTTATTTGTTTAAGCATAGCCTATTTGGTGTCAACAACACAGGCTATCAAATTCAAAGCTAAAACAACAAAGTTTAACCCATTCAAACATTTCCATTAAGCATAAAAAGAGATAAAAAATTATCAAAATGTTGAATTTACATGATTAAGAGAGCTTCATTACCACTAAATTGAAGGGGGTTTGGCCTCCCATATTTGTTATCATTTCAACAAATGTAGCATTCAACATCAAATAAAAACAAGAGGAAAAAGAGAGCAAAGTAAAAAAAGAGCTAATTAAAATGAAATAAAAACTAATCTACTTGCATAAGAAATGAAACTACACTAATAACATGAAAGGAAAAAGCATGTAAATAAAAAAGAGTGCATGAATTAACATTGCATAAAAAGGAAAGTTACATGAAAATGAAATGGCTAAGTAGCCATGAAAAATAAAAAAGAGTTTTTGATTTAGTTTTGAGCCTAAAACTAAACTGAAGAGGAGGTTCAAAGGAGGCTAAGAGAGAAGAGAGTAAGTACATGAATATATGGGGTACTTATACATGTTTGGAAACCCTAATCATATTTTTGGGAACTACCCAAACTACCCTCTTAGGAAGTGTGGCCTTCAAGTTATCATTAGCATGAGATAATCTACCATTAAGTGTGCATGTAACTTTAATAGCCATTTAGCATATGCATTAGCTCCTAATTGTACATCATAGTGGATAGATGGGGTCCTCCATGATTCATGAAATGAATTATTTCCATCTTCATTTGCTTGTCTTCTCTTGTGCATGCATATTTTCCATGAAGCCATTTGTAATTTGAGTTCAAATTCCTACAAAATAACATAAAAATTTCCAAGTAAATTTTCTAAAATTAATATATGCACAAAAATGACCATTTTGTCCCCTATATGAAGATGAATATATGATGATTTGAAAATAATTTGAATTTTGGTTTAAACATGTTAAAATACCCAAAATGATCATTTATTTAATTCAATTCAATTAAATATGAAAGTAAAAATATACACATTTACGTGCACATCAAATCACACTTATCTTTTTGTTCGTCCTCGAGTAAACTAAAACTAAGATAATCCGTTTTCGTAGGGAGCACGATTGCATTGAGCGTATGTAACAAGCCGTTAAACCTCTAGGTGTCCCTAGTAGGATGAGTGTTGTCTCGTGAGGGTTTTCCGTAGATACTACCCACAAAATCCAAATGCAAAGTGAAAAATTCCTAAATGCAAAATTTATTTACAAAGTGATGAATGCAAGTTTTTGAAAATATTTACAAATGAAGGATTTATTTTTAAATTAACATGAATAAATTAAATATAAGTTCTGGTTATTATCAAGAAATTTAAGTCATTAACTCATCAAAACATCCAACAAAAATTAAGTTATCATAACAAATAAACTCTAGTTTGGCTAGTTGTTTCGGTTGATAACATATCGCAACTATGAAATGGATCCTCGGTTGATTATCAAAGTTTTTCAAAGTGGTATTTTTATTCTTTTGAATAAAAAATCAAATCAAATAAGTGAAAATAGTGCTCAGATTTCAATCGCTTACTCTCTCTTTATCTGAAATTTTTAACGATATTAACAATATTTACATATGTCTAACTCAGAAAATTGAGGCCAGATATATTACCCATGCACTGCCTTTCGGGCTTACGTGAGGGGAATATAGAGCGTGGTGAGTGAACACACAAGTGTGAACACCTATCGACTGTAGGCATTATTAACGAAAGAATTTATATGTATTCCCACACACACACACTCCTAACTCAGATAAACTAAGGCTAATTATACCGATCATGCACCGCCTTTCGGGCTTACGTGAGAAGGATACAGAGCATGGCGAGTGTACACACTTTCGTGTGAACACATGACTCTAGGTGTTAACAAAAAATAATATAGATATATATATAAATGTTTTTTTCTTATATTTTTTTCTTATTTTTGTTTTGTTTTTGTTTTGTTTTACAAAATCATCTTAGCATCATTTAACTTAGAAGATAAAAAATGTTATATCCTTTTCTTTAAATCTACCACTTTTTAAAACAAAGATTTTCAATTAGGATATATTTCATAATTATCACCCATGAATCTTCCTATATACTACTTAGACCATCGTTGCTTGTAATCAAACTTTATTTTTATTTTTGTTGAGACAAAAATAAATTTTCAAAAATTTCAATTTAATAATCAAAATTATATATTTATCCTATAGTGTTTCTTCAAAAATAATTAAAAAGAAAAGAAATTTTAGGATTTTTTTGGTTTTTGGAAAGAAAATGAAAAAAAATAAACCATGAAAAATCAAAAGGAAGATGAGGTCCCCCTCCCCCCCACACTAGATTTTGACTGTGTCCGTCCCCATAGTCAACCCATGTGGTGGAAGAAAAATAAACTAAAAATAAAATATGACCTATATTTACATAAAAATGAAAAGGTTATTATTTACAAGACATCAGAAAATATGCCGTTAAGGAGTAAATGAAACGGTATTCCAAATACTAATTCATTTGTCTCATCAAGTATGAGAGACAGCTTAAGCGCAGAAAACTAAGCTATAAAAGATTTCAAAGTTGGATGTTGATTTGGAAAAACGACTGCCGTTTTAAAAATCGTATAAGTTGTTTTATTTTCGATCATTTTTGGGTAGATAGAATAATTGGTTGAAGTTCAAGTTTATTTTCACCAAATTGAAATTCAAACTTATCATCGAAAACTTCTTCAGAATTAATGATTTCAAAATCAAAATGGTGATTTAAATCTTCCCCTTCAAAATTTAACAACTCATTTTCAAAAAGTCCAAAAAATTTGTGTTCATTAAATTCGTCTTCCTTTGTTGGATTATCAATAACTTCATTGCATGTATCAATTTCAAATCCAAAGTTTTTGTGTTCAAATTTTCAAAATCGAAAAAAGGAAGATCAAATTTTAAAACGAGTTTCACACCCTCAAAAGAATTCAAATCCAACTCAATTGCCATATTTTCAACAAATTCATTAAGATTTTCATTTTCAATTTCAAAGGTTGTTATTTGAAATCGTCCATTTGGTAACATGTGGATTATTATTTTACTCGTCTTGTTTCATATATGTTTCAAACAACAAATCCATGTGATCATTGAAAATTTCATCCATTTGCTCAACAAAATCCAATTTATAATTATTAACTTGAGATTTTTGATTTGAACTTGTTGAGAAATTTTTTTTGCCATAATTTAAACAACTTCCATTGCCAAAATCATTTAAACAATTGTTTCCATTTTCGTTTTGATTTTGAAATTCGTTTTGGAGTACGAAATTGAATTGGCATGGGTTATAATCAAAATCATTTGAATTTTGAAGTGAATTCAAATTATGATTACCTTTAAAACTTTGACTTGAGTTATTGCACAAATATGAATTGCAAAAATCATTTATCCTTTGATTTTCTTGTGTAGAGAGTTCAAGTAAAGACGAAATCATTTCAATGCTATTTTCAAGATTTGATGGTTGGTCATCATTTTGAAAAGTTGTTCAAAATTCGAATTGTTTGTATAATAGTTGTCACTGAAATATCCATAAGGGTTTGATGTGAAACTATATGTATAATATTGATTTTCACAACTATTGTAAAATTCATGTAAGAAGGGAAACTCGGACATTTTCAAGAATGTTTTTTCCTTTTTTGATTTTTGTATAAAGGAAAACTGTTTACCAAAAGGAATTTATTTTTCAAAAAGGAAATTTGATTTTTGTTTTGTTTTTGGATTTTCAAATTTTTGTTTTTATTTTTGAAAAGGTTTTGTATTTTTTTGGATTTTTTTTTATTTTCTAAAAAAACTAACTCGATTTTTTTTGGATTTTTTATTTTGATTGAGAAAATTTTCAAAGGATTTAAAACTAAGTTCAGAAATATTCACAATTTTTATAGTTTTGGATTTTGAATTTTTTTAAATATGCATGAACTAATGCAACTAAATGAATGCAAAGGATTTAATTACAAATTTGCTATCCTAAGTAGCTCCTAACCCAAAATTGTATAATCAAGTTTGTCTTAATCCAACAAGATAGTTCTCAGCTAGGTATCAGTCAGGATTTGTTGGTGCATCACGAATCACCGTAGCAATGCAGCCGAAGGTTTAAGTACCTTCAGAGAAACAATCAATATAATATTTACAAATCACCGTAATATTTATAAGTGATTATTTCTCTACCGTAGTCTAGACACCAAGAAATCAAATTGTTCAAAGAAGACAACTTGTCAATATACGATTAAGCCCTAGGTGAGCTCGCGACATCCTTAAGTATGAAATCCAACCGTTATTATTAATTAAAATTCTAAGATGAAATGCAAAACTAAAATTAAACATGTATTAACGATGCAACTATGAATGAAATTTGTTTTTGTTTTGATTATTTTTAAATGCAAGCAACCAACAATGCAAAGCAAAATCAAAACAAGAGATAGGAGAGCATGATACCAGAGCGTGTAGAATTATTAGCAATTTATTTTAAAGCAGCGGCTTTTTTTCTTATTATTTAAGCAAGCAAGCAGAGTTGAGCCATTTATCACAACAACTTCTTTTTATTTCCTACAACTTGAAAATTACAAACAAGATATATATATATATATATATGTGTGTGTGTGTGTGTGTGTGTGTGTAATTTTTATTTTTGTTATAACAAATTTTTTAGGAAAGAAACTAGGAAAAATATGAAACCAAAACAATTTGTTTTTTTGTAAGAAACTAAAAACAAATGAATGTAACCAAAATGACCCCTTTTTTTATTTTTTTTAAAGAACAGAGAAATGAAGAACTTGAATGAAACAAATGAACTTTAAAAGAAACAATCAACTTTTATTTTCCAATCCCAAACCCGGCCCACTAAATTTTTGCAAACACTTGAAAGAATTATATATATACATCAAAGAATTATTGCAAACACTTGTTGTTTTTGTTTTTTTTTAATTTTTTTAAAGTTACTCAAAAGATGGCTTAAAAAATATTATCAAACTTACTTCACTAGGGCCCGACCCACTAGAAAAAAAACAATCGATTACTTCACCGTTCATTAGCTTTCTCTGTTAAAATAAAAATGTTGACTATCCTCTTTAACTAAAAAAATTTAAAGCGGTTCTCTCTTGATTTCGATTCAGCTAAGAGGAGGAAGTCTCGATTGCGGATTTGGGGATGGTGGGGATTGCTTCAGGCAAGGGAGGCGGTTTAGGAATTAGGAATTTGGGTTTCGAGGTCGATTGCAATGGTTTGTTCAGGAATTTGTGGTGTTTCTGGTCGAGTATAGGAATTTAGTTGCAGAGGGAGGCGAAGCAGTAGTGGTCGCGGTTGAAATTTGCAGTGAAGGAATCTCGGTGGTGGAGGTTGCTGAGTTGGGTAAGAATGGATTTGCATATGGAGTTTCTTTTGTGGAAGGATTCATATTAGTTTCTGGTTGGCGATTAGTTGGAGTCGGTTTCGGGTGATGAAAACGCGCTCGTTCTTTTCTCTTCCTCTTGTTTTTGGATTTTGGGTCAAGTCGCAGTCGAGTTTTCGATGTCGTAGTGTGGTATTTGAGGTTGTGGATGTAGTTGCAATTGAAGCGTTTTGGATGTGGGAACAGTAGTGTATGGGTATGTGCATACTGCTGTGGGGTTTGTGGTTGAATGTTGAGGATGGTGGTTTGATGAATGGGGTAGTAGGGTGGTTTGGAGGAGAAGTGTTGTGGGGGTAATGATGCTTGGTGGTATTATGGTGAAGTTACTTGTATATGCAAGGAAAATGGCAGAAAAGGGTGTTTGGTGGTCAGGCACAGTGGCAGAGATGGGTGCAATAGTTGTCTTGTGGTGATGTGTATATGGTATGACAGAGATGGAGATGTGTTTTTATGCAGGCAGCAGTGCACAGTTGGTGATGGCTGAGGGGATTATTGATGTAACTGGCAGCATCAATGTAGGCAGTGCATGAAGTTAGGTAGTTTGCAAGGCAAAGGTTTGGAGAATGTATGTATGGCTGTGGTTTAGTGATGATGTATAGATGACAGTGATGTATGAAGTTTGTATGATGGTTGAGTGTACACAAGTTAGTAGGGTTTGATGTGGAATTGTGATAATTGTTGTGCCTTGGGGGTATGGTTGTTGTATGGCAAGTGTGTGAAGATGTTGATTGAGGAAGAAATAAAGTGTTTTGAGGGTATGGTGGAAATATGGTCAAGGTAGTGGGTAGAGTAGTAGTCTAGTGATGAAGACAGGCAGAAGTGTGTACAGGTTTGTGATGGATGATGGAGTTCAGATGGTCGGAGGGTAGTGAAGTTGACATGCAAGTGGAGAGGTAGTTGATGTTTTGTGGTTTGATATGTTAAGGCAAAGGTAGGAAGTTATGTTGAAGTAGTAGACCGTTGATGTAAGGCAATGTATTGGCAGAGTAATGGTTAAAGGTGGTCTATTATTTGGAGCAGACATGGAAAGGTTGCTGGATGAGGAAGTGGTGCGGTTGAAGATATTATAGAGTGCAGGAAAGGTTGAATTATAGAAAGATGGTTTTGTGTTGGCAGTGAATGAACTATGGATTGAATGGTTGAAGTAAGACATAATTGGTGGTGAAGAGGGGTATGTGGTGGTGGACAGGCAGTGTTTGTTTGGGGTAGTGGTTGTTCGCAGTTTTTAGTGGTAGTTGAAGGTTTTCTATAGTGGTATGCGACAGTTGTGACAGGGGATGAAGTTGTAGTGCATAGATATGCACAGTATGGTGAAGTGGTGACTGAAGTGTTGAGGGGGTTTGTGGTGAGAAGTGAAAAGTGGCTTAACAGTGATGAATGGTGCAGTAGTAAGAGATTAATGGTAAGGCCTGGTTTGCACTGCAGATGATGTTGTAGTGGCAATTAGCAAGGCAGTTGTAGAGGGGTAACAATATGGTTTTGATGTGGTTGTAGTTGTTAAAGAGGGTGACTGGGGAAGGACAGGCACTATACAGGTTGAGAGTATAGGGTTGCACTATGTTGTATTAGTAAGGAAGAGGTGTGGAAATAGGCTGATGGTTTGATGATTGGAACGTAAATCAGTAACAAAGATGTAGTGATTATATTTTTGTAAAACAGTGAATAAAAGCAATGTAAAACAGAAAACGTAAAATGTGAAGAAAATGAAATTAATTTTTTATTTTCTTTTGAAATTGTGTATGTTTTTTTTAAATATATGTAAATTCAAATGCAAACTGAAAACAAAAGGTGCACACAAATAAAATCACAAAACAAATATACACACAATTTTTTTTTAAATGCAAATTAACACACGAAAAAGACACGATAAAAATCAAACGAAAATGATTCGAAAGATAAAAAATAAAATTGAATCAATTCCCCGACAATAGAGCCAAAAACTTGTTCGAACGACCAATTCTCTATCGAATTAGAAAATATCCTATCAAATTATAATTAAAAATTAACCGCAAGCGCACGGCATACAATGTTACTACGTGGTGAGTACGGGTCGATCCGTAGGGAGTTGTTTAGATTTTAAAATTTCTACTCAACCTAATTAACCAAGAGTTGAGAGCGTTTTAAGCTAAAAATAAAAACTAATAAAATCTAAATTGGATAAAAATATGAGAGTAGAAGGCAATTTAGAGGTAATTTCTTTCTCATAATCACATAAATTAGCAAAATGAAATTATGATCTCTCTTTTGACCATTAGTGAATTTAGTTGATGTGCTTATCATAAGTATGAAATATTTGTGCTTTTAATTAGCCCAATATAAGCCATCAAACTATAACACAACCACTAAACCACTTTTTAACTCTCATGAAAATGTTAATGAACTTGAGAATAAAATCTATTCTAAGCATGATCTGTTAACTATTGGTTATAAATATAGACCGTTAAATTTTGATTTTAACATTCACTTCATTACCATAATCATATGTAGATGAAGAGGTAATTTATGTTCCTTTTTGTTTAAGCATAGCCTATTTGGTGTCAACAACATAGGCTATCAAATTCAAAGCTAAAACAACAAAGTTTAACCCATTCAAACATTTCCATTAAGCGCAAAACAAGATAAAAAATTATCAATGTTGAATCTACATGATTAAGAGAGCTTCATTACACCTAAATTGAAGGGGTTTAGCATCTCATATTTGTTATCATTTCAACAAATGTAGCATTCAATATGAAATAAAGAGTAAAAAGAGAGCAAAGTAAAAAAGGGCTAATTAAATTGAAATAAAAACTAATCTACTTGCATTAGAAATGAAACTACACTACTAACATGAAAGGAAAAGCATGTAAATAAAAAAGAGTGCATGAATTAACATTGCATAAAAAGGAAAGTTACATGAAAAGAAAATGGCTAAATAGCCATGAAAATGAAAAGAGAGTTTTTGATTTATTTTTGAGCCTAAAACTAAACTAAAGATGAGGCTCAAAAGAGGCTAAGAGAGAAGGAAGTAATTACATGAACATATTGGGGTATTTATATATGTTTGGGAACCCTAATCATATTTTGGGAACTAGCCAAATTACCCTCTTAGGAAGTGTAACACCAAGTTATCATTAGCATGAGATGATCTTCCATTAAGTGTGTATGTAACTTTAATAGCCATTTAGCATGTGCGTTAGCTCCTAATTGTACATCATAGTAGGTGGGTAGGTGTGGTCCTCCATGATTCATGAAATGAATTATTTCCATCTTCATTTGCTTATCTTCTCTTGTGCATGCACATTTTTTGTGAAGCCACTTGTAATTTGAGTTCAAATTCATACAAAATAACATAAAAATTTCTAGGTAAATTTTCTAAAATTAATATATAAATAAAAATGACTGTTTTGCCCCTATGTGAAGATGAATATATGATGATTTGAAAATAATTTGAATTTTGGTTTAAACATGTTAAAATACCCCATATGATCATTTATTTAATTAAATTCGATTAAATACGAAAGTAAAAATATGCACATTTACGTGTACATCATGAAGGTACACTTCCGAGGGTTTAGCTTCATTGGATACTTTCAAAGAAATGTTGAACATCTCGGCTAGATCTGAAACATGACTTTCTAACTGTTTAGATTTAACCAACATATCATCGACATACACCTCCATGTTTCAACCTATGTGCTTGGCAATCATTCGGTTGACTAACCTCTGATATGTTGCCCCGCATTCTTAAGATCGAAGGGCATTGTCTTGTTGTAGAACAAACCCATGTTGGTGACAAAACTTGTATGCTCCTCATCAGGCTTAAACATTGGGATCTAATTGTATCCGGAATAGGCGTTCATAAACGAAAGCAACTAATGCCCATTGGTAGCACCTACTAATTGATCGATTCTCGACAAAGAGAAGCAATCCTTCGAGCAAGCTTTGTTTAAATTCATAAAATTAATGCAAGACTACATTTCACGTTTGACTTCTTTACTAACATCGGATTAGCGATCCACTTTGGATAGTAGACATCTTGGATAAAACGACTGAGGGGTCGATTCCTATTATATCATCGTGATTCCAAACAAATACATCTTAGCTATATTTGAGGTAGTAAGTCGGCTCTTCTCCAACAAAAGGATGGAAATAAGTTCCTACCTTAACTATCTAATACTTTTTAATCTCATTGGGGCACACTTCTCCTAGAGTCTCGGTTGCTGAAGGTGTCTCGACCTTTTGTTTCAGGTCGACGTCGAGCTCAATTTCTTTTTCCTTCGAAACTCTTGTACAATATGAACAAACTTTCTTTTTCTTCCAGAAGACTTATTACTTTCCCCTGATAGCTTGATATGTAAATTAATTCTCTGACAACATAATCTTCTTACCTTAGGAGAATTCTTAAGGGTTTTTTACAGACTATTTCATAAAATACTTCTGAAATCACATAGTTGGTAAAATTTGTTTGATTCAAGTTTGAAAAGGAGATTTTGTTGAGAGAACTAATTCTTTTTAGAAAAAGTGAAACTCCTCATCAACCTTGTCAAATCAATAGAAGAGTTTCGGCCCTTGGACTCTAAATGCAGACATGCTAAACAAAAATAACTAAAAGATAGACATACTGGAATGAATTTTATGGGTACCAAGGTTGGATGTGCCTATTGAGAAAGGAAGGAGTTAGACCAAAAATAAGTGTTTCGGAAAGATAGGGGACTCCTTCATATACAAAGATCCATATAGTACTCTTCATCTTCAAAGGGATATATATATATATGTATGTATGTATGTATGTATGTATGTATGTATGTATGTTCGGTCGAACAGGCTTACATAATATGAATTTCCCCTGAAACACATAAGTGAGTTAGATATTTATGAGAATGAGATACTAAACTAACAGTTTAAGTAACTTAGTGAATCTCCCGTTCTGTATGAATTTTTACATGGCCTAAGAAAGTCTTTGACATCCATATGTTTCATGTCCATTCATTTGATGGTAGACATAGTAGTTCTTTCCTTTCGGACCTTCTTTGGTAGATGGGGGATAGTTTGGATAATGGATCTCTCCATAAGTTTCCAAAGAGATCTGAGACTAACTTTGGTTGAGCGAACTAAAGACTTGGTCTCGTCTGATCTTCTTCTGAGATTGGAGAGTAGAGATAGGGAAAGCTCTTTTAGTTGGATGAGATGGACCTTTACTTATCATTGTTACGATACTCAAGTCATTGATTTTGTTTTCCATAGCCTTAACTATCCCTCGGAGTTGAGCAGAATCTTGGATAGACTCTGAAAGATGTTCGAAAGCTGTCTGATTTGAAGAGCATGAAGTTTATAGACGGGATCATATTCCCGGTCTCGGTCTTTTTCCAAGATGAAGATAGCCAGATGCTCATCATTTTCTTCTTTAATGAGATGGATGTAGAGGTTGACGGGTAACTCCAATGTCGGTCCCTTATTTTCAAAGTTAGTTATGGTCGGAGAGATGATATTGCTGGATTTTCCAAAATGAAACAAATGATGGAGGTTCAGGGTCCTCCTTCTAGCGCCAAAAATGTTAGGTAGAATTTTTTCTGGTTAACATTCCAAAGTTTTCAGAAGCTAATTCCAAAAGGAGTAATTGAAGAACTACCAAGATTAAACTGGAAATAAATGTCGAAAGGTAAAAATGACACAAGCTTTATAGTGGTTCGAGAGAAAGATCCCTATGTCTACGTTGAAGGTTCTGCTCTAAGCTTTATTGCTCAATTGATTTACAAGTTCATTTGTGAAAAATTCCTCCATTAATGATCTTTAGAGATTAGCTTGTCTAAAAGAGGAAAGAAGTACTGAATGACAGTGGAATGCCAGAGATTCTGCTTTTCAATCACTTTATTATAGTATGTGGTCCTCTATTTATAGCAAACTTAAGGTTCTTCCATTGGTGCAAATGTTTTCTCTTGGATTGACGACTTAGTTTGCTATGTGCAGCTTAGATTTGAGCACTTGTCATCATCTGGTTTGTGCATTTTGACGCGGATTGCTGATGTGATGCTTTTTATATATAACTTCTTAAATATCTACCATCTATCCTAACCATTGGTTTCAGCTTGGGCTATTTGAGCTGTTGGTTTTTGATACTTCCTGATAAGCTTTTGGTTTCAGCAACTACTGCCCTTCGTTAAGCTTCTTGCCTTAACTAGAAAATGATATTGTCTCAGTCGACTCTTTAGCTCATGCTCTTGGACTAAATATTCTTGGATATCGAGTCCTATGTTCTCATTGGAAACAAAACAATGTGTCTCAAAATTACTAGCTAAGGAAATTTCCTTTTGAATATCTATAACATGTACTTCATAGAAATTATGTTGTAACACAAGATAGGTTATATAAAGTAGGACCACCCAGGGCTTAAAACATATATTTATGCTTTGGGGTACCGGCAGTGGTCCGTCTGCTACTGAGAAAGGCAAGAATGTTGCTTTGAAAGGTATGACATTGGTTTTTGGTCTTTTATCTAGAGTAATGTTTGATACAGGTGCCACACATTCATTTATAGCTATAGACTTAGTTGATAGACTTGGAATAAGGCGTATATATTTAGTCTCCCCTATACATATAGTAAATACGATAGGAGGATATGCCACTCTCGAATTGAAATGCACTAGCGTAGGAATTGTGTTTGTAGGATGCAAGTTTTTGATCCCTACGTGTTTGATTTTGTGGACTTTGGAGTCATTTTAGGGATGGACTAGTTAGAGAAGTACCGCGATAGAATCTACTATGACGAAAGAATAATAACCTTAAGTTACCTAGGCCAAGACAAAAGGGTATTTGTAATTTCGAAAGAGTTAAAAATGGGCGAAGAAGTGTCTATTCTTCTTTAGCTTTGAGGGAGGAAGGTCTTGGTGTAGTATGGGTAATGAAGGAGTTCCCTGATGTGTTTGAACCAGTCTCAGGATTGCCACCCTCGAGAGCCGTAGAGTTCTGTATAGAGCACTTTTGAGAGTCTAACCATTTAGTCAACCTCCGAGTAGAATGCCGCTAAATGAGATGGAGGAGTTGAAGAAGCAGTTGGTGGAGTTAGAGAGCAAGAGCTTTGTAATGACCCTGGTTTTTGTGATTACCTGTAATATTAAATTATAACGGTGGTTATAATTTAATATTAGAGAAATAAAAATAAATTGGAGATGTAATTTGTTAAAATTGTTTATTTTAAATAAACAATGGGTTAAAATGTTGAAAATAAGGTTTAAAAACTTTATTTTGGTTGTTTGTGATAAAAATGAGTAACATATGGTTTTATTTTAGTAAAATGCAATAATTTTGGAAATTATTGCCAATTGTTGAATTTTGTTAATTTTAAATGAAGTATTTGATTTAATATGTTGTATAATGTAATTAGAAAGGTGGAATTTTGTTTCAAAATTTTTTTTGGATGTAGTAATGATGTTAAAATGGTTTGTTATATTTAATTACATAAGAAAATGGTTTTTATGTAATTTTTGGTGCTAAAATATTATTTTTATGTAAATTATTGTGAAAATTGTGTATTTAATTAAAAATAAGAGTTTTAATGATGAAAAATAATTTTATGGCTAAATTATCTTTTATTTTTTGATAAAATATTTTGTTAAACATAGAAATATGTTTGTATGATTTTATAGTGTTGAAATCATTCGAAAATAAGTTGTTTTGAATAAGATATATGTGTTTTAAGTGTTAATTAGATTATAAAACTAATTGCTTTCCTAATTAAGTCTAAGCCCATTTACAGCCTGAACTAAGAAAGAAAAAGTTTCTTTCTTCTCCATTTTGTACGTACAGTACATTCACAATCAAAAAGAAAGAAAACGGAAAATCATCTTTCCTCTTTCAAAACCTAAAAATCAAAATCTCCAAGTTATTCCATTTCTTTGCTGAATTAATCAATTTAAAGCCAACAAACTCAGGTAATCACTCTAAAACCAAAGATTTATTCACCAATTTCTGATTTTGATATTTGTGGTTGTCTGTAAGTTGAATTTCTTTGTTGCATGCCTGTATATTGTCTATTTACAGGTTCCTAAAGCTCAATCAAGCCAAAAGCTCACATCTTTCTTCGGATTTGCTCAAATTTGATCTTCTTTTTGCTATGGTGGGTATTCTCAGATTTTCTAGATGAAACATGAAGATTACGTAGAATATCGATGTTTGTGTTGATTTTGATTCGATGTAAATTTAGTTTTCTAATTTCTGAAGTTTACAGTCGAAAAAGTGCTTATGTCCAACTTTGAGAGCTTATATCTCTCTCGTTTCATGTCTGATTTGTATCAAATTTTATTTGGTTGATATTATTGTTATTGAACTGTATTCGTGTCAAATTTCAGGTCATTCTAACCTCTGTAGCTTATAGAGATGTGCTGTCGAACTTTGATTCGGAGCCTGTTTTGCTCCAGCCGTTTACAGTGAAAACAGGGTGTGAGTCCAATTTTGAGAGCTTATATCTCTCACATTTCTTATCCGATTTGAGTCTGGTTTTTTTGGATGATATTGTTGTTTAGCTTTATGTATGTCAAATTTCAGATCATTCTGACCTTTGTAGCTTATAGAAATCTGTTGTCGAACTTTGATTCGGAGCATGTTTCGCTCCAGTTGTGTACAGTAAAAATCTGGCTGTGAGTTCAACTTTGTGATATTATATCTCTCTCATTTCTTGTCCGATTGTATCCATTCTTTTTTTATTGAAAGTAGAGTTGTTGAACTTTATGCCTGTAAAATTTCAAGGCTTTTAGACCTCTGTAACTAGTTGAAAACTTGCCTGGAATTATGAATCGGAGCATGAATTGCTCCAGCCGTATACGATAAAATCTGGCTGTGAGTCCAACTTTCTGACATTATATCTTCCCATTTCTTATCCGATTGTATCCATTCTTTTTTTATTCAAAGTATAGTTGTTGAACTCTATGCCTATAAAATTTCAAGGCTATTAGACCTCTGTAACTAGTTAAATATTTGCTTGGAACTTTGAATCGAAGCATGTTTTGCTCCAACTGAAAATTTCTGAATTGTTTTACATGGATTTCTGAAGCAAATTTCGATGTTGTTTTTGATTGACTTGATCCTAAGATGGAAGAGCCAATATTACCACTTATCCGTATTTTGGATTGGTGGTTTTTTAGTTTGATTTTCATATGACGATTTTATGAATAATTTCATTGATTTTTTGTTGATATTTGTTGTTTCTGTGCACGTGTTTTCTAAACCGTTTTCGAAAGATTTTTTATAATAAAATAGCTTTCGAAATAAATATTTTACAATATTTATAATTATTTCAAAGCTATTAAAATTATATATTCTCTATAATAAAGAGAATTTCGAAGGAATGTTTTGCAAACGGTTTCCAAAAATTGTTTTAAAAACTAGTTTTCTCAAAGCAAAGTATTTTTTCTATATAAAATACACATTTTTGCACTCTTTGAGCATATGAGAAAGAGAATTAAACGATTTAGTAAAACATGTGGTATGTGACACATGTGTTTACTTTTTCAGTTAATTCCAGACTTGTTCGTTCGAAACTACACATTCATTGACTTTCGGGTTATATATGCCGATGATATGAGGCGATTCTTGTGATTTAAATGATTTTGTTTTCTAATGTGGCATTGGCTAGCAGGTAGTAAACTGATAAGTGAGAATGTGTGGTATGGGACGCACAGTTAACACTTTTCTGGTTCCTATATGAGAGTTTATGACACATTCATGAGTTATTGCTAGTACTAGACCTTCGGGTCATTTGTCCTTCGGGATGTTGTCCTTTGGGATGTTTTGTCCTTCGGGATGTTTGGTCCTTCGGGATGTTTGTCCTTCAGATGTTTTGTCCTTTGGGATGTTTTTCCATTTAGACGTGGCGCCTTATTATTTTGAGAGACAGTACTTTGCGGGCTTCGGCCATTTTGTAAGCACATGCTATCATTTGTGATGATTTCATGATTTATTTGTGATTTCCAAATGTATCGCCTTTCGAGATTATTTGGCCTTTTAAGCTGTTTGAGACATTATTATGTGGAGAATACCTTTTTTGTATTTTGAACTCATATCGAGTTCTATACATTGAGATTTGTGATTGCCATCTTTTGCGTTTATTTTGAGATTTATAATCTCCTTTTTAGGAGATATATGTGATTGCCATCTTTTGGCGTATTTTGAGATTTCAGATTTCCTATTGTGGGAATTATTTGAGATTGTCATTCTTTGGCGAATATTGAGTTTTGTGATCTCCTATTTAGGAGTTTAGTTTATGGAAACCATTATATTGGCTTCTGTGCTATGCCGATGATATGAGGCAATTGTTGTGCTTAATTGATTTTATCGTTGAGTTTGCCTCTTTTGAGGATATATTTTAGTGGCATTAGCTCACATGAAGTAATGACATATTCATAGTGTTACTTCTTCTCAATCGAGAAGAATCATTATCCTTTACTCTTATACTTCATTTATCTTGCTAATCAGTTGTTTAAGCTACACTGACCCATGTATTTTATATACTCCGGTCAGGCCGAGTTATTTCAAGTTAGATACCTGCCATAGGACTTTGCTATGCTGCTTCTGTTTAACGATGAATTTTCTACTGAGTTAGAAAATCGCCGAAAAATTTATAATAAAATTAACTGCAAGCGCACGGCGTACAAATATTAGTACGTGGCGAGTATGAGTCGATCTGCAGGGAATTGTTAGATTTTAAATTTCTATTCAATCAAATTATATCAAAGTCAAGAGAATATTTTAACTACATAAAATGTAAAATTTAACACTACAAAAGTGAATGAAAACTATGAGAATAAAATGACAATTTAGATATAATTCCACTCTCTAGATCATATACTTCAACAAAATATGAAATTATGATCTCTCTTTTTTGGTCATAAGTGGATTTAAATGATGTGCTTATTATAAGTATGACATATTTGTGCTATTAATTAGCCCAACATAAGCCATCAAATTATAACACAACCTTTAAATCACTTTTAATTCTTATAAAAAATGAAAACAAGTTGAAAGTAAAATCTATTTTAAGCATGCCCTATTTACTATTAATTAGAAATATAGACCATCAAATTTTGATTTAAATATTCACTTCATTACCATAATCATATGTAGATGAAGAGGTAATTTGTGTTTAGTGATTGTTTAAGCATAGCCTATTTGGTGTCAACAATATAGGCTATCAAATTCAAAGCAAAAACAACAAGTTAAACCACTCAAGCATTGTCATTAAGCACAAAAAGAGTGCAATAATTATCAAAATGTTGAAGCTACATGATTAGAGAGCTTCATTACCCCTAAATTAAAGGGATTTAGCCTCTCATTTTTGTTATCATATCAACAATTGTAGCATGCAACATGAAATAAAAAGAAAAGGAAAAAGAGAGCAAAGTAAAAGAAGAGCTAACTAAAAAGAAATAAAACTATTCCACTTGCATGAATAAATGAAACTACATCACTAGCATGAAAGGAAATGAACATGTAATTAAAAGGAAACATTAATTAACATTGCATAAAAAAAGGAAAATTACATAAAAAATGGCTAATTAGCCATGAAAAGAGAAAGAGAGCTTTCTTTTATTTTTAATCTAAGCTAAAACTAACTAAGACGAAGAGAGATTACATGAAGCATAAGGGGTATTTATACATGTATGAAACCCTAGTCCACTTTTTTGCGGAATGTCCAAAATACTCTCTTAGGAAGTGTGGAGGCCAAGTGATCATTAGCATGAAATAATCATCATTTAAGTGTTCATGAAGCTTTAAACTCTATTAGCATGTGCATTAGCCTCTAATTTGTACATTAAGATAGGTGGGTAGGTGGGGTCCTCTATTATCAAGAGTTTGAATTATTTCCATCTTCATTCCTTTGTATTCATTTGTGCATGCATACTTTCCATGAAACCCTCTTTCATTTGAAGTAAATTTCCTATAAAATAATGTAGAAATTTCCAAGTAAATTTTCATAAATTAATATATGCACAAAAATGACCATTTTGCCCCTATATGAAGATGAATATATGACGATTTGAGAATAATATGAATTTTGGTTTGAGCATGTTAAAGTACCCGATATGATCGTTTATTTTATTTAATTAGATTAAATATGGTGGTAAAAATATGTACATTTACGTGCATATCAGCTTCTGCTTTGGATATCTACTTATCACCTTTGTGTAGTTTTGTAGTCGCTTTGTAAAACTCTGATATGTATCTATTGTTTTGACGCAATGTATATATTATAGTCCTTGAACCACTTCTGTTGTATCATTTGTATTGTACTGGGATGTATCTATGTATATGTATATATGTCTATGTGACTGCTATTCTATGATATGTTGTGTTTATTGTTGTTGTATTTTATTCTGATAGATCCGTTAGCCACTTTAGTTTTGTATTAAGCATTTATTGAATATGTCGATCCAATTGAGAAAGAAAAAAAAATTAGAGCACCCAATCGACGTATTCAATAGATGTTTAAGACAAAGCTAATGATGGTCGCTCCTGATCAGCCTTATTCTCCGCATTAGCAGACAATATTACTCAGTAATACTCTTTGTTAATGTGGGTCTCGGGGTGGGGCTTCATAAGCTTTGTAAGGCCATGTAGCTTGCCTTGGGGAGTTGCGGTAATATTTTTAAAGAAATCTAATGAGGCGGTGTATCTACTATAGGAAGTTGAATGAAAGGACGGTGAAGAATAGATATCCTTTATTGTGAATTGATGACTTTTTTGACCATCAAATGGAGCTAATGTTTTCTTGTTGTTACATTTGGCTTCAGGGTTCCATCTGCTAAGAGTTACGAAGGATAGTATTCCACTGACTGCGATCGGAACTAGGTACTGTTCGTATGAATGGTTAGTAATGCCTTTTGGATTAACTAATGCATTTGCATTATATGTAGACTTAATGAATAGGATCTTTCGAGACCAACTAGGCAAATATGTGTTTTCTAAGAGTTACGAAGGATAGTATTCCACTGACTGCGATCGGAACTAGGTACTGTTCGTATGAATGGTTAGTAATGCCTTTTGGATTAACTAATGCATTTGCATTATTTGTAGACTTAATGAATAGGATCTTTCGAGACCAACTAGGCAAATATGTGTTTGTATTTATAGATTACATCTTAGTATACTCAAAAGATGAGGAGGAGCAAGCGGTTTATTTAAGGCTTGTGCACGAGATATTAAGATAACATAAGTTAAATGTGAAATTTTATCAGTACCATTTTTAGTGATAGGAGATAAAGTTTCAAGGCCATGTAGTTTCCAAGAGTAATTTGGCAATTGACCCTTCACAGGTTGACGTAGTAAATGGGTGTAGGAGGCCTAAGAAAGTGACTGGGGTGTGTAGTTTCTTGGCCTCAACTGGTTACTATTGAAGGTTTTTGTAAGACTTCTCTCGAGTGGCTGTGTCGATGACAAAGCTTACTTAGAAGATTGAGAATTATGTTCTAACAAGGAGTGTGAAGAGTAATTCTAAGATTTGAAGCGCAGATTAACAAATACTAGTTTTGGTCATACCCAAAGGGAAAAAGGTATGATTATTTACATAAATGCTTTAAGTTTGGGGTTAGGGACGGTATTGATGCAAAAACACATGGTAGTAGCTTATGCATCTAAGCACTTGCGGCCCCATGGAGCTCGATACCCTAAGCATGACTTGGAATCAGCTGCTATTGTCTTCGTATTGAAGATTTTGTAACAATATCAGGAGAGAGTTTTGTGCTATTAACTGACCATAGGTCCTCGAGATGTTTGTTCTCTCAAAAGGATATGAACATGAAGCAGCAAAGGTAGTTGGAATTTTTAGCATCTTATGATTTTGGATTAGAGTACACTTCATGGAGAGGTAATATGGTAGTTAACACTTTATGTCGAAGATCAAAAAATTATGTTTTGGCCATGATCGAAGAGTGGTATATATTAAGGACTCTGTCTTTGTGCAACGTGCAATTTCAATCTTGCATAGATCAAAGCGATGCAAGCAGAATGTTGCCGTGCTTGGAAGCTCGGGCTGAATTGGTAGAGAAGATTGTTGTACTATAGAAAGCTGATCAGTTCCGTACCGATAAAATAAAAATCCTAGGGTCAGAAACTGAGTTATATGAGTTAAAGGGGTTCAATGTTAATAAGGAAGGAAATTGCAGAAGAAAGGAAGGTTGTATGTACTGGATGAAGGTGGCCTTTGGAAGGAAGTTTTGGTCGAATGTCATCGTTCAAAGTTCACCATTCACCTTAGAGGTACTAAGTGTACCGAGACATAAAGAGAAGTTTCTTCTAGGAAGGCAAGCACTGTAAGGAGATGTCCTACCTGCCAACAAATCAAGAAAGAACATCAAAAGCCGATTAGGCTTTTGCAGCCTTTGGAGATTCTGGATTGGATACGGGATTCGATGTCTGTGGATTTCTTTGAAGGATTACCAAGGTCTAGAGCTGGGAATGAAAGTATATTGGTCATAGTTAATAAGTTAACGAAGTGTGCTCATTTGATTCTAGTGGAAGTTGCAATAATGGTGATAAAGTTCATTGAAATATATAAAGGCGGTACTGAGACTACACCAAGTGCCTAGTACTATTGTTAGTGATCGAATCCAATAATTCACCATTGATTTTTGGTGTAGTTTGCAGAATGTTATAGGTTCGGAGTTGAGCATAAGTACTACGTACCATTCGTAGACAGATGGGAAAATCAAGAGAGTCAATAAAGTTCTTTTAGACTTACCAAGATCATACATTTTAGACATAGGGGATCTTGGTAAAATTACTTACATTTGGTAGAGTTTTCATACAACAACAACTATCAATGGAGTATTAGGATGACATCATTTAAGGAATTGTATAGAAGACTGTGTAAGTCGCTTATATGTTGGTTAGAGGCAGGGTATAGACTTGTTTTAGGACAGATATGGCGAAGGATGTTGCTAAGAAAGTAAAGCTAATCCAAAATAGAATGAAGGTGGCGCGGTCCAAGCAAAAGAGTTATAGCGATATGAGGAGAAAGGAACTAGAGTTCGCAGTAGGTGACCTTGTATCCGTGAAGGTTATTCCGATGCATGGAGTAGTTCATTTTGGGAATGCTGGGAATTTATCACCCAGATATGTAGGACCATTTCTGATTATAGAGGAGGTCAGAAAAGTAGTGTACCGGGTATTCAAAAGCAGTAGTAAGGCTGAGAGCAGTAGATGACTTAGTCATAGAGCCAACCATAACTTATGTAAGGAAACTAGTTTGGATAGTAGACCGAGATGAGAAGCGACTTCAAAATAAAGTAGTGAAGCCAGTAAGTATCCAGTGGAGTGAGGACCGGCAGGACTGTACATGGGAAATGGAGGACAAGTTTAAGAGAACATATCTGAAGTTGTTTATTTCTGCTTGGCTTATGTGATAGCTATGTATTTTATTATTCTGGATCATATATATGTATATATATATATATGTCGGTATGTATATCATATATATATATGTCTGTATGTATGTGTATGTATGTGTGTATACATATGTGTGTGTATATGAAAAATATGGTTGATTGTTTTGTATTAGTTGATTCACTAAAATATTTTGTTATGATTATGGGTAGGCAACTCCATGTGGTCATGCTACGGAAGGCATGTGGTAAAGTGAATATCCCTACTGTACCTTGAGTGAATTTTGGGGCTAAAATTCCTTTAGGGGGAGTTTGTAATAACCAGTAATAAATAATGAACTAGTTAGAGAATTAATTATTATAATGTAAAAAATATAATGGGTAAACTATAAACAAACAAGAAAATAGGAGGTGGGCCATAAAACGAAAATTAAATAAGAGATAAAGCACTGAACAAATGGGAAAAGGTTAAGAGGGCCAAGGCCCAGATTATTGTGGGACGGTAAAAGTTACTCTTTCCTCATTTCTTCATTTCATTCTACCAAAAAGTAGAAATAAAGTCTTGGAAAGGACCGTAATGGTGGTGGCCAAAAAAGAGCAAAGAAGAAGAAAAATGCAAGCTAAAGGCGATTAAGGAAAATAAAACAAGATTATTTAAAGATCTAGGTAAGTAATACAAAACCCTTATACTATTTTCATTGTGTTTGAACTTGATTTTGACTTGTATGTTATAGAGTATATATGAGTTAGTGTTAAAGCGATATACATGATATTATAATGAACATTTTAGGTAGGTATAGCTAAACATGTGCTCTTTACAGATGTTTCCCAACTCTAATGTTTTCAGAATGCAATAAAAATTTAATACGATGTTCATATCTTGATATTAGACATGAGCTTCAAATTAGAGAACTTTCCAATGTCAAAACAATAAGTTTTGAGTTATGGATGGAAGATACCTAGTAAATAAATGAAAAAACAGGGTTTAAAATGGGAAAATAGATGAAAGTGGGTTAAGTAATAATTCAACATTTTCTAGAAATTTATAAGCATTTTTCTAGCCATAAATATGTCACTGTCGTGATTAAAACTGTGCAAGCGGAAGAAATTAATATGTGATCGAAACTTAACATACATATGTATGGTGAAAGGGATTAATAATAAATATTAGGGGACAAGTTCCATATAATTTTTGAAAAAATAAACCGAAGTACATTGTCACTGATAGAAAGTGTATGTTAAACGAGTTAGATGATAATACATGTAAAGGCGATAATAGACGTATCAGACAATGTCTGTAGTTGAGCTGTGGTAGCGGCCAAACATTAAGCGAACGAACCTAGAACCCAGGGTCGAAGATAGTGGATTGCCAATAGGAGTCTATTGACATTCGAGGAGAGTCGGTACTATGTAAAGAAAAACTATGCTAAGATAAGAGAATTTAATGTAAGACAGAAGCTAAAGGTGTTGGATGGAACTACACCTAATGTCGACTATGCATAAAGATTTAACATGCTGAGGGATGAAGTTAGACAATAGGCTGAAAATCGAAATGGCAATGATATACTATGCCGACATTAAAAGGAATGCATATGCTGGCATAATAAGAAATGTGTTGCGCCAACATTGTAATAAATGTATTGCATCATCATTTAAGAAATATACCATGTCGGCACTATAAGAGGTGCACTACATAGACAATGAAAGATACATATTGTTCAAAATATGAGAAAGGGATAGGGTGGTATTGTGCCTATGTTAAAAGAGAAATTCTGCACTGCAATATGGAGGTTGGCAAGGTTATACCTTGGGATGGCAATAGGGTGGGTATAGGGTGTAAACTGGGTTGACCCACCCCTGTTTTGACCTCCCATGACCTGTCCCATTGGGTCATCGGGGAGGGTAGACCCATGACCTATTCTTGAGAGCTCCGGATCTAGGGTTGGATCGGGGCTCGGCTGACCCATCCCAACCCCACTCTCATTACTAAGATCTCGTCAAATGTAACAACCCGTGATTGCAATTACCGAATAATAAATTAAAATTATGATTTTAATTCAAATGGAGGTAAAAATGGATTTTTTTGGATAGGCTAATTTCTTTAAAATAAAGTTATTTGAAAAAAAAAACGGGTGGTTTTATAATGGTGGGTTTTAGTTGGCTAATGAAGCTTTAAATAGTTTTAGTGAACATTAGGATGCCACTTCTCTTATTGGGTCAATTAGTAAAACCAAACCCATTACCCACATCTATATATTATCTTAAACCCACCCTAAACCCTAACCCTCCTCTTCATAATTTCCTCAAACCTAAACACCTCATAAAAACCTAATTAATGGCCTCCATTTGGTAGAAGATCCATTTTCCTCTCCACATAGCTAATCTAGGTTAATACAAGCTAAAAGGTAAAGCAATCCTTCTCTAATCACTTTCTAATCTTCATTCTAATTTCTGAAATTAATTTTTAATACATGGTTTTTGGTTTATTTTTGTTATGAAGCCTATTGATCTCCTCTCTCTAGCTTTTGGAGTGCACGCCAAGTGTTTTTGCATATTTTTCTTGCATTGGTTGAGGTAAAATTGCTAGCTAAATCCTTTTTTTACTTGATGCTTCTATAATTTTCGTTTTGGAATTATAGCTGAAACGAAATCATTTCTCATCCGTTTTTGGTCAGGTTTTTTGTGCTGCAAACTAGATTCAATAAGGAACACTTTTTGTTCAGTGAGTTTTCTGTAATTTTGCCATTTAGATGACTTGAAATGAATTCAAAGACAGAAGACCAATTATGTATTTAACAAGTTATCTTGAGTTTCAATCTGATATTGTTTTGACTGTATCTCTCTCGTTTTTGATCCGAATTAGATAATTTTGGATGTTCCGGAAAGCTTAAAACATATGCTACAATTTTTGTTCAGTAAGTTTTCTGTAATTTTGTCAAGTAGATGACCTGAAATGCGTTCAAAGACAGAAGACCAATTCTGTCTTTAACAAGTTATCCTGAGTTTCAATCTGATATTGTTTTGCCTGTATCTCTCTCGTTTTTGTTCCGAATTTGATAATTTTGGATGTTCCGGAAAGCATAAAACATATGCTACAATTTTTGCTCAGTGAGTTTTCTGTAGTTTTGAGGCTAACTAGGTCAAAAATTGATTTTTCTACTATCTTCCCGAGAGCGATACACATATTAGCTCTGTGGATGAAACTGAAACTATTTTGGTCATAACTTTTGAGCCGCTAGTCGGAATTTGACGATTTTGGTCTCGTTGGAAAGATGGAGTTACGAACTCCATATCCGGTAAGTTTGGTCATCATCTAAGTTCATTAGACCCTTCGAATTTCCTGTCAGAGTTGAACCCAGATCACTATGCAAAACAGTGCATTTCATGTTTCTGAGTCCGACTTTGGAACGTTGCTACGCCTTCGTTTCAAGTCGGAATCGAGTAATTCTTTTTACGTTCTGAAGTAGGAATGTCGGACTACGTTCCAACAAATGTTCATGCCATTTGGATTCAGTTTGCTGGTCCGAATAATTTTCCGAACTTGGGTTCGCGTCAGTTTTGGACTATTTTCCAACACTTAGAATATTTTCAGTGATTTTCTGGTTTTATCGATTTCTTTGAGATTTGTCTCTGGCTTTTGTACACGGGCCTTATAAAAAGGTTTTAAAAAGGATTTTTCGCTCCGAAATGGCTTTCGAAATTATTATATAATATTATTTTTAATTATTAAATTAATCACTCTATAATATGAGAGTTTTCAAAGGCCGTTTTAAAGTGATTTCGAACCAATTATAAATCCGTTTTCCGTAATTATTTTCTATAATAAAATCCCACACTCATACTTTAGCACTTCGAGTGATGTGGAAAGGTGCTTAAACGGTTGGGAAAAACTCCGGCCTATGAAACCGTGTGTATTTCCTTTCCGGTTAATCTCCGACCTATTCGATTGATCATTTTGGCCTTTCGGCCTAGTTTACCGATGACATAAGGTGAACTTTGTACTGTTTTCAGTGTGGAAGCTTATGATTGGTTAGTAAACCGTTTAGTGCGAACGTGGGGTATGGGACTCACGTTAACACTTTACGGGTTCCTTCCTAAAAGTTCGTGACACACTCCTTGTATTACCTTTGGGATAGTGTCTTCAGACTGTCTCCCTTAGAGGTATCATTTTGGCATCTCTACTTAGATGGCCGTTATACATCTCTACAAAGATGTATCGTTTTTGGCATCTCTACTTAGATGGCCATTATACATCTCTACATAGATGTATCGTTTTTGGCATCTCTACTTAGATGGCATGTTATACATCTCTACTTAGATGTATCGTTTTTGACATCTCTACTTCGATGTTTATGTTTTGGCATTTGTGCTTACGTTATGCCGATGATATGAGGCTTATTATACATCTCTACTTAGATGTTTTTGTTTTGGCATTTGTGCTTACGTTATGCCGATGATATGAGGCTTATTATACATCACTACTTAGATGTTTTGTTTTGACATTTGTGACTATGTTATGCCTATGAGACAAGGTTTGCTATACATCTCTACTTAGATGTTTATTTCTTCTCTATGTGAGAGTTTGTGGTCTATAGTACTATGTTATATATCGTCTCATTATCTATCATGTTTATCTCAGTTTATTAACTGATTGTTTAGCTAGCCTGACCCAAGTGTTTTTTTCGCTCGGGTCAGACCGAGTTGTTTCAGGTTAGGCCTCTGGACTTAGCTTTCTGTGCTTCCGCTTGGACATTATCTGCTATGCTGATAGATATCTCTTATATTTGTCCACTATTTTGATACTCTGATTATTCAGTCTCTTATGTACATATTTTTGACTCACTTGTGTGAGTGGTGGCTTTGTACCCACCTTATGATATATTTGGATCTGTATTGACGATGTATTGTTTTGAGACTTTGTGCTGTTATGTGATATTGTTCTGTGATGCTATTTCATTATGTTATTATGCTTTGTTCTGATAGATCTTTAGCCATTTGTAATTTCGTTATAAGTATTTATCGAATATGTCGAACCACCTGATTGAGAAAAATTTAAATAGATTCCACCTTTCGACGTATTCGGTAGATAGTTATAGCATAATTACATTTAGCCGCTCCTATTATTCTCTATTCTCCGCATTAGAAGACGGAATCTCCTCCGTGATTCTCTTTGCTAATAAGGGTCTTGGAGTGGGGCGTTACATCAAATCACTTTATTACTATAATGATGATTTTTTGACCATTTTTGACATATGTGATTATCACATGGATATTATAATGTTTCATTCAAATAAGTTATAGGATTTTTATAGTATAAAGTTGCATCACTAGAAAATATACAATAACCTATGCATATTTTTTTGAACTGCTTTTGTACATTTAAATTATCGTCCTTTATCTCAATAAACACATTGTTATTTATATTTAATATACCATTTAGTGGCAATCTATCTTACAAATAAAATACATGAATATATGTACATTGTTACATAATTTTGAATGAATATATAGAGCCTCACTGGGTCTCGGGGTGGGGTGGGTCTAACCTGACTAGTATTGGTTTCGAGTATAAGAAAAAAAATCCAGATTTACATCGGGTCTACGGGGCGAGTCTGGGTGTGATTTAACAAACTCGGGGCAGGTCTGGAGCATAAAAACCTACCCCAACTCACCCATTGATATTCCTAGTAGTACTGTATTGAAATAAATATGAAACCAAAACCTAATATAAGAAAATTTGGAAAAGTTTGGGGATCTTAAGGAAACAAAGTAGAAGAAGAGCTTATATAAGAATATGGATTCAAAAGGACTACGATGCCAAGTGGGATGGTCATTCGAATGCACACCTTGGGAAGTTAAGGAGAGGCATTCAACTTCCGACGGGATGTGGGATGTTTGAGCAGGTCGTATGCTCTCATAACTACATATGCCTTATTCTTTCCCATATAAATTAATCAAAGACTGTGTAGAGTGCGCTTCGTAGTTCAAATTGAGGAGAAGCCAAACTGCATAAAGGGTGCTTTCGGGTAAAGGGTTTCGAATGCCAAACCATGCTAGTGAGCATCTACATTTCAGAAGTAAGGAATACAATGGGGTTGCTTCATAATTGGACCAACAAGGGTTCCAAAAAGGTTTGCTTTCTATATACAGTATTAATCCATGAATCATACAGGGGTTTCGGGAATAACCTAAAACAGACATATGCATTATAATTGTGGTTTTATGTTTAATTTTTATGCTTATAATAGGAAGAGTCATTTTGCACATGGTGGCACGGTCTCAATATATGTTACGTTTTAGGTAAGGTATTATTGACACTCGGCTTTATATCTAACCCATGTTTTATTAATGTTTTCCCCATATACTCACGGGTACTCATTTGAGTAGGTTGAGTTTATAGGCTAAGGAGGTTATTTTAAAGAGCCGAAGAACGAAGTCTGGAGAAGAAATAAAAGGCTTTGTTAGCCAAATAGATTGTTTATTTTTGTTGTTTGAAGTATTCATGCCAGCATCATCATATGACAAATGTGATGCTGAATATATATTTCTATTTTATATTAACCCATGAGCGGGTGAGACTTTGGGAATTAATTGGAAATAAATGGAAGCGAAAAATGTATAAAAGCTATTAGGTGCCATGAAGTATAACTAGCTGCTCTGTTTACTAAGAATACATGTACATAGACAGAATTCACTTTCATTGCTTGAAAATAATTATGATGATGACTTCAGCATCATCGGCATCCATTTTTGGGTTTCTAAGTAAGGGATGTTATAATAACGCTCTTCAAATGTTAGATAGTGTATTACTCATGGCCATCAGTGCACCAAGGGGATATGTACTTTGTAGTTATTTGATAAATGTAGAATTATTAAAGCCTGCCGTTTTGAGTTTTGATGACATAACTATATATTTCTACAAACATTGCATAACTACATTTCTTATAGGATACGTTAAAAGCAAATGGTGAGCAATTGACAACTAGCTCTTCCAATCAAGGCAATGAAGATCACCAGTCGAAAATTGTTGTCGTAGTAAGTTTAGAAACTAATGTACAACATCCTTTGATGATTAAGCACACTTGAAATCTTTTTAAATGATAAAAAAAATTCAAAGTCAAAATCAATTTTTAAAAATTCAAGGAGTCATATGTTTGAGAAATTGTATTAGACGTCCTAATATTTAAAAATAATAAATTTTAATTTAGGGCTAGACGTCTAAGTGAATTTCTCAAACATCTGAATTATAAAAAATGTCCTATAAACTTTCGAGAAGAAACCCTGTAAAAGTTTAGACGTCTAACCCATTTAATCACACAACTGAGATACTTTCTATTTTTTTCTTGAAGCTAGTTAGACGTTTGATTGGTTCGGCTAGACGTCTGATGAAGGTATCAAACATCTAATCGAACCAAGCAGACGCCTGACCTTGTACAAACTAATTTTTATATAACAGAAGTTAGACATCTGAATCTTAGGGCCAGACGTCTAAGTTATGTCAAAAATGAACATATTCCTTTATGGAATACATTCAAATCTCCGACCCTATAAATTTAGACATATGACCCTATTTTTAGGTGTTTTGAAAAAATAAAGAGTCGAGCATCTGTTTTTTCATCTTAGACATCTAGGAGGAAATAAGCGACTATATTTTTCAATGACAATTATGTCTAAAAAGTTGCATTTGCTTATAAAAGGTTACGATCTTTTGAACAATCATAATCTTTCATGAGATCCTTTCACTGTTATAAATATAGACCGGTTCATTCATTGTGATTATCAATTAATTCTCTGTAATTCATAATCTGTCTGTTGCTTTCTTGAAATAAAAAGCAATCAAAAACTATTCTTTGCTTTCTATATCACTCCAATTTCAATTCACGAATCATCAAAGGATATTATAGAAAGAGTGTACTCAATTTAGACTTATTCTTTTTGTTAAGGACATATTGAAGTTGAAAAGCATATTATTTACTTTAGATTGGCTAAAGTCCCATTCGAGTGTTTAGGCAGCTATAAACATGTTCCTTCGGTAAAGTAAGGATTGTTGCTAGTGAAATTCCTAAGTGGAGCTTAAGGACTGGACTTAGGATGGAAGGTCCGAACTAGTATAAAAGTCCTGGTATGATCATATTTTATTTTACTTTATTAATCAAATTATTTTCCTCTTTATCAATAGTTAGATATTATCCATATTATATTAGAACCTATAGAATTTTATTTGGCATTAGAGCGGGTCTTCGCTAAATCGTGACAAAGTTTGTGATATTCAAAGTAACATGGATAACACCATTACCGCATTTGCCGAAGGTCAATCCACTGCACGATCACCGCTATTCACTATTTAAACGATGCATATTGGTAAATTAGGATGAAAATATATATGTAAGCAAGTTGATATGAAATATGGAATAATACGTATGTTAAATATACTATAACTACTACTAATTATAGTAAATGCTCAAATGCTCAAAACATTGATGCTGCTACCAATGCTAAAGCTATGAACATATTATTTTGTTTATCGGGTTAAAATGAATTTAATGGAGTCAGTGTGTGCAAAACGCGTATGAGATATGGCGTACTTTGCAAATTGGACATAAGGGCAAAAATAAGGTTAAGAAAAGAAAATTTTACATGCTAAAGAATCAATTTTCAAAATTTAAAATGAAACCAAATGAAATCATTACTGACATTTATTTAAGGGTTCAGACATTGCTCATGCTCTCATAGCACTAGGGGAAAAATTTTAGATTTTGATAAAATATCAAAAGTACTCAACTCTTTAATAAGTGAGTGGGAGAGAAAAATATTGGCTATTGAAGAGGCCAATGAACTTTCAACACTCAAATCAGAAGACTGGATTGGAAATCTAATGTCGCATGATGTAAATTTGCAGGCTAAAAGAACAATCCAAGAACAAAAGAACATCGGATTTCAAGTTGAAGATGAGTCTGACTTTGAATAAGATGACTTCGTATTTATTACCAAAAACTTCAAAAACTCTTCGAAAATGGAAAGAATAAACAATTTGGAAAAAATAGCAAGAATGCACCCTCCTTAAAATGCCATGAATGCAATAAGATCAATCACATCAAGAAGTCCGAATCTTTAAAAAAAATGATTCAAAAGAAAAAATGACAAACAATTTATAAAGAAGAATGCTTTTCAAGTAACTTGGGATGATTCAGATTCATCTTCTTCATTAGATAATGAGTGTGATACAAAGCAAGCTAATATATGCTTCATGGCCTCAAGTGATGATGTAAAACCTGTAATCCCTTATTATGATATGTTTGAACTCGATAAATGAAAAGCTAATAAGAAAATGAATAAAGAAACTATTAGAAAATTGAATAAAGCTAAATTAGAAATTGAAATACTCAATAACGAAAAATATTTAGAAGATTACATCATAAATAATTTAGAAGAAGAGCTTCAAAAAGTTCAAAACTATTGTTCAAATTTGAGTTCTCAAGTCACTAGTTTGAAAAATGAATTTCAAATATATACAGATGAGAATGTCAAATTAGCCGAACAAAATTGTTATTTAAATACTACTTTAGACTCTCTTAGCAATAAAGCTGAAAATCTAATTGAAAAACTTTAGACAAATGTTTCTAACTTTAATAAATGAAAAGAGAATTTGTCAAATATTACAAAGTCTTCGAAATCATCAAGAAATAAGAATTCACTGGGAATAAAACGAAATTTTAAAACTAGCAAGATAATGATATTTTAACCATTCAAATATATGTAGATGATTATTTTTGGTCCCACAAAAATGAAATATTATGTAATGCTTTTTAAAATATTATGGAAAAGGATTTTGAAATGCCACGCGTGAGTGAGTTAAACTATTTTTGGGTTTATGAATCAAACAATTGAATAATGGGATTTTTATCTATTAAGAAAACTATTGTAATGATTTATTAAAAAGATTTGGAATGGCAAACATCTCTAGTACGCTAACTTAGATGAACATTGGTCTTCTTCAAGTAAATGATGAAAATGGTAAAGATGTATATCAAAATCTTCATACAGGTATGATCAGTTTATTATTATATTTTAAATCAAGCCAACCCGATTTAATGATGAGTGCTTGTTCGTGTGCAAGATTTCAAGCAAATTAAAAGAATCGCACTTACGAGTTGTAAAATGAATTTTTCTTTACTTAATTAATACCAAAGATTATGGACTTTTTGATCTGTAAGAATTTCGTTTTCAATATGTATCATATAATGATGCAGATTTCAAAGGATGTAAAATGGATCAAAAAGTACTAGTGGCACATGTTACTTCAATGGTCAATCTCTTGTATCATGGTTTAGTAAAAAGCAAAATTGTGTTTAACTCTTGACATATAAATCATAACATATTTCTACGGCTTCGTCATATGCACAAGTCATCTATATTCAATAAAGGCTTCAAGACTATGGCGTTCTTCTTAAAACTCACCAATATACGATGATAATACAACCACCATTAACTTACTAAAAGATCCTATTAATCATTCATGACCAAAACATATTGATATTCGACACCACTTTTATGATATAATGTAGAAAAGAGTGCCAATTCTGTAGAGTTTGTCAATTCAGAAAATTAAATAGCTGATATTTTTACAAAGGCAATTCTAGAAAATATTTTTAGAAATTTTCAGCGAAAATTAGGAATGTGTCCTCAAAATGAAGTAATACAAAACGATCTAAATTTAATTAGTTTATTTAATTTATGACCTTAATTCAACCTTAATTTACCTCACCAGAAACTAAGGTAATTATCTATTTTTTACATATTTAAAAACCCTATTTAAAGTTGGAAAATTTAGCATGAAACTACAGACTCTTTGAAAAACAATAAATGGCTTATAATGAAAGTTCATCCTATTTTATTCAAATAATTTCATTTATTTATCATCAGAAAAATCGAACAATTATTCTCTAAGAGGAAAGAAATTAAAAGAAGCTATAACCTTCGTTAGCTACTTAGTTCGTCACAATGAAAAGTATGAGAATATAATAAATAGTCAATGAAAATTAAAACATCAAAATGTTGTCATCGTGAAGGAACAAAGAAGGATAAGGTCAGTCAACAAAAACAAGGAGAAAATTTAAATGTCATTGAAAAAATGTTGTCAGATTTTTGTAGGACTACTCGGACTAGAAATAGTATCCGTAGCCATCATTCTTTTAATTCAAGACCACTAAGAATATATAATCCACAAAAAAGTGCCATTGTCTAATTCTAACCCAACGACCCCCTTCAGGATACCATGATTAAACTAGTAAATTTTGAAATATTACTATCATCATATAGTATATAATAAATCATTCATATTTGTTTATACATTTTTCCTATAAATAAATAGTCAAACGTTTGACTGTTCTAATCAGACGTTTGAGATATAGCCCAACGTCTAACTGGATACCTCGGGCGTCTGATGTGTTCCAGAATTTTTTTTCATATATAAATTTTGAATTTATTGCCTTATTCATAACGCTAACTAGCCCACTAAATCCTTAACCCTTCAGTTAAAACAACCATCTTCCTTCATCTTTTATTCAGTTTACCCAATTTTATTTTTCACAAACCCTAAAATTACCTCCATGGCTCTAAAAGCTCCTCCAAAATAAAAGATCTCTAAGAAAAAGAAGACCGAGAAGCCTTCTTTCGACCATCCACCCATCGTTACTCAAGAACGATTTAAGGAATGACTTTATCATGGTCCGAAAAGCATGAGAAGGTATAAATTTTTAACTAATATGAAGTTTTTCCATGGTTTCTTCTATGAAGTTGACAATTTTCCATCGTATAATCCAAGAGCTCTTACGGATAGAACACATAATTACTCCTTATGAAATATGGTTTTAATCATGTTCAAATTTACACCTAGTTTTTAAAATACATAATTATGATGGCTTATAGACAAGTGTTTATGGAAAACTTATACAACTCCACTATAACAATAATGGTCGAATATTAGGAACTGATTATTAAGGAACCGTATTAAAAGACGAAGACATCAAACACTGTAAGTGAAATCAAATTGGACACTGTTTATTAGGACAACCGCGTAACTAAAGCAATTTCTAAGGATTTGCGCCTAGGCCCCGTTATTAGAACGATGATAACCAAAACCCTTATTCCATGTACTCGAAGCCATGAACAAATATATGACAAGGATTATAAGGTGTTATGTGCTATTATTGGGTGTATCGATTTGATTTGGGCAAAATCCCTTCAAGATGAGATGTCTTCTTCCTTCGAGTACTCTAGAAAGGCCATTTTCTAAGGATCTTACATAACTCGTCTTATGGTGTCCAAAACCGTTCCTCTTGTTCTTAACGATGAGGAAAGTGATACTTACGCTGGTAAATTTTTTCCCCTTATGCCCCTGCCCTCAACTGTTGCTCAATATATCTCTTATAATGAGTATTTGCAATATCCCCAAAAAACCTCATCGACAAGTGCTACCGCTTGAGGTAAAGAGGTAGAAATTCATGAGGAAGGAACTAAAGAGGAACGTCATGGAGAATATAAGAGTGATGATAACATGGAGCTGGTTAAGATTATTTCCTCAAACATTGCCACTTTTGAGATGCCACAACTTCACAAAACTCAAGTTTTACTATACCAAAACAAAAAAAATCCTTAAAAGCATATTGCTTGGAAAAAGTTTTCGGGTAAGTCATGATCTCCGTCTCCTATCATTCCCCGCCCCCTCCACCTCTATACCAAGGTACCAGTTCATCCACTGCTCCATTACAAGCCTCAAAAGGAGGAGATGATGAAAGTGTTAGTGAACTTAGAAGAATGGAGATGATGAGGAAGAGATATCGTCATGTCGTGATATTGAGAAAGGTAATATAAAACTTTTGTTGAAATCAAAATAAAAATTGTTTAATTCATTTTAATCATGTTCATATATGTGTTAGGCTCGCTTGGAGTTTGCATGGTTGTTTTTGAGCTTGAAAGTATTGCTTGGTTATGTGCAACTGTCTTGGTTGTTTTTGCTTGGTGGTATTGCATGGATGGAGTATTGCTTGGAAATAGTTTATGTTAGTATTTTGTTTCAATATTTATTGTTGTGTATTAATGATGGCTAAAAAACAATTTGTGGTTCATTGTAATTAAGTGGTATTGGTGGTATTATGTTATTAAATAATTTATATACACCATTTTGTGTTATGTTGTATTATGGAACAATTTGTATCATTTTGCACGCAATATTATGTGGTGCCATTCATTAGTTTATTACTTATGTAATCATCCTGTACCTTGTGCCTTTTTGAGATTTTTTATAATGACAAAGGGAAGGTAAAACATGGGGCACATTGGTAGAGGGAGTATTTCATATTATAGATGTATATGATTGTCATCATTAAAACAAGGGAGAATGTTGAATCCAGCCTTTTTGAGTTTTGATGACACAACTATGTATTTCTATAAATATTGCACAACTATATTTCTTATAGGATATGTTCAAAGCAAACGACGTGCAAACGGTAACTAGCTACTGTAATCAAGGCATTGAAGATCCACTGTCAAACATGATTGTCGTAGAAAATATGGAAACTAATGTACAATATCCTTTGATAATTGCACATAGTTGAAATCTTTTTTAACGATAAAAAAAATTTCAAATTCAAAATCATTTTAAAAAAATTCTAGAAGTTAGACATCTGAGAAATTTTATCAGATGCCTTAATATTCCAAAACAAAAAATGTTAATTTAGGGCCAGATGTCTGTGTGAATTTCTCAAACTTCTAAATTATTAAAATTTAACCTATAAAATTTCAAGAAGAAACCTAATCAAAGATTAGATGTTTGACACATTTAATCCTAAGATACTTTCTATTTTATTTCCTAAAGCTAGTCAAACGTCCGATTGGTCTGACTAAACGTTTGATGAGGGTATCGGACGTCCGATCAAACCAGCTAGACGTCTAACCTTATACTAACCAATTTAATATACTGAAGTGAAACGCCTGAATCATAGGGTTAGATATTTGAGATAGGTAAAAATGAATATATATTTTTTGGAAAACTTTCAGACATCCGACCCCATAAATTTAGACATCTAACCTTATTTCCAAATGATTTTAAAAAATAAAGAGCCAGACGTCTGATTTTTCATCATAAACATTTGAGGTAAATTAAAGGCTATATTTCTGAATGGACAATTACTTTTGAAAAGTTGCATTTGTTTGTAAAAGGTCAATAACTTTCGAATAATCATGATCTTTCATTAGATCTTTTCACTGCTATGAATATAGACCGGATTCATTTATTAAGATTATCAATTCATGCTCTCCAATTCATAATCTATTTATTGCTCTCTTGAAATCAAAAGCAATCAAAAATTATTCTCTTCTTCCTATATCACTGCATATTTGATTCACGAATCATTAAATTATATTATAAGAAGTGTCTATTCAAGTGAGATTTATTTGTGTTGTTAAGAACACATTGAAGTTGAAAAGGAAAGTGTTTGCTTTAGAGTTGGTTGAAGTCCTGTTTGAGTGTTTGGGAAGTTGTAAACTTACTCCTTTAGGTGAAGTGAGGATTGTTGATCATGAAATTCTGAAGTGGAGCTTAGGGACTGGACGTAGGACGAGAGGTCCAAACCAGTATAAATATCCTGGTGTGATCTTATTTTATTTTACTTTATTTATTTTCTTATGTACTTATTTATCAATAGTTAGATATTATCCATATTAAACTAGATCCTATATAATTTCTAGGATGACTCATCCAAGAGTTTCCTATTGGTTAATTACAACGAGGTCAAATAGGCAATATCATGATGATGACAATGTTACACTGTTCCTCGACTTGAGAATACTGTAGAACTTTAATATGAATAGTCTACCTTGATTAAAGTTAAATCATGATATGATAATTCATCGAGCGACTATGCTTGGGTCTGGGTTAAGGCATTGAAAGTGAAACATTATTTAATAGAGAATTTGTCTCCTCAATTGTATGAAGTTAAATCATAGTCAACTATAGTTGACATAATGTAAAAATATCAAGTAAGAGTTGTAGGTTAATAATAAATTTTATTAGACTTCGTATATGGCTGACCAAGTTGAATAAACATGATATTGTAATTAATTCATACCAAATTCCATAAATTTTGAAATGATATAGTGTCGATGAAGATAATGTGTATAAATAATCGTTGCAAAAGCAACCACTTAAGAAAATGTGAAACTGAATTTTACCAAAAGATTTTAAGCGATGAATTTGGCCAAAATGTCATATTACTTGCTAAGGTTATGTGTGAATGTTAATATTTGAATTGTTCAATAATAATTGCTGGGTATATTCACACCTCTGAGTCACACAACCGTATTTGTAAATTCTCCAAAAAATAGCATGATTCATTTTTTATAAAGCATTATTAATTGATTAAATTAATTAGTATTTAAGAATTGTTAAATACTAATAATAATTATATTTGATGTTTTGGGCACTGTAAATAATTATTTTGATTTGTATATAAAAGTTAAATATACATATATGCATATTAATATGCATTTGAACATGCTTTAAATGTCAAAAATTACTTAATGGATTTTGTATTTTTTGCCCGTAAATTAACCGTGCATGGCTAGCCATATAGGAAAGGGAATCATATAGATTAGATATTAGATCAATAGTGATGTGCACGTAAATGTGCATATATTTACATCCATATTTTATCCATTTTTTTTTTAAATAAATGTCATATTTGGGTATTTTAACATGTTTAAACCAAAATTCAATTATTTGCAAATCACCATATTTTCATCTTCATACAGGGGCAAAATGGTCATTTTTGTGCATGTGCTAATTTAAGAATTTTTACTCGGACATTTTTTATGATTTTTATAGGAATTTGAATGTAAATGGAAGAGGGTTTCATGGAATATATGGATGCAAAAGAGAATACAAAGGAATGAAGAAAGAAATAATTCAAACTCATGATCATAGAGGACCTCACCCACTTACCTAAAACTACAATTAGAAGCTAATGGACAACTAAGTGGAGGTTAAAGCTTCATGCATATTTGATGATGGATTAATTAGAGGCTAATGGTTACTTGGTGGTCACACTTCCTAAATGGCATTTTGGGAAGCACCATAAAAAGTGAATTAGGGTTTTATGCATGTATAAATAACCCACTTATGTACATGTAGATATCTTCTTACTCTTCTTATTACTTAGGAAATTAGCAAGTTGTAAACACAAATCAAAGTGAAATAAAAATGGCTTCCTAAGCCTTCTCTTTTCTACATGCTTCTCTTTACTTTTATGCTTATGTTTATTTCTATGCTCTTTTCTTTTCATTTTTAATAGATTAGATTTACATTCTTGCAAGCAATGTAGTTTTATTTTATTTATTTTATGAAAGTAGTTTAGTAGTTAATCTTATTTTCTTCCTTTGTTTAGTTTCTATTTCTTTTGCTTTTAATGTTGAAATTTACATGTGTTGATATGATAACACATATGAGTAGCTAAACCCCTTCAATTTAGGGGTAATGAAGCTCTCAAATATTGTGTAAATTCAACATTTATATGATTTATGGTCTCTTTTATTTGTGCTTCATGAAAGTGGATTTTGATGTAAGTTTATACAAGTGGGTTTGATAGCTTATGTTGCATTTGCAAATGTGCTATTCTTATTCAACATAAACACAATTTATATCATCATTTGCTAATTGATTTTTGATATTGAAATGAAAGTAAAAAAAATTGATGATCTATATTACTAATTACAATAGTAAATAGATCATACTTAAAATAGCTTTTGCTTTGGCTTCATTTTCATGAGAATTGATAAGTGGTTTATTTATTGTATTATAGATTGATGGTTTAAGTTATGTTAATTAATAACATAAATAAACCATACTTATAATAAATGCAACAATTATTTCACTTGATATCAAAAATAAAGATCATAGATTATTTGTTTGTTGATTTACAAAAATATGAGAGTGGATTTACCTCTAAATCGTTTTCTAATCTCATAGTTTTTAATCTCATTTTCATTCTAGTTTTAGCTTCATTTTGTTTGTAGTTAACAATCTTTTCTCATTTTGGTCTAATTTGATTGATTAGAAAATTTTAAAATCTTAAAAATTCCCTGCGGATCGACCCATACTCGCCATGTACTAACATTTGTACGCCATGTGCTTGCAGTTATTTTTATTATAAATTTTTCGGCGATTTTCTAACTCGATAGAAAATTCGTCGTTAAACAAATAGATATTTGATAATTCAAAGAGGAAGTTTTAAAGAGTGTGTTGAATTAGAATTTTGGCTCAACACACAAGATGTTGTTCAAGGTGGTATTATTTGAAAACGTTCCAATAATACCCATTGGTTTCAATATAATCACGAAGTTGTTCAAAAGTTCAAGTCATATGTTCAAGGGTGAAACACGTTAATTGCATAAATATGTAATAGTTCTTCGTTCATATTTCAATAGGAAATTCACATATGTTATAGTCCCTTGCACATATATCAATGGGCATTATAGGAAATATGCAAGGTAAATTTCAATTTAAACAAGGGCTTAAGTGGCCTTATGCAAATTAATAATATGCAAGTCCAAGTTAAGTCCAAATCTGGGAACAAATTCATGTATGTCCATTTTCACATAGTTAAATAAGCAAGTACAAAAGAAGTGTGTTATGCGAGGTTAAATGTCTAAGTCCTTATTTGCAAAGAGTCTAAGAGTTATAATTGGCTCTAGAAATCCCCAAGTTGATTTAGGGTTTATGATTTATAATTATAAAATAGAGAAAGAAATAATTCGCTCCTCTCAAAGTGGAAGTGGAGGTTTATTTATAGAGATAACAAATAGGCAGGATGGTTGACACATGTCCCCTCGCCATCCCTTCATATGGTAGATACTTGGTAGCCCTTATGTCTTCTGAAGTTTGGTATCTTTTGCCACTTGTAAAATCTCAGCATTCTTTACCGATGTCGAAGCTTGTCGTTCTTTTCGAATTTGTTATCCCTTCTATTTGCAGAAGCTTGGCAGCACTTCTTCTTGGAAGCTCGATATCATTTGTTATTTATAGATGCTCGACAACCGTTACTATTGTAGAGGCTCGATAACAGTTGTTGTATCAAAGGTTCGTTATCCATAGAAACTCAATATCCTCCCCTATTGTTAGATGCTCGACATCACTTTTTCCTTGATGAAACTCGATAACCTCCCCCTGTGGTTAGATGCTCGACATCTTCTAGTGGCACATCATCCTTCCTTTGTTACAGACTATACAACACTATGTGTTGTAGTGGTTTGACATCCTTTTTACATCTTTAACAACCCTGGTATCTTTAGGCTCAACAACCTTTGTGCTATAGCTTGATATCTCAAAGATTCAATACCTCTTCACTCATTTTTGGGGCTTTCTAACTACCTAGATGCTTGACATCCCTTTTGTTGTAAAGGCTTGACCTCACTTTTATGGTTGTAAGGGCTTGATAACCTTACCATCTTCAAGTTCGACAACACTTGTAGCTCGATAACTCTCATTATTCACCGATTCCTTTAAGATGCTTAACTCTTGAGTCGGTACTCGACATATTTTCATTAGATGTTTAATAACCTTCTTGATATAGCACTATTAGAGGTTCAATATTTTTGTTAGATGTTCACTACATCATTGATTTGGAAGCTCAATATATCGTCATGGATTTATTGGCTTATCGTATCACCATGCATCTATATGCACGATACCTATTTTTTCCAAATGTTTCCATATCCTCCTACGGACTTAGTTGCTTCTTTTTCCCTCGATGATTTCTAAAGCATATCTGATAGTCGAAAAATATGTGGATGACATTTGCCTCTCCCCTAGTATAAAAGAAGCATTTTACACTTTAGTGTAAAACCAAATATTTTCTTACTTTTCCATCTCCCACTTCTCTTTGAATCCTTTTTTTTTGAAAACTATAAAGTAAATGGTGATGACTTCCCTAATTTTAAGTAATCATATCTTTCTCAAACTGACCATTTTGTTTTGTAAATTTCAAAGAAATTTGTAGAAAAAGTTTTCTTATTGAAATTTTAAATTTGAAACCTTTGTTTTGAAAATCACTTTTGGAATGATTATTGAATCAGCAGAGTTTTAAATGAACCTTTCAAATTTGGTAAATATATGAATCAACTTGTCTTCTTATCTTTTTAAGTGGAATGACTTCATAGACGAATCTTTGTTGCTTAAATATTGCTACCCTAGCTTGTTTTTTAGAGTAATCTTCTTTCCCTTAGTCTTGTTTTATTGGTGACTATTCATTGACTTTTCTTTGTTACATGAGATTATATAAGCATGAAAAGTTACCCAACCTCTACTTCTAAGGTTGCTTTAACTTCTCCTTGGGGCATGGTCGTGTTTGATTACTCTTCCTTTAAAAGATTGCTTGGCTCATCATTAAGATAGAATTAGACTCATCTAATTGACTTTTTTATATAAGGTTGCCCCTTTTATGCCTTTTAGGTACGGCTTAAGGCTACTTTGGCCAAGCCATCTTAGGCGAGATCAAAGTCTAATCCACCCTCCATCTAGAAGGCACTCTGAACAGTCCTTCTAGGTAGAACCGAAGGTTGCTGGTCGCTGCTTTGGCCAAGCCATTTTAGGCGGGCCTAAAGTCTAATCTGTTCTCCCTTTAGGATGCGCTTCGAACTGACCTTATAGGTAGGACCGAATGCTATTGGTCAGTGCTTTGGCCAGCTCATCTTAGACGGGACCAATGTCTAATCCACCCTCTCTCTAGGAGGCGCTCCGAACAAGCCTTATAGGCAAGACTGAAGACTGTTGGTTAGTGCATTTAACAGGCACCTTAGGCGGGAACAAAGTCTAATCCATCCTCCATCTACAAGGTGCTCTGGATAGGCCTTAAAGGCATGTTCAAAGGCTTTTGTTTGATGCTTTGCCCAGGCCATCTTAGGCGGATCCAAATTTTAACCTATCCTCCCTTTAAGAGGTTCTTTGGACAAGCCTTATAGGTGGGACTGAAGGTTGTTGGTCAGTGCTTCTATCAAGCCATCTTAGACAAGACCAACGTCTAATCTGTTTTCACTCTAAGAGGCGCTCTTAACAGGCCTTATAGGTGGGAGCAAAGGCTTTTTGTCGATGCTTCTGCTAGGCGATCTTAAACGGGACCAAAATCTAACATGTCCTCCCTCTAACAAATGCTCTGGATAGGCCTTAGAGGTGGGACTGAAGGCTTCTCAGTGCTCCGGCCAGGCCTTATAGGTTGGACTAGAAGCTTACTCTATCCTTCCTCCAGGAGGTGCTCTAGCTATGCCATGTAGGCGAGGCCTAAGGCTATGATGCTCTGACCAGGCCTTATAGGCATGAACAAATGCTTACTCCAGCCTCCCTCTAGGAGGTGCTGCAGTCAGGCCTTATAGGTGGGACCAAAGGCTTATAATGCTTTGACCAGGTCCTTGTGGATAGATCAAAGGCTTTTCCTTTATTTTATGAGTTCCTTCCTTCCTTTATATATATATATATATCAATTACGTAGATATACTTGTCTTAATTTCTTTATTTATCCATTATAGGAAAATTAGGTCATAGATGCTCGGCATTTCATGTTCTTGCTATTACATTACCATCAGGTCGGCTTAGTTGATAAGTTCCTGGTTGGATTACTTTGTGGATAACAAGGGGTCCTTCCCAGTTTTGTTCGAGCAGTCCATCCGTCAAATTACTAGAGTTTTCCTTGACTTTTCAGAGCACTAATCTTCTTTTTGAAATGATCTCCCCTTAACTTTGGAGTTATAGTATCTTGATATCCTTTGTTGATATTCAGCCATTTGTATGGTTGCTTCATCTCTCAGTGCATTAATCAAATCTAGGGATTCTTTTCTTAGTCTTGATTGGGATTGAAGGAATATGCAATCCTTTGATGGAATGGTATTTCAGCGTCAAATGGAAGCATTGCCTCACATCCATATGCCAGGGAAAATGAAGTATGTCCTTTTGCAGTCTTAGTAGAAGCTCGATATGCCCATAGCACAAGTGGTAGTTCTTATACCCAATTTTCTATTTCTTTGTCTAGTTGTTCCTAATGATAGTCTTAATGGTTTTGTTGGAAGCTTCGACAGCTCCATTATCCTTGGGATGTGCTACCGACGAAACTTTAGACTATCCCATTTTTATTGCAGAATCTCATGAAGTATTCACTTTCGAATTGGGTCCTATTGTCGGATATTATCTTATTTGGTATTCTAAACCGAGTGACTATTTTATAGATCACAAGCTTTAGCACTTTCGCAAACATTATAGTTGGCAATAGTTTTGTCTTTACCCATTTGGTAAAGTAGTCGATGCTGCTACTGCAAACTTGGCTCCACCTTTTGATATAGGCAACGATCATATTAAATCAACTTCGCGTACATCAAAGGGCCATGTACTTGGGATTGGGGTTAATTCATTTGGTGGTATAGGTGGTATTGTTGAAAATCTCTGACAGGTTTTGTATCTCTTTACATTATTCATAATGTTGCTATTCATTTGGGACCAATAAAACCTTGTCTCATGACCTTATTGGCTAACTTCATGCCATTAGAATGATCCTTGCAAAACCCCTCATGGGCCTCTTTAAACAATTTTAAGCCATTCTTTGGACTAACTCACCTCATAAAAGGGAGCAAATATCCTCTTTTATAAAGTATTCCATTCATCATAGTAAAGATAAAGCTTGGTATCTTATCTTATAAATCTTCTCTTTTATTTTTTTGGTAGTTTTCTTTCCACCAAATATTTAGCAATGGGTGTCAGCCAATTGTTCTCATATTGATTATTTATTTCATATGGATGGTTCCTTTCTAGTTTTCACCATTACTAGTTCCTGGTTCATTTTCTTTTTCCATGTGTATAAGAGATTGGGACCTAGTCAACACCATGGTTTCATTTTTGGTTTGGGGCTTTTTCCTTAATACTAGGATTTTGATGGAAGCCTACCGACACAATTCGAGTTTATGGGGTTCCTCGCGAGCTAGCTAACTTGGCCAAAGAGTCGGCTTGAGAATTCCTTCCTCTGGGTACTTGGTGTATTGAGAAATCTTCAAATTAGGCTAACATTTTCAATACTTTCTTGACATAAAGGATCAACCTTTCATCCTTTGTTTGATAAGTTTGATTCAGCTATTTAACCATTAATTGGGAATCACTGAAAATTTCAATCCATGGCATTTTTGACTGAAGAGCTAAGGTAAGTCCTACTACCATTGACTCATATTCAGCCATGTTATTGGTAGCGGGGTAACATAACTTCATTGCATAATGTAATCGGTGTCCATCAGCGATAATGATTACATATGTCGCACCAGCCCCTTGCTCGTTCGAGGCTCCATCAACGAACAGTTGCTATTTAAGCTTCATTTTTTTTCTTTTCGATTGTTCTTCAATAAACCATGTACATTCATTAATGAAATCAACTAGAGCGTGTCCTTTGATTGCCACTCAGGGCTGGAAATTCAATCTCGTACTGACTCAACTCTATTCCTCATTTTACTAGCCTTACTGATGTTTTGGGTTTATTGAAGGTTCGCTTAAGTGGAAAATGAGTTAAGACCTTAATTAGGTACGCCGGAAAGTAAGCCCTTAGTTTTCGAGCAGTGAGAATTAGATAATATGCCAACTTTCTCTATAACGGATATCTAACTTATGCCTCTTTAAGCCTTTTACTAGTATAGTACACCAGAAGCTAAGCTTTATTTTCTTCGCTTACTAGAATAGAACTTACCACATGTAAACACCTATAGGCTTACTTACTTACCATAAGTTTAACATTTATTTGTATACTCTTAATTGTCCTAAAGATTTATCTTTACTATGAGTTCGACGTTGATTATTTAACGGTTATTGGCTTGTTGTGAATATTATGTGGGACATTAGACTTTTTGCATTTTTGTGTCAAAATCTAGGCAATTGATTAGCTATTCCTTGTTGTAGAATATAATATCCCACCTTATGTAACGACTTATATTTTTAACTATTTCAATTTTTAGAATTTGATATAATTATTGAATAAAAATGGTAAGAGATAAAATTTAATGACTTATTATCGTAATTTATTGAATTTGAGTTTGAATAAAATTTTGAAATAACCAATTTCTATGATTTTGGAAATAACAGTATTGAAATAGAATTATGCATACTGAATGTATTTATAATCAATAGTTGGATTGAATAATAAATGTTGACTTATTTATTTGAAAATAAACTAACTGTTGATAACTAAAATTCATTGGGATATTAGTATTGGACAATTAAATTATTTAAAATTAATACTGGAATTATTTGAATATTGGAATCTTGAATTAATGCGAATGAAAATGGTATCGAAAGTTGATTTAAATTTTATTTAAACAATAATGAAGATTGTTGATATTTAAAATTTAATTTAGAAGTGAATAATAAGAAATTGAAATTTTATATTTTAATTGACAAGTGAAAATAGCCATTTTGGCCACTGTCTCGGATTTCAACGAAACCAATTTCATCGGATCCATAATAATGAATTATTGTAGAATTTCAAGTTTCGTAGCGATAGGACTTGTCGTTTTCCCATGCGAGCTTGAAACGCGTAGGATTTAATTTTAGAATTTAATTTAAATAATTGATTTTGAAAAGCTATCTTCAGCATACGATCGAATTAGGCCTCAAAACTAGTTCCATTGTGTTCGGAACGGGGGTAAAACATTAGGAACGCTAGGCGGCACACTTTGTTTGGAGCTTGAGAATTTCAAACGTTGTAAGCTAGATATTTTGTAATATAATAATATATATTTTCTATTTTTCCATCTCATACACATCTCGGCCCCACTATCTTTTGTCAACACGTACTCCTTCTCCCCCTTTTTTCTAATCTCATATTTCAAACGAACGAAATCAAAAAAAAGTTGTCGATCGAAATCGAAGATAAAGAAAATTAAATAAAAAGGGATCGAAGTCGCAATTCTCTCTTCGAGACGCGCGAGGCGCCGCAGCCATGGCGGAGGACGAGATCGAAGCTGGGGGAGGCACATTAGGGGTCACGCGAGTTGCACACGATCGGGGCGCTGCTGGCTAGCGCGTTCACACGCGCGTGGGTCTGGGGTGCTATAGGTGGCGAGGCTGACTTCGTTCGGCAAGTTAAAAAAAGGAAACGTCACGACTGGAAGAGCGAGCTGGAGGAAATCACGATTAAGCCTGGGAAGCTAGCGTGATGGAGAAGACGCAAGGTTTGTTTAATTAGAATTAAATTTGGTTAAACATGTTAATTATTCTTATTTAATCAAAAATGCTAATTAATTCGTAAATTTTTGCATTTGAGGTCGGTTTCGGACGAATCAAATCATGTTGAAATCATATCGACGAAGGTTTCAACGTGGAATCAGATTGAAAATTTGTTTGAAACCGAGATATTTTCAGTTTCGGATAAAAGGGAGTGTTTTATACACTCACAACTGACTGAAATAAATTTTATGTTAGTTAAATTTATATCGCGAAGGGATTTAAATTTATTGACCGTTGTTTAGTAAAATTTAGCTGGCATTTAAATTGATATGAATTAAAATGAAGGGAATTTGAATTAATAGTTAAAATTTGAAATGAAAATTAAATTGCTAGTAAAATTCCCGATTGTTGATAATTGGTTAATTTTTGTAAATTATTGATTATTTAGATAATTGATTGTGATGGATGAAGATTAGTTGATATTTGAATGATTTAGTTATTTATTTATTTTTATATATCCTATATCATCCGGTATATTATTTATAGTATATAAAACTGTAAATTGAATTATTTTGAATAAATTAATTGAAATGATATATACCTATGGCATTTATTTTGGATTGAAATGATATATATCAATCCCTGAATTAAAATTGAAATAACTGATTCACTTGGCCATAGGATAGAGAATTATATACGGACACAGGGTTTGGTAAAATTAAATGATTTTGAAAATTTTCGATTTGAATTTATTTAAAATGATTTGTTTTAAAAAGTAAAAATCAAATTTATGGGAATCGAATTACTTTCGAACTTGAGCTCGAAATGTGGAAATTTTAATTTGATAACAGGAATTGTTTAAATAATTGAAATTGAGATTTTGAAGTTATAATCGAAATATGATTTGAATTTTAGAAATTGATTTGTTTTAAAAGATTGGATTTTTATTCGAACTTTGAATATTGCTAAGTAAAAGTAATACAAAACGATATTTCAAATTTGAACTCGAAATTGAATTATATTTGAAAATTTGGATATTAAATTGAATGTTGAAGGTTAATTTGATTTAAGTGTTTTGAATCTATATTTTGTAAATCGAACTCGAAATTGATATAAATCGAAATGGTTTAAACTTGATAATTGAGTTGAAATTTAATCATTGAATCAGATAGTTGAAATTGAAATTTATTTGGAATTAAAATTTATTTGGAATTGAATTGAAATAAATTTGGAATTGAAATTTATTAGGAATTGAATTGAAATAAATTTGGAATTGGAATTGAAATTAATTTGGAATTGAAATTGGAATTAATTTGGAATTGAAATGGAAATTAAATTGGGATTGGATTTAAATTTATTCAAGTTGGAATTGAAATTGAAATCAATTGGAATTGAAAGAGAAATTAAATTAATTCAAACTTGAAATTGAATTTATTTGAATTGAAATTGGAATCAAAGTAAATTCCGACTTGAAATTAGAATTGAATCAATTAAATCGGAATGGAAATTGGAACTGATTGAATTGAAAACTTGGGAATTGAATCAATTTGACTTTGAAAATATTTTCAAATAAATTATTTTAATATAAACAGTTTAAAAATCTATCTTCTTAATATTCAAATTAGTTTGATTTTCCAAACTATTTTATTATATAAATTAATTTCAACATTCAAACTATTTTAACTATTTAACTGTTTTAAAACTGTTTAAACTATTTTCTAAAAATTCAAACTGGTCAAAAGGGTGGAATGTTATTTAAATCTTGGGTTTAAATACGAAATGGGTTAAAATGAAGTTATAACCTAAATTGAAGTTCGAAATAATTTTAGAGGAGAAATCGTGATAATGGAGTGAAATGATATTTTCTAGTGAAAATGACGTATCGAACTAAATAGGATTTTTGAAGTAAATATTATATTTCGAAATGAAATTAATGTTGAAGCGGATATGATATTTTGATATCAAGTGCGAATTGTTTTCGAAATATAAAAGTACCAACTAGTGTGTAAAATGACGATTGGTTATTAAAGAGACCGCCGCCTCTTATTGGCATACTCTTTGTCAATATTGGAACCACTTTGACAACTGTATACGCGGCGGATGATATCCAGAATGTAGTGGTTGAATTGGCGACGTTTACTGGAATGAAGTAAGAGAATGATGGATAGCTTTGACACTCGTGTCATAATTAAAATGACTAAAACAGGAGCTTATGTCTGGCCAATGAGGTTAGCTTCCTCTAGTGACGTTGATCCCTCATATTACTATTGTGATTTTGTATTTGTAGGATGCACCTTTTGTTTGGATTGATTGTCGCGGTTGGCCGCATATGGGTTACGACCAGCTAGAAATGATAAACTGGTAGAATCCTACCTTGGGCATTGCCTCGCGTGCCTTGTCATATTTATCCTTATACGAGCGCAATACGAATTTGGTTTAGTACTGTACCTATAGGGGACTCACTGGCTACCGACGTTACTGGTTGTGTTACAGGACCTGCATAGATTACATGCTATAAAATGTGTTAAGGTGGATCAATGTAAAGCCTTAATGCTATTTTAATATTTATTTTACTGATAGACATTACCTATTATAGCGTATACTATTATATATAAATTGTTTAACGGACCCTTAGGAGATGGAAAATCCCGTAACATCTCTTATGTTATTTACACTCATTATTCCATGATATTGATTTGACTTACATAAGAGTATTTTAGTCGTGACTCGAGTGTTTTGTCTTTCCTTTACGCTTGGGTCAGTCCTGAGTTTATTCAGCGTATTGAAAATTATTCTCTGGAGGACGAAGACGAAGATTTGATATATTACTACTATTATTATTCTCTGCATCATGCTATTCTGCTGCATTATTTATTTATCCCTGATGTATATATAACTCTGATAAGTGTTGTATAGACTATAATCTAATGTATAGTAAACAACTTCATGAACTATTATTTGATTATTATATTTTATCGTTCCGCTGTGAGATTCTTTGTTTGTTTTCTTTTTCTTTAACTATTTTTCTTAATCAACCCTATTGATTATCTACGTTCCGAATTGTTTAAGTTGGACATATATGGATTATTGTCGATTTAAACCTTCTGAAATGTGGGTCGTCGCAGTTGGTATCAAAGCTTTGTTTTAGTGATAACCTTGGCTTTGTGGGGTTTGACTTATTAGAGATAGGTTAGTAATACTCTAAAATGAGTTTGTTTGAGCGTACATATATGAGAGAGCATACTTGTTAGTGTTAGAAAAGGTTTTATATTGTGTTTACCTATCCGTTGAGCTGTTTATGAATTCTAGTCGATGCGTGGGACGTCGTGTTATCGATAGGGATTTCTGAACACTTAAATGAGGCAAGTCGACATAATATTGTTTTAAAAATCGAGTAAATGAAATAATTTTACCTAATTATATATATATATATATAATGATTATTAATGAATGTTGTTGTTAGGAGATGATAATATTTAGTTATCATCGATTATTAGTTGAATTAAAATAAAACTAATACTTAATGAATTTTATTTTATGAAGCATTTGATAATTAAATTGAATTGAATCTCATTACAAAAAAATTTGTTTGAAATAAAAAAAATGTGAGGTAATGAAATTTGTATAATAGAGATTTGTAATATAGATTATAAATAGAAGGAATTAGAAATTGAGAATTTTAGAATTTAAATCCCCTTGTCTTCAAAATTGTTTTCAAACCTTCAAAAATTAATATTAATATTATTTGAAAGAGCTTTTACTAGAAAAATATTTTGAAAATATTTTTTAAGAAAATAAAAGCATTAAATACGCTTTGATCGCTGGGAAATAATTCTTAGGATGATTGCAGCATCGCCAATATACCTTTTCGAGTTTCTGAGTGAGAACTGCTACCAAAAGGAATCTATTTTCAACTAAAACAAGTTTTGTTGTGAAAAATATTCAATTATGGTTTGATAAATATATGAAAGTTGTTTTGAACTTATAATTGAAAATAGTATAGATAAAAATAAGTTATAACTTATAAATCTGAACAGGGGGAAGTAAAATTAAATTTTAAAACTATTGAATATTTTTTGTTAAGCAAATAAAAGAAACTTTGAATTTGAGAAATAAAGTAAAATAAAATGAAGTTGAACTCAAGATGCTTAGATAAATGATAATTTTATTTGAAATGAATTAAATAAAATAATAAAATAAAATTTTAAGTGAATAAGTTTGTATAACTTATATATTTGGTAAATATTAAGCTAAAGCAAAATTTAAATTTTTTCAATACGAATGATAACGAAAGAAAAAAAAGTTTAGCTTAAATAAAGTTGAATAAACCAAAAATGGATAAAATGAAATAAAGTTTAATTTAATAAAGATTAAATGAATTGAATTGGTTTGAATATAACTAGATAAATTTATGGAGTGAATTAATTCCACTTAAGCTATAAAATGAATTAATAGAATGAATACAACTTGAATTATAAATTGAAACGCAATTTGAATTGTGAAAGAAATTGAATAAAAATAAACGAGTGTAAGAAAAATTAATGTGAGAAATTAGATTTAATTTAAAATTGGATGAAAATAAGTTAAATACAAATGAAATGAGTTTAATAAATCGAATGTTAACTAATTGCATATGAAATAAGTTAATGAAATAAATTAAAAGATGGAAGTTAACTTAAGAAAATTGAATGAAATAAACTGTGATAAAAAGAAAAATTTGTTAATATGAATATGAGTAAAAAAAAGAAAATTTCACTTAAGAAAAATTTAATGATATGGATCTGAATATGAACTATAAGATGAAGTTAACTTAAAAGGTTGAATGAAATTGATTGTGAGAAAAGAAAATTTATTAATATAAATTGCAATTATAAAATAAAATTTACTTAAGTAAAATTATTAATATGAGTTTAAATTTATGAAATAAACTAATGAAGTGAATCAATAGATTAATATGAATTTCAGTTATGGAATAATAATAAAAATGAGTTGCAATTTTATAAAAAATTTATAATAAACTTAAATTGTTTAGAAATAATATTAGTACTAAAATACTAAGTGATAATGAAATAAATTTAAATTAACATGATTAAATGGAATGATTTTATAAAATTGTTCATAAATGATGTTGATATGAAAAAGAAATATGAACATTATAGTTTAAATGTTTTGCGAAGCATAAAAGCTAAAGTTTTATAACTTATAGATTTGATAAATATGAATGATAATAAAAATGGAACGTGGTATGGAATCAAATTTCTTAAATGTAATTAATTATATGAATTACTGAAATGAAATAATAGAAGTGAAAAATGAATGTAACTATAAATGAATGTAAATTAATAGAATGTGAATTCATTAATGTTGATAGGTGCATGTCAATCAATTGAAAGTAAATAAACTGAATGAAAATCAATTGAACGTGAATTTAATTGAATGAAAGTTGGTTGAATGCAAATAAATTGAAATGAGTCAATTAAATGTTAATAAAAATTGGACGTTAGAAGAAATGGTAGTGTATAAATTAAATATTGACATTGAAATGTAAATGGTGATAGTTTGGATTAATTTGATGAATATCGATGGTTGAATGGTTTTTTTTTATTGAAAATCATTGTTTTAGCTGTTTTTGATTGCATATGATTGTTGTATGTTGTGTGTTTGTGTTTGTGCTTATGATTTGGGTTCAAAATCATGCTATATTGTTCTATTTAACTCATACATGTTTTATATCTTATTATAAGTAACTAATATTCTAAATTGAGTTGAGATAGGTACATATGAAAACCGTTTGGACATATACGCAGATTTATATGTTTTTGCTTGCTTAATACGAGCGAACTCGTTCGTATTATTAATAATAAGGTACGTATCTCGGATTACATACCGCGATATTATATTTTTTCCATCGGTATACCTCTTCATTGAGATGAGATGTATATTTGATATATTAGGTATATTTGTATTATATATTATATTGTAAAAAAATTTCGATCGAGCCGTGCAAAGGAGACTCTGCCGAAATTTTCTGTAAATCCGGAAGTTAGAAAAATTTTAAAGTTTTAAAAATTTTATAACTAGTTTTATATATAAGTTATGTTTTCCGTAAAACCGATATCAGAGTTGCGTAGTTGAAGCGTAGTAATAGTTTTTTGTAAATAAGATGTTTATGTTTTATAAGTTAATTATTTTGAGAAAATATATCCAATGTTAAATTCTGTACTTAACACCTTTTCGAGGACGAAAAGTTTTGAGTGGGGGAGTATGTAACGACCCATTGTTTTAACTATTTTAAATTTTAGAATTTGATATAATTATTGAATAAAAATGGTTAGAGATAAAATTTAATGACTTATTATTGTAATTTATTGAATTTGAGTTTGGATAAAATTTTGAAATAACCAATTTCTATGATTTTGGTAATAACAGTATTGAAATGGAATTATGCGTATTGAATGTATCTATAATCAATAATTGGATTGAATAATAAACGTTAACTTATTTAGTTGAAAATAAACTAATTGTTGATAACTAAAATTCATTGGTATTTCAGTATTGGATAATTAAATTATTTAAAATTTAATACTGGAATTATTTGAATATTGGAATCTTGAATTAATGTGAATGAAACTGGTTTCGGAAGTTGATTTAAATTTTCTAAAAATTCAAACTGGTCAAAAGGATGGAATGTTTATATTTAAATCTTGGATTTAAATACGAAATGGATTAAAATGAAGCTATAACCTAAATTGAAGTTCGAAATAATTTTAGAGGCAAAATCGAGATATTAAAGTGAAATGATATTTTCAAGTGAAAATGACATATCGAACTGAATATGATTTTTGAAGTAAATATCATATTTTGAAATAAAATTAATTTTGAAGCGAATATGATATTTTGATATCATGTGCAAATTGTTTTCGAAATATAAAAGTACCAACCGTGTGTAAAATGAGATTGGTTGTTAAAGAGACCGGGGCCTCTTATTGGCATACTCTCTGTCAATATTGGAACCGCTTTGCCAACTGTGTACGTGGTGGATGATATCCAGAATGTAGTGGTTGAATTGACGACGTTTACTGGACTGAAGTAAGAGAATGATGGATAGCTTTGACACTCGTGTCATAATTAAAATGACTAAAACATGATCCTATGTCTGGCCAATGAGGTTAGCTACCTCTAGCGACGTTGATCCCTCGTATTACTATTGTGATTTCATATTCGAAGGGTGCACCTTTTGTTTGGATTGATTATCGCGGTTGGCCGCATATGGGTTACGACCGGCCAGAAATGGTAAACTGGTAGAATCCTACCTTGGGCATTGCCTCACGTGCCTTGTCATATTTATCCTTATATGAGCCCAATACAACTTTGGTCTAGTACTGTACCTATAGGGGACTCACTGGCTATCGACGTTACTAGTTGTGTTACAGGACCTGCATAGACTACATGCTATAAAATGTGTTAAGGTGGATCAATGTAAAGCCTTAACGCTATTTTAATATTTATTTTACTGATAGACATTACCTATTATAGTGTATACTATTATATATAAATTATTTAACCGACCCTTAGGAGATGGAAAATCCCGTAACATCTCTTAATTTATTTACACTCATTATTATGTGATATTGATTTGACCTACATAAGAGTATTTTAGTCCTGACTCAAGTGTTTTGTCTTTTCATTATGCTCAGGTCAGTCTAGAGTTTTTTCAGTGTATTGAAGATTATTCTCTGGAGGACGAAGACGAAGATTTGGTATATTACTACTATTATTATTCTCTGCATCATGCTATTCTGCTGCATTATTTATTTATCCCTGATGTGTATATAACTCTGATAAATGTTGTATAGATTATAATCTAATACATAGTAAACGGCTTCATGAACTGTTATTTGATTATTATATTTTACCGTTCCGTTGTGTGATTCTGTATTTGTTTTCTTCTTCTTTTCTTATTTTTCTTAATTAACCACATTGATTATCTACGTTTCGGATTGTTTAAGTTGGACATGTGGTGATTATTGTCGATTTAAACCTTCCGAAATGTGGGTAGTCACGTATATCATGAGCACCTTAATTAGCATTTTTCTAATTTGGAATAATATCACCTGGCAGGTAATTAGAAGGTGAGAAGTCCAAAAATGGTTCTAGACCTTTTCCGATTTCAAAGAAAAAGACTATATGCTTATTTAATTTTCCCACTACTTCTCAGCAAATGGTAAATTCCATTTTCCGTCCATTTGGGATTGTGGGCATGGAATCTCTTCCTGGATTCCTTATGCAACTTGTTACCTCGATTCAGTTGACTCCCAATTCTCCCACCCATTTGAGCAAGAGAAAGTTGCTTCTTCTGGCCATAATGGATCTTTAGTTCAAAGAATTAAATTTGATACAGAGATTGCTCAACTTCATCAAAGTGTAATGGATCTCGGTTCTTCTTTGCTTGATTAGGGATTTGAAAAGGATGGCACAAGGTTTTGGCTTTTAATTGCTTATAAACTTTTGGCTAGATTCTTTGGTTGTTCAACCCTTTTATTCCTGCAATTCTCATAAGTAGTGTGTTAAATAAATTTGTACTAGAATGATTGTTACCTTGTATGCATTACATATCCAAAACTGCCTGGGATACACAGCTTGCTTTTCCAGAGCTTTAATTTGATACAATATAATATGTAATCCTCGGTTTGTCTCCTTAGTATAATTCTTGTCTCTTAACCTAAAATCTACTTTGATAAAAGTTTAGTATTTAAGAAATTAGGAATTAATTTAACAAAGAACTAGAAAATTATCTGGCACTAATGTCGAAGAGAAAGCTAGAAAATCATCTAACATTTAGAAGATCAGAATTCCATCTGATAATCTGATATTAAGAAGTCCATAATACCATCTAATAATTATAAATCTAGAATACCATCTGGCAACGAGAAATCCAGAATACCATCTGATAACGAGAAATCAAGAATACCATCTGATAATGAGAAATCCAGAGTACCATCTGATAATAAGAAATCCATAAGACCGTCTGATAATAATAAGAAGATCAGAAAACCATTCAGCGATAAGAAGGCCAGAAAATCCATCTGGCAATAATAAGAAGACTAGAAAACACCTGGCAATAATAATCTAAATAGGAGACTAGAAAATTCATCTGGTAATAATAATCTAAATAGAAGACCAAAAAATCCATTTAGTAGTAATTAGAAGACCAGAAAACCATCTAATATTATTAATCTATGCAGACCTAAAATTTTGTATCCTTATTTGAAATGTTAAATTATAAATTTTATCTTGAAAATCCCATCTTAATGGAGACTGATACTTTTACTTAGCAATGGAGATTCCTGCTATTTAATGGGATGTTTCTTTCTAGGAGATGTGTGATCTTTAAGGTGTTTATTTTTAACTATATTTTCAGTTTTATATTGGAGCAAGATAGCTCAAAATTTATATTCAGGTGTTCTTATTATCCCTCCATTCAATCGTTCAACTATTCAGTCAATCAACCATTGGGCCATTCGGATGATCAAATTGAAAAAGGCATGACTACTCTGTTGATATTCCTTGCACAGTCCTTCCTTTGAAGGTTATTCTATCTTTGGGTTAGTGCCAAGTTGGTCATATTTGATCACTTTTCCTATTAGAATTCTGTTTTAACCTATCCTTTGGATGAAACTATTTGTACCCTTCTAGCAAGGATTTAAACTTTGGTTAATTTCTTTTTCCTCTTCTACGGGCTTTGAGCTTCTTCGTCTCTTCTACTTTCGCCTTTATTTAGGCTTTGAACTTCTTTTTCCCTTCCTATTTTTGCCATTCTTTTGGCTTTGGAGTTCTTCATCCCTTCTTGTTTTTGCCTTTTTTTAGGCTTTGGACTTTTTTGTCCCTTCTTATTTATCTTCTCTTTCGGATTTGCAATTCTTCATCCCTTTATCAGTTGCTCTAAAAATACATCAGATATTTTTATGGTGGGCACTAAGCCCTCCTCCCTCTAGGAGGCACTTCGAAAATAAATTGGAGGCTTTCGGTGGGAACTAAGCCCTCCTCCCTCTAGGAGACGCTCTGGAAATACATCAGAGGCTTTTAGTGGGAACCGAGCCCTCCTCCCTCTAGGAGGCCCTAGGGTAATACATTGGAGGCTTTTATGGAAAGAAAACTTGATTGTTAAAATAATCTCATGGGTTTTTAGCCAATCGATACATTTGAAAATCTCCTTTTGAAAACTAAAACTTCAAATTTTTTGGCATGAAATTCTATTTTGAAGAAATTTTTTGAAAAAGAACTTCTTTGCTAAATTAAGAAATGTTTCCTTGATATTTTATTAGGGATTTGAATTCTTTGATAGAAAAGTCCCCTCCTAGCATTGCCACCAAGAAGAGTTTTTGAGCTAATCCTCATAATATAAATGTACACCTCAAATAAGAGACTGGGTGGTCATTGTTATCCCGCCTTTTGGCAATGCCGTGAAACCAAGAAATTAACTGGAAACCAAGGACAGTCTGTCCCGAAGATTGGTTAAACACAGGTTCACTATGGATACTGGTAAATTTTGTACAAGTCCGGATCAAGCTACAACTGACAAGGCACGACAAGAAAAGCTATGAAGGCCAACATTCCAAATTTCAAGTCAACCAGATATAATCGATGCAACTCAAGTGATCACCTTGTTCGTATCCATCAAACAATCAGAAAAAACCTCCTTCGTATCAATCTTGTTCGAATCCATTAGATGCGCATGGCTTCGTATCGATCAAGGGAGCACAAGTTCGTATCGATCCAGAGCAGCGTTCTTCGTATCCATCCATCCTCATATTGCTTCACATCCATCATCTCCATCTTGTTCGTATCAATCAATCAACGTCCACTTCGTATCCATCCAGATCCACCCACTTCGTATCCATCGACATCCACCCACTTCGTATCCATCGACAATAACACGAGGGTCCATTTTGCATCGATCAAGTTTCAAACATGCTTCATATCGATCACCCACAGATCGATATGAAATCAACACCTTCCATCGATACGAAGTGGAATGCAAAAGATCGATACGAAGTGGAATGCACAAAATCGATATGAAGTGAGATGCAATGGATCGGTACGAACAAGGCCAAGCCGGGTCGATACAAACGAGGCGCATCCATAGGAAGACTCGATCGTTCGGCATGAAAAGTGGATCGATCCAAAAAGTTAGCGCCACGTCAACTACCAAGCACGTGCTCGAAAGCGATACAAATAGAGCGATGCGAAGTAGATCGATGCGAAGTCAGCAGCCTTCAATAAATCGAAACTTGCATCGATCATAACTCGAAATCTACAGGTCCAAATGCCACCAAATTTTCACAGGAACTTTCTTACATCCTCAAGAATGTTCATGATCGATCTCAACTCGATTGGACGAAATACTAATCGATACGAAATTCGTTCGTATCGATCATGGACCGAGTGCAAATGGCATGGAATCGATCATGCGGGCACACCCACGTGAGAGAACAGGTCTTCCAAGATTTGAGTGAGGTATTTGCAGCCTACGCCTATAAATAGCGACCCTGGACCTACAGAAAAGGGACTGTTGACTCTTTGACGTCCAGACTCTGTCGAAATCATTGTTGCACTCGAATTCTACTGTTGTAACACGTTGTAACCAACAAGGAAAAATCAATAAAGTCAATCATTTCATAGTGGACGTAGGCCATACGCCGAACCACTATAAATCCGTGTGTTGCTGTGTGATTTTCTTGCTTATTATTGGTGTGTTTGTTAAATTTTCCTCCTTTTCCATTTATATTCTTCATTTTATTTCTTCAGACACATCCAAAGAGTGTTGTGCCCAATTTTGGTACAAACACTTTGGTGCTTTCATTGAGAAAACCCGGTTTTTCTCCTGCTCGTTGAATCTACTATTGATATTGGATTGCGTAAATCTAAGATGGAGATCCAGATTTCAAGTTTAAAGTTCTTCCATCCTATTCAGATTTGCATCAAGTCTAAGAAAGAGCTTCGCTATCCATCATGGTGAACACTAGGACTACCTCAACTGCCGCAGATCCAAAAGGACGGGATAGATAGAACCCCGTACAACTACCTCCTGCCGATTAGAATGTTACCGGACCATCAGATCCGCAAGGCCCTGTCACCAGGGAAGAATTTAAATTTCTAATGCAAGAGCTTACTCAAAGCCATCAACAGCTTACTCATCAACTGCGCGGCAACGCAAAACTGACCAATCAACTAAACCATCAAAGATAAAGGAGATCCAGAAGGGATCGGGCTTCCTATTCATCCACTGAAAGTTCGGACTCTTCTGACTTTAAACAGAGATCCACGCGCCCACGGCTAGACGAAAGTTACACACAAGCTACTGGACTGCAGCGCACCTTGAGTCTCGGGCAACCAAGGGTTGGCCCATCAACCAGCCATCAGATTGGACCCTCCTCCCAAGGAGGTACTGCCCCGTATCACCTTACCGACAACCGCACTACCACTGCTACTGAATTGTGAGTTGATGTCCTGAGACCGATTCCCAAGGAGGTACTCCCAAGGAGCCATCAGATCCGACCCACCGCCAACACAACCATACTCCTGAGCCTTATGTCCTTAACGACATAGAACCAAGGAGGCGAGACATGGACCGTCGACCGCGACCGGCCCCTCTTCGCATTGTGAACCCGACCACACCTTGGCCCAACATGATCAAAATATCCAGATGTCGGACATCCCGACGTTGATCCGTCAAATGATTCGTGAAAGTCAGGGTGTCACTAACAACGAATGGGGAATCTCCCAGAGTCATACCCATTTCACTGACGATATACTTTATGCTGAACCACCTCGGTGATTCAGGATGCCGACTCTACTCGTTTATGAAGGGAGCGCTGATCCCAATTAACATATCTTTAAGTACGAATGGTTGATAAACGCTGCATGAGCCGATGATGTGGTCAAGTGCCGAAGCTTCCCGATTTCCCTAGAGGGCATAGCAACTATGTGGTTTACCCGTTTACCACCTCGATCTATCTCGTGTTTTGACCAGTTGGCAACAAAGTTTATTGAGCAGTTCTGCATGCATGTCGCAAGGCTGAAAGATGTTAATACTTTGTCTAGTGTCACTCAAGCTCCTGGAGAGACACTAAGACGTTATCTGGAGAGATTTCATGCTGCATGCGCTGAGATTAGTAATCCCAACGATAACTCAATTCTGATGGCAATAACTAAGGGGATCGATCCCGATTCCGAGTTCGGCAACTAGTTGACCGAAGAACCTCCCGCATCATTGGACCGCTTCTATTCCAAGGTAGCCCAATTCTTGAGAAGGGAGGATGCGAAACAGTCTAGGAAGAAGGATGACGCAGGACCCAGTATGGAAGGAATCCAAAGCAATGTTGCTGTTAAACAAACCGAGGAGTTCCGGAAAGGTACAACTAAATATACATAATAAACAGAATCAACAGATAGGCAATGGAACCAAAACAGAAAACGGGATCAAAATCGTGGGCCATGATGTAGGGCTCCCATGTTTGATAATTATACCCCTTTGAATACGTCATTGGAGAATGTGTACTTACAGACTTGCAATACTATTCAGTATAAGAAACCTGCTCCAAAGCAGTCATTGGGAAAACAGATTCAGACAGGAAAGATTAGTAGATTTCATGATAGCTATGGCCATAACATGAATGAGTGCTGTCATTTGCAGGATATTATTGAGAAGTTGATACGTGAAAGGAAGTTGGAACAGTTTGTGCGGGCGCCGCAGTCCGGAGGTGCCGGCCCATCGAATCAGAACCATATGCCAAATCAGGCAAGATAGGAGGAACCCGCTCGTATTGGCGAGAGGTTGGTGATAAATACTGTTAGTGGTGGTCCTCATCCTGCTGACCGAAGCTGGAAGGAAATGGAGTCGTATGCCAGTTCGGTGAGGCATGCGAGCTTCTAATGTTGTAGTTTGGAAGGGGGCCAGCCAAGCAACAAAAAATGATGAGTGACGACATCGTTTTTAGAAATAGAGATGCTGACAGAGTCGAATCCCCAACCATTGATCCACTCGTAATTTCAGCTCAAATAGGTCCTGCTTGGATGAAGAGGATCCTAGTGGACAGTGGAAGTTCAGTAAATATATTGTTTAAGCGAGCTTATGATCAGATAAAAATGGAAGCAAAAGATATGAGGCCTTGTCAGTACCGCATCCATGGCTTCAATGGGAGTGCGACTATACCCACTGGGATGGTGGAGCTACCAGTGGAATTAGGAATTGCAGAATGTCGGAGAGTCCAGATACTATAGTTTGTTTTATTGGATATAGATTCGCCATACAATGCTTTTTTGGGCCGACCGGCCCTAGCCGAGTTTAGGGCTGCCATTGTCCCTTGGTGTCTGACTTTAAAATTCCCTACCAACAATGGAGTCGGAGTTGTTCAGGGAGACCAGGTTGCTGGACGAGTCTATTATGTTGATGAGCAGCGGGAGGCGCAGTGAAAAGAAAAAGGAAAGGGCGTAGAGGAATCTCTCTGCGTCCGCTTTGCTGAGAATTGACAATTGATGCCTGGGCCTAGGCCCGGGCACCCCAACCAATTCCCAAGGGATCTTGACCCGAGAGATACTGAAAGTGAAGATGAAAGTAAAGACAGTCAAGCTTCCCTAGCCGAACTGACGATCGATGTTCCGATCGACGATAATGATGATTATAGAATGGTAAAGATTAGATCTTAGCTAAGCCAACAAATGCAAGAGGAATTGGTTGAATTTCCTTGGGCAAACCTCGATGTGTTTTCCTGGACACACTCTGACATGTGTGGGATCTCGTCAGACATCACGAGCCACACATTTAATATTAACCCATGGCATGTCCCGGTAAACAAAAAAGACGTGGTATGGATCCAGAGAGATCTTCCGCCCTTAAGGAAGAGGTAGAAAAGCTCAAATCGAACGTATTTAACAGAGATGCATTATATCTAGAATGGGTGTCAAATCCTGTACTTTTCCGAAAGCCAAACGAGAAATGGAGAACATGCATTGATAACTCAGACTTGAATAAAGCCTGCCCTAAAGACAGTTTTCCACTTCCCCAGATCGATCAGCTCGTAGACTTAACAACTGGACATGAGCTATTATCCTTCATGGATGCGTATTCTGGCTACAATCAAATACCCATGCACTTGCCCGACCAGGAGCATACCATCTTCGTAACCAATATGGGACTTTACTACTATAAAGTTATGCCTTTCGGACTCAAGAATGCTGGGGCAACTTAACAACGGTTAGTTAATCGAATGTTCGCTAACCAGATTGGAAAAACCATGGAGGTATATGTGGATGACATGCTCATGAAGTCGCGATTCTCCACTGATCATATCAAAGACCCGGAGTCAATGTTTAATATCCTCCGAGAATATAGAATGAAGCTCAACCCGTTGAAATGTCACTTTGGGGTCGCATCCGGAAAATTCCTCGGGTTTATCGTCAATGCTCGAGGGATCGAAGCTAATCCTGAAAAGATCTGGGTAAGCAGAAATCTTAAGACTCCGAGAACTATAAAGCAAGTCCAAAGCCTCAACGGGAAAGTAGCAGCACTGAGCAGGTTCATCTCAAAATCCACTGACAAATGCCATCCCTTCTTCGACCTGATAAGAAAAGGGAAACGAAATTTTGAATGGACTACGGAATGTGAGGGCATATTCCGAGCTCTAGTTCAACATCTTTCTACACCACTCATTCTATCAAAGCCTATTGACCATGAGAGATTATATATTTACTTAGTGGTGTCAGAGAACGCTATCAGTGCCACCCTAGTTTGGGAGGAAGATCGGATACAACAGCTAGTATATTACATTAGCAAACGACTGACCGGGACAAAGAGAAATTATCCGAAGCTAGAAAAGTTGGCTTATTGTCTTATTATTGCCTCAATGAAACTCCATCCGTATTTTCAAGCTCATCTTATCATTGTCTACACCGACCAGCCGTTATGACAGGTCCTTACGCGGCCTGAGACGTCTGGAAGGTTACTTAAGTGGAATATTGAGCTAAGTCAATTTAACATTACCTACACTCCAAGGCTCGAATTCACTATCCCGGAGGACTTGCTCGAAACCAGTGAATCTCCCAAGTATATCTGGAAGCTGCATACTGATGGTGCATCAAATGACCGTTGCTTAGGTGCAGGGGTTGTACTTGAAACCCCTGAAGGACGATCTATATGCTATGCTTTAAAGTTTGATTTTCATGCGACCAACAACGAAGCCGAATATGAAGCCCTACTTGCCGGACTGAGACTTGCTAGAGATTTAAGAATCATTGCTGTGGATATTTATTGTGATTCGCGGTTGGTCATATGTCAAGTTTGGGGGGAGTACCTGGCCAAAGACCGAAGGTTGGCTGCTTACCTAGCTCGGGTCCAGGAGATACTGAATCAGTTTGATTATTATGCCATTTATTGTATACCCCGAGAGCGCAATCAGAAGATCAACTCATTAGCAAAGTTAGCTAGTACAGGTGAGGCGCACCAAATGGGAATTGTCCCCGTGGAAACATTACCATCCCCGAGCATCGATCAGATGGAAACAGATTGGGTATTTGATGTCATTCCCGATAAGGAGTCATGGATGACTACGTTCAGAAATTATCTCGAGCATGGGACCTTGCCAGAGCGCAGGAGTGAAAAGAGACAAGTTCTTCGAAAAGCTTCGCGGTTCACTATCTAGAATGGAGTCATGTACAGAAGAAGGTACTCTGTTCCTTTACTCCGGTGTATCGCTCACGATGAGATCAAACGAGTATTGCATGATGTACACGAAGGAGAATGTGGCAGTCACACCTGGGGGAAAGCTCTTACCAAGAAAGTGCTCTGATATGGATACTATTGGCCGACCGTAAATCACGATGCATCGGATTACGCCAGAAAATGTGACAGATGTCAGAAGCACGCTCGAATTCCAAGAGCCCCACCTACCGAAAATAACTCAGATGGTCAATCCATAGCCATTTGCAGTATGGGGAATTGACATTATTGGCTCTCTACCCTAGCCAAAGGTGGTGCGAAGTACGCCATCGTGGCAGTTGATTACTTTACCAAGTGGGCAGAAGCTGAACCCCTTGCTACAATCACAACAAAGAAAGTGATCAACTTTGTAGTGTGCAACATTATCTGATGAATTGGTCTCCCACATACCATTGTCACAAACAACGGAGCTCAATTCGACAGTGTTGAGTTTAAGAATTTCTGTCAATGGTTTCACATCTAGAAGAAGTTCTCCGCAGTTGCACACCCTCAAGCGAATGGACAGGTTGAAGCTGTTAATAAAGTTATAAAGTCTATTCTAAAGAAACGACTGGAAAAGGCCAGAGGCAAATGGGTCGATGAACTTCCTATGGCCCTATGGGCTTATCGGACAACCCACAAATCGGCAACCGCCACACTCCTTTCTCTCTTTCCTACGGTTCAGAAGCCGTTATTCCAGTCAAGATGGAAGTACCTTCTCATCGCGTGACCTATTATGACCCGAAGACAAATGCTATATTACTTGACGAATCTCTAGATTTATTGGATGAGAAGCATGAAGAGGCTGATCCGAGGGCAGCCGCATATCGAAGCCGAGTCGCCCGGTTATAAAATGCCAAGGTCCGACCCCACACCTTTGAACTTGGCGATCTCATCCTCAAGAGAATTTACCCGGTCCCTTCACATATGAAGCCAATATGGGAAAGGCCGTATGTTGTTGAACGAAAGCTCGGAGATGGCACATTCAAATTATCGAACGTTGACGGTATCCTTCTGCCAAGAGCCTGGAACAACGAAAGTTTACGTCGCTATTATACATAACAGGCTCTGTTTATTTATTCAGTCTATTTTTAATTTGCAATTTGTTTATGCATTTCGAAATTTGAATTTGTAATGAGGCAACTGACTTTTCCATATTTTCTTATTTTAGCAATAAAATGCAATCTCTTCGAGCCAGAGCTATGATTTATTTGAAATGCGTCGTGTGACCATCACTATGCACGGAGTGCTAAGTTCCACCGTATGGTGGGGTTTATTCAAATAAGGAGTGACTGTGATACAAACGGTCACTCGCTAAGTGAAACCCGAGCTCGGGGACAAGTCATCACACTGAAGCCAAAAAAAGGATTGATACACGACAATCCTCTAACTAACTTCGGATTCCTAGAGTGCGAGCTGGAGTATTAACCTGCAAATGCGGTTTCGAAGAGGGTGGATCCGTCCACCTAACAACTTCGCCCATATTTAACCAAGTTTGAGGAGGATGGATCTGTCCATCTAACGAACTCACTTGTTAACTCAGGGTAGATGTGAGTCGACCATCCATGATCCTGATTAATCCGTCCCGGAGTGTGAACAAAATCCTAAAGCCTAAACAGATGTGACTGACCGTCTATCGGCTGACTCCAGACTCCTGGAGTGCGAGTTGGAGTATGAACATAAATACCAAATAGGTGTGATTGACCACCCATCAACTAACTCCAGATTCCCAGAGTGCGAATCGGAGTATAAACATTAGATAACTCCAGATTCTCAGAGTGTGAACTAGAGTATAAACATCGAATAACTCTAAATCCCTAGAGTGCGGATTGGAGTATAAATGCAAGTCAGGTGTGACTGACCACCCACGAATCAATCTAAGTCCCTAAAGTGTCGACGAAGTTCTGAATGTCAAACGGGTGTGACTAACCACCCATAAAATAACCTGAGTCCCCGTAGCGCGGACATATCTCGAAACCTTGTGTGGGTGTGACAGACTACCGATCTACAAGTGCAATCCCCAGAATGTGGGTGCGATCGCTAATAGACGAGCAAGTGTGTTTCGACCACCTGAACTTGTCTTGTTTCAATTCTGCTTTAGCGAAGTTAAGCCCGATATATTAAAGGCAACCAATGATTGTTAACCAATCTTTTTCAATTTCTTCCCGGAACAAGGGGCCGAACTTAAGTGCCAGCCACTGATTGAGACAATGCAATATCGGAATTCGACTTAGCGCTCGATCGCGAACCTAAGCCATGACTCTATAACTTAGCAACTAAACCCGAGTCACTAGTTTAGACTAAAACTCCATAAGTGTATTGAATGAAAGTTAGAATGCTGAAGCACTTTAACAAATGAACATAACTTGAGCTGAAGACAAAATGAAATTTTATTTCAATTATTCTTTGGAAGAAAAGGGTAAGTACAAAACTATATCAAAAGTCCTGCTAGCAGCGGCCGAACCCACATCTACACACGGCCTACAAAAAAGAAAACAAAAGTAGATTCCTATCTATCTACCAAAAATGAGCTGAAGAGACATATTTATTCTTTCTTTTTTCTCGGGTTCTTCTTCGGCATTGACCCGCTGGATTCGCCGCTTGGTTTCCTCTTCAAACCCTTGCCTTTTGGCGGCTGATCTTCAGTTGGGGGCATTATATCAACTTCCTCCTCCGAACTCAAGTGAATAGGAATGCTTCCCATAGGCGAAGTCAGAGGGATAGGATCAATGTTAGCAGGCGGAGGAGGCACACTTGTATCAATGACCGTTCCTCCCGGGGAGATCATCTGCAAGGGGCTGGGCCAGGTCCTGCCATTCCACCTCCAAAGCCACTACCCCCGCACAGCTGCTTCCATCTCGGCGTTGATTTCAGCCAGTATCTCCTCTTCGTGAATTGTTTGAGCATCGCTAGGGACTTTAGCAGTTGGGCCCGAAGAGTTGGTTGCTGGTGCGCCTCCACTCATGACAAACGGCAGATCAGCAAAGGGGTCACTGTGATGAACGAGAAGTTCCTCCATCATCCGTTCATCGAAAGTGAGTGTGTTCTCTTGTACCCCATCTATAGATGCAGTAGCCGTTGTCGTGGTCGCTTCCGTTATGATAGCCTCCTGCTCGTGATGTAACTCTTGGGTTGCAGGAGGCATATCAGATGTAGCTCCTATCATAGAATAAAGACAAAGATAAAGTTATTAGTGATTACTTCATACAACGCTTCCACACTGAATGAGCACAAGAAATGCTTAGAATACCTTCCTCAGTTTGACTTGCAGGCGGAACTAGAGCAGCTTCAATGACGTGCTCGTGAACTGGAGATAACTGCGGTTGGTCGGGATTGTAAGCAGGAATGGACTGAGAATCAACTATGGATGTGGATTCAGGCTGAGTTGGCGCAAGAGTTTCAGAACTTACTTCATGGGCTCAACGCCATAACCTTCTCCAGCTTCCGAATGCTGAGTGTCAAGTTTCTCCTTTTCGTATGCAAGCGTGATATCATGGAGAACTTTCCTTTCATCTTCACTCAACACCCAGTTCTCAAGCTCAAAATCATCGACCGATTCCGCTTGTTGTTCATCTTTCTCATCCTACACCAACCGGCCCCAAGCATTATACAGGTGTGTTGGATAATTGTCGAGCCAAGTTAGATCCCTGTACTTTAATACTCTGGCGTTGTATGTGATCAGAATATCTTCAATATCGGCCTCTAGCCTGGCCTCTGCCATCTTAACTTCATCCTCAACCTTGGCCTCAGCCTCTCGAATTTTAAGTGTAGTCGCATCCCTTTCCCCCAAAGCACCACAGCTGGTTCACACGCCTCCTGGGCCGCTTTGTTTGCATCGTCTTTTTCTTTGACGATTTCGGAGAATTTGGCCTTAAGGTCTTCAAACTTTTTCAACGGGCATCCCTTTCGGCCGTAACAGTTGTGTTTCGATGGCCCATCTCCTCAACCAAAGCAAAATGCATCTGTTGCATCCTTTCCATGGATTGATTTGCCTCATCAGTTTTCTTAGTGGCCTCTATTTCTGATTTCCTGGAAGATTCGGCCTTAATGTTAAGCACTTGTATTATACGGTCCTTTTGAGCGATATCGGTCTCTAACTTCTTGATTACTTTTGCCCGCTCAATGGCCACCGTTGATGCTTTGCCTGCAGTTTTCATCCACTCTCGATACTGGGTATATATGTCGTGGATGTAATCATGCATAGTCTGCTCCGCCTCAATTGGAATTCTCTTTAAATGCGGAGGGAAGACGAAGCCATCGAAACAAATATTTGGGAAGTCTTTTTTTAGCTGGGAAATTTTGATTGCTCCTTCCCCAGTGGGCTCGGCAATGGCTTGTTCAATGACAATAGGAGTTTCAACCTCGGTTCTACGGCGATGTGAATCCGACCTGGGAGCTTGAGAAGACGGTTTTTGGCGTGGAGGCTCTAAGGATTGTTTCCCATGGCCAAAGGATGGTGTTAGAGCTCGAGGAGGTGGAGAGCGTGATCAGGAGCGATATCTATATTCTTTATCTCTATCCCTCTCCCTCTCATAACATTCTTGACTAGAATAACCGCGATCGCGGTCTCTATCAGCTTCCCTCCTACGGTACTCATAGTATGAACTGGATGACTGGCGTGTGGAGTGAAGGCTTCCTAACATAGATTCTCGCCTAATCATCGTATCTGTAAAGTAGAAAGAAAAGCAGAATCGGTAATTTTCAAAAATGAATAACTTATGATTGGAAATCATGTAGTGACATGAAGTGTATTTATGTGTTAAACCCTCCGACCAACTGGATATGTCGGCCACACTTGTAGGAAGTGACTCGCTTAAATCTAAGATACTTTGAAGCCCTTCCAATCCGATGTCGTGTTAAAGCGACACGTAGTCCGAAATTGGAATCTTCGAAAGGATTCTCTATTTGCGAGGGAGGAGCCTTCGAAATTCTAAACCGGAGGCTGGCAGGGACACGACTACGGATTTCCATCTCGAAGACTTATGAGACATATGTGCTACTGCCTTGCCTTTTATCCTTCCCTCTAAACCCTGAAAACTGTCAGAAGGCCCGGCTACGGGTTCGTCATCAGTGGGCGTATTTTCTTCATTGCCCTCCTCAGCTATTACAATCCCGGGTGCTCTATGTTTAGCCCATCTCACCGGGGCTGCCCTAAGCGATCCCTCTAGTCTTATGCTTTGATTTCGATCGATTATCTTGACAATCCTTAAGTTTCTATCTGTGAGCACCGAGTCCATATCTCTCATTTCGCATGGCACTTCCTGAAGAATCCGTACTATTTCTTTGAACTGAGCACCTTCATGTCACGGAATTGCGGCTGTAAAGAAAAGAAGATATTAGTTTCAACATCAATTATGACTATTTTGTTAACTATTGGAAAATTGCAGCACTTACGTCTGACTAACCATCGGCTAGCAAACCTTGGAGGACATCGGACGTAGAACCACTCCGTCTTAAAGTAGCTAAGCCTGGTCCAGGATCCCGCTACCACTTGGAAATTCCTGACTGCCTCCAGAAACGTGAATGAAGGATTGTCTCCCTAACTCTTAACATTAAACAAGTATCTGACATCTTCTGGAGTCGGGGGTCGAAAGAGATATTTCGTAAAGACGATGAATGGACTGTTCAACAGTGCATATCCATTTGGATGTAATTGCGAACGAGCGATTATAAAGAAATCTAACATTTCTTGAATATAATGGTTGAATGTAGGAAGTGTTCCCGCTATGCACGAATGGCGATTAAAGGCTGTGAACCCGTCTGGAGGAGCGTGTGGCATGTCATTCGGGTCGGGTAGCAGAATGTCGTCTAATGATAAACCATGTCTTAAGCATATTCGCCCTAGCATATCTTCGGAGACATTGGATGGCATGGAATCTTGTCGATTCGCAATAAAAGTTACTCCCGGCAGCTCGTCCGGAGCTGGACCTATTACTTCGGCTGCAATGGCCGGGATCTCTATTATCAGAGAAGATGAACTTTGAGGCTCATGCTGCTGTGAACTTGTAGATTCCATAACTAATCAACTCATCAAAAACCATCATTAGATGATAGTAAGCTCGTGTGTTCCCCAGTGTGGAGTGCATGTATGTGTTATGCAGTGAAGTGCTATATAACACTTATAATTCTACTTAATTTGAGGGATGATTAAACGACAAGACTTCAAGATTCAACCGTAGCAACCATCATCACTGTCCGTCACAACCATACCATCCAAACTTCGGAGAACGATCCAAGTTACAGTTCAAAGAATTACCCAAGTTACAGATCCATCGACGAGCTTCGAAGGGCAGTCAACTATGCAGTGAAACGTTTAAATCCTATTATGCAAGGCAAAAGCTTGTCGGAGTCAAATGTTCGAGTGTGCAAAAAAATTCATATCTGTCAAGGTCAAGACTTGGATCGATCGCCAGAAGCTCCGTTCATATCGATCGTGGGGGAAACTATTTCGTATCAATCACCGGGAAGTAAATTCGTATCGATCTTAAGACTTTCCTCTCATATCAATCATAGGCAACGTCTTCGTATCGGTCAACATACCTAATGCTTTGTATCAATAAAGCAGTTAGTCTTTTGTATCGACCGCTCCAGATCGATACGAATTCCTACCACCTCCTATCGATACGAAGCCGCTCCCTTATTCGATACGAAGTTCTGCTGTATTTGAGCGATACGAACTCCATACACTCAGACTGATACGAATCGCTTTTCTTCGATCAATACGAACGCTGCCTTCATAACCCTCGATACTTCTTCTTCTCCAATCGGCCTGAACTCCATTCACTTTTCCTTCAACTATACTCCGACCCAATTCCGGCCTCGTCATCATATGAATTGGCCATGATTATGGACGAATTGGCTTTAATCTCGAGTCTCATCATTCTAGAAAGGATTATTTCAGTTACTTACCTAATTTAAGCAATCGATTCGAAGGATTAAAGTTTTGTTTGGTTTGAAGGCAGAAGACAGTTTCTTTTTCTCAATCTTTCGATCGATACGAACACAGTCTGTTGAAATGAAGGCAGATGAAAATTTTGGGCTAAGTCAACAATGTATTTATATAGGTATGAAACCAAAGGAAGGAAACGGTTCATCTCACAGTGCTAATAACTAGTAAAACGCAGTATCCCATGCCATCGATACGAATCATACTTCATATCCATCCACCATCGAACTAAAGTCGCAACTGTTCGTAACCATCGACTCAAATCGGTTCAGAGCAAGCTTTTCGTATCCATCAATCCATCGATATGAAATGACAATTTCGTATCCCTCACTTTGAAGACCACCAGGATTCATATCCATCGATACGCAGCGTTTCAGAGGACCACTAATTCGTATTGATGGCCATCGATACGAAATGCCTATTCCCACTTCTCAAATCGATCCAGGAGAGGGTCGATACGAAGGGATACACTAAAACAACCACCCAACGTTGTTACAACTCGAATTTCACATCGATCCAGGAGAGGATCGATACGAAACTCGATCCAAAAAAAAGAGAAACTTGACAACGACCCATGAACGTGCAAACGTGAACAGGAGTCACGTTAACATACATGCATATGACAGACTAACATTCAATTTTCCAAATTTACAGGAGTTGAATGCTCACTTGGTGACAATTACAACAGTGAATAACAAATTGCTAACACTCGACACTCAGTTACAACAATGCACTGCATAATCATTGGCAGTCATCAGTTCAGCATTTATATTACTGAAAATCGATCAAAGGTTACATCTTTTGATGAAAAAGCTACGACTACTCAATGAATCGGACAGAACTTTTCAGACTAAAGATTGCAGCTTTTCAAAGCACATCATGTTCACACAAGACGTACTTTGGGGGGCAAATGTTATCCCGCCTTTTGGCAAGGTCGTGACACCAAGAAATTAACTGGAAACCAAGGACAGTCCGTCGTGAAGATCGGTTATACACAGGTTCACTATGGATACTGGTAAATTTTGTCCGAGTCCGGATCGAGCTACAATTGACAAGGCACGACAAGCAAAGCTATGAAGGCCAACCTTCCAAATTTCAAGTCAATCCGAGTTCGTATGCTCAAGATATGATCGATGAAACTCAAGTGATCACTTTGTTCGTGTCCATCAAACAATCAGAAAAAACCTCCTTCGTATCGATCTTGTTCGAATCCATTAGATGCGCATGGTTTCATATCGATCAGGGGAGCACAAGTTCGTATCAATCCAGAGCAGCGTTCTTCGTATCCATCCAAACTCATACTGCTTCGCATCCATCATCTCCAGCTTGTTTGTATCGATCAATCAACGTCCACTTCGTATCCATCCAGATCCACCCACTTCATATCCATCGATAGTAACACGAGGGTCCATTTCGTATCGATCAAGTTTCAAACATGCTTCGTATCGATCACCCACAGATCAATATGAAATCAACACCTTCCATCGATACGAAGTGGAATGCAAAAGATCGATACGAAGTGGAATGCGCAAAATTGATACGAAGTGAGATGCAGTGGATCGATACGAACAAGGCTAAGCCGGGTCGATACGAACGAGGCGCATCCATAGGAAAGACTCGATCGTTCGGCATGAAAAGTGGATCGATCCAAAAAGTTAGCGCCATGTCAACTAGCAAGCACGTGCTCGAAAGCGATACAAATAGAGCGATGCGAAGTAGATCAATGCGAAGTCGGCAACCTTCAATAAATTGAAACTTGCATCGATCATAACTCGAAATCTACAGGTCCAAATGCCACCAAATTTTCACAGGATCTTGCGTACATCCTCAAGAATGTTCATGATCGATCTTGACTCGATTGGAAGAAATACTAATCGATACGAAATTCGTTCATATCGATCATGGATCGAGTGCAAACGGCATGGAATCAATCGTGCGGGCCCACCCATGTGAGATAAGAGGTCTTTCGAGATTTGAGCGAGATATTTGCAGCCTACGCCTATAAATAGCGACCCTGGACCTACAAAAAAGGGACTTTTGGCTCTTTGACGTCCAGACTCTACCGAAATCGTTATTGTACTCGAATTCTACTGTTGTAACATGTTGTAACCGACAAGCAAAAATCAATAAATTCAATCATTTCATAGTGGACGTAGGCCATACGCCGAACCACTCTAAATCTGTGTGTTTCTATGTAATTTTCTTGCTTATTATTGGCATGTTTGTTAGATTTTCCTCTTTTTCCATTTATATTCTTCATTTTATCTCTTCAAACACATCCGAAGAGTGTTGTGCCCAATTTTGGTACAAACAGTCATGATTCATGAACTAATAATCTTTTAATCGAGAATTGGCACTTCTATATGGATCTTTAGCGGTGATAATTAGCCCTAGTAGTTCAAAAATCTTTCTTTGAAAAATATGTATAGGTTTCTCTTTTTCAATTATTTCTGAAAACCTTGATAATGCTCTTGTTAACAAATTCTGGATCAAAACCATTTCTAAATAATTATCAATGCTAAGCAACATTCTTTCCTAAAGATTTTATAAATCATCCTTGAAATAGATAAATATATGTTTTCCCTGATCCATAGGGTGATTGATTATAATCTTTTTGATTTTTGAAATTTCTTTCCCAAAGATTTGTTTTGCAAAACTTTTTGAATGAAACTGCTTGTTGAAAATAATGTTAGTATATATTACTTTACCTTCATATGATATGTATAATTGCACCACTTTAGGTCTTTCTTAGCAAAAAGAAATGTCTTATTTGCGAGTTTGAAAAGTCATGATTCATGAACCAATATGATTTACGAACAAGAGCACACTTTTATTTAAGAATCCCTTTTAAGGGGGTTTTGAATATTACCTTAGCAGCAATAATACATTCATACAAAATATGGATACTAATGTTTTTGCCAAGTTATATATTATATAGTGTATAATATTATACAGGTATTTAATCGAAGACTGTACAGAATAAAGACTCAAAGAATGGACATGAAGACTCATGAGCATAAAGACCAATATATGAAGATCTTAAGACTATAGTATAGTATATAGAGTTATAGAATATTATTAAAGTCTCTTGTAGCAATCTTTGATCTCTTTTTCTCTTTTTCTTATCTTTTATATTTAAATCAAAATATATTAGTAAAGTATATTGATAAATATTTTATAAAAGTTTTTCAAAGGTTAAAATGTTTATAAACTATGTTTAAACTATTTTACAGAGTATCAAATTATTTTACATGGTATAGGATTTTCAAAACATTTTATAATAAACTAGTTTTCAAATTACACTGGCCTATGTCGACATATAGACAGATGATATGTCGACATATATGCCGCTATTTTGAAATTCAAATTTTGAAAAGAAGTGTATATTCATCGTACCTCTTTACGAATGGACATGCATGTTTATTCTTTATATATATGGGGTTTTCAAATAAATTTTTAACAACTACTTTCTTATTATCTTCTATCCTCTTACCCTGCTAAAATTTCTAATGAAAAATGTATTCAAATCTTCTCAAATTCAACTAGAATCAATTCAATCTTCATTATATTGATTCTCTACTATTTAATCTTTGAATTAAATCAACTCTCTCTCTCTATCAATGAACAAAGTTTTGTCCAAGAAGTTATAGGATCCAGTATAACCAAAGATCAAGAAATTGTCTTTAGGAAAACCATCAAGCTCTTGTTGTATTTGCTTGGGTATGATTGTAGCCATTTAAATCAATTGAGTATGCTTGGTAGCCCGAAATTTTGAATTGGTGTGCTTATAGTCCGTCCAAATCAAGTGGGTGTAACCTGAGCCCCGAAACTTAGGATGGTGTGTTTCGTGGCCTCAGAATTGAGATTGCAGTTGGGATTGCCTTCTACTAGTTGATAGGTTTGCATTTTGAAAAGAAATCTATATAAGAAATTGTACACGACTGGACCTAGGTAACTCTTAACAAGTATAAAAATCCCGATGTGATCTCTCTAATTCTCTACTTTTTACTTTACTAAATTTATACTTATATTTGTTTGCATCTATGATTGTTGATTTTGTATTATTTAACAATAATCTTAAAAGAATTTTAAAAAGATTCATATAAATCAGAAAATACTATTCATCCTCTATAGTGTTTAATCAGCCTTAAGATTCTTAATTTCGCAACCCACGTTTGGTATCAAAGCTCTAGGATTTCAAAAAATCATAATTTTATTTTGAAAGTCTAAATGGCTTGTAATATTTTTTAAAATTTTGTAGAAAAACAATTTTGTGAAACCAATATAATTTTAGAAACTAATTGTTTTGAAAAGTCACTTGATTTCTTGAAAAGGTATGATTTTAAATTACAGGAACAAGTTTGTTATATTGCTAACAAGTTTGTTATAGTGCAAACGGTGAACAGACATTTGAAATCAAATATCACAAATCAAGAATGATAAGTGGATATTGGATAGTGAATGTTCAAGACACGTGACTGGGAATTTAGAGGTCTTGAAAGACATAGTCAATAAAGATGGTGAATCAGTAAACTTTGAAGATAACTCAAAACGATATGTGATTGGCATCGGTAATGTCGGTAACTCTAGAACTCCTATTATTTTTAATGTTTTGCAAGGAATCTAAAACATAACTTGCTTAGTATTAGTCAGTTGTGTGATAATTGTTTTTAAATTAAATTTGAAAAAGATAATTGCCATATCAAAGATAATGAGTCAAGCATTATCTTTGAAGGTATTAGAAAATGTAACATCTATATTTTAAGTAGAAGGTGTCAATGACAATTTATGTCTTTTGGCTGAATCTAATGACCCTTGGATTTGGCATAAAATATTTGGTCATTTGAATTTTAAAACCGTTCTAAAGTTGCTAGATATGAACTTGTTAGGGGTATTCCTAGAATGATTTTTAATGTCTATAATTTATGTGATGCCTGCCAACTGGAAAACTTCGTAAAAGCTCTTTTAAATCTAAAGATATGATTCCTACTTCTCATTCTCTTAACTTCTTCACTTATATCTCTTCGGACCTTCGCAAATACAATCAATAAATCATAATAGATATGTCTTTATAATTGCAGATGATTTTTTTAGATTTACATGGAAAATTTTCTTCAAACTTAAAAGTGATGCTTTCAAAAATTTAAAATTTTTACCAAAAAAATTCAAAATCAAATGTTAACTACAGTTAAAACGATTAGAAGCGATCACAGAGGGGAATTCGAAAATGATCATTTTGAAAAATTTTGTAATAAGAAAGGAATAACTCATAATTTTTCTTTTTTAAAAAAATTCAACAAAATGGAGTAGTAGAACATAAAACAAGAATGTGCTAGAACAATGTTAAATGATAGTGAAATTACCAAAAAAAATTGGGCTGAAGCAGTTTCTACAGCATGTTATATTTTTTTTTTGAAAAAGTTACTTTATAAACAATATATAACACATATACTTCCATGACATGGCTCGTTAAAACCTTGCAATCCCCCTAACCTAGATGAGTGCCTGACGCAGCAGCGGAATTACAAATTGATGATTCTGTGAAGGTAACGATCGATGGAATGGATGATACCGAAATGCCCGAATTCGTTGATCCGAAGATACCGAATTCTAGCTATCCCAAACACGTTGATAGCGCACTATTCCGTGTTTAAAGATCTGCGATTCTTCGACGTTGATCAAGCGCACTTGATTCCGCGAATCGGCTTCTACGATCGTTGATTCGAGCGCACTCGAATGCCGAAAGAGGAGATAGGAGATTACACTCAACTACCAATTTGGCGAAAGCACAAAGCTAACAAAACAAGAGTTTTTATTTCAAATCAACTAAACTATTACAAATGGCACCACCGGCCTATTTATAGAAGTTACAATTCACAACACAAAACTGTACAAAACTTAGGTCGTTTCCGACCTAACAAAGACCAGCGACTTAACAAAGCACACGACCTAACAAAGATCGCGACCTACGACTTATATACAACGACATAAGAAAACACACGACTTACAATATTTACATCTCAACACATTACAACTCATCACGACTTAACACCTGACCGACTTAACAACAAGGCAGCATCTTAGAGAACAGCAGCAATGAGCGACCTAAAAACAAGCGGCATCCAAAGTAGCGACCTAACTCTCCCCGCGACCTAACTTAGGTCGTAGGTCGTTTACATGACCTATCATAGGTCGTAGCTCTTTTTCAGCGACCTTAAATTTAGGTCGTATCTCTTCTTGGCAACCTATCTTCACGCGTCTTATCTTCCAGCGACCTAACATAGGTCGACTCATATCTCCGTGACATAAAGTAGGTCGTAATTCAATCTCGCAACCTAACTTAGGTCGTTCCTTTTCTCTGCGACCTAACATAGATCTTAACTCGTTAGGTCGTAGCACCTTGTTCTTCAACTCGTTAAGTCGTAGCAACCTGTTAGGTCGTTCCAGCGACCTATTTCCCAATTGTAGCTTGCTAGGTCGTTCCAGCGACCTATTCCTTAGCTCGTTAGGTCGTACGCGACTTAAAAACAAGTTAGGTCATTTGCGACCTAAGACTTGGTCATTTTGGGCTGCATCATCCTCCCTAGGTTGAGAAAAATTCGTCCTCGAATTTGCGCCTTCTTCTTCCGCAACAAGTTCATCTCCATGAAACGGTATCAGATGTTTAACATTAAACACGTCAGACGTGTACACATCCTCCGGCAGCTTCAACCTGTAAGCGTTTTCATTGATCTATTTCACAACTGTTACATGACCAATCTTTCGTGCTTTAAGTTTATTGTATGTTCCCACTGGAAAACGATCTTTGGTTAACACAACATAAACCAAATCACCTTCATTAAATTCAACACTCCTTCGCTTCAGTTCTGCAGATCGTTTGTACTTCTCATTCGCCTTTTCCAATCGTTCTTGAACGATTCTATGACACTCTGTCAATCCTTCAACAAAATCAGCAGCTCGCTTGACTGTCCCCTTTGGTTGTGGTATTATCGTTAAATCCAATGGTCCTTATGGCAAACTAGAATATACAACCTGAAATGGGCTGAATCCAGTACTCCGGTTCACTGCATGATTGTGTGCGAACTCTCCTTGACATAACTTCATATCCCAACTCTTCAGATTGTCTTGCACAAGACATCTCAACAAATTCCCCAATGATCTGTTCACGACCTCGGTCTGTCCATCCGTTTGCGGATGATAAGCGCTGCTAAAGTTCAACTTCGTTCCCACCATCTTCCACAAACTTAGCCAAAAATGACTTAGAAATCTAGTATCTTGATCAGAAACAATGGATTCTGGCAAACCATGTAAACGATATATCTCTTTGAAGAATAACTCAGCAACCCGGACGGCATCAACTGTCTTCTTATAAGCGATGAAATGTGCCATCTTTGAAAACCTGTCCACTACAACATATATCGAATCATTTCCCCTTTGAGTTCTTGGTAATCCCAAAACAAAATCCATACTGATATCAACCCATGGTTTAACAGGCACGGGTAACGGCATATACAATCCTGCATTCGTCGCTGTTCCCTTGGAAACTTGGCAAATATGACATCTCTCCACAAACCTTCCAACTTCCCGCTTCATCGATGGCCAAAAATAAGATTGAGAAATCAGTTGTAATGTACGGTCTCTACCCACATGACCTTCCTCGTGCAATTCTTTCACAATCTTCAACCGTAAACTGCAATCCGGTATACATAATCGATTTCCCTTGAACAGAAAACCATCCATCATCATAAACTCATCTGTCTCCCCATTCTTGACTTTATCTACGAACTTCATAAAGTAAGGATCTTCAACAAATAATTCTGGTAGCACATCAAACCCTGTCACTTCGACCTTCATTGTTGTCAACAAATGATTTCTTCTGCTCAATGCATCCGCAACACGATTCGTCACTCCCGATTTGTGTTTCACAACAAACGTAAACTGTTGCAGATATGCAATCCATGATGCATGTCTTGCTGAAATCTTGTCTTGCCCTTGTAAATGCTTCAACGCCTCATGATCAGTGTAAAGAACGAACTCTTTCTGAAATAGATAGTGTCTCCAGTGTTTAATAGCTTGCACAACAGCATAAAATTCCACATCATACGTACTATATCTCATTCTCGCTCCTGATAACTTCTCACTGAAATATGCAATAGAACGTTCCCTCTGACTCAACACCCCTCCAATTCCAACCTTCGACGCGTTAGTGTGTAATTCAAACAACAACTGAAAATCAGGTAATACTAGAATTGGTGTTGTCGTCAACAGTTCCTTGATTCGTTCAAAAGCAACCCCTGCTTCCTTCTTCCATGCAAACTGTTTACCCTTCATACAATCTATAACAGGTGCCATCACACTACTAAAGTGTGGAATAAACCTTCGATAAAATGAAGCCAATCCGTGAAAACTACGAACTTCCGTTATCATCTTGGGTTGTGGCCAATCTCTAATTGCTTCGACTTTACTTTGGTCAACCTGTATTCCTCCTTCCGATACAACATACCCCAGAAATAAAACATTCCTCGCCATAAAAACATATTTCTTTGTAGCCGCATAGAATTGTTCTTCACGAAGAATAATTAACACTTTCTTCAAATGCTGAACATGCTCCTCCGTACTAGCACTGTAGATCAGAAAATCATCAAAGTAAACCACCACGAACTTCCCAATGTACGGCCTGAAAATTTGATTCATCACCCTCATGAATGTACTTGGTGCATTCGATAGACCAAATGGCATGACCAGCCATTCATACAATCCTTCCCTTGTCTTGAATGTCGTCTTCCACTCATCTCCTGGTCTAATTCGAATTTGATGATAATCACTTTTAAGATCAATCTTCGAAAAGATTACAGACCCACTGATTTGATCTAACAGATCATCAAGCCTCGGCATTGGAAATCTGTATCTGACAGTTATCTTATTCAGTGCCCTGCTATCCGTACACATTCTCCATGAACCATCCTTCTTCGGTACGAGTAATGCTGGAACAGCACACGGACTCAAACTCTCCTGTATTCGCCCCTGTTCAAGCAAATCCTCTACCTGCCTACGCAACTCTTCATGTTCTTTCGGACTCATTCTATAGTGTGGTTTATGTGGCAACACAGCACCTGGAACAAGATCTATCTGGTGTTGTATATCCCTCAATGGTGGTAACTCCGTTGGTAGCTCTTCAGGAAATACATCGGTAAATTCTTCCAGTACTGGTTTTACTTCTTCAGGTATCTCAATCACTTCACTGTTCTCTCGTCCAATCAATAAAAACACTTCTGGCTCCTCTTCAACTTCTTTAACAAACTCCTTCAAGGTTAATAAAGTTTTCAGTTCTTCAATCTCCTCCAGTTTGTTTTCTTCTTGTGGTCGCTTCTTTGGAACTAGAGTAATCTTTGTGCCTTCAAACATAAACTGTAACTGTTGGTACGCCCATCATGTTGCACCGCCCTATCATACTGCCATGGTCTTCCCAGCAACAAATGACAGACATCCATATCTACTACATCGCACCAGATTTCGTCTTTGTATTTCTTTCCTATTGAGAAATTCACACAAGCCCTTCGTCCAACCTTCACCTCCCCGCCTTTTCTCAACCAAGCCAACTTGTACGGTTTCAGATGTTTCTCAGTCTTCAATGCCAACTTCCTCACAGCTTCCAGTATCAATAACAAATTTGCAAACTTTCCCCAGAATAGTACATGTCGACTGGAAAATATTGCTCCTCAACCAACTACAATCCTCCTCTTGCTTTGGTGTCAAACAAGACCTCCTCATCATCAGATTACAACCTTCGTCTCCCGACACTTCTTCTTCCCCCTCATCAGGTGGTGAATTGGAACATTCAGCTTCCTCGTCCTCATCCTCATCCTCCACTATCATAGCTCGTTTCTTCGGCTTTGGACATTCATTACTTTTGTGGCCCATTTCTTGGCAATTATAACACTTGAAACCATTATTGACTTTCGTCTTCCCAACCTCATTCACAACTGGTTTTGCCACAGCTTTTGAAACATTAGAACTTCCAGTAACACCCTTCACTGGATTGTTGGAATTCGTAAACACACCGCCTCCTCGCCTTCCCTGTTTCTCCCAAGCCAACGCCTTTTAGTGTGCTTCCGCTACAGATCTGGGATCAAACATGTTAACCATATCTTGAATCTGCATTCGCAACCCCCCAACAAATCTAGCTGTCAATTGTTCCTCTGTCTCCATAATATCATTCCTTGCAATCAGTTGATAAAATTCGTCAGCATAGTCATTCACAGATTTCGTCCCCTGTCTCAAGTTTTGCAACCTCTAATACATAAGCGACTGATAGTTATAAGGTAAGAATGTAGCTTTCATCAGTTTCTTCATCTTATCCCAAGATTCAATCTTTGACTTCCCCATTCTCCCTCGTGTTAGTTTAGTCTGATGCCACCATGCCATAGCTCTACCCCTCAGCCTTGTAGCAACCAACTTCACTCTACGTTATTCTGGAACTTCCTTGAAGTCAAAAATCTCCTCCACATTAGACAACCAATCTAAAAACTCCTCAGCTTGCATACCACCCTTGAACTCCGGTATTTCCGTCTTCATCCCAGACTCCCACTTGTGATCATACTCCGATTGATTTCTTCCTTGGCCTCGCCCATGAACACTACCTCCATCAAACTCCTCTTCAAAATCAGATGTATAACGATGTCGATTCTGACCACCAACATCTCTACTACCCTCACTCCTTCCACCAACATTTCTTCTACTTTCTCAGCTCACACTTCTATGGTCATTATCATTACTTCTCTCTCGATTGGAATGTGGTGACACTCTACTTCTCCCATGGTTAGATTGAGGTGAAACCCTTCTCTGATTTTGATTCATCTCCAACATCATCTTCTCTAGTCGACCAATTCCTTCATTAAGCTTCTCACTAAAATTTTCGTTTTCTTTGTTCCATTTCATCAGCTTCTTCTCTTCTATACAAAGCTTCAACGTTTTGATGACGATTGGCTCTTCTTGGTAGCATTGTCAAACTTCACAAACACTTCAACAAACTCAAATTTCGAAACTTCAAAAACTTCAACTCAATTAGCTCGCTTCAATGTGAAACGACCTAACTCGTTTGCCCTTCAATTCACTTGCTCGGTTTGAACAGAACGCGACTTACTTAGCTCGCGCAACTTCTCCCGTTAGCTCGGCAACAATAGTTTGCGACCTAACTCAGCTCGACCGACCTAACTTGGCTCGGTACTTCACTAACTCGCACGTCCACTTCAACACTTCAAACTCCTTGGGGCGCAAGCTTCCCGCGCAAAGTCAAACACTTTTCCAACTTTCGATCTAAAATGATATGGATCAAAATCTCCAACATTGTTGCAAATTATGATGAACATGATGAACAACTACTTCTCAAAATGATGCAAAATTTCAATCCCCAACACTTCGATTTCAACTCGGCTTTGCTTGATGTAGCTTGGCCTCTCTAACTCTTCAAACTTCTTCAAATAAATCGGCTCCAAGACTCGATTTAGCTATGATTGGCTAAAACAAGCTCTGATACCAAAATGACGCAGCAGCGGAATTACAAATTGTTGATTCTGTGAAGGTAATGATCGATGGAATGGATGATACCGAAATGCCCGAATTCGTTGATCCGAAGATACCGAATTCTAGCTATCCCAAACACATTGATAGCGCACTATTCCGTGTTTAAAGATATGCGATTCTTCGACGTTGATCACGCGCACTTGATTCCGCGAATCGGCTTCTACGATCGTTGATTCGAGCGCACTCGAATGCCGAAAGAAGAGATAGGAGATTACACTCAACTACCAATTTGGCGAAAGCACAAAGCTAACAAAACAAGAGTTTTTATTTCAAATCAACTAAACTATTACAAATGGCACCACTGGCCTATTTATAGAAGTTACAATTCACAACACAAAACTGTACAACACTTAGGTCGTTTCCGACCTAACAAAGACCAGCGACTTAACAAAGCACACGACCTAACAAAGATCGCGACCTACGACTTATATACAACGACATAATAAAACACACGACTTACAATATTTACATCTCAACACATTACAACCCATCACGACTTAACACCTGACCGACTTAACAACAAGGCAGCATCTTAGAGAACAGCAGCAATGAGCGACCTAAAAACTAGCGGCATCCAAAGTAGCAACCTAACTCTCCCCACGATCTAACTTAGGTCGTAGGTCGTTTACGCGACCTATCATAGGTCGTAGCTCTTTTTCAGCGACCTTAAATTTAGGTCGTATCTCTTCTTGGCGACCTATCTTCACGCGTCTTATCTTCCAGCGACCTAACATATGTCGACTCATATCTCCGCGACATAAAGTAGGTCGTAATTCAATCTCGCGACCTAACTTAGGTCGTTCCTTTTCTCTGCGACCTAACATAGATCTTAACTCGTTAGGTCGTAGCACCTTGTTCTTCAACTCATTAAGTCGTAGCAACCTGTTAGGTCGTTCCAGCGACCTATTTCCCAGTTGTAGCTTGCTAGGTCGTTCCAGCGACCTATTCCTTAGCTCGTTAGGTCGACCTAAGACTTGGTCATTTTGGGCTGCATCAGTGCCTTCCCTGGAAAAAGAGTACATATCATTTCCATATATTAATAACACAACTGGTTTGAGCCTGAACCAAATCATCAAATAGATGGAGCAGTAAACAAAGGGAAATTACACTCAAAACCATCCGCTTGATCAATTTAGATCAGCTAGCAAAACAGAAAAAGAAAACAAATAATACAGCAATCACGTGCATCACAAAAAACACATGAATCAAGACCAAATGCCACGTTATGTCTACGGCAGGAGAGAGAAGATAATCACTTTACCAAAATTAAATCTAAGAAATGGCAAGGCCATCGAAACTAAAAATGGCGGACCCATCTAAACTAAAAATGGCGAAAACGGTTGAATCCAGTAAGGTCGAAGCAACTAAACTAGATTGTGATGGGATATAGCACAAAAGTCAAGGAGGCTGATGAGTAGCTCTTGGGTCTGTCGCAATTTGGAAGTCGGCCAAGATAAGTTTTATCTCTTGATCTAAATTTTGAGATTTAATCAGTTCTATATAAGAAGCTTGCAATCTTGAAGTAAAAGATTAAATCACACTTTATTCGGCATTCCAATGCCTTTGAATACACGATTATTACGTTTACACCAGATATTCCATATAAGAGTAGTAAAAGTAATGTTAATGATCTGGTTGTAAAGTGAGTTGCTTTTCTAATTTTGGCTAAAGTCTTCCAAAATTTGAGAAATATCATGGTTATTCCTGTGGTTAATCTGTAAAATTCTCATAACCTCATCCAGTGAATTCCTTGAGTAGCTTCAATTAAAGAAAAGGTGATCCCTATCTTCAACATGATTTAAACATAACACACATGTTTTACCTATAGTGGTATTCCATTTACTGACTTTCTTTTTCGTATTTAATTTGTCAACTTTAGTCATCAGAGCACAAATGACATCTTTGGGGCACAACCTTTGTCCCATATGATTTTTGTCCAATTTAAAACAGCTTGCTTGCATCTTATATAATCCCATGCTGATTTCAAAGTGAATAATCCATTGCAGTTTGGAATCCAGTACCAGTAATCATGATGCATTTGCGTGTGAATAGCTAAGTTTTGAATAGATTAATGCATTTGTGTAGGAACATACTACATATAATTATTCCACTAATTTCCAGATATTAAACTAGATACATTCTTATTACAACCACCAGTCATTGACATTGTGTTCCACACAAATCTATCTATCAATGAGGTACCATTAATCCATGGGTCGAACCAAATGTTGGTGTTGACACCATTAACTATTTTTATATCAATAAGTCCTTTACACCAATGTCTGGCTCATAGAATAGATTTCCAAGTATATGAATTATTGTTATCTATAGTGGCAGTCCAAAAATTAACATTGCTATAATACTTGTTGTGCATCCATTTAGCACAAAGGGACTCCATTTGAATATATGTCCATAACAGTTTTGATGCCACTGTTATAGCAAGTTCATAAATTCTTCTAATTCCAAATCCTCCCTCACTTATTGTTTTTCACACATCATCCCAACACATTTTGTGAGCCTTGGATGTCCATAAAAAATTAGCACATAATGAATTGGTTCTCTGAATGATTGACACAGGAAATTGTGTGATTTGTAGCCAGAATTGAATCATGGGAAAAAAGACTATTTTAATAAGTTCAGCTCTGCCACTAATATTAAGAAACCTACTATGCTAGTGACTGAACTTCTTATTAATTTTATCAATTAACCAGCCAAAATCCCTAGTTTTTAAAATGTTGTTGGATAAAGGGATGCCCAAATACATTATTGGCAGATTTACAGTATTGAAATTAAGAAATTTTGTAATTTGAAGTTTATTAGCAGCACCATTACTAAAAACAGTGTGGATTTATTAGCATTAAATTCCAGGCCAGTGACATCTTTCAGTTCTTGTAAAATAAGTTTAATGCTTTCAGTAGTCTTCATTGTAGCTTTTGCCAAAATAAGAATATCATCTGCATATATTAAGTGTGTGATCACTGGTTCGGTGTTAAATATGGGAATAAAGTTACCTTTCAAGTATTCCACATCGATGTTTATTGTAAGAAATTCCATGACAATAGAAAATACATATGGCGAAAGGGGATCCCCTTGTCTTAGACCTCTCGAGCTATTAATAAATCCATAGGGAGATCCATCAATTAAAACCGAAAACAAAGGAATATAAATGCATTCATATATAAGGTCAGTAAATAACACCGAAAAGCCCATACAAATCAGCATATAATGAATAAATTCTCTACTAACTTTGTCATAAGCCTTATGTAAATCAATTTTTCAAGCATATATTGTTAGAAATTTTCCTATTGAAGCCTCTTATCATTTTATATGCCAGCAGGGAGTTCTCTGAAATAACTCTACCAGGAATGAAAGTGTTCTGATTATATGATATCAGATCATTCATATAGTCTTTCATTCTATTACACAAAAGGTTGGCTAATATTTTATACGAGACATTGCATAAAGAAATCGATCTAAAATCTATCATATCAATTGCATCTGGTTTTTTAGGGATAAGGCAGATAAAAGTATGATTGATTTCTTTAATAATTTTCCCAGATTGGAGAATACCATTCATTGCATTCCAAATATCAAATTTAATTTGTTCCCAATGAACTTTATAAAATTTGGAATTGATACCATCTGGTCTAGGCGAGCTATTATAATTAATCTGGAAAACAGCTTCTTCAATCTCTTCTAACTGAAATGGTATACACAAATTGTGTTTAGCATTTTCAAAACGGATTTTCTTGCATGTTATGCCTGGAAATTGGTTTGCGGCTTGAGATGATGAAAAAAGATTAGAAAAATAACTAACAGCTACTTGCGCAGTTTTTTCTGATGTTGATGACTAAGAACAATTGGCATTTAAAATGAAACTACTCCTTCGTTTAGGCTTGAGAGAATTTATTTTGCTAAAAAACAATTCTGTTGGTTTATCCCCTTTAGTAAACCAGTTGATTTTCATTCTCTGCTCATTTCCTACTACTATTAATCTTATCATAAATTGTATTTGCACATATTTAGCAGTATACTGATTCAGAAGGCTGTCATTAGAAGGATTACGCACTAGCTGATTATACTCTTCATTTGTCTCATCCTTTAGCTTATCCACAACATTATATATGTTGCTTTTAGTATATTCCCATTTTTTCAGTGCAGTCTTAACAGCTTTTATCTTGCATAACAGCATATGAAGTGGATTACTCGAATACTCTTGCATCAAAGCTTCGTGAATAGAGGAATGGTAGCCCTTTTAGAGATGCCAAGAGTTATTATACATAAAAGGTAATCTATTCATCATTTTACACTGTAATAAGAGATTAATCGAAATAGGAGTATGATCACTCAGAGAGTGATTTCCAAAATTTATCCCAAAGTGATTGAATTTGTCTAACCATAAACTGTTAACAAAAACTCGATCTATCTTGCTATGAATAGAAAACCCGGGACCACCTCTCCAAGTAAAAAAGTTACCTGTAAACTCTGGTTCAATCAGTTTAGAGGTAGATATGCAGTCTATAAATTCTTGTTCACCCATCGAGCTGTAGCAACCATTATTAATTCTATCAGTAGGGGATAGAATAGTATTGAAGTCTCCCGCCACAATTCATGGTAGGTTAATACGCTTGGATTGATCTAAAATGTAATCCCATAAGTATTTTCACTTCACCTCTTCATTGAAAGCGTACACCATCGTGCACATAACACTTATACCACTTACATTATGAAGAATGCAGGTAATATATTTGCCATTAGTGTGAGAAATGATATTCGACCAGTGCATCGAATCCCATATAATCAATATACAACTTTTTTGATCATTAGATATATTATGAGAGAATTTACAATTATTAGAAATTTTGGCCATAAATATGTCAATATTATTTGTAGACAATTTATTCTCTAGAATACTGATAAATGAGAACCTGTTACTATTCAAACAATTCAGAATTTCTAACTGTTTGGCAGGGGCATTCAATCCCCTTATGTTCCAAAAAAGGAACTGCTACTATTTAATAATTTCAGGGCTGCTACTGCCTTTAGGGGTAGTAGCTGTCCTCGATATCTTCGCTTTTTTTGTTTTTTTTTGTTTTTGCCTTTTAACCGAGTGACTAAGTTAATCCAGGTAGGATTTTCAATAACATCAGAGCTAGGAGAGGCTTTGAATTCGAATGGAGTTTCCTCAGACCTTGTTTTGCGAGTTGTTCTTGTTCTAGAGTTTAACAGAGACTCAGAAATTTGGCCTTCACTTTCAGGGATCACGGTGGGTCCGAAGGAGCCTCAGTCATCTTGATTACATCATAAATAATTTCCTTTGTATTATTATTTGATGACTGTAAATTACTAACCAAAACTGAATCTGTGACTGTCTGTTTCAAGTTTGTATTAATAGTCGAGTTTGAAACATTCGACTGGACATTATGGAATGTATCAGTAATAAATTCTTCTATATTCTTAATACTGTCCTTATTTGCATTAATGATAATACTATTTCCCAGTACTGGAGTGTCAGGATTTAGTGGAATATCTGAACTGGATGTTGATAGATTTTCATTATTGTCTTTGGGCAACCAGACTTTAGTGAACTGGCAATGAATTTCAGCATGTCCAAAACTAGAACAATTTCGGCAAATATTAGGCTTCCATTCATACATAACTTCTTGCCAAATAATTTCATCCTTCTCAGTTATAATGGGAATTTTATTTGGAAATTTGAAGGAGTTATTAACTTCTATTAACACTCCAGCATAGGCAATTTTGATGATACCTTCAGTAAATTAATCCAATCTGATAGGGGATCCTAGCACTGAGGCAATACGACTAATCCCGTCTTCCGTCCAATAATCAAGAGGTAGGTAGGAAAGTGAATCCAAATCAGGATGGAATGAAGTAGTTCTTTGTTGAGCTGCATACCAAGCGACCATCTCTTCGTCATTATCAACTTCTTGTTGTAAAAACAGGGTCCTCCTTCCAGAATTTTGTCACAATCTTGTATTTTGTTGAATTTAATAACATAGAATCCATTTTCCTTAGAGTGGATCAAAAATTCATCATCTAGCTTCCATACTCTATTAATATAGTCTTTGAAATATGGATAATATGGCTTAGGACCTACCACATAGATTACAATGGCATTATCCCACTGTTTTCTAGCATCCTGGACAACCTCAATGGACATTTTAGCACATTGCATAGAATTAAATTCACGGGGATGATAGAATTTTAACGGGATAGAGACAGGAATATCGTTACCCTTGACAACCTCATTCCATGCTCGACTGGAAGAGGTGGTGAAATCCACTTGTTGCTAGCAGATTTGTTAACATATAGATTGGGGCATTCAGACTAATTGTTAGAATTGATAATATTCTGGTGAGCGTTATGTAGTGGTGGTGGTCTATAGGTTTGATTCTGCACGTGAGATGTAGAATTGGTTATCTTAGTATGTTGCAAAAACTTAGCCTATCATTTCCATTTATGTGAGGTGATTGGGGTGAAACCATCAGCAGTAGCAACGTTAAGGTCAGGAGGAGACATATGGGAAAAGCCTGGTGGAGCATCTGTAAGGGGAGTGGGCGGATCTGGAGGAGGGGAAGCCTGACGGCTACCAGCGTTGGACTGAGACATCACGGGGGATAGAGTAAGGGGATTGCGAAGCCAAGAGGGGTGGAGACAGGTGAAAATGGCGAACAAAAATTTATGAAAAGAGTAGGCAGCGGCTGCTCAGTTCGACTTAGCATGTTATATTTTAAATAGAAATTTAATGAGACCTTTGATTAAGAAAACTCCTTAAGAATTACTTTATAATAATAAGCCTAAAGTATCTTATTTTTGAATTTTTGATGGTAAATTTTTTACATTAAATACAAAGGATAATTTAGATAAATTTGATGCTAAATCAGATAAAGGTATTTTTATTAGTTTTTCAAATAGAAGTAAAGCTTATAGAGTTTTTAACACCAGAACTAACACTATTGAAGTAACATTACATGTTTTATTTGACAAAAATTTTAAAATCAATAATACTAGTTTTGATGAAGAAGAAAATGCTGATAAAGCTAATGAAATAGCTAGTGATGAAAATAATAACAATTCCAAAAATTTACATCCAAATAAAAGAACAAATTTTTTAAAATATCACCTTATAGACAGTATTCTAGGAAATATAAAATCAATTAAATAAAATGAGTAATGTTTCTTTTATCTCATTTGTTGAAACCAAAATCCAAAAGAAACATCATTAGATGATTCTTGGATACTAGTTATGCAATAAGAACTAAATCAATTTACTAGAAATGATGTTTGAAAATTAGTCTCAAGACCTGAAGATAAGTCTGTAATAGGAATTAAATGGGTATATAGAAATAAAATGATTGAACAAAGAGATGTTATTAGAAATAAAGCTTGATTAGTTGCTCAAGGTTATAGTCAAGAAGAAGGTATAGGTTTTGATGGAACTTTGTTCCTCTAGCTATATTAGAAGCTATTAGAATTTTAATCGCTTTTGCAAATCATAATACTTCAAATTATTTCAAATTGATGTCAAAAGTGTCGTTTTAAAATTATTTATTAAAGAAGATGTCTATGTAAAAAACCTTATTTTTGAAGTTGAAAACTGCCTAATCACATTTATAAATTAAAGAAAGCGTTATATAGTCCAAAACAAGCTCCTAGAGCATGGTATGATAGATTACAATCCTATTTATTACAATCTAATTTTGAAATAGGAAAAGTAGATAGTATTCCATTTATTAAAATAAATAATAATGATATAAATGTAGACGATATTATTTTTTGATTAACAGTAAAACAATTAAATAAGGAATTTTTAGACAAAATGACCAATGAATTTGAAATGGGTCATATGGGAGAACTAACATTCTTTTTAGGATTACAAATAAGGCAACTAAATAATGGAAATTTTATATGCCAAAATGCTAAAGACTTAATTAAGAAATATTGGATGTCAAACACTGGTAGTAAGCCAACTGTCATGGAAACTAATGAGAAATTAAATAAGGAAGAAAACTCAAAAGATGTAGATCAAAAATTATACAAAGGTATGATAGGATCGTTATTCTATATAACTGCTAGTGGACCAGATATAATGTATAGTGTTTGTCTATATACAAGGTATCAATCTCAATCTAATGAAACTCATCTAAAATCAGTAAAGAGAATATTAAGATATGTAAACAATACCTTAGACAGTGGACTTTTTATCCATAAGAAGATTCTTTCGATTTAATTTCATATAGTGATGCTGACTATGTTGGTTGCAAATCAGATCGAAAAAGCACAAGTGGAACTTGTCACTTTTTTAGGACACTCTTTGGTTTACTAGTTTACCAAAAAGCGAAATTATGTATCTTTATCCACAACATAAGCAGAATATATTTCGGCTGCATTAGCATTTTCATAGGTTATTTATATGCAACAAAACTTAAAATATTTTGGTTTAAATTTTACCAAATCACCAATATACTATGATAATACTAGTGCAATAAATCTATCTGAAAATCTAACACATCATTCTAGAGTCAAATACATAGATATGAGACATTATTTTTTTAGAGATAATGTAAATAAAGAAAAAAATTCACTCGAATTTATAAATACTAGAAATCAAATAACTGATATTTTAACAAAACTGTTAACTCAAACATCATTTATAAAGCATGCGAAAGAGTTAGGAATATGTTCTTTCCCTGAAATATAAATATAATATAATATAAAAAATACATATTTAAAAGAAAAATAAAATGTCAAAATTGCACTACATATGTCGACATACCTCCTCCATATATGTCAACATATATTGGTAATTTAAGAAAACAAATTTCCCTCCTAAATTCAAAATTCCAAATGCAACTATATAACCACCTAATTTCAAATTTAAACATGTTTCTCTATCTACTCTATTCTACAAATTTTAAATAAAAATTAACTAATGGCATCCTCGAGTTCCTAAACCCCCAAGAGAAGGGAATGCACCCATTTCCTTCCAAACTCCCACTCAAGGCCCCCTCCAGAGCAATCACCATGGCTAAAGTAACTAAAATTGAGGATGATATGAAGTATCTACTGCATATGCTTTCTGTAATAGAAGTTGTTCGACTACACCTCCGAGAAGAACAAGAGGAACAAGGCGAATTCTACGATCTCCAGAAATACCTATTGGATAATTCAACAAATCCAATAGTAATCGAAGAAGATACCCCTACTCTTGTCATTCACAATCCAGTTAATAATTAGGAACAGGAAGAAGAAGAGGAAGAAGACGATGATGAAGTTACATGCGTTGGCAAAGTATGCTTCGATTGAGATGGAATTCCCATCAAAAAAGGGGGAACTTTTGTCTTCACTATTCTTTCTATCATGTCCATAAGTCCCCCATAATCAAGAGAAAACCGTAGACTTAAGTAAACAAAGTTTGGTTTGTTAGGATTTGAATTGATTTGGGTGTGTTTCCTGGAGATTTGACCAGGAAACTAAGTACTCGGCATCCAGGAGTGCTCGGCATCCAGGAGTGCTCGGCACCCAGGCGTACTCGGCATCCAGGAGTACTCGGCACCCAGGCGTACTCGGCATCCACGTAGCGCACGACATTGGCAAGTGTTCGGCGTCCAAGGAGCGCTCGGCATCCAGGAGTACTCGGCACCCAGGCGTACTCGGAATCCATGTAGCGCTCGGCATTGGCAAGCGTTCGGTGTCCAAGGAGCACTCGGCATCCAGGAGTACTCAGCATCCAGGAGTACTCGGCATCAAGGAGTGCTCGACATCAAGGAGCGCTCGGCATCCAGGAGCGCTCGGCATCCAGGAGCGCTCGGCATCCAGGAGCGCTCGGCATCCAGGAGCGCTCGGCATCCAGGAGCGCTCGGCATCCAGGAGCGCTCGGCATCAAGGAGTACTCGGCATCCAGGGGTACTCGGCATCCAGGAGTACTCGGCACCCAGGAGTGGTCGGCTTCCAGGTTCGTCCGGCATCCAAAGATTGATCGGCATTCATCTAACCTCGGTCAACTTCAATCATTGCTCGGCATACACTCCCCACTCGGCACCTCACTTCTGTTCGGCAAGAAGATTGTTCGGCATTCCTCCCAGTTTGTCCGGGTACAATTATTGCTCGGCCCACTCTTCCCATATAACAAGCATCGTTCGGCATGAGGAAGATGGTTCAGCATCTGACCGTTCGGCCTGTTTGGTTCGGCATATAGGGACCAGTCCATCTGGACCGAGTTATTCAGCTACCAGGCCTACCAGAGAAGTCCAACCCACCTTTGTCTATAAATAGAGAGGCAGGGGCACAATGAAATGGACCTTTTTTCGGGAACACTGGGGAGACTCTGCCGCTTTCAAGACTCATCCTCTTTACTTAGCAATTGTATTCAAGTATTTGATCTACAGATTGTATCTATAATCAATCATTAAGAAAAGCAATAAAGTATAACCTCAAAGTGGACGTAGGCAATTACGCTGAACCACTATAAATCCGATGTTCTTACTTTCTGCATTCAAATTAGCATATTCTTCCTTGTTTAATTTAACTTCATCACTTATATCTCTACACAATCTTTCTCAACGAGGTTAGTGACCAATTTTGGTGCTAACACTTTGGTGCTTTCACTGAGAATTGAATTCTCAGACCTCAAGGTTCTGCTTTGAAGCTACTGGATTGAACAAATCCCCCAGAGAAGATCTGACTCATTGACTCATTGATAGGACGTCCGTTGATTCTACTCAGAGTTCATACCAATAACTCTACAATGGCGAGACCACGTACCAGGTCAGCTTCTCATAATGCGGACGCCACGAGACTGCTAGTGTGCAATAAGTAGGACCTAGCAATCAGCAAGCAATTCCAGGTGCAGGGACTACCGCCCAGGACCAAATGCCGGTTGTCACCAGAATAGAGTTCAACGACTTGATGAGAGAACTCAGGGAAAGCAGGAGACAACTAGGAGAGCAGATGCAAGCTAACGCCAACCTCATGGCACAACTCGCTCAACAACAACACCTGAATGCTGGGGGCAATCTCGCTCCATATTCCTCATCCGACAGCTCAACTTCATCCGATGAACCTCCCAGGCGTAGACGCCGTAAGACTGAAACTGCGCGGGCAGGTGCTGTTGTCCGAACAACTGGAGACCGTGACCAAGCCGGAGCTGGAAACTTAGGAACTGGAGTGCAGGTGGAGGCTGGAGGCCCAAACCATCTAAACGCTAACGATGTCGAACCTCAAGATGCACGCTTGGCAGATCATCACCAGAGGAGGCATCAACATGATCAGTCACGTAGAACAGACTCTAACCTTCCACCTTCCATACAAACACCAGATCTGACAGCCATGGTCAGACAATTGATGAAAGAGAATCAAGGCTTATCGAATGATGATTGGGGATTGTCAAGAAGTCATACTCCGTTCACAGACATTGTACTACAGGCAGCGTACCCCAGAAAGTTTAGTATGCCAACTATCCCGGCATATGAAGGAAAGACTGATCCCAGACAGCATGTCATGAGGTACGAGTGGATGATGGATTCGGCTAGAGCAAATGATGCAACCAAGTGTAGATGCTTTCCAATTACTCTATCTGGTATCGCTACTATGTGGTTCACCCGACTCCCTCCGCGGTCCGTATCCAGTTTCGAGGAGTAGGCGAAGAAGTTTATAGAACAGTTTAGGATACACACTACTCGTCCAAAGGACGTGATGTCTCTATCAAGTGTAATCCAAACTCCTGGCGAGTCATTGAAGGAGTATTTACAAAGATTCCATGTTGCGGCGACTGAAGTCAGTAATCCCAATGATCACGCAATTTTAATGGCTGTGATGTGAGGTGTGGATCCGGATTCTGAGTTTGGAGACTGGCTGGCAAAAAAACCTCCGACTACGCTAGAGCGTTTTTACTCAAAGGCACATCGGTTCATAAGAAGAGAGGAAGCCAGGTGGGTAAGGCGAGATAAGGCACCGGGACCTGTCCAGGAATCCGTGAAAAGCAACATTGCTGTGAAGCAGTCCGGAGACAACTCGGGAAAAGTCCAAGTCAATGTCCAGAACAAGCCCGGGCAGCCTAAGGAAGCCGAAGGAAGAAGTCAAGGGAAGAAGAGAGAAGCGGGGAAGTGGAAGCCTAGAATTCCAAGCTACAACGAGTATACCCCGCTGAATGTGTCTCTTGAGAACATTTACCTATCGACCTGCAATACCTTTCAGTATAGAAAGCCACGTCCAAAAGAGTCAACCGAGGAACAGAAGCGGACTGGGAAATACTGCCGCTTCCATGAGACTTATGGGCACAATACGGAAGAGTGCAGACACCTACACGACGCTATAGAGAAGTTGATCTGGCAGAAAAAGTTACAGGAGTTTGTGAAAGATCCACAGGAAGGAGGACAGGGAACGTCTAACCCAGGTCGTGCACCAGCTCTGCGTCATCCCGAGGAGCCTGCCCGGACTGTGGGTAGATTAGTCATAAACACGATCATCGGCGGGCCTCACCCCGCGGATAAGAATTGGCAAGAGATGGAGCGGTATGCTAGTTCCCTGAAGCATGCAGATTTCGAGTGTTGTTCCAACGTAGAGGACGGGACCCCTGCTAAGCAGCTGCACGTGATGATAGACGATATAGTGTTCAGAAACAGAGATGCTGACCAAGTGGAGGCTCCAACCATTGACCTGATGGTCATATCTGCGACAATCGGACCGACTTATGTGAAAAGAATCTTGATTGATTGTGGAAGTTCTATCAACATCATATTCAAGAAGGCTTATGACCAGATGAAGATGGAAACGAAGGATTTGAAACCATTTAAAGCTCGTATACATGGCTTTAATGGCGCAGCGACCGATGCAGTGGGGTATGTTGAGTTACCAGTTGAACTGGGACCAGGCGAACGTCGGAGGGTGCGAATCCTACCCTTCGTAGTTTTGGATGTGGATTCTCCTTACAATGTGTTCTTGGGCCGACCGGCCCTGGCTGAGTTTAGGGCAGCATTAGCCCCGTGGTGCTTAACTTTGAAGTTCCCAACTGACAAAGGAGTAGGTGTTGTGCATGGCGACCAGGCGACTGGTCGTGCCTGTTATGTGGCTGAGCTCCGAGAGGCCCATCGGAGGGAGAAAGGAAAGGTTATGGACAATCCCGTCCGCATCCTTAATATTAATAATTGACAAGTAGTGCCCGAGCCCTGGCTCGGGCATAATTCTTGGATCTTCAGAGACATAGATCCGAGAGACCACGATGAGAAACCCAGGGAAGAAAAGGCCGCGCCGGCTGAATTAATAGTTGACATTTCAGTCAGCCGAGATGACCCATCGCGAGTACTGAAGATCGGTTCACAACTCGGCCCCGCAATGACTGAAGACCTTAGTTATTTCCTCCGGGCGAATCTTGATGTTTTCGCCTGGACACATTCTGATATGTGCGGGATTTCTCCTGCCATTACGAGTCATATGTTGAACATAGACCCGAAATACGTCCTGGTTAAACAAAAGAGGAGAGGAATGGACCCAGAGAGGTCCGCTGCTCTCAAAGAGGAGGTGGACAAACTCAAAGCCAATGGGTTCGTCCGCGATGCCCTCTACCCTGAATCGGTATCGAACCCCGTGCTGGTGAAAAAGGCGAATGAGAAATGGAGAACTTGCGTAGACTATTCCGATTTGAACAAGGCATGCCCCAAGGACAGTTTCATGTTGCCTAGGATTGATCAGTTGGTCGACTCCACTATAGGACACGAGCTGTTATCATTCATGGATGAATACTCAGGCTACAATCAAATCCCGATGCATATTCTGGACCAAGAACACACCAGTTTCATCACAGACGTCGGGCTATATTGCTATGTAGTAATGCCTTTCGGATTGAAAAACGCGGGAGCGACTTATCAGCGTTTAGTGAATCGAATGTTCAAAGACCAACTTGGTAGAATGATGGAAGTCTATGTGGATGACATGCTCGTGAAGTCATGACAGTCAAACGACCACATTCGAGACTTAGTAGAGATGTTCGATATACTCAAATATTATGGGATGAAGATCAACCCTCTGAAGTGTTCCTTCGGCGTTGCGTCGGGGAAGTTTTTGGGATTTATTGTTAACGCATGGTGAATTGAAGCTAACCCAGAAAAGATTCAAGCTATTCGAGATGTGCAAATTCCCAGAACTATAAAACAGGTGCAAAGCTTGAATGGGAAAGTGGCTGCGCTGAGTCGATTCATATCCAGAGCTACGGACAAGTGCATTCCTTTCTTTGATATAATAAAGAAAGGGAAGAGGAATTTCGAATGGACATCTAACTGTGAGGAAGCATTCCGAGATCCGGTGAGGCATCTGGAGAGTCCTCCAGTGCTATCAAAGCCAGTAGACCACGAGATGCTATACGTATACTTGGCCGTATCCCCACATGCTATAAGTGCGGCTTTGGTCTGCGAGGAGGACCGAGTCCAAAAGCCGGTGTATTACGTTAGTAAACGCTTAACGGGGGCAGAAATAAATTACCCTAAAATTGAGAAATTGGCCTATTGCTTGGTAATTATGTCACGAAAGCTGCGCCAATACTTTCAAGCACACTCAGTCAGTGTCTATACCGATCAGCCCCTAAGGCAGGTACTCCAACGACCAGAAACTTCTAGGAGATTGTTAAAATGGAATATCGAGTTGAGCCAGTTCGACATTACCTACTTGCCACGAAGAACCATACAAGGGCAAGCATTAGCTGATTTCATCGCTGAGTTTACCGTATCTGGCGAACTAGATAATCACCGTGTCATTCCCCCCGTTCGATGGAAATTGTACGCCGATGGGGCATCAAACGACCGTTGCTCCGGATCTGGCGTCGTTCTTGTAACTCCAGAAAATCAATCGATCTGTTATGCTTTGAAGCTCAATTTCCCGGCTACGAATAATGAAGCAGAATATGAAGCACTGGTTGCTGGCTTAAAACTTGTTGGAGAACTTGGGGTTAAATCAGTTGAGATCTTTTGCGACTCGCAGCTGGTGGTGTACCAAGTGCGAGGAGACTACCAAGCAAGGGGACAGAAGCTCGCTCCGTACCTTGTTCTGGTTCAGGAACTATTATCGAACCTCGAACATTATGACATTTTGCATGTCCCGCGTGAACAGAACAAAGAAGCCGACTCATTGGCTAAATTCGCAAGCACTGGCGATGCACAGCAAATGGGACTGTTTCCCGTTGAAACCTTGCATGCTCCAAGCATCGATGCGATGAAAGTTGATTTTGTGTTTGAAACAGGAATCGAGAGAGAATCATGGATAACCCCGTTTAAACTATACCTGACAACCGGGACTTTACCATAAAAAAGGAGCGAAAGACGACAGGTCATTCGAAAGGCCGCGCGATATGTGATACAAGATGGACTAATGTATCGAAAATGGTTCTCGGTCCCCTTATTACGATGCATTGCCCATGACGAGACAAAGCGGGTCTTGAAGGAGGTTCATGAAGGAGAATGTGGCGACCATACTGGGGGCAGACACTGGCAAAAAAGATCCTCCGCTATGGATATTATTGGCCAACCGTAAATCGGGACGCTGTAGACTACGCAAGGAAATGTGACAAGTGTCAAAGATATGCGAAAATCCCGAGAGCTCCACCAACAGAACTCACACAAATGGTTAGTCCCTGGCCATTTGCAGTTTGGGGAATCAACATAATCGGCTCCTTGCCTATATCCAAAGGTGGTGCGAGATACGCGATAGTTGCGGTCGATTATTTCACAAAATGGGCCGAGGCAGAACCTTTAGCCACAATCACATCTAAGAAGGTCATTAATTTCGTTGTACGGAACATCATATGCCGCTTTGGCCTCCCTCGAACCGGCATTATGGACAACGGAACGCAGTTCGAAAGCAGAGAGTTCAAAGAGTTCTGCTTAAAGTATGGCGTTGAGAAGAAGTTCGCCGTCGTTGCGCATCCAAAAGCTAACGAACAAGTTGAGCCCGTAAACAAAATAATCAAGTCCATACTAAAGAAGCGTTTGGAAAAAGCCGGAGGCAAGTGGGTAGATGAACTCCCAATAGCATTATGGGCTTATAGAACTACCCACAAGTTCGCGACTGGCCACACTCCATTCGCCTTGGCATACGGCTCGGAAGAAGTTCCATCGCATCGAGTGACATATTATGACCCCAGGATGAATCAGGATCTCTTGTTGGAATCACTGGACTGCATCGATAAAAAACGTGAAGAGGCTGAATTAAGGGCGGCAACACATAGGCACCGAGTCAAGCGTTATTACGACGGCCGAGTCCATCCAAGGATTTTTGATGTGGGTGATCTTGTTTTGAAACGAGTTTTCCCGGTACCATCGCGTATGAATCCCAACTGGGAAGGTCCATACGTCGTTGAACGGAAGCTTGGAGAGGGAACATTCAAGCTAGCGGCCTTTGATGGCGTGACACTCCCCCGAGCGTGGAATAGTGAACATTTGCAACATTATTACATTTAGCATGTTTCTTTCCTGTTCTAGGCACAGTTATTTCCTGTATGTTTTTGTTCCGTTATCACTTAGTTTCTTTTTGACCATGTAGTCAGGCAGTTTAGTTGGTTTTCATTAATAAAGGCTTGAAGCCGTCTTTCCCATAAATTACTAATGTTTCAATATCTCACAGTCGGTTGATGTATTGCTGGAGTTACATTATTCTGTATGATGTACGAACTCATATAAACAACTTCAATCTCCAAGTCCTCTGAGTGCGGACTGGAGTACTCTAAGTCCCCAGAGCACGGACTAGAGTATAAACGACTTCAATCTCCGAGTCCCCTGAGTTCGGACCGGAGTACTCTAAGTCCCCAGAGCGCGGACTAGAGTATAAACGACTTCAATCTCCGAGTCCCCTGAGTGCGGACCGGAATACTCTAAGTCCCCAGAGCGTGGACTAGAGTATAAACAACTCCAACCTTCGAGTCCCCTGAGTGCGGACCGGAGTACTCTAAGTCCGCCGAGCGCGGACTAGAGTATAAACGACTTCAATCTCCGAGTCCCCTGAGTGCGGACCAGAGTACTCTAAGTCCCCAGAGCGCGGACTAGAGTATAAATGACTTCAATCTCCAAGTCCCCTGAGTGCGGACCGAAGTACTCTAAGTCCCCAGAGCGCGGACTAGAGTATAACGACTTCAATCTCCGAGTCCCCTAAGTGCGGACCGGAGTGCTCTAAGTCCCCAGAGCGCGGACTAGAGTATAAACGACTTCAATCTCCGAGTCCCTGAGTGCAGACCGGAGTACTCTAAGTCCCCAGAGCATGGACTAGAGTATAAACGACTTCAATCTCCAAGTCCCCTGAGTGCGGACCGGAGTACTCTAAGTCCTTAGAGCGCAGACTAGAGTATAAACGACTTCAATCTCCGAGTCCCCTGAGTGCGGATCGGAGTACTCTAAGTCCCCAGAGCGCGGACTAAAGTATAAACGACTCCAATCTCCGGGTCCCCTGAGTGTGGACCGGAATACTCTAAGCCCCCAGAGCGCGGACTAGAGCATAAACGACTCTAATCTCCGGGTCCCCTGAGTGCGGACCGGAATACTCTAAGTCCCCGGAATGCGGACTAGAATATAGGCAATTCGAATCTCCGAACCCCCTGAGTGCGGATCAACTTACCCTAAATCCCTGGAGCGCGGATTTAGAAAATATTCTAAGTACTCAAGGATGTGGAACAAGAAATATGCCGATCCAAAGAATGTTCGAACAACGTAAGAATGGATTGGGAGATTATGCAACTCATAAGAACTTGAGTCCTGACCACAGTTATTCAGAAAGCTAAAGAAGCAAAAGAATCGTTCAAATGACTAAGGAACTGAACTTTATTTAATAGTCCAAAATGGGGTTACACAGTTATTCCTCCAAAACTTGGAGTCAAAAACCTATCTATACAAACTACGGAAACGAAAAATAAAAGTAGTTACAAGACTTAAGCAAAATCTCGTTGAACGAGTATAGCGACTATTTCTTCGGTTTCTTCTTCTTGTCTTCTTTTGTTTTCTCCGATGACTCCTCTCCTTCGCGCTTCTTCTTGGATTTTTTGCTTGCCAAAGAAGCAGAGTCAAGAGCGAGAGAAGGAACATCTAGCGGTTTGGATTTGCCGGGGAGAATGATTTTCAAAGGTCTATTCCACGGGTCAGTAAGTTCCAGTACTTGAGGCTCAACTTTGATATCGACCTTCTTTTTCTCCTCTTCGGCGAGTGGCTCCTTCATGCTCATCTTCGAAGTATGCTCGGAGGCGCCAGTGATCTCGATTTCATCACTCCCTTCGACGGGAGATGAAGTGTCGGACTTATCATCATCTAGCACCCCGATCACTTGAGCGTTAGGGCCAGGGATTACTCCCGCATGAGCAACATCGCTTGTTTTCTCTGCCTCCTCCTTGGCATCGTCGCTCCTCGAAGTTGGTTCGGGATCAGAGCAGCCTACATGAAAACATAAAGAGTGAACATTAGGACAAATAACCGCTACCGGAAAGTGACAGATCTTTTAACTTCTAAAAGAAGAATTTTGTACCAGGTTCTGGCTGGCTATCAGTTGCGCGTGGAGTTTCACCCTCTAGAATAGGGGATAGCACATGAACGTCAAGCCCGGGATCTTCTGGATCGTAGCCGGCATGCTGCTCGAATGGGTCAAGTGTTGGCCGACCGATCGATTGAGCAGAAGGAGGAACTACAGCCTTAGCCCCAGATGGACTAGCTTCGTCGTCTTTCTCTTTTGATGAGGGAGAGCCTTTGCTATAAAGAGTTAACGCCGCAGATAAGTCCGCTGGCTCGTTCCCCCTAAGAAATTCCTTCACCAGAGCATCTTCATCGACTTCCTCAGAGCCCGACTCGATTTTTCTAATCTTCACTAAAGTTTCCCAGGCCTCAGCTAGGGATTCAAGATAGCCCTCGCCTAGGAATGTCAAGTCGCGATGCATAAGGACGCGGGCGCCGTACTCGGCAATCAGTGGGTCAAACATGCACTTGACCTCTTCCCTACCGGCCTCTGCAGTTGCTTTGAGACGAGAGTCAATCTCCTCAGAAGCTTTTCTCTTGCCCTCCTCGCGGGCTTCGTCTTTCATTATCTCAACCTTAGCAAGTTCATCATCGAGCTTTGTTTTTAAGAGCCGTGTAGCGACGATTTCGTCGCAGTATCGTTGGGACTCTTCTTGAGCGGCTATTTTATCCTCTTTCTCCTTAGAGAGTAATTCTTTCAACTCTCTGACTTGTAGGGCGAGCACGTCCCTTTCTTTCTGGATAGAATCTTTCTCTAAGGCAAGGGCTCCGCTGCGCTGGACTGCTTCATCAAATTCCTTTTTATGGGCCGCCTCGAGACGAGTGACGGCCTCGGTAGTGTCTTTTGCACTCTGCTCTGCGGCTTCAAGTTTCGACTTATATGAGGCAAGCTCTTCATCTTGATTCTTGATGATGTCCTTGTCAAATCCATCTTCCAACTTCAAACGGTCAATTTCATGTTGTCGCTCAACAGATACCTCCGAGACTTTTTCGACCAAGTGTACAAACGCGTCATGTTGAACATAGACGTCGTTGTTGCAGGCGATGGCACTCTGCTTGACGTGCCCGGGGATGTGATGAATAGCTGGGAGGAATTCCAGGCCGTCAAAGCAGATTTTTGGGAATTTTGCCTTAAGATCGACCATCTTCTCTGCTATTGTTGGGTCAGCTGCAGGAGTAGGGGAAGGAGGCATTGAAAGTTCTGCTCTTTTCCGATGCTCCCGAGTTTGCCTTGTGCTCGACGAACCGGAATGTTGGGAGACATCGGGTTGGGACCCCTTCTGTGAAAGCTTCTCTCTATATGGCTCAGTTTGAGGAGGAGGATCACGAGAATATGAAGACTGGGAATATGTTTTCTTTCGATAAGACGAATCGCGAGGATGGTTGTCTCGATCCTCGTAATCATCTCTGTCCCTGCGTCTACCCAAGCCTGAATCCCGTCCGGGATGGTGAAATATAGAAGAGCCGTGGAGGCAATCGAGTCCGTGGGAGCGCCCCATGTCACCTGCAAAGAATAAAAATAACAACGAGTTAGGAAAAATCGGGGTAATGGAAAAACTTGAAGTGTATGGTGAAGTGCGTGTGTGTGTGTGTGTCCTAGTGTTCCCCCCGACGGACCGGTTCCTTTATCTTTACTGATTGGAGTGTTATCTCCCTAGACTGAGGGTTGGACTCCCGCGTTGCCTCTAGCGGGAGAATGAAATTTAAAGGCTTCCGGATCGTCGAAACCATAATTGAGTATATCGTCGGGGATAGTAAGGTTCGACAGACCCTTTAAAGAACTTTCCATATGCTGTGAAGAAGCCTCTTTCTTTGACGGGATGAGCGTAACTTTGGAAGCTCCGCCAACTTTCTCCTTCCGTATCTTGTACGTCAATTTTGTTTTCCCCTTCGAAGGAGAAGATGACGTTTCAATATCGTGCACTTCGACCGTTGGGTTCCAAGCAGGACCCACATTCTCGCCTTGTGTCTCAGGAGCTTCATCCCCTTTGTGTTCTCCCCCTTCGTGTGCATTGGGGGTATGGCGTGACGACGATCCAGCTTGTTTTTTCCCTTTAACGGGTGTGGATTTGGGAATGGAAACGCCCTCAGGAAGGCTAATCCGACGACCTCCTGCTAACAAACCGAACATCGACAATGATTCATTTGAAATGATGGTTCGGATGTCCCGATCCTCGGCAGGAAGAGCTCTAATGGCTTCGACGGCCTCAGAATATCCTCGGCCCTCAGGACGCGGGTTAATACCTGAAAAGATGAAATAAGGAGTTAGAGAAAGCATAGCTCCGATTGAGCATGAATGTTGACTCAGGGAAGAGACTTACTGTCTTCGACCCATCTCCTCACGAAACCAGGAGGGCAACGCACATAGAACCATTCATGTTTGTACAGGGCGAATTTTCTACATGCTCCGGTTAAAATCTGGCATTTGTGGTACGGCTTGAGGAACATAAAGGAGGGGATATCTTTCCGCTTCTTGATCATATAAATATATCTGATGTTGCCAGAAGTTGGAGGCCTAGAGAAGACGGTCATGAAAAGTAGGTAGGTCCCGTATATGAATGCGTGACCATTTGGATGCAGCTGCGACAGGGCGATGTCTATGTATTACAACACGTCCCGAAGAAATAAATTGAATGGAGGCACGCTGCCCATCCAGCACATGAACTTGTTAAAACAGTATATCCGATTGGGGGCAGGTGAGGACGATCATGTCTCGACAGGACCAACACATCGCCAAAAGGAATTCCATGGACGGAGCATATTCGTCGGAGCGCGATTTCATTAATCTTCGAAGCTTGTGAGTCAATCGGATTGTCCAAGAGAATCGATGCCTCCAGGGCATCAGGAGCTAAGTTATGAGTAGGAGAAGTCGACCGATTTGAAGTATCTACGACTTCTTGCCTTAAAGATGGCCCAGGCTTATCAAATATAGTGGCGGAGCTAGATTTTTTAGACATCTCCAATAAATAATGAATCTGGCTAAGCACCTGTGAAAGCTATACTTGAAAAATGTTCAACGTTAGAATTAACAACACGAATATTCCCCCTACGTGGTGTGTGAACTAGTGCAAGCAATCGTGTAAAAGCGTTAAGAATTTGAAGGTCACAAAGTTACTGATATAAAACTGAGCTTCAAATCATCGCCTTCGAAGACCGTAATCGCTGACCGTCTCCGAAAACCAGCCTAATAATGTTTTTAATTTTGGATTCGGACATTGGCGCTGCGTGTTAAAAACTCACGTCTGTGTGGTTATTGAAACTAGGAAATTATCAGTCCAGATTAGTTCGATATGCTCGTATGCTTAGGTCCTGGTCCTTGTTTTGTTATATGAATAAGCAAGGTTATTAAGTGTTCGGCCTAATTCCTGCTCGGCTAAAAGTATCTTTCGGCATGTTCGGTTAAGTTTTGTTCGGCCAAAATAGGTTTCAGCATCACAATCGTTCGGTTAAGTTTTGTTCGGCCAAAATAGGTTTCGGCATTCACAATCGTTCGGTTAAGTTCTGTTCGGCCAAGCTAGGGTTCGGCACTCATGACTGTTCGGCCAGAATATCGTTCGGCCTCCTATCCATTCCCCCCTTTCTTTTAGTTTTGCCGCTCCAATCTTGTTCAGCATGAAGAGACCATGCCGAACCATGGCCATACACACCGCTAGGACTTATCAGTGACTCTTCCATCTCTCTCGTCCCCGATCCATCCCTTCAAAACCACCTGAAATCACAACTATGTGCCTGCCTTAAAACTCGCCCGAACCCCAACTCGTCTTCCTCGTCCGCAGAACTCTTATGCACTATAGCCTATGGGAGATTCATGGGTACGAACTTTGCGTTACTTTTCCTAATATGAAAGAAGCATTCAGACGAGAGATTCTTACCAACAAGGGTAGTAGGAGCTTAAAGGATTGTGGGTTTTTAATTGAAAGTCGTTCGGGCTCGATTTATAAAGGAGTCGTGGAAGAGGCCTGATCGCTTCAGGGAAGAAGGGATTCGAGGAGTGGTCGAGGTTCGAGGGAAGAATTTTACGAGTTCTCAAAAAATGACGAAGGTAGAAAGTAAAAAAAAAGGGAAGGGGAAAACACTGGCCTTTATAGAGAAGAAGAAGAAGTCGAAAAGGCTATATTCGGTGGAACCGGTCAAAGCCGCAGCGTTCGGCATCGGCATACACAATCGTTCGGCACATGAGGAGCGTTCGGTTTCGACTGCCTCGTTCGGCATTTATACCACGCTCGACACACACCTCCACCACTGATATTCTCAAGAAGGCCTCTCCAAGAAGAGTTAACCAAGATTCGAAGCGAAGTATAGGTGATATGTAATTCAAAGCGTATCACTATTCGGTCACGTAACACACTTTGGGGGGCAAGTGTTTCCTGGAGATTTGACCAGGCAACTAAGTACTCGGCATCCAGGAGTGCTCGGCATCCAGGAGTACTCGGCACCCAGGCGTACTCGGCATCCACGTAGTGCTCGGCACCCAGGCGTACTCGGCATCCATGTAGTGCTCGGCATTGGCAAGCGTTCGACGTCCAAGGAGCGCTCGGCATCCAGGAGTACTCGGCACCCAGGCGTACTTGGCATCCACGTAGCGCTCGGCATTGGCAAGCATACGGCGTCCAAGGAGCGCTCGGCATCCAGAAGGACTAGGCATCAAGGAGCGCTCGGCATCCAGGAGCGCTCGGCATCCAGGAGCACTCGGCATCCAGGAGCGCTCGACATCAAGGAGTACTCGGCATCCAGGGGTGCTCGGCATCCAGGAGTCTCGGCACCCAGGAGTGTTCGGCTTCCAGGTTTGTCCGGCATCCAAAGATTGCTCGGCATTCATCTAACCTCAGTCAACTTCAATCGTTGCTCGGTATACACTCCCCACTCGGCACCTCACTTCTGTTTGGCATAAGAAGATTGTTCGGCATTCCTCCGAGTTTGTCCGGGTACAATTATTGCTTGGCCCACTCTTCCCACATAACAAGCATCGTTCGGCATGAGGAAGATGGTTCGGCATCCGACCGTTCGGCCTGTTTGGTTCGGCATATAGGGACCAATCCATCTGGACCGAGTTATTCAGCTACCAGGCCCACCAGAGAAGTCCAACCCACCTTTTTCTATAAATAGAGAGGCATGGGCACAGTGAAATGGACCTTTTTTCGGGAACACTGGGGAGACTCTACCGCTTTCAAGACTCATCATCTTTACTTAGCAATTGTATTCAAGTATTCGATCTACGGATTGTATCTGTAATCAATCATTAAGAAAAGCAATAAAGTTTAACCTCAAAGTGGACTTAGGCAATTACGCTGAACCACTATAAATCCGGTGTTCTTACTTTCTGCATTCAAATTAGCATATTGTTCCTTGTTTAATTTAACTTCATCACCTATATCTCTACACAATCTTTCTCAACGAGGTTAGTGACCAATTTTGGTGCTAACAGGGTGCATTTTAGTTTTTATTTGGACTTGTATGTTTTACTTTGGTTTGATTTAGATTTGGATTGGTGTGTATGTATGAATTGGATTTGTTATATGTCTAGTTTGAAATTGCATAAATAAAATCTACTTTCATTACCATACATAATCCTGTTTAAATATAAAATAGTGCACTATTTATCATATATTTATCATCATTACATATGAACTTAGATTATAGATTCTGAATTATATGTCATCATATATCATCATGAATTTTCCGTTTGGGGAAGTTTTTCTTAGTTTTCACCCATTTTTATTGGTGACGAAGGCAGAGAAAAATATAAAATGTCCATATGTACATATTCAGGGAGAGTAATCTAACTAGGGGGGAGTTATATCATTTTCATACATATATACGGATATTAATGATTGTCATCATCAAAATGGGGGAGATTGTTAATACCTCAGTTGTTGATTTTGATGAAAACAACCTTAGTAACAATAATACATTCATATAAAATACGGATACTAATGTTTTGGCCAAGTTATATAGTACATAGTTGTGTGATGTTATACAGGTATTGAATCGAAGACTATAGAGTATTAAGACTCAAAGAATGGACATGAAATCTCATGAGTATAAAGACTCAAAGAATGGACATAAAGGCTCATGAGTATAAAGATCAAGATATGAAGATCTCAAGACTATAGTATAATATATAGAGTCGTAGAATATTGTTAAAGTCCCAGGTAGCAATCATCGATCTCTATTTCTCTTTTTCTTATCCTTTATATTTAAATCAAAATATATTTTTAAGATATATTTAAAAATATTTTATAAAAGTTTTTCAAAGGTTAAAATGTTTATAATCTATGTTTAAACTATTTTACAAAGTATTAAATTATTTTACATAGTATAGGATTTTCAAAATATTTTAAAATAAACTAGTTTTCAAATTACACTAGCCTATATCGACATATAGGTAGATGATATGCTCGACATACTTGCCGCTATTTTGAAACTCAAATTTTGAAAAGACATGTCTACTCATCATAACTCTTCACGAATGGACATGTTTGTTTATTCTCTATTTATTTGGTATTCAAATGAAGTTTTAACAAAACAAATTTCTTATTATTTTCTCTCCTTTTACTCTGCCAAAATTTCTATTGAATAATATATTCAAACATTCTCAAGTTCAACCAGAATCAATTCAATCATTGTACTAATTATCTACTACTACTTTCGGATTTCAATCATCTCTCCCCCTCAATCAAAGATCAAAGTGTTGTCCAAAAGGCTATAGAATCCATTGTAACCAAAGATCAAGAAATTGTCTTTGGAAAAACCATCAAACTCTTATTTTATTTGCTTGGGTGTGATTGTAGCCCTTTCAATCAATCGGGTATACTTAGTAACTTGGAAATTTGAGTGGGTGTGCTCGTAGCCCTCCCAAATCAAGTGGGTGTACCCCGAGCCCGAAAATCGGGAGGGTGTGCCTTGTAGGCTCTGAATCAAGATTGTAATTCAGTTTTCCTTTTACCATTGAGAGATTAGCATTTTGAAAAAAATCTATACAAGCAATTATGGATCTGGACATAGGGTAACTCCGAACCAATATAAAAATCCTGGTGTAGTCTCTCTAGTTCTCTACTTTTTACTTCACTACATTTATATTTTTCTATGTTTGCGTCTTTGATTATCGATTCTATTAATAATCTTAAAAAATTAAAAAAATTCATATAAGTCATAAAACACTATTCACCACCTCCTCCCCTAGTATTTAATTAGCCTTAAGATCCTTAATTCCCCAACCCATACTCTCTTTCGTGGAAAACTAGAAATCTATTATACTTTGACAAGGAAATCCAGAACCTCCTAGATGTTTATTCCTATACGATTAATCTTTGTTTCAACCTATAAAGAAACTTGAATTTTGTGTTAGCACATGGTGAATTTCAAGTATAAATCAAATTAGAAAATTTGTTGAGTAAAGTTGATTCATGGTGGGTAATTTCCACAAAACTTTACAATTTGACTAAAATCTGTGTTTTAGGTTGCAAAAATTCCATAGATATATGTGTTCTGATTTATTTATTGTCATTATAGACAAATAAGGTTTCAGATACATGAATTATTCTCTTTAAGTCAGGAAGTCTTCTAAGTTTCGTTAATGAATTCCTTTAGAGATCCTGACGTGATCATACTCTGGATTATTCCCGCCAAAACATGGCATTTCTCAGTCTTATGTCCATTTACTTTGTGGTAGGCACAATAATCTTTTCCCTTATTAGGTTCAAAACGGCCCCTTGTATTATAGGAAATAGGGAAATTTCCATTACTTTATGCCATAGCAAAAATATAGGTGAGGGGTTTATTCAAGTCTACTAATTAGATTCGAAGGTTTCTTTTCGACTTCTTCTTCTATTTTCATCCTATTTTGGCCTTTTGTTAGAATGATGGAAATGAACTTTCCTTCCTATTTGTCTTGTTGAGATTTCTTCTTGTCATGGTACATCTTGTCCACGCGGATGAATTTCTCAGCCCGTAAATGAAAGTATTGTAGATCTTTACATCCATGAATATAAAGTTCCTTCCAAAAAGAAGTCAGCTCGGTTAATCATGAACGAAATGCCATCCGCTTTACTCTATCGGTCATATTTTCTGCTTTTAGTGCTTTTGTATTGAATCTTTTAGGTATTTGCCAAGCAATTCCCTTGGCCTTTGTTTGATATTAGCTAACACACTGGAATCTATAATCGGATCTTTGTACATGCAAAACTACGCCGAGAATCCATAAGAAAATTATTTACAAGAGTAAATGGTCTTTTCTTGGTAATGCCTATACTATTTGGCATATGCTGCATGAAAAGTTATGGGGATGAGGTTACAATGGACAGCCCCGGAGACTTTATACAAATCCATTTGACTTTCGAAATCCAAAAGGTGATCATCTATATCAGTGGTTCCATCATACTTTAGTGAAGAAATTTTTATGTGGGACGAAATCCTAATAACCATTCTTTCCTCTGTAAAAGGAGTTTTCAAAAATTACTATTATTCCTTGGGCTAAGGGTCCCTTTCTCCTTAAGGGCAAACATATCCTTTGTTATTTGATTGGGTATGTCCCTTTGGTAGGTTGCGTTATTAAACTAGTTCCACTTGTAAGGCTTATACTCTCCACGTGAGATTGATCTATTTGATTGTTCAAGGGATCTTCCTTCTTAACTTTCTTGATTTTCATTTTTGTCGACTCAGTTTAGCCTTATTTCTTTCTCTTGTTTGCAATCTTGGAGAGTATGTTTTTGGTTCCCCCATCTTGGGTCTTACTTGGAGATTCCGCTTCATTTTCTTCTTTCATAAGCTTCGTCGAAGGTTTTTGAGATGGAATCTTCTCAAGAAAATCTCGCATCTCTATTGGTTGTTATGTTAAATCCTAAACATTGGCCCCAATGCTTGTGAGCTTTGTTAGAGTTGAAGGTTATCCAACCTCCGTATTGTTTAATTTGAAGCTCGGGATGATATTATCCTTCAAAGTTATTTGTGTGTGACTTCTTTACTTGGGATGTTATTATTTTTCCTAGCTCTCACCATTTCCTGTCTGAAATAAAAGAACTTTATGCAATCAGTTTATGGAGAGAATTATAAGGAACCGTAGGTTCGATCCCTTCTTTTAGCGCCAAAATGTTAACGAATTTCGTCGCTAACGCCCAAAATATGCAAGGGAAGAGGAATTTGGTGCACAAAGGCATTGACCACCTTATGGACCTCAATGAGTATTGGAAAAAATGACACTTGATTGAGAAAGGGCTTAGGTAAATAGGCTTAGTATGTCCAAGTCCATGATGAAGTCATAGTTATGTTGATGTTATATGATTTAGAAATCGATCTACGTAGACAATCTTATGTAAATAGAAACCAAGAATATGAGTGCTTTTGAAATTTGAAGCAAGCTTTATTGAAAATCATAATTGCTTTGGAACTCGAAAGTAAGCCATAATTCAAAGTGTTTTAATCATATTCCATTTAATAGTTGAATGTACAAGGTCCTATGTGAAAAGGTACAATTGGCACTAAGATCCCCAAATCGATTTAGGGTTACGAAGTTTAAAATGTAAGAGATGGGAAAAGAATGATTGGCCCCTTCTTTCATGTTACTAGGTCGGTATTTATAGGAGTGAGTAGATGCGGCACAACTGCTATGCAACATCGATTAGTTTATCTTTGTGGTATGCATGATTCCGCTTTAGGTTAATGATCTATGGCATTCTTTGCATAAATGTTAGCTTCAACATTAATGACTTTCGACATTATTGACCCCTTTTGATAGTGACCGGCACTATATCTTGGATTGATGACTTCCGACAATCCTCTGAGTATTGATAAATGATGACACCACATAGCTTCATTTTGGCCTTAAGAGCTTGGTGAACTTTGGCTTTCTGACGACATATGGCATCAACAAAACATGACATAATGGAATTCCGCGTTGATAGTACATAACTCCTTTATCTCACTAATGGCTTATGGCATGCTATCCTATGTTATTCTCTTGATTGATGAGATGCGACATCCATAGGAGTCACATTGATAATAAGCGGCAATTGAAGGTCAACATTAGCATGAGGCAGCATTGAAGAAGTGCGACATCAATGGGAGATGGCATTAATAAGGTATGGTATTGATGAGGTGTGACATCATTTGAAGGATAGCATTAGGGTGAGGCTGGATTAGAAAGACGCGGCATTGATCTGAAGTGGCATTGATTCTTACCACATCAATGGGGTGCGATGTGGGTGATTAGCCAGGTCACTATAGCATTGATGGCTTACATTATTGTTGTCTTGATGAAACTTCATTCGACTCTATAAGTGATTTGCGGCATTGAGGACATTCGATAACCTTTGCTTTATTGTTGATTTATGACATTGTCTATGATCCTTTATTGATGATAAGCGACATTGTAGTCTTTCAGCACTAATTAATCTCTGTACTTTCGACATTAGCCTATTTCCATACCTTCAACCCGCACTTTCGGCATTGGTTATTTCCAAACTTTTGGAATTGGTTATCGATGCGATGTCATGGCTTTGTCGGCATGCCGCATATTTTCGACATCAATATTAGTAGTAGCATTTGACATCTTCATGTCGCCTTTATATGCTTTGTAATGGTTGTCATCACAAAGGTTTTGGCATTCCATCTTGTAATGAATTTTGACATCTCTTCTACTTGTCATATTATTATCTCAGAAGCCCAATGGTAGATTCATCAATTCGATATCATGTTCCCTTTGAAAATTATATGGATAACATTTAACAATCAAATAAACAAACAATCAAATCGGAGATTTAGCAAAGCATGGTTAAGCACATAATCAACCACTAATCCTCTTTAACCAATCCTTTCATTAATTAAAATCTCCTTTTAAATATTTTTATTAAAATACCGTTTACAAAAGATATATTCACAAACTCTCTCTATTCTTTTCAATACTTGAAAAATATTGATATACTTATGTTAACTGTATAAGTGTACCCTCAAAACATTTCACTTTCAATAGTTACAAGACTTTTCCACATGCTTATATCAACAGTATAAGTATATTCACAAAACTTAAGAAAGATCTCATTTACAAAATCATACTTAATTGGGTTAAAACGAATGTCATTTCAAACATTAGTACTATAAACCCCAACTCATTTCTGGTGTAAGTAAATGGATTGAATAAAGATCATATCAAATATATTTACCACCACTTCTCGATTTCAAACTTGTACTATCCATCGATTAACAATGTAGTCAGACATGTTAGCGTACTATCCTTGCCTCAATGGACATTCTTAATTCTCAGGATAGGAACGAGTTTCCCTACCTCGAAATTTGGTGTTAAGTATGAAAAGAATACTATCCATACCATCATAATTTAAAATGATCATTCATAGAAATCAAATCCCATTCCTTTCATAAACTCCTTTCTATAAATCTCTTTCATAATTATAAAAATCCTCATATAAATCTCTTTTCAATTTAAAAAACTTCTTTTACATATCTCTGAAAATAACTATAACACTCCTTTTATAATCCCAGTTCTATTTATAAAACTATTTTAATAAATCTCCAAATTTATTCATAAAACCTCTTTTATAAATCTCCTTCATAGTTATAAAACTTCTTTTATAAATCTCCACATTTGTTTACAAAGCTTCTTTTATGGATCTCTTTCATTTATTTATAAATCTTTTTTCTATTTATAAAACTCTTTTATATTTACAAAACTCCTTTCTATTTATAAAACTCTTTTCTATTTACAAAACCCTTTCAATTTATAAATATATTTTCTATTTATAAAACTCTTATATAAAACTCCCTTTATAAAACTCCTTTATACTTACCCCAAATCTTCGTTTTCAAAATAGGACCAATTCCTTTTCATAAAATGATCATTTCATATATCGTTATAAATTCACAACCGTGATTTATTTTCCAATTTATTAAAATGATACTAATTTCCCTTTTATTAAATATCATTTATAAATCTATTATTTTATTTATAAAATACCACTTTAAATCTATCTTTCTCTACAACATTATGCATAAAACGTTTCAAAAATTAATTATCCCAAAATATTTCTAACTTTTTTTCCAAAAAAATCACTTTATTATAAAAGATAAATTTCCCGTTTTCTTTTAAATAAACCTCCGTTATTATATGAACTTTTTTGTAAAATAAATATTTTCATAGATACTTTTAAAACATTTCTAAATAAACTAGTAAAGATTAACAAAAAGTTAGAGTAAAATAGAGAAGTTCCAAAAACCCGTTTTTAAATAAAAGACCACTAAAATCTCAAAAGTCACATTTAAAAATCATTCTATGAATAAAAACCATTTTTCAACTCAAAATAGCAAATAATAGTATTTCAAAATGTTATAATTAGGCCAATAGCTCCCATGGCACTTAACCAATGCTACTACTACCTTTATCACTAAAAAGATTCAACTTTTAACGCATATCAATGTCATATCCAATATGGCCAACTACCAAAGTTTTAGCATTCAGCAATATATACAACAATATATAACTGAAATTTAAAATCAACAATAGTGAAGAAAGCTGATCCCTTTATTTCATTTTATATGTCATTCGGATTTTAAAGAAGATATTCAACCAAATCATGCCAATAAATCATTCAAACATAAAAACAACAATTTATATCTACTATATATCATATACTATTCATCAAAGGTGAGATAACCCACAAAAATTTCAGCGGACGCTTATGTGAGGAATGTGGATTACGGATCTTAAGGCTAGGAATAACACTAGGGGGGTGAATAGTGTTTTTAAGAAATTACTAAATCTTTTTGAGTTTATGTTAATTTGAACACAAATATATGGAATATTCAGACATAGATATAATCACAGAAACAAACACAGGTACAGAAATAAAGTAAATGCAGTAAAGGAAAGAACACACCGGATTTTATACTAGTTCGGGGTTACCCTACACCTAGTCCCACACAACTAAGTACGGATTTCCTTTCAAAAGCAATTCAATAATTACAACCCTCAATTTCAAGGCTACGAGGTACACCCTCCAGAATCACAATCCTCTGGGTAGAGATACTTGATTTCCGGGGCAACAAGTTCACCCAATTGGTTTCCAAGGCTACAATCACACCTTTTCTCGCTTGATTGATTTCCAAGGCTACAATCACACCTTTTCTCGCTAGATAGATTACAAAGAAGCCTATAACTCTGAATAGAACTTAGATCTTGTTGAGATAGTGATAGAGAATCAAACCAAAGATTATCTAGTTAGATTCAATGTTGATTTCAGCAGAGTAAGGATAGGATTTTGATTAAGAAAATGTGGAAGAAGAAGAGAAGTGAAAAACCAGAAAAACTGATGTAAAATTCGTTGAAACTAACCCCTATTTATAGAAGAACAATAGTCATGTTCATTCGTGAAAGGTTATGGCGAATATACACTTCTTTTGAAATTTGAATTTTGAATTTTAACTGACACTATGTCGACATGGTCACCATGGGTATGTCGACATCCCAAAGCAATTTTTGAAGTTTTGTTTTTCTTTGAAAATAATCTTTATCTTAAATTACAACTATTTTAAACTTTATAAATATACTTGACTGTAGATAAAATTCATAGATGAATATAAAGAATAATATATATAACATTTTACTATAATTTTATATTTAAATCAAAGTATAAATATATTATAATTAAAAGATAGTTTGAAACAACCGAAGTTTAAAAACAAGAATATTTAAGGCTAAAACATCTTTTTGAAAATCATTTGAAAAGATAATTTTTAAGGCTAAAACATTTTGAAAAACAATTTTGAAAATCATTCTGAAGTAGTTTTGAAAATCATTTTGAAGTAGTTTTGCAAGCTTCTTCATGCAGAATATCTCATCATTACAGGACTCGAGAACTTGTACAAAACAAGGATGTTCGTGGGTTTGTAAGCCACTTGTCGTAGGTTTCTAAGCTACTTGTCGTGGGTTTGTAAGCCACTAAAAAGGTAGAAATGGGTTCCATCCCAAAAGAAAAATGGAGTGAAGATTTCAGTGCTATTGTGAAGTTTTAACATAATTCTAGACTCAATACTTATCTTGAAATCTTGAACTCTTGATAATCTTGATACTCATGAGTCTTCAATCTAGATATCTTGAATCTCTATACTGTACAGTCTTCATTCTTGGTACCTGCATGGTTAAATCCTGCATATACATATATATCTAAACTATAATGTTAGTATTTATATTTTATAATCTTATTCTAAGGTTGTTGTCATCAAAACCATCAACTCATGGACTAACAATCTCCCCCTTTTTGATGATGACAACCTTTGTTTATAAAATATTACTTCTATCCTATTGACTCCCCCTAAATCTAATAACTCCCCCTTAATCTATGCCTAACTCTCCTATTTTATATTTCTCTCCCTTTGTCATCAACAAAAACAAACTAACTCTAAACTATACAACTCCAAACTATATAGTTCTTACTTTAATATTCTATATGATGATAGTGTTATCATCAATACTTACTTGTAAACCTAAAACTTAGTCCTAAATTACAAACTCTCCTAACTAAGAATCTATATAATAATACTTTTAATAGAACATATATATAAGAACACACATTATTTATTAATTATATATTTGTTTATATTTACATTTTCGTAGAGAACGTAAAAACAAACAACAAATAGAAAAGAAAGAGAAAAACTAATGTGAGTCTTTGAACATAGGAGATCTATGAACCGAACAATTTGGATAGTGGAAACAGAAATTTCCACGTTGTTCAACAAGATTTCCATCTTTGTCAAAGCACACTTCGCCAACGCAAATGACTTTGTCGTTATCTTCCGCAATATCTTCTTCCATGGGTTCTTCTTCTTCTTCTTCACTTTCCTCTTGATCATGTTCTCCTAAAGAGTCGTCGGCAATCATGATTGGGTTAGCATGATTATCCATAAGAAATTTTTGCAAATTCCTAAGGATTTTGCCTTGCCTCTCTTGTTCTTTGGCCATTCGAAGTTGCATCACTTGGATTTGAGTCATTAACTGAAGGGTATCTTTCAGAGAATCCTCTATTTTCGTTACACGAGCGAGCGTTGATTGTTGACACGGACCAGAAGTAAGCGATGGGAATAAAAAGGTTGATTTTAAGTTTGATTTGGAAGAGGAGGCCATTGATAAATTGATCTTAGAAGGAAGAACAGAAAGAGAACAGAGAGAATGAAGAAAATTTCGAAATAGGAGAAATTTATAACCACTTATTTGAATTTTGGTGGGAAAGAAAAATTAAAATTTAAAAACATTATATGTCGACATGGGTCTAGGAGGGATGTCGACATGGTTCTTGAATTTTTGCCTTTTTAATTTATTTTTAATTAATTTTTAATTATACATTGTTTATTTATATTTTATATTTCAGTTAATGAACAAATACCTAATTCTCTTCTTAATTTAGTAAATGTAGATTCATTTAAGGGTTTTGTTAAGATATCAGCAATTTGATTTTCAGAATTGATATAGTCGAGAGTAATTACTTCTCTACTTATATTATCTCTGATAAAATGGTGTCTGATATCAATATGTTTAGTTCGAGCATGTTGAGTAGTATTTTTGGATAAATTTATTGCACTAGTATTATCACAATAAATTGTTGATTTTGAGATATTTAAACCAAAATCTTTTAAAGTTTGTTGCATATATATTACTTGAGAATAAGCCAAAGCAGCAAAAATATACTCTACTTCAGTTGTTGATAGAGAAACTGTGTTTTGCTTTTTACTAAACCGGGAAATCAGAGAATGCCCTAAAAAGTGACAAGTTCCACTTGTACTTTTTCGGTCTGATTTACAACCAGCATAATCAGCATCATAGTAAGATATTAAATCAAACGAATCATTTTTAGGATAAAATAAGCCATAATCAAAGGTGTGTTTAAAATATCTTATAATACGTTTTACAGCTTTTAAGTGAGTTTCTTTAGGTTGGGATTAATACCTTGCACAGAGACAGACACTATGCATGATATCAGGTCTACTTGTAGTGATATAGAGTAGTGATCCAATCATTCCTCTATACAATTTTTGATCTACATCTTTCGAGAGATCTTCTTTACTAAGGTACTCATTGGTTGCCATGGGAGTGGGTATTCCACTCGAAGTAGTCAAACCAAATTTACTAACTAGGTCTTTAGCATATTTTTCTTGACTAATAAAGATACCATTATCTAATTGTTTTATTTGTAATCCTAAAAAGAAGTTTAATTCACCCATATGACTCATCTCAAACTCCTTTGTCATTATTTCAGAAAATTCTTTATTCATTTCAAAATTAGTTGATCCAAAAATGATATCATCTACGTACTAGTTGAATATCATTTTTATTTCTTTTAATAAAAAGAGTATTATCTACTTTACCTATTTCAAAATTTGATTGTAACAAGTAAGATCTTAGTCTATCATACCAGACTCTAGGAGCTTGCTTTAGACCACATAGAGCTTTCTTAAGTTTGTAAACATGATTTGGAAATTTATCATTTTCAAAAAGTGGTGGTTGTTTAACAAATACTTCTTCTTTTACAAAACCATTTAAAAATGCACTTTTAACATCCATTTGAAATAATTTGAAATTATTATGATTTGCGAAAGCAAGTAGAATCCTAATGGCTTCTAATCTTGCTACGGGGGTAAAGGTTTCATCAAAATCTATTCCTTCTTCTTGACAATAACCTTGAGCGACTAACCGAGCTTTATTTCTAACAACCTCTCTTTGTTCATTCATTTTATTTTTATAAACTCATTTAGTTCCGATTATTGTTTTATTTTCAGGTTTAGGAACAAGTTCCCAAACATCATTTCTAGTGAATTGATTTAATTCTTCTTGCATAGCCAAAATCCATGAATCATCAGTTGATGCTTCTTCTGGATTTTTGGGTTCAATAGTTGATATAAAAGCTACATTACTCATTTGACTTAGTTGGTTTCTATTTTTAACAACAATTGCATATCTCCAAGTATATTTTCTATAGGGTGATCTTTTAAAAGTTTAATCCTTTTATTAGGATGATTTAATTCATTATTAGTTTCAGTTGACTCTAGGTTTTGAGTGATTAAATCCTCTTCATCATTTATTTCTTCAAAATTTTTGAAATTTTCATCAAATGAAACATGCATTGTTTCTTTGATGGTATTAGTTCTTAAACTAAATACTCTGTACGCTTTACTTCTATTAGAGTATCTGATAAAAATACTTTTGTCGGATTTAGGGTCAAATTTATCTAAGTTATCTTTTGTATTTAAAATAAAACATTTACTTCCAAAAATTTTGAAATAAGATACCTTAGGTTTCTTTGAGAAAATAAGTTCATAAGATGTCTTATCAGTTAAAGGTCTAATTAAAATACTATTTAAAATATAACAGGCGGTAGCAACTGCTTCTGCCCAAAAATACTTTGATAAATTACTATCAAAAAGCATAGTTCTCGCGCACTCTTGAATCGTCCTATTTTTACGTTCTACTACTTCGTTTTGTTGTGGAGTTCTTGGAAATGAAAAATTGTGAATTATTCCCTTTTTATTGCAGAGTTCTTCAAACTTTTCATTTTCAAATTCACCACCGTGATCACTACGGATGGTTATAATTTTTTGAGAAAATTGATTTTGAACCCTTTTTAAAAAATTAATAAAACATTCAAAAGTATCACTTTTATGTTTCAAAAATATTTTCCATGTAAATCTAGAATAATTATCTACTATTACAAAAACATATTTACTGTGATTTAATGACTGAATTTGAGATGGACCAAATAAATCAAGATGAAGTAATTCAAGAGGTTTTGAAGTTGAAATCAAATATTTTAATTTAAATGAATTTTTTCTAAGTTTTCCTAGTTGACACGCATCACATAGACTATCTACTTTAAAATTCATTTTAGGGAGGCCTCTTACTAGATCATGTTTTGACAGTCTAGATAAGAGTTTGAAATTTAAATGTCCAAATCTCTTATGCCAAATCCAAGGGTCACTTGCATTTGCCAAAAGACACAAGTTATCATTTGATATTTTCATACTAAGAATATAAATATTCTTTTTCCTAATTCCCTCAAATATTATGGTTGAATTATTATCTTCAATGTGACACTTATCTTTTTCAAATTTAATTTTATATCCTTTATCGCATAGTTGACTTATACTTAGCAGATTGTGTTTCAGATTCTTAATTAGCAAAACATTAGTAATAATAGGAGTTTCAGAGTTACCGACTTTGCCGATGCCGATCACATAACCTTTTGAATTATCTCCAAAGTTAACCAGTCCTCCGTCTTTATATATTATATCATTCAGCATATCTGGATTCCCAGTCATGTGTCTAAAACATCCACTATCGAGTATCCATTTTTTCTTTTTGATCTCCACAGTTTGTTTGTTTTGGATTGATTCCTCAATTCCCATAAAGCATGATTCCTGCACATCAAATAATCTTAGTAGACAACTTGTATTTGAATGTTGATTATATGCAGACTCAAGAGACAATGATGATCTGAATATTTCTAAACATGCATTAACAGATTTCTTGAACATAGCCATTAAAAAAAACTTTTTCAAAAATCAGATTATGAAACTTTTGAAAACCTTGCTCTGATACCAAATGTGAGGAATGCGGATTACGGATCTTAAGACTAGGAATAACACTAGAGGGGGTGAATAGTGTTTTTAAGAAATTACTAAATCTTTTTGAGTTTATGTTAATTTGAACACAAATGTATGGAATATTCAGACACAGATATAATCATAGAAACAAACACAGATACAGAAATAAAGTAAATGCAGTAAAGGAAAGAACACGCCGGATTTTATACTGGTTCGGGGTTACCCTACATCCAGTCCCGCACAACTAAGTACGGATTTCCTTTCAAAAGCAATTCAACAATTACAACCCTTGATTTCAAGGCTACGAGGTACACCCTCCAGAATCACAATCCTCTGGGTAGAGGTACTTGATTTCCGGGGCAACAAGTTCACCCAATTGATTTCCAAGGCTACAATCACACCTTTTCTTGCTTGATTGATTTCCAAGGCTACAATCACACATTTTCTCGCTAGATAGATTACAAAGAAGCCTATAACTCTGAATAGCACTTAGATCTTGTTGAGATAGTGATAGAGAATCAAACCAGAGATTATCTAGTTAGATTCAATGTTGATTTCGACAGAGTAAGGATAGGATTTGGATTAAGAAAATGTGGAAGAAGAAGAGAAGCGAAAAAACAGAAAAACTGATGTAAAATTCATTGAAACTATCCCCTATTTATAGAAGAACAACAGTCATGTCCATTCGTGAAAGGTTATGGCGAATAGACACTTCTTTTGAAATTTGAATTTTGAATTTTAACTGACACTATGTCGACATGGTCACCATGGGTATGTTGACATCCCAAAGCAATTTTTGAAGTTTTGTTTTTCTTTGAAAATAATCTTTATCTTATATTAAAACTATTTTAAACTTTATAAATATACTTGACTATAGATAAAATTCATAGATGAATATAAAGAATAATATATATAACATTTTACTATAATTTTAAATTTAAATCAAAGTATAAATATATTATAATTAAAAGATAATTTAAAACAACCGAAGTTTAAAAACAAGAATATTTAAGGCTAAAACATCGTTTTGAAAATCATTTGAAAAGATAATTTTTAAGGCTAAAACATTTTGAAAAACAATTTTGAAAATCATTCTGAAGTAGTTTTGAAAATCATTTTGAAGTGGTTTTGCCAGCTTCTTCCTGCAAAATATCTCATCATGACAGGACTCGAGAACTTGTACAAAACCAGGATGTTCGTGGGTTTGTAAGCCACTTGTCGTAGGTTTGTAAGCTACTTGTCATGGGTTTGTAAACCACTAAAAAGGTAGAAATCGGTCCATCCCAAAAGAAAAATGGAGTGAAGATTTAAGTGCTATTGTGAAGTTTTAACATAATTCTAGACTCAATACTTATCTTGAAATCTTGAACTCTTGATAATCTTGATACTCATGAGTCTTCAGTCTTGATATCTTGAATCTATATATTGTACAGTCTTCATTCATGGTACATGCATGGTTAAATCCTACATATACATATATATCTAAACTATAATGTTAGTATTTATATTTTATAATCTTATTCTAAGGTTATTGTCATCAAAACCATCAACTCATGGACTAACAGCTTAAGCATTACACTTTAATATAAAATCAAATGATATTTCATTTTAGCTCGAAATTTCACTTACTCCAAACTTGATGATATCAACTCCAACCCATAGATAACGCTCCTACGAGCCCAACGCAAAGGACCGCGTCTCGATTGGACCTCGTATAAAGAAGTTACTCATTGTATAAGTTTTTGAGAATAAATAAAACAATTAATTGCACTAATAATGTAACGATCTAGAAATTTAACTAATTTAAATAATAGTAGTTATTTAAATATATGAATTTGAATTCGAAAGTTATATGAGTTTATAGTTAAATTCATTTGAATTTATAAAAGATAGCATACATAGATAACTAATGAATAAAAAAAAGCTATGAAAACAAACCATAGCATGAAACAAATGCTACTAAAGAGAAGCCTTACACATGTCTTCTTCTTAGCCTCCCTTCACATGCACATGACACCTCTTCTACACATGTCTTCTTCTTAGCCTCTCTTCACATGCACATGACACCTCTTCTACACATGGCATGCTCTTGATTTTTGCATGCTTGAGTAATACCTTAAGCATTAAGAACACGACACCTAGCCTCCTTAGTTTTCCTATATAAGCATGCAAACCCCTTCTCACTCTTCATTTTCCATTCGGCCAAGAGAGCCACCACCACCCTCCCATCCAATTCCGTCCACCACCTTCCCTTCCACCACCCCATCCCACGTCATCAACCACCTCCAGCCGCCACCACTAGCGTCGTACCCTCCGTAGCCTTCCCTAGGCCTCACGCAACCCCCTAACTCCGACCAAACCCCTCCCCTTGGCCGCCACCACCTTCCCTTAACCCCTAGACCCCTTGCGCCACCAAACACCCCACACTAGGTCACGTGTCCCACCTCCCTAGGCCCCACAAAGCTTCATCCACCCCCTCTCCAACAAATAAAAATTTATAAAATATTTTGAAGAGAAAAGAAAAGAAAAGGAGAAGGAAAGGAAAAGAAATTCAAATAAAAGCGTTACGGCGATCGTTCATTAGCTAAGGAATTTCCTACGTTAAAGAAAGGAGGAGTGGATCCCACGGTGAGAAACTATATCATTTAATATAGTGTTTATATTGGTTGTGATTGGATGAATGGATTGATAGTTATGGATGTTTTAACTATATGATAGTTATATCAGTATTTAACTGTTAAAATATTCAGTTATACCATATACTGCTTGTTTGGATGATATGAATGTATATATGGATGTTAATAGTGATAACACTGCACGATACACTTATTATACACACCCATTTGGATTTAAATGGATATTGGTTAAGTCTCGATTTAAAATAATAATAATATAATATTCAAATTTGAGTGGAAATTTGAATATTCAAATTTTATAATTTAAACTATTTGGAAATGATATCGGAGATATATTGAAAAACTTTTGTAAAGGAAGTTATTTATTTGAAATCATTTTGAATATGAAATGGCATGTTCAACTTTGGAAATATAAATAATAATTTAAAATTTATTTAAAAGGTAAAGTTTGTTTAACTATATAAATAAAGTTGAAATCCAAATTTTATTGTTCCAATAGTCTTATATACTATTTAAATTGACTTCAGGAAAGTTTGGATTTAATTGGATAAAATTTTGAAAAATAATATTATTATATTATTTAAATATTAAATTAAATAGTGAAAATAGAATAAAAGTGATTTAAAGTGGAAATGGAATGTTTTGGAAAATATAAATGGCATTTGTACAAATACACTATATTTGCGACACTTTTTATAACGCTTAAATCAACATTTTGATTTTTAAGCTATAAGTGATCAATATTTTCCCAATTTGAAATGGTATGAATAAAGTAATTTAAATGGAGGTTTAAATCACTTAAATCAAATATGAATTTGATTTGTTGAGACTTAAATTAAAAATCCATTTGGTTCTGAATGGCTTTTAAAGGATGCTTATTTTTTGGAAAGATCGGGAATGGGAATTTCTCATTCCGAATAATAATACGATGCTATGATTGTTATGAGTCGTATTAAAGATGATGTTGAAGACTGGGGATCTTCACATCTAGTGGACTGCTTGTTGATTTCTCTTCATCGGTTTAGCGGCCGATATAGAAACGAGACCCCTATACTTTTAAAGCAGTGGTCCAGATGATGTTTTGGAGAATTTTCTGATACGCAAGGGCCTCTCACCTTTTGGGAAAAGGTTGAGGAATAAGATGCCTTCGGTTTCGTTCAGTCCCAAAACGAACTTATGGATGGATGGATTGTCTGACATTACATTCTGACTTTATATGATTGATCTTTATTAACGTATATCTGCTGTGTGGCGGAGAATTTATTCTCTTAGCTTAACACCCTTCCTTGAGACGTATGAGCTCAAGGGTTATACGTTGGTAGAAATCAGTTATATAAATTTTGGATTGGTAATGTGACATTCTGAAGAATGCTATGGATAGGATCAAGGCTTTTGTTGAAAAGCAGAGCCTTGTGGGTACGAGACTTCATGAACCTCACACCCCGGGAATGGCCGAAACAGGAATGGATGCGTCAAGGTGTAGGATGTCTATCCCCTTCTAGATATATATAGTGATACCATGGTATGGAACCCAGGAATTCACTTTGTGGATTATATATTTATAAAGCTGTATTGTGGTCTTACGCGCCCATTATTTGCTTGATGTGGATGTTGGAAAAGATCAGGGCCCTGTTTTAAAGGTTGGTAACAACTGGGGAATGGATAGACTTGAGTAAGTAGTTACCATTGAGTGGTAATCCGGCCTTGTGTTGGCAGAGAAACTGTAGTTTCTCGGGATGTCCCTCTAGAGGGGTACCCAATCGTGGATGAGGAAGTTCCTTTGCCTGATCATTATTGGAAAACCCATTCTCCAATACGAAACTTGTACAGTTTTGATTGTATTACCCACTGTTTAATACAGTGGCTATAGTAGGCATACCATCATGTAACGTATGCTGGCTAAATTAAATAGTTTATTTTGAAAATGGTTTTCAATCACTGAGCACTATAAAAATATTAAAAGGATATTTTTAACGTATCAAAGGCATATTTGACTGTCATAAAGAGAAACCTCGACCATGTGTGCGTTTGCATCTTGTGTGCGGATCGAGACCTTATGATAGTTTCATTTTCCAAAAGCATATACGAAACTTGTTTTCAAAAGCAACTATATACTTTTGTTTCTCACACCAGTCCCATGACTGACCTGGAGTTTATTGTTTTCCCCTAAACTCTGGGTGCCCTTATTTTCCCCACTGGCAGCCTAAAGTCAGGTAGTAGATCACCCTGTAGATAGTTGGAGCTGGAGTTGGAGTGTTTATTTGGAGATTTTGGATCAGAGTGAAGATTTCGGTTTTTGGACTCTCTTTGAAGACTTGTTTCTTTAGTTTTTATTTCCGTTGTGTACCTTGTTCAGTTGTACTTCATGATGTTGTATATAGTGATGTATCTATGGCTCTCTAGTATCACCTTGTATCATCTTTTGTTCTATATATATATATATGAGAGCATTTTGTTTCAGCTGTGCATTCTTATTTATACTGATGTTATTTACTGGTAGCAAACCCTACCGATGAGGATTTGAACATTTGGATCTCGACATTGATATCTTCGCTATATGATATGTTGATTTTCAAAAGTGAAGAATCCAATTTGATTAGGGAAGATCGTGAATCCTTATCTGTTTGGATTTGACTTATGTGGATTATAGTCGATTCAAAAGGTGAGAATTTACGGGTCTTCACAAATAACTTTAAATAAATTGATTACCCTCTCTTAAACCCTATTTTTCCCCACTTGTGCACACTGATACCTAACATGTCAAACCCATATATGCGACAACCTCTCTCCTCGTTTATCCACCTACACATCATGAAATCGCACACTGCCAATTCCATTCAACTTCACTTCACAAGCTCTACCTCTCCAACCCAAAGTCATCAAGCTCAACTGCTCCTAGATGAAAGCGACCTGATGGTCCCGTCTATGAAACACCAATGACACGAACACTGAAACACGATCGGACCTCCCCAAAACTTCACCCCCGAAGCTCCTTCATGCAACAAAAACAAATCCAACCTCACCTTGGGCTATCGCCTCCCCAATCTCGACCAAACCCAAACCCTATTTTACTATTGCACTCACTACCTCGGCCAAACTCGATCGCACTCAGCATCCAACATACGGATTTGAAGCCCTTTCTCATACGATCACAACAAATCTAATTTCATGATTTTACGTTAACCAAATCATTCCATTTTGATTTTTAAAAGAGGAGTTTGATTTTTTTTTTCTTTTACTGTATATATAAGAGGAGGGAAAATGAAAAGGAAAGAGGGAAAAAGGAAATGAAGGAAATGTCTTGTGTTAGGCTTTGTTTATTTTATTATTTCTAGCACATCGCTACATAAAATTTCATTCGCGCATGAACCACGGACGACAGAAATAAAAATACGACCAAGCACAATAATGCGATACGATCCCAAAACAACAATAAAATACATTAATTATCTTGTTTAGTGAAATTTCAAAAATATGAATGTTTGCCAAAAATACGCCAAACAAAAATTTAAAAATATTTTCCGAATAAAAAATTATGGAACAATCCTACAGATTGAAATAAAAATAGGTCATTAAAAATCAAATCATTTTACTAATTATTTGTTTACTTATTATTTATTAAATTTGATTCAAATTTGAATATTTAAATAAATTAGATATTCATATTCGAAACGTTAAAATTTTTGGGTCGTTACAGTTAGGCTTATGTTCTTTATATGAGATCAACTATCTGATTGCTCTAGAGATCTTCCCCCTAGCCTTTCTTATTTCTCCTTTCAATGGTTCATCTTTGCCTTGTCGTCTTCTTTTGCTTGCGATCTTGGAGAATACATTGTTGGTCCTTTATCTTGGGTTTCATTCTTCCTTTGTGGGACCATGATACTTTTGCCCTTATTTTTACTTCTAAGCATTGAGGTGTCTAGGTTTCTTTCTGGAGACTCCGCTTCTTCTCCACCTTTGGTAAACTTTGTCTTCGAATATTTTTGAGATAAAACTTTTGCAAGAAGCTATTGCAGAACTATAAGTCGCTGTGTTAAATCTTGAATTTTAGCCTCACTGCCTCTGGGCTTTGCTTGGATTGAAGGTTGTCTAATCTCTATATTCTCCAAATTGAACTTTAGAATGACATTATCCTCCAAGGTTGTCCGTTGTACAACTTCTACATTCAAAACATTGACTTTCTTAGTTCTCACCATTTTCTAGAAACAAAGTTTTACTTAATTAGTTTCAAAGCAAAGAAACGGTGAGTCGGAGGTTCGAGCCCTCCTTCTAGCGTCAAAATGTTGAACCAAAAATTTGCCTCAACACCCAAGATGTTATTCAAGGTGGCATTATTTGAAAATGTTCCAATAATACCCATCAGTTTCAATATAATCATGAAGTTTTTCAAAAGTTCAAGTCATATGTTCGAGGGGGATAGGCGAATTTCATAAATATGCAATAGTACGTCATTCGTATGTCAATAGGACAAATAGGCAATTCACATATGTTATAGTCTCTTGTTCATATGTTAATAGGCATAATAGGCAATATGCAAGGTAAACTTCAATTTAAATAAGGGCCTAAGTGGCCTTGTGCAAATTAATAATATGTAAGCCCAAGATTTAGTCCAAGTCCAAGAATAAATTCATATATGTCCATTGTCATGATAGTTAAATAAGAAAGCACAAAAGAAGTATGCTATCCAGGGTTAAATGTCCAAGTCCTTATTTGCAAAGAGTCCAAGAGTTACAATTGGCTCTAGAAATCCCCAAACCGGTTTAGGGTTTACAATTTATAATTAAAAATAGAGATAGAAATGATTCGCTCCTCTCAAAGTGGCATAGGGGGTCTATTTATAGAGATGGAAATAGGCGGGATGGCTGACACATGTCCACTCGACGTCCCTTCATATGGTAGATACTCGTTAACCCTTATGTCTTATGAAGTTCAGCATCTCTTGTTGCTTATAAAAGCTCGTCATCCTTTGCCAACATTGAAGCTCGTCATTCTTTTGGAATTTGTTATCCCTTTTGTTTATAGAATCTTAGTAACACTTCTTCTTAGAAGCTTAATATCATTTGTTGTTTATAGCTGCTCAAGAACAGTTACTATTGTAGAGGCTCGATAACGATTGTTGTGTCAAAAATTTCGTCATCCATAGAAAATTGATATCCTCCTCTATTTTTAGATGCTTGACATCACCTTTTCCTTCATCACCTTGTTAAATGCTCGACAACTTTTAGTGGCACGGCATCCTTCCTCTGTTACATGCTTTATAACACTTTGTGTTGTAGAGGTTCGACATCCTTTTTACATCTTTGACAACCCAGCTATATTTAGGCTCAACAACCTTTGTGCTATAGAAGCTCAATGTCTCTTAGAGATTTGGTGCATCTTCACTCTTTGTTAGGGCTTGCTAATTACTTGGATGCTCGATATCTCTATTGTTGTAGGGGGCTCGACACCACTTTAATGGTTGTAAGAGCTTGATAACCTTATTTTCATCAAGTTCGACAACTCATGTAGCTCGATAACTCTCGTTATTCACTGATTCCTTTAAGCTACTTAACTCATGAGTATGAGCTCGACATATTTCTGTTAGATGTTCGATACCCTTTTTGATATAGCATTATAAAAGGTTCGCTACATCATTGATTTGGAAGATCAATATATCGTCATGGATTTATTGGCTCATCATATCACAATGCGTTTATAAGCTTGATAACTATTTTTTCACAACATTTCCATATCCTTCTACAGACATTTCCTGTGATGATTTCTCAAGCATATTTAATAGTCGAAAAATATATGGATAACAGAGTGAATAAAGAAGATTTTTATTTTCTCATTAAAACCAAATCATCTCATCCATTTCTTATTTTAATTATCGTTTTTCTTCCTACTCCTTCATCCATGGCCTCATCCATCCTCTTATGGCCAAAACTTTTAATCTAAATAAAATTAAGGTGGTTCATTCTATTCTAGCAAGGTCGGGTGATGATTCAAGTAATTTAAGAGTCAACTTACAAATCAAATTGTCAACAAGGAATGGATCTACAAAGTTAAACCTATATGTTTCTTATATAATTATACATATTCACACTTGACCCAAATTAATGTATGTAACATATATTTATTTCCATTATATATTACTGAAATTTGATTTGTAATATGTGTTGTTTATAAATAAAATTCAGTAGGAAAAAGGAAAAACAACAACTAAACTTGATCTATTTATTTTTGTCTTACGTATTTGTGAATCACCTCTTTAAATATATCTAATGCAATATCGAGAGATTTGAATACACACATGCGCGCGTGCACACCCACATACACACACATACACTACAAAAAACGCCTTTTTATAACTTTCAAAAACAGTTGTAATAGGTCTATTACAACAGGCGGTCGCCTGTCGTGTTATCCAGAGTTCTAATAGAGTCATATTTTTTTACAACGGTCTTCGATAGTTGTAAAATAATTTTTTACAACTGCCCATCGCAGTTGTAAAAAATCTTCTACAACTGCTTTTGGCAGTTGCAAATTTTTTTTTACAACTACCAATGGCAGTTGTAAAAGATTTTTTATAACTACGATTGGCAGTAGTAAAAGACATTTTTACAATTACAATTGACAGTTGTGATAAAAATAATGCAAAATAAAAAAAATTAATTTCAAACACATTTTGCAACTACAGCACAAAACAGATAAAAATATATAATCTACAAATTATTTGTAAGTGTAATGTAGTATCCTAATAAAAAAAGCCTCAAATTAATAATGAACACTTTGGTATACATATAATAGTCTTCATCACCACTTACAACCTACAACAAAGTAGAGTGTTTAACACTAAAGTTTTTTCTTTAACTGCATAATGCTCACAGAAGGTGAGACATAGAGCAATGAACCATCTGACTCTTGGCTTCTAAGCTCAAAAAGAGCTAATAATAACAAAGCATTAATAACAATATATCCCTGACAAAAGAATCACTTCATTTCATTTGTGCCACATGCTTCACTAGGTATATTTCATCTTTTGCATGTGTGATTGCTTCAGAAGTAGCTACAGCTATTGTTCTTCTTCTTTACTAATAAGAAACTCGAAATCAGTCTGCATACTCCGGAGAATTTAAACATAAAAATACATTACAAAAATTGTATATTATAGAGCTTGTCCCAAACAACTAAATTCTGAATGTGTTTTCTTATTTTTGGATATGAATAAACATACACATTGATAAACATATACATTTTTTCTTTGTGGTATCTAATCTTAGTAGGCAAGCGAATGGCTAAGTAAATATAATGTACCCACCAACATGTAGACCTGTCAAAATATGACCCAACCCATTAACCCAACCCATTTACCCTACTTATAAATGGATTGGGTCAACCCATTTATGAATATTATTAAATGGGTTATGGGTTGGGGTGACCCATTTTTAAAAGGGTTATAAAAAGGTAACTCATTTACCCATTTATTAAAAACATTAATTTTTAATATAAATTTGAAAAATAAGAATTTTGAACATACATTGTAGTTTTTCATGGGGACTGATAGTTGTACTTAGAAAATAATAAGCTACCACATCCCCATATTTGGATTTTGATGAAAATTAGAATTTTAAATTTTTATCGAAACTCAAAAAATAAAAATTAGAATTATTTTATATTTATTTGCTTTTTATTAGTCAAATTAAATTTAAATCTTTAAATGGGTTAAATGGGTAACTCGCTTATTAAGTGGGTTGGGTCAAATGGGTAAAAATGAATGGGTCATAAATGGATTGGGTCAAACTCGACCCAACCCATTTTGACCAAACCCAACCCGTTTGACAGGCCTACCAACATGGACACAATGTCGTAAAAAGTTCTATAAGGATTAATCTTACTTTTGCTTTAGACCATTGTTTACTTAAGAACGGATGATTGAAAATAATAACATCAGCCCGATATCTTTAATACTATTATATAGGCTATGTAAGCAATTGGTACAAGGAATTCAAATAAAATTCTGTTCCACTCTATTTAGTCATCTTCATGTGTTTCACCATACTTCAATTTTGTTCAGCAATTTCAACCTTGTATGTTCCCCTGCCAACCTGCTCGATATGGTCTTCATCCAAACTTTATAGTATCACAGTATTAATTTCATATTATGAAAACTTGACCACCATTTCATAATAAGTATTTGACAACAAGTTTACGTAAATGAAAATCATTGTTTTTTATTATACAAATGAAATTCATTGACGTTTATGTATGTCGGTTTATATAAACACTGAGTATATGAAAGTGTCTTGAATATGGAGTAAAGTGTATTTAATGTGGTTTATATCGTATAAAATTAAGTAAATTTGGTACCAACTTTAGAACATGATTTTGACAAAATAATTAGTAAATTCCTAACAAAACGGTTTGTCAATACCATATTGAAACATTTTATAACGCATAGTATCATTTACAATTATATCATAAAAAATCAGCATATATATATATGCATTTATATAAGCACTGATTCCATTTTTACTATTCGTCGTTAACTAATATATTTAACTGCAATAAAAACTCAAAAATAAAAGATAAGAAAACATCAAAACATTTTCACATGTATAATAAAATAACTTACCAAGGCATTTTATATTCAATTCGAAAAAGAGTGATGCAAATCAATTTAAACTTTAGTTTAGCAAGGATACCTTTATCTCCATTTTCACTTGGTAAGTTATTCAACCATAGTAATACATGTTCTTAAATTAGAAATAGAATAACATCCATCTCCAAATTTAATTTCAAACACAATGATTTATAAGGAGAATTTACCATCAAAAGATATTCTTTAGGCATAAGTGACCTCAAAAAGGAAGCCGATCATGTATCAAATACCCATCAGTAGTTTCAAAGGAACCAATACCTACCAATAACAAAAAATTTAAGGACATTAACGCTTCGGAATTTACAATCAGGGTATTGACAGATGGGTTATGAATGAGACAATGCTTTCCTAAGTAGTTGACAGTATGGTTATGAATGAGACTATGCTTTCCTAAGCAGTGGCTTTATCCTAAATTTGACATCAACAAATTGTTCAAATCCGACAGCAACAAATTGTTTATAAACAATGGCTGTCAAATTATTTGTAAAAAATATCAGTGGATTTTTTTGTTGCTGTCGAATTGTTGCGCGAGTCAAATTACAAAGGATAAACAGTCCTTAATTCAGTGAGTCAACAAACAGTGACTGTCAAATTCGACAACAACAATTATATCATAAAAAATTCACTGGTAATGAATTCCTGTGTAAAATAAACAATTTAGGATAAACGCCGCTGATATCATAAAAAAATCAGGTTCGTCAACTGTCTGTTTTCTATAGTTTCTATAAAAAATCATTTACAATTATATCATTTACAATAATTTGTAAATTCCTTTGGTAATGAATGCAATCCCAAACAGTGGCGTTCATCCTAAATTTAAACAAAAAAAGTATAGAAAATAAAAAATTGACGAACCTGAGAATTAAAGTTGTAGGCTGATGTAATTATGAAAGAAATTAACATTTGTAATTATGAAAGCTAAACGATTCCGTCGTTGGTGCAACACCATGCGTCCTTCAAAGCTTCGTCGGAAGCCACCCGTCGGGCGAAAGAGTCGAAATCGTTGTGGCTGGAAGCTCTTATTGGCTAGTCGATTTGGCAATGGTGGAAGGGTCGATTTGGGAACTTTGATTTCCTGTAAAATTCAAATAGGAATTGAATCGAAATTAATTCACAAATTGAGAAATACAGAGATCATTTAAAACCATTTAAAATCATACCTTATTGAAGAAAAATATGAGGCAGTGGACGGTTGGGTGAGAAAAATGGTTTTTATGAGTACGGCTGCTCATTAGAAAGTGAAGTGAAAAGTTGAGGAACGTGGATTAAGAAGAAAGCCGAGAGAGATGTGAGATAATCGTGGAAAAATGGGAAACGTTTCTAACGTGAGAAGACTATTGACATAATTATTCTTACTTGGTTTTGACAGGGGAGGTGGAGGAAAGGTCATATTGGGAAATGCCAAAAAGGCTTCAGTTTGACTGCAATGACCAAGTATTTGCATTATATATAAGATATACATATACATATATATATATATGTATGTATGTATATATGTGTGTGTGTATATATATATATATATATATTTGTTTGTGTGTATAATAGATATAGATCCCAATATCGATATGTTTATATATATAAATTATAGTTATACAGATGTTAATATATCATTTTATTACCATTGCATGTTATGAATATATACACATGATATATTAAAATAAACATTAAATTAAATTTATTAATATGATTAATTAATTGTAACGGAATATTATAAAGTAAAATATGATTTATTAATAACAACTAGTTTGGATCTAGTCAAATCCATTGGGCCTCACAGGCCTACTATGATTCAAATAAGGAAATTTTTCAAAATCTATCTAATTTACCCACTGCGGATCAGGCTGGTTCCTTTATAAATACATTAAAAATATTAGAAGAAGTATGTAATCGATTGTGGTAACAAATGTGTTTGTAATCATGAGTCTTGAATTAATATATAAATAAATACTTACTCTTTAAATATTTCTAGTTAAGATGTATCAAGAAGAATGTTGATATACCTATTGAAACTAGTGTACGTACTGCTCTCCATAAGAGAACGGTGAATTACTCATGACCCGTCGGAAAACTAAGGGGCTACATACTTATGCTTGTATCGAACAATCAAAGTACAACACAATGACCGTCTTCTACAGGTTAATATAACTAAGTCAAAATAAAAGACCTTATGGTAATGATGTATAGAGTCTTTTGACTTGAAAGCATTACCTATATTAAGTAAGTTAACTATACTTTGACTACGGTCAAACACTTAGCATGATGACCACTTTTCCGCTATAATTTAGTATATGTTGAATTACTTAAAGTAAAGCACTACTTAATAGAGGCTTCGTCTCCTTCATCACAAAAGAACGGTGGATAATGTAACTATTAGTCAAAATAAAGTCAAAATCTCTAGCCAAAATAAATATGTTAATAGATAATCTCATTGGATTAAACCAAGGACTTCAAAAGGTCTACATAATTAAATACAAATACTAGTAGAGTTTTTGACCTTAGACCAAACTTTGGATATCTAAGTGATACAATGATGATAAAAAGAATATATGCACAAAATGTCGTTACTAGTTAAGCTTGTTACGTATTAAAAACTAGATTTTGTCCAAATGATCTAAAAGCGTTAATTTTTTTTCCTTATAATGTACTTCAGGAACATCCACATGGGCTTTTGAATTGTTTAGTTATGGATTGAAGACCAAGTTTATACCTAAGAGTCAACACAACTACACGATTATTTTAAATTGAACCAATGTAAAAATTAATATGTAAAATTAATATATATAACTGTTATAGATTAATAATGAATTAATACAGACTTTTTTTATTAAAATTTTAGGAATTTTCAGTTGTTTCTTTAAAGCCCAAATTCAATCAGAATGCTGTATAAAAGTTGTACGTTAGTTCGACTAAAAAGGAGATCAAATAAAGGCGGCCAGCCATATTTGAATAAGGGGAATAGAAACCTAATCTTCTAGGCTAATATATATAACTGTTATATCTAAATTTTAAATATATATTTCAACAAATCTGTAACGACCCGATATGTTCAACCATTCACACCCATTATAAGTGTATAGGTAGACACTCATGCTGGAATTGAATTGCTCAAAATACCGCGTTGTAAATAAAAATTTGGCAAATCTCAGAATATGCAGTAAATAAATATAATCACAGAACACAGACACAGAGTAAAATAATGCAGCGGAAGTAAAAGAGATAGTAGTTCATGAAGCTACTATATAAATATATCAGAGTACATAAGGTACAATAGAAGAAATAGAGTACAACAGAAGTATCAATAAGACAACCAAGTACAAGCTGAACAGAGCAACATAACTGAAGTAGATAGAACAAGACTAGCAGATAATCTCCAACGATTCAAATCTCCAGAAGGTGGAAATCCAAATCTGTGAATAACTCAGGCTGACCCGAGCATAAAGCAAAACACAAAACACTCGAGTTAGGACAATATATACTTATATAATATAAACCAACTCAAGTGAACTGTAATAAGGTACAAGTAACTTAAAGAATGCTTGGGATCGCCCATTCTTTAAGGATCCGTTAAACTATCTACTATGTAGTAATATTCGCTATTATAATAATGTCTAATAAGTAAAGTATAATCATATAGAAAATAGCGTTAAGGGGATGGAGAACCTTAATGCGGTCGGATCTTAAAATCATAATCGTAGTAAAGCTCGATATGGTAGGTGACACGGCACAACTAGGCAATGCCAGGGTAGATATACCAATTACGCATCCAGACTAGTGGTGACGCATAACAGCCACTACCGCCCACCTCGAACAACACTCCCAAATCAAGGGTGGCCACCAAATCAATCACAAGTAATAGAATGGTATCGAAGAAGTGTGTCCGATAAGAGGTGCTACCTCATTGGTCCGTCAATCGCTCCTGTTTTAGCCACCTTATGCCAACTCACGGGAGTTGGGTCCACGTATATACCTTAGGATCGTCGCCACCATCCTACTTCATTCTGGAAACTCCACCGCGTACACAGTTGTCAAAGTGGTTTTCGGTATCGACAGAGAGTATGTCCATATCCGATCCCGGTCTCTTTAACAACCAATCGTTATTATAACCCGTAGTTATAATTTAAAAACAGTTTATACTTCAAAACAGAATATCATTTCAAATCCAAATCTTTATCAAAATAAAGATTAAATCAATTCCAAACCATTTCAATATATTTAAAATATCATATCTTTTCAAAACTTCATTTCAATATATCAAAATATCGTATCTTTACAAAACTTCATTTCAAATCATTTTAATATATCAAAATATCAAATCTTTCCAAAACTTCATTTTCAAACCATTTTTATATAATAAAATATCATATCAGTTCAAATCCAAATATTCAACTTTAAATACCTTTTAAATTCAAAGATATCATTCATTTACTATCATTTCAAATCACTTTTAAATAGTTTATATTCCAATCAAAATAATTCATTTAAACCTTTTAAAAGTGTAATTATTATGTTTTTAAATCAAGTATTCAATTTCCAAAGTTTCAAACCATTCTGAGTTCGTTTACTAAGTCAAAAACCATAATTATTAAAATTTCAGCCTTTCACGGCATTTAAAAACAACTGCTATAAGTTATATTTGAAAACATTTTTAATTCAGCAAAGACAGCACTTAAAACTGCTGTTAAAACTCAGTTTTAGTTGAATTATAGTTCAAAACAGAAAAGACAGCATTTCAGAAGTGCTGCGGTAGTTCAGATTTCAAAACAAGGGTTAAATTTGATTTCAACATAGACTGCAGACCATTATAGCATTTCCAGAGAATGCTATAATAGGCCTGAGTTCAATATTAGCCTATAAGTTCAACTACAGCAACTACAGCATTTCAGAAATGCTGTAATAGCTCCTTTTTACACAATTTTAGTTCAAAACAGAATCTATAGCATTTCTGAATGCTATTAAAAGTTAATTTCAGGTGTTAGTGTATTTCCAGCAATTAAATAACTTTAATTTAAAACACATAAACATTTTTAAAAAATCATATTTTAACATTTAAAATGTTCATTTACATATCATTTAACATATATCTTTTCACAATAAATTTCTTATAATCAAATCCAATTTCAACAATTTACTTAATAAATTTAAGTGTAAAAGTGTCCAATTCTTCACTTTTCAACTAATAAACTTAACACTTCAAATTTAAATTACCATTTCACACTTTAACTGAATTTCCAATTTTATTTAATTAACTTAAACCTTTAATTAAAACCAAATTTCACATTTCCTAGTCAAGTTATATTTTAAAAGATCACTTTTAAACATTCATTTATTTAACCACTTAAATTCATAGAAAAATCAATAATACTTTAATAAATCACTTAAATTCAAATTTAATCAAATTATCATATTTACCATTTCAAAATAGAATTTAATATCCATTTTATTTATATAATTTAAATATCATTTTTAACCAAAATTCCAAATTTCCAACTTAAGTTATATTTCAAAAATCCAGCTAAACCATTCATTAATTACGTTTTTAACAAATAGAAAAATCATAATTTCTTTAATTCAAAATATTTCAAAATCTGTTATAATCAAATTTCATAAATTTATATTTTTAAAATACTTAAAAATATCCAAAACACTTTATAAAATAACCACGGGCCTGTATATAGTTTTCTAGCCTAGGTCAAGTGATACGGATATGTATCATTTCAATCCGCAGTTTTAAAAAGATAAATCTGGGTTCTATCATTTCAAACCCGCAATCCTAAGTTAAAATAAATTAAATAAAAAAACCATTCAGGCCTATCATTTCAGCCCATAATGATTTTTCCCTATTCTAAAGTCTGTTCGGGTATGTATCATTTCAACCCATAGTGATTTCTAATCTACAAGGAACTTGCAGTGTGATAAACTGATATAAATAAACATAATAACATTAAATAACAGTATCATATGATATAACAGGTGTAATAACAGGTGTGAACATCATATGATAATAATATAGGCATACATAAGATGATAATATATTTCTACAGATTCACAGGGTGTCAATTTACTAGTTATATAGGTACATATTGTCTAGTGAGAATAACTCACTTGTTTAAGCTGGAGATGACGACCAAACACACAACACAGAATCTTTGAAGGCACGACAACATGAATATGATTTGAGAGTGGAGAGCCAAATATAATTGCCTTGTATACATATAAACAAAACAAGACAATGTATACATAAATATGTAACACAAAACAATATTGAAATGACTTGAAATAAAAAGCAACAAAGGGCAAAGTGATTCGACCTTTCTTTAACCATTCAAGAGCTTGACCAAGGGGATCTTTTGCTCAGCCATAGCTGGACATAATCTCAGTTTATGGCATCAAAATAGCATGGCAACAAGGAGATGATGTTGGTAGGAGTTACATATGAATAAGACAAAGGGTCAAGGCAAAATAAGTGGAGTTTTTGTGCATTTTTGGCTCATCCAAAGGCAAGTGGAGCTCGAACCTTGCATGGTACAGGTCTGGACAGTGGAGGGTGATGGTGCAACAGCAGCCAAAGGTCATGTAGCAAGTGGTGGTGGTGGCTAAGGGGGTGGCCAAAGCAAGATATGGAGGGTAGGTGAGGATATGTGTGGTCTAGGCAATGTTTTGTGGAGTTTTGTGGTGATGGCTTCAAGTGGAAGGTCATGGCCTGTCTTGGTCAGAGGGAAGGGAGTGTTTGCTGTAGTAGATGGAGGAGGTGATGATGGGGATGAAGGTGGTAGAGGCTAGGCCAAGCAAACATGTGAAGAGATCAAGGCAAAATTGCATAGAAAAGTAAGAAAAAAGTAGAAAGAAAAGAGGGAGATTACCAAATTTTTTTGCAAGATGGAGGCCATGATTTTTTTAGGGATTTGGAGCTTTGAAAATTTGTGAAAAACAGGAGGAAGTCGGCTGAAAAAAAATAATGAGGAATAGTTAGGGCAAAATAGAATAAAAGATGTATTGATTGAAAAAGAAACGGTAGAATTCAAAAGGACTAAGCACACAAAAGGTATCAACTCTTCATATATCTTTAATTCCTTTTTATAACTTTATATTTCTGGAAAAAATAATAATCCCAGATAAAATTTCGAAATTTTATCAAAATATAATAATTTATATAAATATTTATCAGTTATATAAAGTTAAATTAAGAAAATAGCTAAAAATAGTAAACTAGTCTAGAAAATTTGAAATTGAATAGAATAAATTTTAGAAAATTCATATGAGCTTGTAATATATTTTTAAACATAAATAATAACATAAAATAAAAATATATTCATAAAATAAATATTTAAAATTAAATTTACATATAATTTTTAATGAAGAAAATAGCAGAAAAAAGGAAAACAGCCTTTAAAAATGAAAAATAAATACAGTAAATGTTGGAAAAATTCTATTATCATTTTAAAAATATAAAAAGACAAAAATATACATAAAATAACATATTAACACATATTAAAACAAAAATATAAGAAAGAAAATATGATTTATAAAATTTAAAATAGGCAAAATTGCACAATAAAACAAATTATACTAAAAATTGAAATGTACATAACTTTTACATTTTAACTCCGTTTTCAACAAAACAAAAAGTAGTGTTCAAGTTATTACATCTATTTTTATAATAAAAGATAAAATTTATAATTTCAAACTTTTAAATTTTAAAGTTTAAAAGTCAAAGTTTGACTATTTCAACCAAAATTCACATTTTCTGGAAATATTAAATTTAGTCATATTTGGAATTCTAATCCACATACAAAATCAAAGTTTTTATATTTACAATAAAATTTTTTATTCTTTTTCATAAATAAAGCTTTTGAATCTGGAAAAATCAATTTAAAAATAATTGTAAAATACAGGGTTGTTACACTCTCCCCCACTCAAAACTTTTCGTCCCCGAAAAGGAACGAGGTACGGGAAAGCACAGAAAAAGATAGAATGAAATGGAATTAAGACAAGATGATAAGAAGATTGGAATTACACCTGATAACTATTGTTATAGGTAAGTTTAACAAGATGGAGGTGATCAAATCAAGAATATAAGCACGAAAAAGATCCTCTAGAGTCTGAATCTCCCTTTTCACTTGACCGACGGTCTATGAATGGAAAAACAGTGTTCAGATCCAGATGAGTAACAAAGATTATCAAAGATTACAGAAAGATTTCTAAATAGACTGGTATAAGCAATAGCCTTCCCATTCTGTAACAAGATAAGAGAAATAAGGACAACTAAAAGATAGTTTGGAAAAAAAACAAAATAAGATAATAAATTTGAAACCATAATGCTTTGAAATCATAACAATTTGGGGATGTTTATCATTTGGAAATCATACTACTAAAATCATAACACTTTGGAAATGTTATTCTTTAAAAAAAAGAACATAATACTTAGAAAATCTTAACACCTTTTAAAAATAATCTTTATTTAAACCATTTTAGTTCAAGGTCAAATAATATTCATTTTAAAGTTGTAACATTTCTAAGTTCATTCAATTATAAAAATTTCCAAAACATTGTATTTTCAAAATAGCAGCACTTATAAAATGCTAAGTAGATATATTAATATTTCAAATCAGTTTTATTCTAGAATATTCATTTGGATATCATTTAACTTATGACTTATTAAAACAAACTTTTATGAATGGAATATCCAAATTAAACTATACTTTATTTATTAATTCAAAAGTTCACTATTTTAGTTAGCTCTTAATTTAACACATAACCTAACACTTTATTTGAAATACCCATTTCATAAATAGATATTCCTTTAATAAGTTACACTTAAAATTCAATTTGAAAACCAAATTCTCAATTATCAATTTTTAGTGATGTTAAAATACATTTTAACTATTTAAATCATAATCATTCATTTTTCAAGACATATCTATTTCATTAATAAAATATTTATATAGCAAATATAACAATCAAATTTCTTTTCACATTTATTCATTTAGACATCAATTAAACTATGAATTCAAGTTAAATAAACTTTATTACCAAAAGTCCAATTCAAATGTATTTTATTTTATCTATTCAAAGATACATTATTTATTATACAACATATTCATTTCAGGAAATAACCTTTATTAAAATTCCTAGGTTAGACTTAAGGTTCCATATTAAATCAAATTTGATTATTAAGTTATTTAAATAAAATCTCTTTAGATTCCTTTTTCAATATTTACCTCTGTTAATCTTTTATAACTAAAATTTAAGTGTATAACATGTATTATAACCACTCAAATTTTATTTATAAAAACCCTTTTTATATTGTATATTATCCAATTCCATATTCAACTTCTGTGTAATTTAGGTAAGTTATATTGGAATGAAATTGTGTGTTATTACAAGTAAAACTTTCCAATTCAATTATCTCAAGTTTGAATCATTTATTCAAATTTTTGATTTTCTTCTTATAACTCAAATTATTCTTTAAAATAAAATTTAAGAATTAAACTTCCGATTCCTTTCAAACCATTTAGAGATAAGTAATTATATATACATAATATGTCAAATCAAATTTAAATCATATATCTATATATATTATAATCCAGTCATATTTAGAAATTCAAATCAATTAGATTTTCCAAAACAAAGCTGTAGCAAGACTATAGAACGGTCTCTTCACTTCAAAACTCGAAAATGAACGTCGATGATGCTGCAGTCATCACCGAAATTATTTTCCAGCGACAAAGAGAAGAGCACTTAATTTTTAAACTTTAAAATCCTTTAGAGACAAATTTTTATTCAAAATACTTTAAATAATATCCTTTTAAAAATTTTAAACACAAGGTTTGAAACCATCGGAAATTAAATTCTTTAAATTTCTTGTTTTTAAATTCATTTCAGTTCCCAAATAAATTTATAAACAACTATTTATAAATTCATTTGTAGAACAATAAATGGTAAATCAAGTATTATCATTTCAAATTATCAATTTCAATCAATTTATTAAGTTCCATAAAATTATATATCCAAATTTATTTCATTAACCAAATTTTAAAATAATATTGTGTCAGTTTGTCCTGTCAAAGTGTTTTAGAAATCCTATCAATAGCGTTGATCAGACGAATCGATCGGAAACTCAAATCAACATCAACAACCCAAACAACACAACATATCAAACAAAACATAGATTTACCAGTATAATTCAAAATGTTTGGAGATAGTTTAGGAACAAAAGACAAGATGTTTAAACAGAGTAGAGAGATGGGTAAGCTTAGATAAATCGCGGCCAACCTTAACCGGGTCAACCGTGACTTAATGGATAAGATCAAATGTGGATTTTCTGTGGTAAATCTACCTTCGATCTCATGAGATAGAGTTTGGAAGAATAAAAGATATTAACATCTAAACCAAGGATAAATATAAATCTCTGGTGAATCGATGCTGATTGTAAAGGATTTTCACCCTTTTACAAGAAAATTAGAGTATTGGCGAGACCGCTAATTCACTATAAAGATCATTCGTAGTGGAGTTATGAGATACTCCAGAATCAAAAGAAGATGAATAGTGAGGGACACAAATAAATTTTGGAACCGCAGGGAACATTCCAAAATTCAAAGGAAATCGAATCAAACAGAAGAGATTCAAACTCGAACGAAAGTGATTCTGTAAATAAATTTACCATACATTCTAAGTTTTGCCTCAAAGCCAAAGCTCTGATACCAACTGTAACGACCCGATATTTTCAACCATTCGCACCCATTATAAGTGTATAGGTACACACTCATGCCGGAATTGAATTGCTCAAAATACCACGTTGTATATAAAAATTTGGCAAATCTCAGAATATGCAGTAAATAAATATAATCACAGAACACAGACACAGAGTAAAATAATGCAGCGGAAGTAAAAGAGATAGTAGTTCATGAAGCTACTATATAAATATATCAGAGTACATAAGGTACAATAGAAGAAATAGAGTACAACAGAAGTATCAATAAGATAACCAAGTACAAGCTGAACAGAGCAACATAACTGAAGTAGATAGAACAAGACTAGCAGATAATCTCCAGCGATTCAAATCTCCAGAAGGTGGAAATCCAAATCTGTGAATAACTCAGGCTGACCCGAGCATAAAGCAAAACACAAAACACTCGAGTCAGGACAATATATACTTATATAATATAAACCAACTCAAGTGAACTGTAATAAGGTACAAGTAACTTAAAGAATGCTTGGGATCGCCCATTCTTTAAGGATCCGTTAAACTATCTACTATGTAGTAATATTCGCTATTATAATAATGTCTAATAAGTAAAGTATAATCATATAGAAAATAGCGTTAAGGGGATGGAGAACCTTAACGCGGTCGGATCTTAAAATCATAATCGTAGTAAAGCTCGATATGGTAGGTGACACGGCACAACTAGGCAATGCCAGGGTAGATATACCAATTACTCATCCGGACTAGTGGTGACGCATAGCAGCCACTACCGCCCACCTCGAACAACACTCCCAAATCAAGGGTGGCCACCAAATCAATCACAAGTAATAGAATGGTATCGAAGAAGTGTGTCCGATAAGAGGTGCTACCTCATTGGTCCGTCAATCGCTCCTGTTTTAGCCACCTTATGCCAACTCACGGGAGTTAGGTCCACGTATATACCTTAGGATCGTCGCCACCATCCTACTTCATTCTGGAAACTCCACCGCGTACACAGTTGTCCAAGTGGTTTTCGGTATCGACAGAGAGTATGTCCATATCCGATCCCGGTCTCTTTAACAACCAATCGTTATTATAACCCGTAGTTATAATTTAAAAACAGTTTATACTTCAAAACAGAATATCATTTCAAATCCAAATCTTTATCAAAATAAAGATTAAATCAATTCCAAACCATTTCAATATATTTAAAATATCATATCTTTTCAAAACTTCATTTCAATATATCAAAATATCGTATCTTTACAAAACTTCATTTCAAATCATTTTAATATATCAAAATATCAAATCTTTCCAAAACTTCATTTTCAAACCATTTTTATATAATAAAATATCATATCAGTTCAAATCCAAATATTCAACTTTAAATACCTTTTAAATTCAAAGATATCATTCATTTACTATCATTTCAAATCACTTTTAAATAGTTTATATTCCAATCAAAATAATTCATTTAAACCTTTTAAAAGTGTAATTATTATGCTTTTAAATCAAGTATTCAATTTCCAAAGTTTCAAACCATTCTGAGTTCGTTTACTAAGTCAAAAACCATAATTATTAAAATTTCAGCCTTTCACGGCATTTAAAAACAACTGCTATAAGTTATATTTGAAAACATTTTTAATTCAGCAAAGACAGCACTTAAAACTGCTGTTAAAACTCAGTTTTAGTTGAATTATAGTTCAAAACAGAAAAGACAGCATTTCAGAAGTGCTGCGGTAGTTCAGATTTCAAAACAAGGGTTAAATTTGATTTCAACATAGACTGCAGACCATTATAGCATTTCCAGAGAATGCTATAATAGGCCTGAGTTCAATATTAGCCTATAAGTTCAACTACAGCAACTACAGCATTTCAGAAATGCTGTAATAGCTCCTATTTACACAATTTTAGTTCAAAACAGAATCTATAGCATTTCTGAATGCTATTAAAAGTTAATTTCAGGTGTTAGTGTATTTCCAGCAATTAAATAACTTTAATTTAAAACACATAAACATTTTTAAAAAATCATATTTTAACATTTAAAATGTTCATTTACATATCATTTAACATATATCTTTTCACAATAAATTTCTTATAATCAAATCCAATTTCAACAATTTACTTAATAAATTTAAGTGTAAAAGTGTCCAATTCTTCACTTTTCAACTAATAAACTTAACACTTCAAATTTAAATTACCATTTCACACTTTAACTGAATTTCCAATTTTATTTAATTAACTTAAACCTTTAATTAAAACCAAATTTCACATTTCCTAGTCAAGTTATATTTTAAAAGATCACTTTTAAACATTCATTTATTTAACCACTTAAATTCATAGAAAAATCAATAATACTTTAATAAATCACTTAAATTCAAATTTAATCAAATTATCATATTTACCATTTCAAAATAGAATTTAATATCCATTTTATTTATATAATTTAAATATCATTTTTAACCAAAATTCCAAATTTCCAACTTAAGTTATATTTCAAAAATCCAGTTAAACCATTCATTAATTACGTTTTTAACAAATAGAAAAATCATAATTTCTTAAATTCAAAATATTTCAAAATCTGTTATAATCAAATTTCATAAATTTATATTTTTAAAATACTTAAAAATATCCAAAACACTTTATAAAATAACCACGGGCCTGTATATAGTTTTCTAGCCTAGGTCAAGTGATACGGATATGTATCATTTCAATCCGCAGTTTTAAAAAGATAAATCCGGGTTCTATCATTTCAAACCCGCAATCCTAAATTAAAATAAATTAAATAAAAAAACCATTCAGGCCTATCATTTCAGCCCATAATGATTTTTCCCTATTCTAAAGTATGTTCGGGTATGTATCATTTCAACCCATAGTGATTTCTAATCTACAGGGAACTTGCAGTGTGATAAACTGATATAAATAAACATAAGAACATTAAATAACAGTATCATATGATATAACAGGTGTAATAACAGGTGTGAACATCATATGATAATAATATAGGCATACATAACATGATAATATATTTCTACAGATTCATAGGGTGTCAATTTACTAGTTATATAGGTACATATTGTCTGGTGAGAATAACTCACTTGTTTAAGCTGGAGATGACGACCAAACACACAACACAGAATCTTTGAAGGCACGACAACATGAATATGATTTGAGAGTGGAGAGCCAAATATAATTGCCTTGTATACATATAAACAAAACAAGACAATGTATACATAAATATGTAACACAAAACAATATCGAAATGACTTGAAATAAAAAGCAACAAAGGGCAAAGTGATTCGACCTTTCTTTAACCATTCAAGAGCTTGACCAAGGGGATCTTTTGCTCAGCCATAGCTGGACATAATCTTAGTTTATGGCATCAAAATAGCATGGCAACAAGGAGATGATGATGGTAGGAGTTACATATGAATAAGACAAAGGGTCAAGGCAAAATAAGTGGAGTTTTTGTGCATTTTTGGCTCATCCAAAGGCAAGTGGAGCTCGGACCTTGCATGGTACAGGTCTGGACAGTGGAGGGTGATGGTGCAACAGCAGCCAAAGGTCATGTAGCAAGTGGTGGTGGTGGCTAAGGGGGTGGCCAAAGCAAGATATGGAGGGTAGGTGAGGATATGTGTGGTCTAGGCAATGTTTTGTGGAGTTTTGTGGTGATGGCTTCAAGTGGAAGGTCATGGCCTGTCTTGGTCAGAGGGAAGGGAGTGTTTGCTGTAGTAGATGGAGGAGGTGATGATGGGGATGAAGGTGGTAGGGGCTAGGCCAAGCAAACATGTGAAGAGATCAAGGCAAAATTGCATAGAAAAGTAAGAAAAAAAGTAGAAAGAAAAGAGGGAGATTACCAAATTTTTTTGCAAGATGGAGGCCATGATTATTTTAGGGATTTGGAACTTTGAAAATTCGTGAATAACAGGAGGAAGTCGGCTGAAAAAAAATAATGAGGAATAGTTAGGGCAAAATAGAATAAAAGATGTATTGATTGAAAAAGAAACGGTAGAATTCAAAAGGACTAAGCACACAAAAGGTATCAACTCTTCATATATCTTTAATTCCTTTTTATAACTTTATATTTCTGGAAAAAATAATAATCCCAGATAAAATTTAGAAATTTTATCAAAATATAATAATTTATATAAATATTTATCGGTTATATAAAGTTAAATTAAGAAAATAGCTAAAAATAGTAAACTAGTCTAGAAAATTTGAAATTGAATAGAATAAATTTTAGAAAATTCATATGAGCTTGTAATATATTTTTAAACATAAATAATAACATAAAATAAAAATATATTCACAAAATAAATATTTAAAATTAAATTTACATATAATTTTTAATGAAGAAAATAGCAGAAAATAGGAAAACAGCCTTTAAAAATGAAAAATAAATACAGTAAATGTTGAAAAATTCTATTATCATTTTAAAAATATAAAAAGACAAAAATATACATAAAATAACATATTAACACATATTAAAACAAAAATATAAGAAAGAAAATATGATTTATAAAATTTAAAATAGGCAAAATTGCACAATAAAACAAATTATACTAAAAATTGAAATGTACATAACTTTTACATTTTAACTCCGTTTTCAACAAAACGAAAAGTAGTGTTCAAGTTATTACATCTATTTTTATAATAAAAGATAAAATTTATAATTTAAAACTTTTAAATTTTTAAGTTTAAAAGTCAAAGTTTGACTATTTCAACCAAAATTCACATTTTCTGGAAATATTAAATTTCGTCATATTTGGAATTCTAATCCACATACAAAATCAAAGTTTTTAAATTTACAATAAATTTTTTTATTCTTTTTCATAAATAAAGCTTTTGAATCTGGAAAAATCAATTTAAAAATAATTGTAAAATACAGGGTTGTTACAAAATCCAAGCGGTATACATATTATCTAAATATAATTTTTATACATCTATTTAAAGTAGTAAATTATACATTAAAATAACCTTTAGTCCATATATATATGTATATGTATACATATATATATATATATGTGTGTGTGTGTGTATATGTATATGTGTGTGTGTATATATATGTATATTAAATCAAAATATGTTATATATATATATGATCAGATTTTAATTGAATAAAAAAGAATAAATAAATCTTAGGTGCAGTCAAATTTTGGTATATAAAATTAAAAAATATTATTTTATATTATTAGATATTTAATTTGAAATAGTTAAAGTTATCTAAATTTTAAATATATATTTTAACAAATCCAAGCGGTATACATATTATCTAAATATAATTTTTATACATATACAGATTTATTTTCTTTTTAAAGTGGTAAATTATACATTAAAATAACCTTTAGTCCATATATATATATATATATGTATGTATATGTATGTATATGTATGTGTGTGTGTATTATAATAATATCAATTAAATATTATGATCAAAAAAATTAATTAATATTAGTGTTGATATGAACTTGGTTACATGGAGTATATTATGATTACATTTACATTTAATTTGACATACACTGACCATTTACACATACCCTTATGCGTCATCTCATTAAAAAACCTTTTAGCCATATCAATTCTTCCATGCTTGAAATACAAATTAATTAATGTATTATAGGAGATTGTATCAAGTGTATGCCCTTTTAAGAGCATCATATCATATATTTCAATGGCATTGACTAACTCACCAGTCAAACCATACCCATGCATCAATGTATTATATGTTACAACATCAGGTTCTATGCCTTTTTTTAGTCATCACATCCAGTAATTGATGAGCTTCTTTTATCGATCCTTTTTTACAATGCATGTCCACTAATGAATTAAATCCAAAAACATTAAGTGATATTCCTTTATCGGTCATTTCATCAAGAACTTCGTAAGCTTCCTTCTCTTTTCCTAATCTTCCATAACTGGATATCATAGAAGTATATGTTACCACATTTGGTGCGATATTTTTGCTGATCATAAGGTCTAACATGTTTTGAGCATCACTCAACTTTTCAAATTTCAAAAATCCACCCAGTAATGTGTTGCATGTATACACGCCAGGTTTCACTCCCTCCACTTGCATCTTTTCACATAAAACTAATGCATCATCCATCATACCATGCTTAACATAACCATTAATAAGTGAATTATACCAGGTAAGGTCAGGTTGTAAGTTCTCAGTTTTCATAGATTCAAGTAAGCGACTTACCTCACTAAATTGTCCCTCACGCGAATATCCATGAAGCAACGTATTATAAGTGATTATATCTGGTTTTAAACCTCCTTTAACCATTATTTTTACAAAATTGTGTGCATCAGCTATTGCTCCATGCATAACATAAGAGCTTATAATTGTATTATATGTAACTTCATTTGGTGAGATACCTTTATCAACCATTTCCTTTAATACTTGATGTCCTTGCTTCCATTTGCTGCGTCGGTAATAACCATTTATAAGAGCATTGTAGGTAACAACATTTGGTTTAATACCATATGCATTCATTTCATTTGACAGCCTCGATGCCATGTCCATATCACCATGTTTGCAGTAACCACTTATAAGAGCACTGTAGGTGACAACATTTGGTTTAATGCCATATGCATTCATTTCATTTGACAGCCTCGATGCCATGTCCATATCATCATGTTTGCAGTAACCACTTATAAGTGCACTGTAGGTGACAAAATTTGGTTTAATACCATATGCATTCATTTCATTTGACAGCCTCGATGCCATGTCCATATCACCATGTTTGCTGTAACCACTTATAAGTGCATTGTAGGTGACAACGTTTGGTTTAATACCATTCTTGTTCATTTCTATTAACAACCTCAATGCCTTCTCCATGTCGCCTTTTTTGCATAGCCCGTCTACAATAATGCTGTACGTATGATCATCAGGGTATACATGATTTATTGCCATTTTATTCATCAACTCCAAAGCCGATGTGATTTTTCCAATACTACATTGACCTTTGATGAGAGCACTGTAAGTGAAGACATTTGGTTTGCAGCCAGAAAGAATCATTCTATTGTGCAAAATTTCTGCCTCGTTGACTCTCTTATTCAAACAGAGACCTCTGATCAGAGAACTAAAAATAACAGGATGGCCGTATTCTCCACACTTGATCATAGATCCAAAAACGCCAAAAGCAACGTCGATACTGTTTACGAGAATGCAAGTGTTGATAATGATTCCATAACCATATATGTCTGGGAGTACCTTGTTCAACATCATATTATTGTAGAATGATAAGATTAGAGTATAAAGGGATGGATTTCTCTTTCGAATGATTCTTGTGAAAAAATTGTTGAATGTAAAGCTTGCATGCTTTGGATTGGCATGGAGCATTTTATCAAACAGCTTCCGTGCTTCATCAATATTGAAGTTGGTTGAATTGCACAAGTCTGTAACTTCGTCTTCCAGTCCAGAATGGCGACCATAAGATCTCCTTTGTAGCATTTTTCTAATTCACGTGAATCCTGAGATTGGATGAAGAAAATCTAAGGATTCCGCTCTAATAAAAACTGGATTTGTTTGTATGTTGGTTGTGTGTGAAAGTAAAGAACAGTGCAAGGTGAATGGCCGTGGAAGCAGGTAGTACAGCCAGAAAGATGATTATCATTTTTTTATTTGTTGCGGAATTTACAATTAAACCGTTATTTGTCAAAGTAACTGGAATTAAGCCCTTATTTAACATCACAAAGACAAAAAGCATTAACATTGTGCACAACTTCATCCACGTATTTACAATTAATATGAGGTGTAGAATATGAACTTGCAAATCAACAGGTGAAGAAACCTAAGCAAACTGATCATGAATTGTAGTATGATCAAGTAGACCTGTCAAAATATGACCCAACCCACCATTAACTCAAGTCATTTACCCTACTTTTAAATGTGTTGTATCAACCCATAAATAGATAACTCATTTCCTCATTTGTTAAACAGGAAATTATTGTCAAGGACAAAATTTCTCAGTGTTTTTGCCTCAAGTACAGGCCTTCAATATTTGATCCTGAAGAACAACTTTATTTAGGTATCAGTTTTTACTCATTGATAGCAGTTTTTAGGTATCAGTTTGTAGTTATCGGTAACAGTTTTTAGGTATCAGTTTTTAGCTTGGTAGCAGTTTTGTTGTCCTTATGAATAATTTTGGAAAATGTTTGTCCTTATGAATAATTTTTAGAAGAATGTTTGTTCTTGTGGTAAAATTATTGAGGTTGTGTCCTTGAGGCAAAAAATATACAAATCTTTGTCCTTTAAATTAATTCCCCCTTTGTTAAAAACATTAAATTTTAATATAAAGTTGAAAAAATAAGAATTTTGAATATACAATGTAGTTTTTCATGAAGACTGACAGTTGTATTTAAAAAATAGTAAAAATAAGGGACACATCCCTAAAATCAAACTTAATACACAAAACAGCCTCCTCATAAAAAAGATATAAATTAAATCCTATTTTCAAATACAGGAAATTATTGTAAAGACAATATTTCTCAGCGTTTTAGCCTAAAGGTCGGAACTTCAGTATTTTAGCCTGAATGACAACTTTCTTTAGGTATTAGTTTTTAGTTATTGATAGCACTTTTTAGGTATCAGTTTGTAGTTATCGATAGCAGTTTTTAGGTATCAGTTTTTAGTCCGGTAGCAGTTTTAAAAGAATGTTTGTCCTTATGAATAATTTTGGAAGAATGTTGTTATCCCGCCTTTTGGCAAGGCCGAGATATCAAGAAACTAACTGGGGAATATGGATCATACATCCTCAGCATCGAGTAGCCACTAGATGACTACAGATATCGATGAATTTTACTCGAGTCTGGATCGGGCTACAATTGATAAGACACAATCAAGCAAGGTCAGGGAAAGCAACGTTTTAAGTTTCAAGTCAATCCGAGTTCGTACACTCAAGATATCATCGATGCAAGTTGGAGGAGGTAACCCTGAGTTCGAATCCATAGGCAGAGATTCTATTCGAATCCATCAGTGCAACCTCTGTTCGTATCCATCGGTTCGACTCCATATAGTTCGCAACCATCAACAAGCATTCATTCGAATCGGACCGGATAAGCCACTTCGAATCGATCAAGTTGCTTCACTTCGTATCCATCTGGGCTCGGTGGTTCGTATCCATCAGATTGCTTCGTGTCCATTTGCATTCGCATCGATCAGAAGCAAATTAGCCTCGCGCTTACCTGGTTCGTATCCCTCAAGATGGAGTGCTTCGAATCCATGAAGTTGCTCTACTTCGAATCCATCCTATTACAACAACTTCGTATCGATCGACCAAAGCTCAGTATGGTCGATACGAATAGGCTTCCATTCGAATCGATGTGTGGAGGAATCTCTCGAATCCACTAAGTCAAAGTAGCGAAAATGATGGAGTCGACCCAGTCGACTCGGAGTAAAAAGCGGATCGATGGGAGAAGCGCGCGTCACGTCAACACCTTCGCGCGCTACACCATCGATTCGACCCTATCGATTCGAACGGAATCGATTTGAACAGAGTGCAGCAACCGGAAAAGCGATCTTGAATCGATCATAGCTCGAGATCCACAAATCCAAATGCTATGAAATTTTCACAGAAGCTTGAACACATGTTGAAGAATGTCCACACCAAATTTCAGCTCGATTGGATGATTTCTTGATCGATTCGAATGGACTTCGAATCGATCCCAAAGTGGGCCCGGATTTCCTGAGAGCGGGCATGTGGGCCCCCTCACGTGCCAGAACTGGTCTCTCGAGATTTAGGCGAAATATCAGCCTCCTACACCTATAAATAGAGCCCCTGGTCATTCAGAAAAGGGGTCGGACAATTTTAGGAGCTAAAAAAACGCCCAGACTCTGCCAGATTTACTCAGAATCACCACTGCTTCCTTAGATTCAGGCTTAGCTCGGAAAATCAGTTGTACTACATTAGAAGAAATTGTAATCATCAAGTGAACTACAATAAAATCATCAACTTCAGAGTGGACGTAGGCAAGATCGCCGAACCACTATAAATTCTGTGTTGTTTCCTACTTTCATCTAATTTTTCGGAAAGTTCTTCATTTTTATTTCTCTACATATTTGATATCTGTGATCTGTGATTGGGAACTGGTGCTTTCACGACATTTGGGGTTTGTGACCAATTTTGGCGCAAATAAATGTTTGTTCATATGATTAATTTTTAGGAGAATGTTTGTCTTTCTGGTTAAAATATTGAGGTCATGTCCTTGAGGCTAAAAATATACAAATTTTTGTAATTTAAATTAAGGGGAAATTAATTTAAAGTAAATTTGTATATTTTTAGCCTCAAGGACACGACATCAATATTTTAACCATAAGGACAAACATTTTCCTAAAAATTAATCATAAGGATAAACATTCGTCCAAAATTATTCATATGGACAAACATTTTTCAAAAACTGTTACCGATAACTACAAACTGATACCTAAAAACTGCTATCAATAACTAAAAACTGATACCTAAAGAAAATTGTCCTATGGGCTAAAACACTAAAGGTCTGTACTTGAGGCTAAAATGCTGAGAAATTTTGTCTTTGACAATAATTTCCTGTTAAATTAATTCTCCCTTTCAAATACTACAATTTCCTTCCCTATAATACTCATTTTCTCCATTGCAGCAATGTTGTTTCTTCATATATGGATGTTATTCTCACATCCATAATTAAAATTTGCACCCCATTAATTATCAATCTTTAAAACGCAATAACTTCTTGTAGAAACGACGGGTTAACAAACCATTTTCACCATTAAATGACAAATTTTATTATCTTTCTAACGAGTGGTATTGTGCATATGTAAAAACAACTATAGGACAAGTTATTCACGGATCCAACTCTGCGCTGAGTTGGCTGGGGGTTTACAGGGGGCAGCGCGTCCCTGTTCGAAGGCGGAATTAGGGGTGGGCATGTCTGCAATTATATGCAATAGTTGCAGACATTTCTGCAACTATATGCAATATTTGCAGACATGTCTGCAATTATATGCAATAGGTTCTTCCGATGTGAAGATCGAATCCTTGAACTCTTTGATCAATGAAAGCGACAGTAATCTCGAATCCGGTATTGATTCAAAAGTTATTGCTGCAACCATGCGCCTCTTCGAAGTCCGTGAGCTGAAAGAGAAAGCAATTGAGCTGATTGCAAGGATTTCATGCATGGAGAAATGTTTACAGGTACTGAGCTGCGAAAAGGATTCAATTTTGCAGGTTTTAGTTAGGTTTCTCGATCACGAAAATGGATTTGCAAAAGATAGTGCCTGTATTGCTTTAAGCAACTTGAGCTCCATAAAAGATAACGCGGTTTTATTCAGTTCAAGAGGTGGAACAGGCTGCCTTCTTACTGTTATAAAGTCTGGCACACCTAACGGTGTTGTCAGTGCATCAATCATGTTGAGAAATCTTGCTAGTTTTCCAGAAATTAGGAAACAGTTTGTTGAAAACAACGCTATCTCAGCCTTGATTGCAGATATTTCTGCAACTATATGCAAAATTGCAGACATGTCTGCAATTATACCTTATAATTGCAGAAATGTCTGCAATTATATGCAATAGTTGCAGACATTTTCTGCAACTATATGCAATAATTGCATATATGTCTACAATTATACCGTATAATTGCAGAAATGTCTGCAATTATATATGCAATAGTTACAGATTTGAAGAAAAATATAAGATGTTCAAAATTTGCAGAATTGTCTACAAATATATGAAATAGTTGCACCTTTACTGCAAATATGATTTTTTTTTGTATCAACAATGGATCTCATTTTAAAGATAATAAAAAAAATTATTTTTTGATGAAAATGCTATGCTGATCTGATGTTTCTACAAAAAGTTATACGCGTTTAAAATGTTAAAAACGTAAAGGTTATTTGGGTCTTTGTGCGTGTGTGAATTTGAAAACAGAGACCGGAAACTTACTAAAAAACGGAGGGATGTTTTGTGTATTTTCAAACTTTACCAGGGATGTATGTCAAATACTCCCTAGAAAATAACAAGCTACCGCATCCTCATATTTGAACTTCACCTTGTGCAGAAGTCACTATTTTTTTTGTTCAGACTGCAATAACTTTTTCATACTAACTCGGAATCAGGCGAGACTTCGGCCGATGAACTTCCACCTAAATTACGGACAGTACGAAACACTCGGATACTTCATCTTGTGGATGCACACTGTAGCTCTCCAAAGAGACTGACAGTTGTACTTAGAAAATAACAGGCTATCACATCCCCATATTTGAACTTCGATTAGTGCAGAAGCCGCTATTTTTTTGCTCAGACTGCAATAACTTCTTCATGCTAACTCGGAATCAAGCGAGACTTCGATCGATTAACTCCCACCTAAAATACGGACAGTATGTAACACTCGGATACTTCATCGTGTGAACGCACAATGTAGTTCTCCAAGAGAACTAACAATGGTACTTAGAAAATAACAGGCTAATACATCCTCATGTATGAACTCCGCCTAGTGCAGAAGCCGCTATTTTTTTGTTTAGACTGCAATAACTTCTTCATATTGACTCGGAATCGGGCAAGACTCCGACCGATTAACTCCCACCTAAATTACAGACAGTGTGTAACACTCGGATACTTCATCTTGTGAACGCACACTATAGTTCTCCAAGGGGACTGACAGTTGTACTTAAAAAATAACAAGCTACCACATCCTCATATTTGAACTCCGCCCAGTGCAGAAGCCGCTATTTTTTTCAGACTGCAATAACTTTTTCATACTGACTCGGAATCAGGCGAGACTTCAACCGATTAACTCCCACCTAAATTACAGACAGTATGTAACACTCGGATACTTCATCTTGTGAACGCATACTATAGTTCTCCAAGGGGACTGACAGTTGTACTTAGAAAATAACAGGCTACCACATCCCTTTTTGAACTCCGCCTAGTGCAGAAGCCGCTATTTTTTTTGTTCAAACTGCAATAATTTCTTTATACCGACTCAGAATCAAGCGAGACTTCGACCGATTAACTCCCACCTAAATTACGGATAGTGTGGAACGTTTGGGTACTTCATCGTATGAATGCACACTATATAATTCTCCAAGGGGACTGACAGTAGTACTTAGAAAATAACATTCTATCGCATCCTCATATTAGAACTCCGCCTAGTGCAGAAGCCGCTATTTGTTTTGTTCAGACTGCAATAACTTTTTCATACCAACTCGGAATCAGGCGAGACTTCGACCGATTAATTCCCACCTAAATTACAGACAATATGTAACACTCGGATACTTCATCTTGTGAACGCTCACTGTAGTTCTCCAAGGGGACTGATAGTTGTACTTAGAAAATAAAAGGCTACCACATCTCCATATTTGAATTTGATAAAAATTAGAATTAAAATTTTAAATTTCTATCGGAATTCAAAACATAAAAATTAGAATTAGAATTATTTTATATTTATTTGTTTTTTATTATAGTCAAATCAAATTTAAATCTTTAAATGGGTTAAATTGGTAATCCGCTTATTAAAGGGGTTGGGTCATAAATGGGTTGGGTCAAAGTGGGTAAAAAAAGGGTCATAAATGGATTGGATCAAACTCGATCCAACCCATTTTGATCCAACCCAACCCATTTGACAGGCCTATAATCAAGTTTTAACGATGCTAAAGTTTGAATGAGACCAACAAGCTTCTTAGTTTGTACCGTATAATGTATCCACAAAAGTACTAGTTTTTTAATTTTATAAGTAGCGTTAGCAGACTGAAATATTGATTACAACGTGCACTTCTAATTATTATTTAGTTGAGACATTGAAATAGGATGTTGTAAGATCCACCTAAACACTTATTAACACTAGTTAAGTATTTAATAAAATTAAGTCATAAAAATTACTTTAAAAATTCATTTTAAACTTAAAAGGAATCTAGTAGTAAATGTGATCGGTTATGCATAACCAAGCAACATTGATACTTGTCCTACGTATCATCCATTAAAAGCGCCTTATTCCGTGCACCAAGATAGTAGTTGGAATTCTTAAAAGTTTGATTCTCATAAATAAAAGAAGAAAAGTAGAAATGAATTGTATTTTAGAACTGAATCATACGGTATGGTTACATACTTGCTGTATTTATATGGTTACAAATGAAAGAATAGCTTAAATGGGCTTGGGCTTATCATACAACTCGTTACCGCATACATTCTATTTGCATATAATAGAAATAAGACTGAGACTATTCGATACTCTTCTCCTTTGTATCCTTTATTTTCCCCTTTCAAATTGATCTAGCCTTTCACTGATCCACAAATTCTTTCGTCCAAAGAGAAATATATGCAGAAATTGCCTCAAATCTCTTGAGATCTTGTGTTTGTCTAACTATGACCTCCAGATCTGAGATCAATTTGATGAAATTGCTAGACGATGGTCTTTTAAGAGAAAAAAATAAGACATCCAACGTAGTTCTATCATAAGATGAATAGATCTAAGCCTTTTGACGCTTGTTGAGGCTTGCGATAGGCTCATCAAGAGTTATGTGGTTATTGTTGTAGTTCCTCAATCTTTAGATCTTTTCTAAATTTCGGGAAGTTCGATGCTGACAAGGGTTTTGTCAGAATGTCTGTCCGCTGGTAAGTAGCAGGTATGTGATTAACGTTGAGATTTTCTTTCAATACCTGTTCACAAATGAAATTAAGTCGATTTCTATATGTTTGGTCCTTGAATGAAGTATAGGATTTGTGACTAGGGATATAGTGCTTAAATTATCACACCATAACACTTGTTTGATGTTTGAATCAATTTGTAGTTCTTTGAGTAATGATTGTAACCACATAATTTCAGTTGTGGCACTTGCCGCACTTCTGTACTCAGCCTTTGTACTTGACCTGTATACAGTAAGTTGCTTCTCAGAGCTCCATGAAATGGGCTTCTCATTAAGATAAATACAGTACCCAGTGGTTGATCTGCGATCATCTGGGTCTGTAGCCCAATCTGCATTAGCAGAACAGTTGAGATTGAGGCTTTTGCCCCCTCTAAGTGTCAGTCCAAAGTTTAATGTGCCCTTTAAATATCTCAGAATTGTTTTAATTGCCTTCCAATGTTCACTAAGTGCCTGATGCATAAATTGACTCACTTTATTTACACTGTATGATATCTCTGGCCTCGTGATAGTTGCATATTGCAAGGCTCCTGCAATGCTTCTGTATTGCTTGTCATTGTTAATTGGTTCACCTTTATATCTAGACAGCTTTAGATTGCTTATCATTAGAGTAGGCAATGGCTTTGCTAGATTCATTTTCGCTCTGCACAAGATCTCAGTAATGTATTTTTTCTTACTTAGTTGTAAAGCTGAATCTGATAGTCTCTTTACTTCAATGCTTAAGAAGTAACTTAGTTCACCCAGATCTTTAACTGAGAATTGCTTATAAAGATATTGTATAATACTATTGATTTCCTTGCTGTTGTTTATAGCAATTACAAAATCATCCACATATACAAAAATGCATGTTACTTCATCCTTGTTATGTTTTGTAAATAAAGAGTTGTCTTAGCTTGTTGGTTGATACTGCAATCTAATGAGTGTTTCTTTTAGTTTTTCAAACCATACCCTTGGAGCTTGCTTTAAACCATAAATTGCTTTGTTTAATTTGCGTACTCTGTTATGTGATTGCTTGTATCCCTATTGTTGATCCATGTAAACTTCTTCCTGAAGTTCTCCATTAAGCAATGCATTGTTTACATGCAGTTGCCTAATGTTCCACTTCTTATGAAAGGCAATATTAAGAATAACCCTTATTGTTGCTGATTTTACCACTGGTGGGAATGTTTCATTGAAATCAAAACCATACTGCTATGTGTAAACCTTAGCAACAAGTCTGGACTTGTATATATTTTGATCTTGTTCCATCAGGATTCCTTTTTAACGTGTATGCCCACTTGCATCCAATATTATTTTTATTCTTGGGTAGAGTGACAAGTTCCTATGTCTTATTTTTGATGGGAGCATTATATTCTTCATCCATTGCAGTCTTCCACTTATCATCAAGTATGGCTTGTTCAGATTTTTCTGGTTCACTGTTGTTTAGGATAGTTGCATATACTTTTGGCTTGAATATTCCACTCCTTGATTTTATTGTCATGTGATGTCCAGTTTGAGTTTGTCTGACTTGACTTTGAGATGTTGTAGTAGCTTCTTGTTCATTATGTGCGCTTGATGCTTGATTTTCACTTTGTTCATGCTGACTGCTTTGCCATGTGCTTTGAATGTTTTGAGGAGTGCAAGTGATGTGCTCTGGCATATCAGTTCTCTCATGTTATGGTATGTCTTGAGTTACATTTTTATTCCTTTGCTCCATATCATTTGAGTAGAGTGGTATATTTGGAATAGACACGGCTGGATTGTATATTTTCTGAGTTGGTCTTTTCTTATCTTCCGCAAAAGAAAAAATTCTTTCATTAAAAATTACATGTCTAGAAATAAAAACTTTACCTTTGCTGTCAAGACATTTGTAGCATTTTTGATTGCTTGCATATCCCAAGAATGTGCATGGAGATGATCTGAAGTTAAGTCTGTGTATTATATGGTCTCAAGTATGGAAAAGAAAGACACCCAAAAACTTTTAGACTTTGATAATCTGGTTTTATTTTACACATAATTTCAATTGGACTTTTATGATTTAAAATTTTTCTGGGTAATATGTTAATAAGATATGCTGCTGTGCTAAAAGCATCATGCCAGAATTTCAATGGTAAGGAAGCTTGGGAAAATAGTATAAGACAAGTTTCTACAATATGTCTATGCTTCCTTTCCACTAACACATTTTTCTCAGAAGTATAATGGCATGTGGTTCTGTGTATAATCCTTTTTTTTCTTCTGAAAATACACATTAAGAGATTTATACTCTGATCCTCCATCTATTTGAATTGTTTTGATCAGATAATTTGTCTGATTTTTTGCTTGCATTATAAACTATATCATTGCATTGTATGCATCTGACTTTGCCTTGAGAAAGTATATCCAGGTAAATCTGGAATAAGCATAAACAAGGAAAATATAATATTTGAAACCATAGTTAGAATTAATTGGAGTTGGACCCTACAAATCTGATGCTATTAGCTCAAGAGGTCTGTGAAAAACAAGTTTATGACTTTTACCTAATTGACAGTAAATACATATATAAGGTAAAGATGCATCACCAAAGGAAATATTATTATTTGTTAGAACTTTATTTACAATTTTTTAACTTGGATGACCAAGTTTATATCGCCATACATCAAAAACATACTTGTTGCATTACATTAGTAAAATTGCATAATTTTCTTGAATTTTCTTGTTGCTTGTAATTTGATAGATTGAATTTGTATAGACCATTTTGCACTTCACCCTGCAAGAGAATGTTTTTAGTTAGTAAATCTCTAATTAAACAAGTTTTAGGATAGAGCTCAAAATAGACTCTATTGTCAGTTGCAAATTGAGAAACACCGATAAGATTTTTTTTCTTATTTGCGGTACTCTAAGTAAGTTCTTTAAATATAGACATCTCTTTCCCTGAATAGTACCATCTCCAGTATGAGTAATACAAACTGACTCATCATTTCTCATGTATACTAATTTGTTACCTTTGTACTCCTTGTTGCCCATGTTCAGGTTATGTAAATTGCCAATGACATGATTTGTTGCACCTGAACCAGAATACCAGCTCTTACTCATTATGTCTTCAGTTCTTGCTACTTCATCAATCTCCAGGTGATGTATTTTGGTATTCCCTAAAGCATTTTTTGATTCAGTCTGCTTTTGTGCTATGATTACACTTGGGTTCATATTCCTTTGATTTCCTGAATTCTGACTTTATTTAGTGTATTGAGTATCAAATCTGAAGTAACATTTCATGGCTGTATGACCATTTCTACCACATATCCGACATTTCATTCTGTTGTTATTGTTCCATCTGCCTCCTCTACTTCTTCCTCTGTAAGATTGACCTCCTCTCTAAGATGATTGATTTATTCGGTTGCTTGATTCATTTTCTATTAGAGTATCTTTGTTCTTGATGTTTGTTGTTAAAATTAGCAGCATAGTTGATTGTATAGTCTGTCTCCATTGGTTTCTTTTGTTCAATCCTTCCTTCATGTGCCTGTAGAGTGGAGTGGACATATTGAATAGATAATAGATTTTTCTTTGATGAAATTACTGCTACCACTAATTCATACTCTTCATTAAGTCCATTTAGAATTGATAACACTTGTTCAATATTAGAAATTTTGTGCCCAGCAGTACATAACAAATCACAGAGAGTTTTTACTTAGACAGACATTCTCATTGGCATATCCTCTTTCTTTAAATTTTGAAGCTTTCATTTGTAATGCATAATTCTTGCTGCTGATTGAGTACTAAAGATTCGTTATATGGTGGACCATATTTCATATGTTGAATTGCATCCCACAATTTGTGGTAGTAAGTTTGTGCTTATTGATGATAGTAGCCAAGAACTTAAGAGACTATCTTGTCTTTGATATGCTGTATACTCTTTATTTTCTATTGACTTTCCATCACTGCCTAACATGAATTGTGGAGGAATGATTGAAGTGGTAAAAATGAAGTTGTTGAGGCCATACCCTCTGATTGCAGTTTGTACCTGATACTTCCAGAGGAGATAATTGCTTTGATCTAGATGTGCAATTATCAGTTGATTGTGTGAGCTAATTATGGTCTTGATCAACTCCTTTGTGGCTAATTGTTGAGATGTGGATGAACTGTTAGAGGTTGTAGAGTCATTTCCAGCCATGATAAGGCTGGAATCCAGATGATATATTGATGGATTCTTTGGATGAATGAGATTCACAGAGAAAGAAAAGGAAAATATTTTAAGAAAATCAAGAAACCGATCTTAAGTTTTCAGAAGAAAGAGGTAAGTGCAGACATTAACTCAAATGATGATTCTTTGATGGATTTTTCTGGCAAGGCTCTTCCCTTTTGATTCGTTTGATTATTTCTTGAAACTAGTTTCAAATTTTCTTTTCTGAAGAAAAAAAATCTTGATGCAACCAGTTCCTAGTATGGGATCTTTGGCATGGCATTTGATTTTCTAATCTCAAATGATGATACCCTCCTTTTTTAAATTATGATGAGATCTTGTTACTCTCAATTTTATCAGATGATGATGATAAACGAATTAGTATAATGTCGTTATGCAGTTTGCTCTGATACCAAGTTGGAATTCTTAAAAGTTTGATTCTCGGAAATAAAAGAAGAAAAGTAGAAATGAATTGTATTTTAGAACTGAATCATACATAGTTTGGTTACATACTTGCTGCATTTATATGGTTACAAATGAAAGAATAGCTTAAATGGGTTTGGGTTTATCATATAACCCGTTACTGCATTATTACATTCTATTTGCATATAACAGAAATAAGACTGAGACAATTCAATACTCTTCTCATTCATATCCTTTATTTATAGCCGAAGGATGTAAGAGACAGGACAATCCCTATAATTAGGTTAAAAAGACGCTTATCCTCTCCATCATTACCACTAATAAAATTGTTGAAAATGCCATTCCCACTAAATGCATGAGCCCAAACATGCTCATGAGGATTCCACTTAATCACTGCAGAAGAACTAATGGGATCAACCATAGTAACATGAGGTGGCTAAATATCCAAAGAAAGTGAAGTAGCGGTCGAGCGCTTTCAGCAGCGACAAATAAAGGAGTAGTATGCTTAATCTTATGGACACACTTCTTGGTAGGAGGACGAGGCAGAGGAAATTTGGCAGGAATAGCGGCAACGTCACATGTACAGGTACTGAAGCAAGAGCATACTTATAGGTCTCCACGGAACAGCCAAAAGTGAGTAAAAAAAATCACAAAATAAAATTATATATTTTTTTTTTAACTATTTCTAGTCAAAATGTTTCAAAAAAAGATATCAATAAATCTGTTGAGACTAAAGTACGCAACACTCTTTAAATGTTGAATAGTGCATTAATCATTGCCACAGGATGACACTATAATGGTTATGTATTCGTGGTAAGTTGATAATTATAAAATGATTCATCCAAAAGTTTCATGTTGTTGATAACAAGGTCAAACAGGAAATATCAATGTGGCGATGTTACACAGTTCTATTTACATGAGAATACTGGAAATTCAATATATATACACAATAAGTTCATATATTAGATTTAAAGATATAGACAGTGATACTTCTTTTCCTACTAAAGTTCCCATCTTAAATCAGGATGACAGCAGAACATGGCAGAGAGTAGAATATGAATGACTTCTCCCTACTTGGAGGACTTGCAGGTGGTATGGACACAATGAAAATATGTGCAAAACGATGAAGGTGTAGGTTCAGAAACTAGTGCCGATTGATTTAGAGGATATATGTACTACTAGTGACAATATTATAACAGAGACTAGTTCTATTGATCAATGCTACTCATGTTTAGATCAAAAAGCGATTTAGCCAAATGTCTGGAAAATACTATATTGAGCTCAAATTCGCCTACTATGGATCAACTTCATCGACCTGACCAGTCTCTCAAATATACCTGCATGTTATGGGGCTTCTCCTTCTTCATTTTTTTATTTTTATTTTTTTGGGGGGGATGTTAGGGGTTTATACTCCCCTATTAAAAAGCTTGATGTTTTATGGTTAACTAATAAGTGCCAGGCTTCTAATGAGTGCAGTTCAAGGGTTGATTCTGATGGTTTTTCTACTTGCATTAACATGGCTCGTCTGGTTAAAGCTAGTACCCAAGGCAATTTTTTACACGGAGAGGAGGGCAAAATATTTCACTTCACAGCAGACTTGTTAGGATTTTTATAAACTATGAATTTCGTGAAAGCTTTCCACACTGGGAATTTGCTTTTAAAATATTTATAAAAAAACAATAAAACGTGTTTAAAAAGACCAATTAAGTGTGCCACGAGCATCAATTGTATATATATTTATAAAAAAAATTTGAAAACAAATCGAAACAATAGCTTTTAAAATGAAGGCTCTGAACAACCATATATATGCTATGAAAATCAGTTTTAACAAATGTTAACTGACAAAAAGCATTGAAGACAAATGACTTTAACTGACAAAAAACATTGAAACTGAACTAATACTATCAAGTTGATTATAACAATCAATGTTAGTTCTGCCAGATTGAAACATTAAAACACACATCAAAAGACAAATCTAAATTAAAATGACTGAAATCAAAGTTTTCAATGGATCACGGATGCATTCTAATTTAATCTGCATCTTATTACAAATATACCTGCATGCTCCTAGCTAACAATCCGGAAGATATAATTATACTTCATCAGCTCAGATCTTCTTCATCTTTTGTGTGATCAAATTTCAAAGCTATTGAGTCGGTGCTAATTTCGTGAGTTGGCTCTGCATGATACGGTGTAAATTTTGGAAGCAAATCCACATACTTATGGTAATCTTCCTTCGTTGAAATCTTATCCACATATAATTTAATCGTATTAGCCTCAGCAGTAAACCCTTGCTCCTTTAATATTTCTAAATAATCAATAGCCATCATCAATTCACCTTTCTCGAGCAACCACCGAACAATACAGTTAAGCATTCGTGAGTCTGGAAGCAATCCAGTTTCTTCATTTTCAATAATAACTCATCAAGTTCATCCAGTAATCCTTCCTTAATAAAACATCGAGCCATTATTGAATATGCAATGACATCTGGCCTAAGTTTCAAAGAGAGCATGACCTGAAATAGATCCTTAGCTTCTTTTGTTTTACCAACTCTGCACATTCCGGCCATTAAAATACTATACATCCTAATATCATGTTTGAATATCTGAAAATGAATCGAATCAAATAATTCTAGTGCCTCATCAATCCTTAAATTCTTGCATAGGCCATCTAGCATTACCACGCAAGTGCAACTATTCATGGTAACCCCTGCATTAATCATCTCTTATTAAATTTCTTTAGCATCTTCAACCCTTTTAGCACCATACATACCATCTAACATGGAAGTGTAAATAATAACTGTTTTTAGGATACCCTTATGCGTCATCTCATTAAAAACCTTTTTAGCCATATCAATCCTTCCATACTTGAAATACAAATTAATTAATGTACTATAGGAAATTGTATTAGGGGCAGGCCCTTTTAAGAACATCATATCATATATTTCAACTGCTTTATCTAATCCACCAGTTAAACTGTATCCCTGCATTAATGTATTATTGTAACGACCCAGTATTTTTGGACCATTCGCGTCCATTATAAGTGTATAGGTAGACACTCATGCCGGAGTTGAATTGCTCAAAATACCGCGTTGTTAATTTAAATTGGCAAAACTGAACATATACAGTAAATAAATATAATCACAGATCACAGACACAGAGTAATAAATGCAGCGGAATTAAAAGAGATAGTAGTTCATGAAGCTACTATATGAATATATAAAATACATCAGAGTTTACAACAGAAGAGTAAAACGATACATCAGAGTTAAACCAAATACAACGGAAGAGTAACTCGATACATCAGATACAAATCAGAATACATCACTGGAATCATCGAATACTGAAGCAGAATAGATGACTAGATCTTCAAGCAAAGCTCCAACTCCAAAGGTGAGTCTCGAATACTGGTACACTCAGTCTGACCCGAGCGTAAAGCAAAACACAAGACACTCGAGTCAGGATTAACATTCTTATATTAATAAATCCAACTCAAGTGAAATAGCAATTGAAATACAAGTAACTCAAAGGATGTTGGAATAACCATCCTTTAAGGATCCGTTAAACTATCTACTAGGTAGTAGTGTACGATAAGTAGATAATGTCTATCAGTAATATAAAAAGATATCAAAATAGCGTTAAGTCATGGCCCATTCCACCCTTAACACATTTTATTCCCAAAAGCATATACAAGACCGTAGTTTCCCCAAAATCGGAAGTCACCAGAGGGCAATCCATATACTAAAGGTACAAATCAAAATCGTAGTGGTCTCGAATAGGATAATCAATATGACAAGGTACATGAGGCGATACCAACTAGGATACTAGTAGTTGCCTGATCCGGACTGATGTTGGGCATAGCAGCTACTACCCCAACACCGCGAAACAACACTCCCAAATCGAGGGGTGCACCCAAATCGAATCACAAAAGTAATAGATATGGTATCGAAGAAGTGTGTCCGCTAGAGATGGCGATCCTCAATGGCCCGGCGCGGCTCCTGTTTTAGTCATGTCAAGGGTCATCCAAAATCGTTCTCTTTCTTCAGTCAACGCGTTCATCAAAACCATCCACTTCGTTCTGGATCAACACTCCGCGTTCAGTTATTAAAGTGGTTTCGGTTCAGATAGAGAGTACATCCATTACCGATCCCGGTCTCTTTAATAACTTTCGTAATTATTACACCGATTGGTCGTTTATATATTTCAAACCAAATCAATTTCAATTTCAAATAGAATTCGTAAATCAACATTTCATTTATCTTTCAAAACCAATCCAATAATTTACGTTTCAAACTTCCAAATTACCATTTCAAAATCTTATAATTCAAATTCAATTTCTATTTAAAACAATCCAAATATTGATTCAAGTTCGTATATAAATTTCATTCCGAAATTATTTAATTTAATTTAATTTAACATTCAAATCAATTTAAATTCATTTATCGATTCCATTTAATATTCGTTAAGCAATTTGTCATTCAAAACAATTTCTATTAAATTTCCAATTCATTAAATCAATTTCTTAAGTTCAACTTCATTAAATCAAACTTACCATTTTGAATTAAATTAAATTCGTCAAATCAATTCTTTCAATTACAAGTCTTACATTAATTCCAAAAATATCACATTTTCATTTCTTGTTAAAGAAATTCAATTTCACTTATTTACTTTCTTAATTATTTTCCAAAACTTACTTAATCAAGAAAACTCAATTTCAATTATTTACGAAGTAAAATTCACTTATTCAAAAATTCAATTTCTCTTATTAAAGAATCCAAATCAATTTAATCATTAAATAATTCAATCTTATTTAATTATTAAATAATTCAAAACTTAATTATTAAATAATTTCAAAGTTTAATAATTTCAAACTTAATTATAATTTCAAAACTTAATTTTTAAATCATTTCAAACTTAATTCAATCATTTCTCAAATTAAACAACATTCTTTCATCAATTACATTGTTAATATTTTGTTTCAGATTATTCAATATTAACATTTTCCTTTCATTAAAATTCAAATTTCAACTTTATTTCAAAACCATATTATTTATTCAAACAAAATCTTCGTTTATTTTAAATCAATTTATTGACCCATCGGGTTTTTATTATTTAATTCTCTATCCTAGGTCAAAGTTCAATTTGGGTATTTATCATTTCAACCCGATTCCAATTCAATTCAAAATCAAAACATAACAAGGGAACATGCAGTGTGATAACTGGGATGGTGTCAAAGTAAATAAACAAGCAATAACAACAACCAATATCAATTCAATAATCAATTCAAATAATCCCGAAATAACCGTATTAATTCGCATTGTTATTTATACGAATTAATATAATTATTTCTAGAATCTACACTATCATTTCATGTAGATTAAAGATTATTACATTACGGTTTTCACTTGTCATCTATTTACAATTTCATACATCATCAATTTTAACAACATACATTCAGTGGTTCAAGATGTAATTAAACAAATCCTACATGTCAATAAATTCAACAGTTAAAGGGGTCATATTATTCAAATGTCAGTTAATCAAATTTAACATTTAACTATCCTATATCAAGTTCAATTTCATACTGTTTATCATTTTAACATTAACAATTTAACGTCCAATAAATTCAACAATCAATCAATTATCAGCCAAACTGTATTATCATCGCATAAATAATTAACAGATAATGGTGTCAGATGTCACAGGTGAACTGATACAGGCACTAGCATATATAACAGTGTAATTAACTAATAGCAGCATATTTCAATTGTCGTTTCAATTGAAATCAAATCTAATAAATAAAAGAACGTTAATCGTGAGTGAGTGCTCACCTTTCGAGGCTAGGGGAAAGACGACGAAATCGAGTTACGAAATCCAGGCGCAAATTCAAAACAGGCTAGACGGACACGATTCGACGAAGAAAGCAGGCACGACGAACAAAAACTGATAAAGGGAAATCGATGAGAACGACTGAATCAGTTGATATAAATTTAACTGAATGCATATATTATTGTTCGGAAATCAATTTAAAACATATATTTATTTTCAAATTTGTACTTACTCAAGCGTATAAAATAAAGTATACATTTATACCACTTATAATCTATAACTCAGAACAATATATACTAATAGATGAAATATGTATATTACAACTGACAACACATGTAATCTGCTTTATAATATAAATTATATAGAAGCACTTTTAAACATGCTTTTTAACAAATCCAACTTATATATACTAACAGTAAAACAAAACTTTTATATATGTGTGCCGAAACTTGTATATACATTCAAAACTATAGATATGAAACTGTTATGTATACATGCAACAAATATATACGGCCATCCAAGATTTAATATGCAGACTTGTTTTGAAATAAAGAAAATATGCTTTAAAACAAATACTCACCCACATACCTACTTGTATACAACTTACATATATGACGTTTCCAAAATAAATGTTCGAAATAAGATGAATCTAACTAAAAATCAGTTTAATATTCGAAACAATGTGTAAAGCAATAAGTATGCCTTTACAATATTCATACAAACTAACAGCTGTTCGCTTAGATAACTAACAAAATATATATATGCGGGTATGTAACAATTCATATATATATATATATGTATACATAACTGTATGTACAAACTAAAATTTAGAATCAACAAATAACCTTTAAATCTTCTATATAACTTCATATATAAACAGCAGTAAGTAATATGAACTTAGGTATAGAAACAATTATATAAACTCCCCTGTCATATAAACCCAGCAAACAAAGAGAACTATAACAAACTTATGTAGACTTATGCAAATGTATACCACTGATATTCAAAAATCCTCACTGACCCAACTGTATATATAACGTTAATATATATGTAAATATGTAAACAGTTGCAAAGAAATATATATGTATAACTAACGTATTGTTATAAAAAAAAGTATAAAGCATCACACCATAATAACTCGAGATCAGATGGAAGGCGGAGAGCAGATGAATGAGGGCAGGCTGGAGGCGGACGCGATGGGCGAACAGAGCACGGGAAAGACCGGAGGTGTAGGCGACTGATGGGGAAAGCTTCGGCCTAGGGAAGTGGGACTGCTGCAGAGTTGAGTTCTTGTACGGCGGAGCAGTGGTTTGGCAAGGCGAGGATCGCGGTGACGTGGCAAATGGAGGCGGAGGACAGTAGGGGTCTGACTCATGGGCGGTGCGAAGGTGTGGGCTGACCGGAAGCGATGGGTTTTGGAGTTTTGGGCATTGGCGAAGCCTGTCTGAGATGGTCGCTGGGCACTGCTGGGTGGAGTTGTGGATTGCTTGGGTGCTTTTGTGGTGGATAGAAGAGATGGGAACAATAATGTAAATGGAAGTAAACTATGCTATGAGGCTTTTTGAAAGAACACAAAAAAATAAAAACAGAGGGGTGAAAAATGGAGAGACGTAGCCAAGAGTGGAAAATGAGCTGTCACCTTCTTTGCTTTGGAACAAATGATACCTTAGTTTTAGGCTATTGGGAACGTACAAATCGAAAGGTCACAATAATGATTCTCGAAAAATATTGAATGCATACCATTGCAATCCCCTAGTAAATCTAAATGGTCACAGAAACTAAATGGTAAAGATTAGACTACCGATACGGTCATTCGTTTCACGTATTCGCTGCGTACCGAGCACTGAAACACAGATACGAATATACTGCGGAGATCAGCACTAGGAGACGATCAAAATGGTATACAAATATCGGTGGTACGATCATCTGATCAAAAGTCGATATCGGTACCGAAAATGCTGCTATTTTGCAGAAAATAAGAACGACGGAGCAATAGATGTCCGAATTTGGAAAAATGACGAACTGACATCTTTCTCAGAAGATGTTTTAGAATTTTTCTATGTAAAAATATTTAGGTTTTGAAAACGTTTTATTTTCAACGCTTTTTAACTGATTAAATTGAAGTGAATTTACGCGCGAAATAAAATTTCATATTTTCGGACGAAAATTTACCATCGCTATGTTTAACTAGACGTATTCCAAATATTAAATTCTTATTTCAAAATTTTATCGTTTAAAATTTCGCAAAATTTCAACTAATTACGTTATTAAAACAGTTGAAATTTACGGGTCGTTACACTCTCCCCCACTCAAAACTTTTCGTCCCCGAAAAGGAATGAGGTAGGAGAATAGAAACAACCAGAAAAAAAAAAGCAGATTTGAAATACAAAATAACAATTAATTTAAACCATATAAATTCAAATTTAAATTAATTGATATTCAATAATTGATTTAATCCATTTGATTTCACTAAAATCAATCTCAACTATTTCTAAATTCATTATCTTATTATCCAATTATCTTCAATTTCTAAAACCATACATTTGAATAGTCTTTTATTATAATCATATTTTGTTTTCAAAAATTTAAATTCTTCTTTATTCCAAATTCTTATTAAGTTTATTTCACTTAATATATCTTATTACATATATTTAAACCATATAAATTAATTTAAACCATTTAAATTTAAATTAATTCATATTCATTAATTGATTTCAATTTCAAGGTATTTCTATAAGTTGATCTAATTTCAATTTATTAATTGACCTACAAAACAAAATTTATTTTTCAATTATCTTATTATTCTATTTATCTCTATTAACATTTTATAATTAAAATTTAAGGGTATAACATTTATTATAACCACTGAAATTTTATTTATAAATTCCATTTATATTATATATTATCCAATTACATATTCAACTTCTGAATGATTTAGGTAAGTTGTATTTGAATGCAGTTGAACAATATACAAAATAAAATTTTCCCAATTCAATTATTCAAGGTTAAATATTTATTTCAAATTTTGGTTTTATTTATAATTAAAATCATCCTTTAACAAAATTTAAGAATTAGCTAGATTTCTGATTAACTTTAAACAATTAGAGATATATATAATATATTTATATCAAATCAAATTAAATTTTAAAATAAGATACTTATATATATATATAAATCAAATTATACTGAAGAAATTCAAATCAAAATATTTTCAAAACAAAACCGTAGCAAAGCTACAGAATAGTATCTTCACTTTGAAACTCGAAAATGAATGTCGATGATGCGGCCGCCATCACCGAAATTATTTTCCAGCGACAAAGAGAAGAGCACTGATTTCAACATTTTTAAAAATTCTTTGAAAACGATTTCTATTTGAAAATACTTTCAATACTATATACTTTAAAATTTTAAAAACCAAAGTTCGAAATCACCGAAAACTAATAAATTCTCAAATTTCTGAATTAAATTCATTTCAAATTCCAATCAATTTATAACCAAGTTTATAAATTCATTTATTTATATTATGCAATAGTCAATGGTTTACAAAACAACAAATGAAAATCAAATATTATTATTTCAGACAACAAATTCATTAACAATTTAATTTCAGAAAACTTATATTTATATATAATATAATCATACAAACTCTTATTTTATTTATCAAATTTGAAAACAACATTTTTAATATAAATTTAGAAATACATTTCTTTGCTTAACGATACAATAATGGATTTCAAAGCAAGAATAGGGATTCAAATTTTTGATAGACTCACATCAAAGAGAATTTCGGTTCGAAGATAGGTTTGAACAAAGACGAGATAATTAAATAACAAAATAAGGCGATGGATAAGTTTATATAAATCGCGGGCAACCTTAACCGGGTCGACCGTGTCTTCAAAAATAAGATCAATGCAGAATTTCCGAGGTAAATCAACACTCGATCTCACACTACAACAAAACAGTCTTTTTACAACGGGCATTGCCCGTTGTAATATGGTTTTCGCAACGGGCATGTGACCGTTGTAATAGGCCTAGTTGTAATAGGTCGACCATATTTTACAACGGGCAATGCCCGTTGTAATACACCTTTTTATACAACGGGCAATGCCCGTTGTAATACACCTTTTTACAACGGGCAATGCCCGTTGTAATACATGATATTGCAACGGTTTCTGACCGTTGCAAAATAAATGCAAATTTAAAAAAAATTACAGCAGCATACATGCAGTACATACATACCAATAATGAATAATTTAACGAGTAATAAATATTATCATAAAACAACCAAAATCACATACGAAAAGACTAAAAGCTAGAGTCATAAAATTCCAACACATTCCAAAAAGTTAGATAAGTTTACATCGACATAGTTCTAATATACACATAACAACTAGTTTCATAACAACCAAATACCCAGAATGCCACAACATTAAAAGAACAGACTTACAATACAACCCATAAATATACAAAATTAAAATCAATGCACCAAAAACTTGCAAGAATACTCATGCCAATATACCACAAATATCTACTAGTTTGAAGAGCCTCTGCTAACAAAATAACACCTACAGAATAGCAAAAAGTTAGACAAACAATAAAAATTAAAAGACTGTAACCCAAATATGAAAACAGAACAGGCAAACATTTCCAGCAAATAAGACAAGTTATATTATAAACAAACAAAAGAAAACAAAGTGTAACTGATAGTACCTTCAACACAAAAACCAGAACGCAAGTCACATGAACTATAAGAAATTGTCTATAATACACTTTTTTGCATAGAATGAAAACTGCAAATAGCTCTATTCCCGTCTGCATCTCTACAATTTGAGATAAGCTAAAAAACAAAGAAGATTCACTTCTCCAATGATCATGCTCTAAAATAACACTAACTACTATCAAATTCTTATGCGTGTTTATGGAATGGATAATGTAAATTGTTGGAATAAGTAATAGACGTATGGTTATGCATTGTAAAAGATGTTTGTATTGAATCTCTTAGATTCCATTCTTGGTCTTATCCAAATTTTCATTTTAAAGTTCGGTCATATTATAACTTGATTTATTAATTTTTAGTTACACCCAATGCTTTACATAATTTTGGTTTCATTGTAAAATGCAATTATTATTTCAGTTATTTTTTTCTTCTTAATATTAATATATTTCTATTGATAACTTTTACATCTTGATTCAAAAATTCATTGTGGTTTCACCAGACCACTGGGTGTACATCTGACCTTCAGTGGAATAACTCCTTATAATAGCTGGGATGAATCACAAACACTAGAATGCACAAACAAATTCACCAGATTTGGCTGATATATTGCAGTCAAAGTCCACAAAAAGAATATATTGGTAACACCCTAGCTAGCAATATCTTGGATGAATGACAAGCGCTAAATACAAAGTCACCAGACTTAATTGATAAATGTTGCACTCAATGTCCACAAAAAGAATATATGACCAATTCCACTGATAACCCAACACTCATTTACAAGTACTGTACATGCACTCATACTTGTATAAAAACAGACCCTAATGCTCTCTTAAGTGATCACCATTTCAAAGCTCAAAGCTCAAATCAAATTCTTATGCGTCAAATGAATAAATAAGTAATGGTAGAAATTACCAGTGGCATAAAGAGGAGTTTTTGTGTCTTTAAATCCTCGAAATACGCCTTGCATTGCTAATGATAACAGAACTGCTGGAGCACCCAGTGACCTCACAGTCAAGTATTGATATGCATAAGGTAACATCGGTGAATCCTGGTAAACACAATTGTTATACTATAATTTTAATATTTGCAAGCACAATATAGCAAGGAGTCACAAACTCTACTGTTACAAGCATCACTTATATATTTTTTGTAGCAAATCAAAAAGAATAATGGAGAATCAACTAAATATATGCAATTGTTAATCCAGTTAGTGTAACTTTATTTATAGATGATACGAACAAGAAGTTCCCCTGCATATTTTTGCAGTCAATGATGTTTATTCTTCTCTTCGTTTATTCCCTTACTTTGCTTGCAGGAGCTAATCTAGCTTCTAGGATCTCATTTATAAAGGCGGTTGATCTTTATTAGTTCCCAACATTTGTTCCATCACCAAAAACTAGCCCATGTTGACTAATCCAAAACACATCTAGCAAGTAGCAACTAATACTATTGAGCCACATTTTTCATGTTCCACTGATAGTTTGAACCCTGAATATTAATTTTGATAATAATTTGATGATTTTCTATAGATATGTTACCTAAACTTTGTTTTCCAATCGTTGACAGAGCAAATACTTAAAGTCGGGGATTCCCAGCAAAAATTCACATGCAATGCGAACATTCAGGTCCTATTTTCTCCCTTGGTATAAACTTATAGTTATACGACATGCATATTCTTTGCATAATAGATTGTTTACATTTGCTTCAATGTCAAGAGAAATCGTAATTCATTTCCAAATAACAATAGTGATCAGTTGTTAAGTAAAAACAGATGACATATGGAGTGTGGTGGAGCCATTTCAGGATTGATATCAAAATGATATATGTTATATCTACACATAAAATAATAGGAAACATTAAAGGGTGAAAACACTTTTTAGTTATTTTTAAAGATGCTTTATTATGTTCAAATCGTTTGAAAATAATAGTTTAAAATTTTTGTCAAAAATTTGATTCGAAAATTGTCTACCATTGCAATTTAGATAATTAGTACTGCCAATGAATAATCAGTTTATTGCTGCTCTTGTGGATAATTTTGATGTCGAGAAATAACTTGATCAATGGTGCTAACTAGATGGATATCTCTCTGTAAAAAAGAAGCAAATACTGGTGAGGCTCAATCCTCTTTTTGAAGAATAAAACGCGTTGAAACTGTCAACTATGATTTAAGGAAACCTGGAACAACAATGAAACCTACTGAATTACATGAAACAAATCGCTCAAAAAATTTAAAGCTAGCTCCAGCTATCAGAGATAACTATGATGCTAAAAGATTTAGTGATGCTAAATGAATATCCAAATTTTAGATGAAAAAAGAGTTGATTAACAAGCATCCTCTTTTGATCTAGTTACTAGTCAGTTTGAGTAGCAAAAGTAAGGTTCTATATTAATTTTGTTCATTTTTTCTTGAAGATATTTCATGCAATGATGCTAAGTTGATTAAAAAGGCCTCTTTAACAATATATAATTTCTTATTTTTAGTTATATTCGGTTTATTCGGTTTTCTATATCTGTACATGCAACTTTTAGTATGTAATAAGCCATAGCTCTTGCAGAAAATACATGATATTTTTCACAATATTTTGATACTCTTATTTGAAATGCCTTGTGAGATATTCTGAACTAGATTGAAAATTTTCATTCATTTTGACCAAATTGTTGACACCATATTCTGAACCAAAACTAGTAATGTTGCAGGAAATTTTGAAAATGGTTATTAGTTTGAAGAAGTAATTAACCACTAGTTAAACAAACATCCATAATATAAGCCTCTAGTAAACAAATGCATATGCGTAGGCATCTGTGAAATTTAAGCACCTGTTAAACAAATGTCATAAGCATATGTCTAGCAAATTTATAAACCGAGCAACAGTCTAATAAACTTAGGTTCTAAAATTACAAATTTTAGTTATGTATCCCAGACTTTATTAGAGATGCTATTATAATCATAAACAATGACGAAATTACTCAAAAAAAAATTGTAACAAAAATAGTAAAGTCTATTGTTAGCAAAAATGAACTTAATCATTCTCGAAGAATGACTGAATAATTTACTTATGTTGGGAACGTTTGGAAGATAATTTTCAATTCCATAACCAACATTGTAACAAAAGCCAATTTTTTTGTGAATAACCAAAAATTTAACTGATTAAATCGGTTAGCCGACTATGCCCACCCCTAATATTAACTACTTATGCAGTTTGGGTTAAACTAAAACACCTAAATTGTGCGTTTTGGAATACAAGGGAATAAGCAAATTAGCATCTAACCACTGGACTTAGATGACAATACTAGATTAGTGAAAAGAATTCAATATGCAAGAGTTTTAGTGGAATTAGAAGCAACTTCCAAACTCCCTAAAACAGACAAAGCAATTTATAAACATAGCAATTTAGTGGAATTAGAAGCAATTTTTTTTCCTTTTTTTTTAAACATGTCATTCTGGATCCATCATCCACGCATCCATTAAGCTCCAATGAAACCCACAGTACACTTGAACTGACAGGTCTCATCAACCCATAATGTAAAAATAGGATAAAAGAACGCAATCTTACCAAGAGATCTGCATGGTAGTATAGCAAGTAGCTTGTTTGTGAACTTAGTCGATGCCTTCCGTCTATGCAGTCTGATATCACATAGGAAGAACCGCTTCTACAACTCTACCATAATCATTCTCCAAATTGAACACAGAGAAGAACAATCCACGCCTGAAACTCCTCTACCGCAACCATTTCACGACCTCAGCCCATTCACCAACCCAAATCACCTCATCTCCTACAACCGCCGATCCAACCGCGACATCAACTCCTGAAACTTGCTTCAATCGCGACCCCAAGCGCGGCCGCACCACTCGACTCACTTCAAATCACGCAATTTCGAGCATCGATCGATAAAGGAAGCACGTAAATCCCAAAGCCCTAGTTTCGAGCAAGAACGAGCAAAGTAAAGGAATGAAATAAAAGGCCGGCCTTGTTTTTTTAATAAAGCTTTTTGTCCGTTGTAATTTGTGAGTAGGGGACCGTTGTAATTTGACACCTTTTACAACGGGCAAGTTGTGACCATTGTAAATTTGTCATCTATTATAACGGGCCTGAATGGACCGTTGTAATAGTCTTCTATTACAACGGGCAAACAATGCCCGTTGTAAAAAGGGCGTTGTATATGGCATCTTTTACAACGGGCATGAATGGACCGTTGTAATAGCCTTCTATTACAACGGGCAAACAATGCCCGTTGTAAAAAGGGCGTTGTAATAGGGTATTTTTGTTGTAGTGTCAAGATATGGAATTCAGGTATAGCAGGTAATAGATAGCATCGTAAACCGAGGATACAGAAATCTTCGGTAAATCAATGCCTATTATAAAGGAGTTTAATCCTTTACGAATCATTCGAAGATTGGCGAGACCGCCGATCTATTATAAATATCATTCAAAATGGAGTTATGGGGTGCTCCGGAATTGAAAGAAGACGAATAGTGAGGGACACGAATGAATTTTGGAACTGAGGGAACGTTCCAAAATTCAAAGGAATTGAGTCAAAAGGAAGAGATTGAAACTCGAATGAGAGTGATTCTGTAAATACATTTACCCTATATGTTGAGTTTTGCCTAGAGCTACCAAAGCTCTGATACCAACTGTAACGACCCAGTATTTTTGGACCATTCGCGTCCATTATAAGTGTATAGGTAGACACTCATGCCGGAGTTGAATTGCTCAAAATACCGCGTTGTTAATTTAAATTGGCAAAACTGAACATATACAGTAAATAAATATAATCACAGATCACAGACACAGAGTAATAAATGCAGCGGAATTAAAAGAGATAGTAGTTCATGAAGCTACTATATGAATATATAAAATACATCAGAGTTTACAACAGAAGAGTAAAACGATACATCAGAGTTAAACCAAATACAACGGAAGAGTAACTCGATACATCAGATACAAATCAGAATACATCACTGGAATCATCGAATACTGAAGCAGAATAGATGGCTAGATCTTCAAGCAAAGCTCCAACTCCAAAGGTGAGTCTCGAATACTGGTACACTCAGTCTGACCCGAGCGTAAAGCAAAACACAAGACACTCGAGTCAGGATTAACATTCTTATATTAATAAATCCAACTCAAGTGAAATAGCAATTGAAATACAAGTAACTCAAAGGATGTTGGAATAACCATCCTTTAAGGATCCGTTAAACTATCTACTAGGTAGTAGTGTACGATAAGTAGATAATGTCTATCAATAATATAAAAAGATATCAAAATAGCGTTAAGTCATGGCCCATTCCACCCTTAACACATTTTATTCCCAAAAGCATATACAAGACCGTAGTTTCCCCAAAACCGGAAGTCACCAGAGGGCAATCCATATACTAAAGGTACAAATCAAAATCGTAGTGGTCTCGAATAGGATAATCAGTATGACAAGGTACATGAGGCGATACCAACTAGGATACTAGTAGTTGCCTGATCCGGACTGATGTTGGGCATAGCAGCTACTACCCCAACACCGCGAAACAACACTCCCAAATCGAGGGGTGCACCCAAATCGAATCACAAAAGTAATAGATATGGTATCGAAGAAGTGTGTCCGCTAGAGATGGCGATCCTCAATGGCCCGGCGCGGCTCCTGTTTTAGTCATGTCAAGGGTCATCCAAAATCGTTCTCTTTCTTCAGTCAACGCGTTCATCAAAACCATCCACTTCGTTCTGGATCAACACTCCGCGTTCATTTATTAAAGTGGTTTCGGTTCAGATAGAGAGTATATCCATTACCGATCCCGGTCTCTTTAATAACTTTCGTAATTATTACACCGATTGGTCGTTTATATATTTCAAACCAAATCAATTTCAATTTCAAATAGAATTCGTAAATCAACATTTCATTTGTCTTTCAAAACCAATTTCCAATAATTTACGTTTCAAACTTCCAAATTACCATTTCAAAATCTTATAATTCAAATTCAATTTCTATTTAAAACAATCCAAATATTGATTCAAGTTCGTATATAAATTTCATTCCGAAATCATTTAATTTAATTTAATTTAACATTCAAATCAATTTAAATTCATTTATCGATTCCATTTAATATTCGTTAAGCAATTTGTCATTCAAAACAATTTCTATTAAATTTCCAATTCATTAAATCAATTTCTTAAGTTCAACTTCATTAAATCAAACTTACCATTTTGAATTAAATTAAATTCGTCAAATCAATTCTTTCAATTACAAGTCTTACATTAATTCCAAACATATCACATTTTCATTTCTTGTTAAAGAAATTCAATTTCACTTATTTACTTTCTTAATTATTTTCCAAAACTTACTTAATCAAGAAAACTCAATTTCAATTATTTACGAAGTAAAATTCACTTATTCAAAAATTCAATTTCTCTTATTAAAGAATCCAAATCAATTTAATCATTAAATAATTCAATCTTATTTAATTATTAAATAATTCAAAACTTAATTATTAAATAATTTCAAAGTTTAATAATTTCAAACTTAATTATAATTTCAAAACTTAATTTTTAAATCATTTCAAACTTAATTCAATCATTTCTCAAATTAAACAACATTCTTTCATCAATTACATTGTTAATATTTTGTTTCAGATTATTCAATATTAACATTTTACTTTCATTAAAATTCAAATTTCAACTTTATTTCAAAACCATATTATTTATTCAAACAAAATCTTCGTTTATTTTAAATCAATTTATTGACCCATCGGGTTTTTATTATTTAATTCTCTATCCTAGGTCAAAGTTCAATTTGGGTATTTATCATTTCAACCCGATTCCAATTCAATTCAAAATCAAAACATAACAAGGGAACTTGCAGTGTGATAACTGGGATGGTGTCAAAGTAAATAAACAAGCAATAACAACAACCAATATCAATTCAATAATCAATTCAAATAATCCCGAAATAACCGTATTAATTCGCATTGTTATTTATACGAATTAATATAATTATTTCTAGAATCTACACTATCATTTCATGTAGATTAAAGATTATTACATTACGATTTTCACTTGTCATCTATTTACAATTTCATACATCATCAATTTTAACAACATACATTCAGTGGTTCAAGATGTAATTAAACAAATCCTACATGTCAATAAATTCAACAGTTAAAGGGGTCATATTATTCAAATGTCAGTTAATCAAATTTAACATTTAACTATCCTATATCAAGTTCAATTTCATACTGTTTATCATTTTAACATTAACAATTTAACGTCCAATAAATTCAACAATCAATCAATTATCAGCCAAACTGTATTATCATCGCATAAATAATTAACAGATAATGGTGTCAGATGTCACAGGTGAACTGATACAGGCACTAGCATATATAACAGTGTAATTAACTAATAGCAGCATATTTCAATTGTCGTTTCAATTGAAATCAAATCTAATAAATAAAAGAACGTTAATCGTGAGTGAGTGCTCACCTTTCGAGGCTAGGGGAAAGACGACGAAATCGAGTTACGAAATCCAGGCGCAAATTCAAAACAGGCTAGACGGACACGATTCGACGAAGAAAGCAGGCACGACGAACAAAAACTGATAAAGGGAAATCGATGAGAACGACTGAATCAGTTGATATAAATTTAACTGAATGCATATATTATTGTTCGGAAATCAATTTAAAACATATATTTATTTTCAAATTTGTACTTACTCAAGCGTATAAAATAAAGTATACATTTATACCACTTATAATCTATAACTCAGAACAATATATACTAATAGATGAAATATGTATATTACAACTGACAACACATGTAATCTGCTTTATAATATAAATTATATAGAAGCACTTTTAAACAGGCTTTTTAACAAATCCAACTTATATATACTAACAGTAAAACAAAACTTTTATATATGTGTGCCGAAACTTGTATATACATTCAAAACTATAGATATGAAACTGTTATGTATACATGCAACAAATATATACGGCCATCCAAGATTTAATATGCAGACTTGTTTTGAAATAAAGAAAATATGCTTTAAAACAAATACTCACCCACATACCTACTTGTATACAACTTACATATATGACGTTTCCAAAATAAATGTTCGAAATAAGATGAATCTAACTAAAAATCAGTTTAATATTCGAAACAATGTGTAAAGCAATAAGTATGCCTTTACAATATTCATACAAACTAACAGTTGTTCGCTTAGATAACTAACAAAATATATATATGCGAGTATGTAACAATTCATATATATATATGTATACATAACTGTATGTACAAACTAAAATTTAGAATCAACAAATAACCTTTAAATCTTCTATATAACTTCATATATAAACAGCAATAAGTAATATGAACTTAGGTATAGAAACAATTATATAAACTCCCCTGTCATATAAACCCAGCAAACAAAGAGAACTATAACAAACTTATGTAGACTTATGCAAATGTATACCACTCATATTCAAAAATCCTCACTGACCCAACTGTATATATAACGTTAATATATATATAAATATGTAAACAGTTGCAAAGAAATATATATGTATAACTAACGTATTGTTATAAAAAAAAAGTATAAAGCATCACACCATAATAACTCGAGATCAGATGGAAGGCGGAGAGCAGATGAATGAGGGCAGGCTGGAGGCGGACGCGATGGGCGAACAGAGCACGGGAAAGACCGGAGGTGTAGGCGACTGATGGGGAAAGCTTCGGCCTAGGGAAGTGGGACTGCTGCAGAGTTGAGTTCTTGTACGGCGGAGCAGTGGTTTGGCAAGGCGAGGATCGCGGTGACGTGGCAAATGGAGGCGGAGGACAGCAGGGGTCTGACTCATGGGCGGTGCGAAGGTGTGGGCTGACCGGAAGCGATGGGTTTTGGAGTTTTGGGCATTGGCGAAGCCTGTCTGAGATGGTCGCTGGGCACTGCTGGGTGGAGTTGTGGATTGCTTGGGTGCTTTTGTGGTGGATAGAAGAGATGGGAACAATAATGTAAATGGAAGTAAACTATGCTATGAGGCTTTTTGAAAGAACACAAAAAAATAAAAACAGAGGGGTGAAAAATGGAGAGACGTAGCCAAGAGTGGAAAATGAGCTATCACCTTCTTTGCTTTGGAACAAATGATACCTTAGTTTTAGGCTATTGGGAACGTACAAATCGAAAGGTCACAATAATGATTCTCGAAAAATATTGAATGCAGACCATTGCAATCCCCTAGTAAATCTAAATGGTCACAGAAACTAAATGGTAAAGATTAGACTACCGATACGGTCATTCGTTTCACGTATTCGCTGCGTACCGAGCACTGAAACACAGATACGAATATACTGCGGAGATCAGCACTAGGAGACGATCAAAATGGTATACAAATATCGGTGGTACGATCATCTGATCAAAAGTCGATATCGGTACCGAAAATGCTGCTATTTTGCAGAAAATAAGAACGACGGAGCAATAGATGTCCGAATTTGGAAAAATGACGAACTGACATCTTGCTCAGAAGATGTTTTAGAATTTTTCTTTGTAAAAATATTTAGGTTTTGAAAACGTTTTATTTTCAACGCTTTTTAACTGATTAAATTGAAGTGAATTTACGCGCGAAATAAAATTTCATATTTTCGGACGAAAATTTACCATCGCTATGTTTAACTAGACGTATTCCAAATATTAAATTCTTATTTCAAAATTTTATCGTTTAAAATTTCGCAAAATTTCAACTAATTACGTTATTAAAACAGTTGAAATTTACGGGTCGTTACAATTATATGTTACAACATCAGGTTCTACGCCATGTTTATTCATCACATCCAATAATCGATGAGCTTCTTTTGTCGACCCTTTTTTGCAATGCATGTCAATCAATGAATTAAATCCAACAACATTAAGTGATATTCCTTTATCGGTAATTATATCAAGAACTTCATAAGCTTCCTTCCCAATCTTCCATAACTGGATATCATAGAAGTATATGTTGTTGGAATTCCTAAATACCAAAATGAATGAAAATAACATAGTCCCACATCGTCAAAAATTGCAAACTATTCTAGTATATTAATAGCTTTGCAATGAAATGGTTGGGATCTTGGGGCACCCAAATGTTTGCTTCGTTGTGTAGAGGGAGATCATGCATCAACACCACACGCGCGCCGCCCGTCCAACCGAACCGGATTTGGGTTTGGGTCTAATATGATCCTAAGCGACTGTTCATAAGCAGATGCAGATTAACTGAGGAGGTGCGACTTCTGAAGCTGAAGCGGGCATGAACCGTTAGACGCGAGCGGGAGCGACCGGACTGAAGAAACGCGGGCGAACAGAAGCGGGTGCGGCCCAATTGAGGATGCGCGGCCGAACAGATACTAGCAGCAGGCGGGTGCGACCCTTTAACGAACAGCAGCGTTCAAAAGACAGCGGACGCGCGACTGTTTGAAGGGGTGCGGACGAAATTATAAATAGAAGAGAATACTGATCGAAGGCAGTGGTACAGTAATTCAAGTCAGACAAGATGGTTCTGTCCAAAGCTGAAATGTATATCGGAAGGGGATATTTATGTGATGGCCTATTTAAGGCAAATGTAGTCGTTATCGGCAATAAAACTATGTATTCTGATTGTGCTATTAATAAAATTTAAGTTTCTTACTTGCTTGAGCATGAAATTTTACTATGGCATGATAGATTAGGACACATAAACTTCCGAAAAATGAAAACATTATCAAACTTGGGATTAATTCCGAAATTCCAAGTAGATAAGAACTACAAATGTGAGACATGTGTAGAAGCAAAAATGGTTAAAAAACCGTTTCAATCTGTTGATAGAAGCACCGAACCACTAGGATTGGTTCATACAGACTTATGTGATTTTAAATCATTACCTACAAGAGGTGGGAAAAAGTACTTTATTACGTTTATTGACGATTATACGAGATATTGCTATGTATATCTTTTGAATAGTAAAGATGAAGCAATTACATCATTTATAAAGTACAGAGCTGAGGTTGAAAATCAATTAAATAAAAAGATCAAGATATTGAGATCTGATTGAGGTGGAGAATATGAATCACCATTTGAACAGTTCTGTGCCGAAAATGGTATAATTCATCAAACAACAGCTCCATATTCACCACAACAAAATGGTGTAGCCGAGAGGAAGAACAGAACGTTAAAAGACATGATTAATGCCATGCTTTTAACCTCTGGTCTACCGATGAACTTATGGGGGGGAAGCCTTAAATATGTTTAATCACATATCTAACAAAGTACTTCACAATAAAACAGGAACAATTCCATATGAGTTATGGAAAGGACACAAACCAAGCTTTAAATACCTCAAAGTGTGGGGCTGCTTGGAAAAAGTTCCAGTTCCGCCTTCCAAGAAAGTCAAACTTGGACCAAAAACAGTAGATTGTTACTATCTAGGGCCAGCCCAAAATAGCAGTGCCTACAGATTTTTGGTATTCAAGTCTGATATAACTGATATTCATGTAAATACAATCATGGAATCAAGAGATGTCTCGTTCTTTGAAGACGTGTTTCCGCACAAAAGGAATGAATGGAATAATGTCCCTAAAAGGACAAGAGAAGAATCAAGCAATTCGCATGAAGATGAAACTCATCATGAGATTGAGGAAGTTGAACCAAGAAGAAGCGTAAGGGCAAGGACTTCCAAGACATTTGGTTCGGATTTTTTCACATATGTGTTAGAACATGAACCTCAAACGTACAAGAAAGCAATGTCATCTTCTGAATCTTCATGTTGGAAAGAAGCAATCCAAAGTGAGATTGATTCAATTCTAAGTAATAAAACTTGGGAAATTGTTGATATTCCACCTGGAATAAAACCTATTAGCTGCAAATGGATTTTCAAAAAGAAAATGAAAGCAGATGGCTCTATCGACAAGTATAAAGCCAGATTAGTAGCCAAAGGATATCGTCAAAAGGAAGGAGTAGACTTTTTTGATACATATTCGCCGGTAACACGAATAACCTCTATAAGAATGCTAATAGCAATTGCATCGATCTATAATCTAGAAATTCATTAAATGGATGTAAAGACAGCATTCTTAAATGGAGATCTCGATGAGGAGATCTACATGGAGCAACCTGAAGGTTTTATTTCCAAAGGAAATGAAAACAAAGTCTGTAGATTAGTAAAATCATTATACAGACTAAAACAAGCTCCAAAACAATGGCACGCAAAATTTGATAGTGTCATGATAAGAAATGGTTTTCGTATAAATGAATGTGATAAATGTGTTTATTATAAACAAATTGGACAATTATATGTGATGATTTGTTTATATGTAGACGATATGTTAATATTTGGTCCAAATACTCAGTAATAGAGACCATAAAGAAGATGTTAATTAGCAATTTCGATATGAAAGATTTAGAAGTTGCAGACGTTATTTTGGGAATTAAAATAATAAGAACACCTAATGGAATTGAATTGTCTCAGTCACACTATGTAGACAAAGTGGTTGAAAAGTTCCAAGACTATGGAATTAAAGGAGTGGGAACACCTTTTAATCCATTAGAAGTACTGCATAAAAACACTAATGAGAGTGTAATGCAACTGGAATACTCTCGTGTAATAGGATGCTTAATGTATCTCATGAATTGCACTAGACCAGATATCGCTTACGCGGTAAGTCGACTGAGCAGGTATACAAGCAATCCAGGAAAGGAACACTGGAAAGCACCAATGAGAGTGCTTGGATATTTAAAAAATACCACAAATTATTCCTTACATTATGGAAAATATCCTGCCGTCTTAGAAGGATATAGTAATGCAAACTGGATTGCTGATTCAAAGGAATCAAAATCAACGAGTGGTTATGTATTTACCTTAGTAGGGGCAGCAGTGTTATGGAAATCTACTAAACAAACATGCATAGCTCGATCCACTATGGAATCAGAGTTCATCGCTTTAGATAAAGCAAGCGAAGAAGCCGAATGACTTCGTTATTTTTTTAGAAGATATTCCATTTTGGCCTAAACCTGTACCGGTCGTATGCATACACTGTGATAACCAAGCTACGCTAAGCAGAGCACACAACTTTGTGTATAATGGAAAGTCACGACACATTCGTCGACGCCATAACACAGTTAGGCAGTTACTCTCAAATGGAACTATTTCCATAGATTATGTGAGAACAAATGATAACCTAGCGGATCCATTTACTAAAGGTTTATCAAGAGAGAAAATTGACTGCACATCGAGGTGAATGGGTTTAAAAGCCTAAACCAACAAGAGTTATCTTATACGAAAACCTATCCTAGCGATTGGAGATCCCACGGACTAGGATCAATAGGCAAACCAGTTCTGAGTAACTCAAGACGTAATGCATTTGTTTGGACATAGTCCAACTCCATTCCTATGGTGCACAATATAAATGCATGCCTACAGAAGTATTTAAAGGTTAAAACTATGTTTTTTAATGATGACCATATCTTGAATTTAACAAGTGGAGTATATGTAGGATACTCTTAATGGTTGCGATCACCTATGTTAGTGTGAGCTGGGTCGGCTCTATGAGAATATTAAAGGCTTATATTTTCTATAAACACTCGTAGAACCAAACAAATTTGTTCAGAACCAAAATGAACACAACCAAGAGATTGGATGAGAAGGGAATCAATGCCTCGTAAAGCTTATTGTCTGGATATACAATAAAGGCCGACGGTTCAAGATGAAATAATTTACCGATTAGCCAAGTAGATCCGATAAGTTTTAAATAGGGAAAGTTCAAAGTGAAATATCTACTTATCCACGATAAAGCATTATTCCATATGTACTCTGTGATATTTCGCTTTGTGTGGGGGATATGTATATTATCATTCATGTGGGGGATTGTTGGAATTCCTAAATACCAAAATGAATGAAAATAACATAGTCCCACATCGTCAAAAATTGCAAACTATTCTAGTATATTAATAGCTTTGCAATGAAGGGGTTGGGGCCTTGAGGCACCCAAATGTTTGCTTCGTTGTGAGGAGGGAGATCATGCATCACCACCACACACGCGCGCCGCTGTCGTCCGTCCGACCGAACCGGGCTGGACTCGGGTTTGGGTTTGGATCTAATATGATCCTAATTTTACTGCAAAACTGGGCCGGGTTTTTTAACAGTTGCAGGCTATACGAACAGACGTGACTGTTCATAAGCGGATGCGGATTAACTGAGGAGGTGCGACTTCTGAAGCGGGCACGAACCGTTAGACGCGAGCGGGTGCGACCTGACTGAAGAAACGCGGGCGAACAGAAGCGGGTGCGGCCCGATTGAGGATGCACGGCCGAACAGATACTAGCAGCAGGCGGGTGCGACCCGTTAACGAACAGCAGCGTTCAAAAGACAGCGGGTGCGACCCGTCAAGTGGACGCGACTGTTTGAAGGGGTGCGGACGAAATTATAAATAGAAGAGAATACTGATCACATTCTCATTCAATTCCAATCCAATTTCTTCTGCTTCTTCCTTCTTTACTGCTCTAAATAATATATCACACAGTTGACATACTCTTTACAATCTCGTGCAGATTACGTCTGTTGTATCTTGGGAGACTTTAAATAAAGTCTTAAGGAAATTGTCACGACAAGCCTCAGACGGAATTTCCCTCTTCAACCGGTTAGATTTATATATACATATATATATTTCTTTTTCTTTCTATGGTATACTATTTCATTAAATAGTATAACGGTTGATTTAGCACTATAATTATTATTACTATAGTTGTTAATTTGTTGTTGTAATTTAATTACGACATAACTATTATTTAAATTAACTAATACAGACTTCTAGAGTAGTAGAAATCTGTTTGATAAACTTGTGAGACGAGTTTATAATTGATTATTCTCTGTTTTGGTATACTAGACGTATAACATATGTTACCACATTTGGTGATATATTTTTACTGACCATAATGTCTAACATGTTTTGAGCATCACTCAACTTTTCAAGTTTCAAAAGTCCACCCAATAATGTGTTGCACGTAACCACGTTAGGTTTCACTCCCTCCACTTGCATCTTTTCAAATAAAACCAATGCATCATCCATCATACCGTGCTTAACATAACCATTAATAAGTGAATTATAACAGGTAAGGTCAGGTTGTAAGTTCTCGGTTTTCATAGATTCAAGCAAGCGACTTACCTCACCAAATCGTCCCTCAAGCGAATATCCATGAAGCAACGTACTATAAGTGATTATATCTGGTTTTAAACCTCTTTTAACCATTATTTTTACAAAATTGTGTGCATCAGCTATTGCTCCATGTATCTGGTGAGATACCTTTATCAACCATTTCCTTTAATACTTGATGTCCTTGATTCCATTTGCTGCGTCGGTAATAACCATTTATAAGAGCACTGTAGGTGACAACATTTGGTTTAATACCATATGCATTCATTTCTTTTAACAGCCTCGATGCCATGTCCATATCACCATGTTTGCAGTAGCCATTTATAAGAGCACTGTAGGTGACAACATCTGGTTTAATACCATATGCAATCATTTCTTTTAACAGCCTCGATGCCATGTCCATATCATCATGTTTGCAGTAACCATTTATAAGAGCACTGTAGGTGACAACATTTGGTTTAATACCATTCTTGTTCATTTCTATTAGCAACCTCAATGCCTTCTGCATGTTGCCTTTTCTGCATAGGCCGTCTACAATAATGTTGTACGTATGATCATTAGGGTGTACATGATTTATTGCCATTTTATTCATCAACTCCAAAGCCGATGTGATTTTTCCAATACTACATTGACCTTTGATGAGAGCACTGTAAGTGAAGACATTTGGTTTGCAGCCAGAAAGAATCATTCTATCGTGCAAAATTTCCGCCTCGTTGACTTTCTTATTCAAACAGAGACCTCTGATCAGAGAACTAAAAATAGCAGGATTGCCATATTCGCCACACTTGATAATAGATCCAAAAACACCAAAAGCAACGTCGATACGGTTTACGAGAACGTAAGTGTTGATAATGATCGCATAACCATGTATGTCTGGGAATACATTATTCAGCATCATATTACTGTAGAATGATAAGATTAGAGTATAAAGGGATAGATTTCTCTTTTGAACGATTCTTGTGAAAAAATTATTGAATGTAAAGCTAGCAGGCTTTGGATTGGCATGGAGCATTTTATCAAACAGCTTCCGTGCTTCATCAATATTGAAGTTGGTTGACTTGCACAGGTCTGTAACTTCGTCTTCCAATCCAACATGGCGACCATAAGATCTCTTTTGTAGCATTTTTTTTAATTCACGTGAATCCTGAGATTGGATGAAGAAAATCTAAGGGTTCCGCACTAATAAAAATTGGATTTGTTTGTGTGTGAAAGTAAAGAACAGTGTACGGTGAATGGCCGTGGAAGCAGGTAGAACAGCCAAAAAGACGATTATCATATTTTTATTTGTTGCGGAATTTACAATTAAACCGTTATTTGTCATAGTAACTGGAATGAAGCCCTTATTTAACAGCACAAAGAGCATTAGCATTGTGCACAACTTCTTCGTCGAATTTACAATTAATATGAGGTGTACAATATGAGCTTGCAAACCAACAGGTGAAAAAACTAAGCAAAAGGATCATGAAATATAGTATAATCAAGTTTTAACGATGCAAAAGTTTGAATGAGACGAACAAGAAGTACGAGTTGTTTTAATTTTATAAGTAGCGTTAGCAGATTAAAAAATTGATTAAAACGTTAGTTTCTAATTATTATTTAGTTGAGACATTGGAAAAATGATGCTGTAACATCCACCTAAATACTTGTTAACACTAGTAAATGCGATCGGTTATGCATAACCAAGCAACATAGACTTCAAATGAAATATAACTTCAAACATAATTATTTTCAATACTTTTCAATCATTACCGGGAGGAAAAATAGTTGAACAAGATAAGTAAAAATGTGATGTTCGATTTAATATTAGAAGTTGATAAGTTAAGGTATTTAATTATAGTTCAAATATACATGTAAATCAATATTTTTATGACCCCTTAATATTCACGAAAAGATAATACTAATCAAATATTCACGGGAAATAATTTTAAGCTACTCATTATTTAAATTGGCTATGTCGTTCTTTTTCATTTTCTTATTGAAATAGCTAAAAAGTAACAATGATTGAATATTTTTGATTGACGTAGTAATGAAGGTCTTTTTACTATGTTCTACAATAGCACCCGATTTGAATTCTAAATTATTCTTTACTATGTTAGTCCTAGTTAAGGTTACACAATTTACAAAAAAATAATGAAAATCTATGTAGAAAATCATAATCACAAACAGATTAGTTTGATTCATATGAATTGATGAAACATTAAAGGAAATAAAATATTATCTGTGGAGAATTTGAATAAAGAAACTTTGATTTAATTGTTTGAAGGGAGAGGAGAATTATGTTATGATTTTGAGAAAATTAAAAACTAAAAAAAGTGGATATGGTTGTGTGAGTGGAGTATCTAGTTAAGTTAGAGGATAAATAGATGAGAGAACTATTTTAGCAGGTGTAAATAATATCATCTTTAAAATAAATGCGTATGGATTTGCAAAATACATTATTAATCATAGTTCTGATGAAGTTTGGTTTGGGCAGAGTAGTAGTCTCGAGTTTTCTCGAGTAATTTAGGTTGTTGACTCGAAGTATTTTGGGTTTTGGCTCGAAGTATTTGGGAAGTGACTTGGGTTAATAAATTTTGTTACAGGTTTTAAAAGAAACCGGTTTTGTTTTAAAATTTAAACCTAAATTTTAAATTGTAAAGCAAAGTTTTAGACAAGTTTTAAATCTAAGTTTTAAATCTAATTCAAATTTAGTTCGAATCTCAACTGTGACGACCATATAACCTTCATCACCACCCCGAAATCAGATTCGAGCATAAGAACCCAAAACTGGAACCCACTTCCAAACCTAGAACATCTTCGATTTCCAATCTCCGATCATCGGAGTGGCAACGCCTTCAGCCACAACTTCTTCCATACTCCAACTACCATTTCCCTATGTATAGTGGCACTCGATCAATCCTAGGCCTCGAGATGATCAAACTTCCAGCCCTCGTCAAAACTAGGTCTACAGACAAAAACGAACAACCCCCGCCACCACCGGTCTCTGACCATCTTCCTGGAAATTTTCCTGGCCTCACCATTCGCTCCTCTTCCTCTAGAAGAAACTTCAACCCTCCAGAACCCTGAGATCACCGGAACTTTCCAAAAGTCCAAAAACAGTGCAACCCAGAAATGCACTTACATCAATATAAATAAAAATTCAAACCGTGTAATTTATATTAAAAAAAATTTAGAAAATTAAAATAAAAGCCAAGGAATTATAAATATAATAAATTCATACCTTCCATATAATTAATATGAAAAAAAGTTGAATTCGTATGTGCTAAGGATAAAATTTAGAAAATTTTTAAATTTGAATTCAAATATGATAGTACAAATTTCGTAAATTAGTAAACTTAAGCATAACCTAATTAAATAAGTTCAATTTTTTTAGAATTTGAAAGAACTAAACTAAACTTAAAGTTTGATAAACTTCAAGCTAAAATGGAACAAATTCAATATAAGTAGATTAAATTGTATGTGTTATCTAGTATTTAAACCAAGCAACATTTCGATGAGTAAAGAGTATGATTTGATAAAGAAATGGATAAAATAGCTTGGAGAGTATCATGAATGGAGAACTCAAGAGGAATGCCTAAGTTTGGGAGTATCACATCTAATGGTATTGAACCATACGGATCAACCGAATGATCTTTCTCTTTTTAATTTTTTTTATTCTTTCATTTTAATTTTAATTTTCATACTCCGGGAGTGTGCCCAATGTTTTAGCAAACAATCTTTGGTGCGTTCACCGAAAACGATCATACTTAGGCTTAAATCTTCTTTTACTTTGGATTTGCAGGAATTTATTAGAAAAATCTAGAAGAAATGGCCCTTAAGAAAGATAGAGCTACGGATCAGATATGACTGTTGAACATGACAATGAAGGAGATCATCATACTATGGAAGAAACAAATCAACCAATTCCGACTGAGACTTCGTATCCCCAGGAAATGGTTACAAGAGTCTAACTCTATCATATGATGATTGAGATAAATAAGAGGGTAATGGAGAATTAGATGTCCATCATGGCACAGATGAAGAAATAATTTGCATTGATGTCCCAAAGCATCTCTAGGTCGTAGGAGGAGTAAGAGAGATTCGTTGTCTTCAAATTTCGATGAAGAGAGTCATCTTCTTCAAAGAGGAATCAAAGAGATGGCAAACAGAAAATGTGAAAGGAAAATGCAAGGGCACCAAAGAAGTAAATAGTTAACATTGAAGGATTGTTCTAGCACTATTGGTTGGTATTGATTGACATGAAAATGTAAACTTGAGTGATTTCAAATGTAACAACCCGTAAATCAACCATAAGTAAATTGGATAAATTAAATTAAATAAGATAGAGATAAAAATGGAGATTGTGCAAAAGTTGGAATTTGACCATGAAAGTTTTGTCATTGCGTTTGTGGCAAAATTCCAATCAATTCTATATATAATATGTTGAAAATGAAGATCAAACAGAAAGTTATGGATGATTGAGGTTTCCAAGTCAAATAGAATTCAAATACAAATGAATAATTAATTTTATAAAAATTTGGAATTCAAAAGTTAACAATAATTAAATTTGAGGGTTAAGTAAACGTTGAAGTTTAACGTTAATATTAAAATGTAATAAAGGAAAAACTATACAATGATAAATTAATTGGGTGGACCCAAAACAGGTTCACTTGTCGATCGATGGAGGTTCGACCGGTCAACTAGAAGACAAGTGGTGGCTAGGTTTCTGTTGCATGGTGTACGTTTTGGATTTTCTTATTTTAAATCGACTTAAATTTGATGGTTCTGATACATTTCAACCACTATAAATAAGACCATAGACTCCTCACTTTTATGCACAAAATATTTTGGGAACATTAGCGCAGCTCTTTCAGTCTCTTCAAAAATTTTGAAAAATCCATTACGGTTTCAAGTAAGAAATCCTATAGATCTATCTTTGTTTATTGTTTATTTTCTCAATACTCTTCCGAGCCTCTAATTTTTGAATCTAACATATACACAAATCCTTTGTTGTGTGTGTGTGTGTGTACAAAACGAAGAGATCTGATAGAGACTTAGGCAGTGTTTGGTTTAAAAATGAATTTTGTGTTTTCGGTTTTTTAATATGTGTCTCAAATATGAGAAGAATGGAGGGATGGCGGAAGAGCTGAAAGAAAGACGGATGAGAGGACGAAGGAGATAGAGGGAGGATGGAAGAATGAATTGTTTCACGTGCTTGTATTATTTCCGAAAACATAGAAAATAAAAAAAAATTGTTTTCTATTTTGTGTGTTAACTTCGTTTTCTAAATTGGTCGTTTTCGACAATATAAATGCGTCGTGTGCATTTTTGTATGGATGAAAACCCAAAACTAAAAATAACAAACCAAACACTACCTTAATTTTTTTTTAGTAATTGATTAGTATGGTTTGAGTTGAAATATGCTTTGAGGTGTTTTGGTTTGTGAAAACATCATTTAATTATAACCCCTAAAACTCCTTCAATACGAAATATCAATTCTAGGTTGAAATCTCAAATTGTTTATGTCAAAATAATGGGAATTGTTTAGATTTGTAGTTTTTATAATTTTACCTTCTATTCTACTCCTTATTCTTTTTTTTGAATTTGGTTAAAGAATTTTGATTAAGGAATAGTGTGTAAAGTACGAATTTATTTGTAGTTTGCACTGCTTATTCCCATGAATCAAATAAAAATCCCTTTTGTTTATTTTTATGTGAAAAAGGAGTTGAGTAGAGCGTAAAAATTGAAATTGCATGTTTCTTTTATTGATATATGTCATTATTATAATGTTATAAGTTGAGTTTAAATTTTAATTGTATACAGATCTATTGACTGAAATTTTTTGTATGAATACTGGAATTCTAGTATAATTGATAATTTGGAAAGAGATTTGTACAATTGTTTAAAGAGTTGACGTTTAAACTCTAGTTTAAGGCATATATTTCACACAGAGAGATGTGTGATAATATATATATATATATATGTATGTATGTATATATGTATGTATGTATATGTATGTATGTATATATATGTATGTATATATATATATATATATAATATGTATGTATGTATATATATATGTATGTATTTATGTATACTAGCGTAATTAACGTATAATTGTATAGTTAAATAGGTATTTAATTTTATTAAATCCGCTTAGGAAGCTGATCAATGTTAAAGGTGAAATAAGAAAGATTCCTTATATGCCTTGATTATGGAAATGGAGAGATGTGCGATAATATATGTAGAGTGTGATATAAATTATGACTAAGTTATAGGGATGTGAGGTCAATCAAAAGCACACGGAAGTCTGTCCAGCTAATCTAGCTACCAATAGCATGAATTTGGGGCTGATGTGAGACGTCGTCTATAATAAGTAAATACAATGGTGCGAGGTTAGTTCCAAATTCTGTAGGGTAAATTTACCCAGCTAATATGTTTATCAGTACCTATAAATAAGTCGGGCTAATGTGAGACGTTATCATGGGGTATGAGTCATAATATGAAGGACCTGCTTTGGATATTGAAGGTAATAAGTGCTTATGTGAGGGCCCGTCTCTTCTCTATGTAGGAAATAGTAAATTGTCGGAGTTGTGGGTTAGGCACGGTCGAGGATATCTCGGGAAAGTTCTTGCTTCAATAGGAAGTTTTAAGTGGATGAAGAGATTCCACGCAATGTCAGCTAGATAGCTATTAGTGAGGAGCCTACCTTGGGATTATAGGTAGTAAATGACGTGGACCTGCCTTAAATAAGGTATTAAATGGTCTCATTAAATGTTATTAAGTTACTTGAGTACTATCTCCTTCATTAATAAGGCATTATGAACTATAAGTATGGGTTATTGGGTTGAATGCAAGTTAACTATGAGCTTATATTTGGAAAGTCTTTTATTTAAGTTTGAGAAAAGCCTTTGGACTTATATTTGGAAAGACTTATTTCGTAGGTAGAAAACGTAAAGCATATTTATATTTAAATTATACTGCTCAAGTACCAACTCCCTTCTCATTACAAAACTAGTTAGGAAAGGCACTGTTGAAGGTGGAGACGTTGATGAGACTTATGGTAGTAAACTATTTATTTATTTGTTATTTTCTTTTGTTTCTGATGTACCCATGAAATAAAAATAATGTTATAATTTTGGAAAACTGTGGATAAGTATGGATATTGTTGGGTTTTGGAATTATGAGTATTTTATTATAGTTTAGTTTTAAATGACATATTGAAATCTCAATGAAATGGGTACTATTGTCCTTATTATATTTTATCCTTCTGCTGTGAGATTCTAAATGTGTAAATAAATCGCTCTGTGATGTTATTTTTACCAAGCAACATCCAGCTTTGAGATGGTTTTAAGCAACGAGTCTTTTATGGGTCGAAATTTAGGTCCACTTCAGGGCAGGTTGTTACATTTTGTTTTAAAGCCTAGGTTACCCGATCAATGGGGAAAATTATACGTATGAGTGACGTATTTGTTATTTTTGAAAAGTATTTTTCAAAATCTCTACTATATATAAATATATATTTTTGTTCTGAAGATACGTCTAACTCTATAAGTTCCAACCATAAAGGTAGTTAAGACCATATTCTAAAAGGATGGGTGAAGCGACTATGTCTTGGAAAAATAATTAGAGTTAAATTTATACTTCTGCCCTGATTAACCATGAGGCAGAGGTCATCTCGGAAGAAGTGGACTAAGAAGACCATGCGCGCAACATATGGAAGCAACCCAGAAGCTAAATGGTATTTGATTCCTTTACTGACCAAGACTTCCTTATAATTGTGAACTTTATAAGCATAATAAACTTCGATGTTCACATTAGATGTAATGAGAACATAAAGATAACTCCCTTAACAAATAATATGGAGGTAAAATGTAAGTGGAAAAGTTTGTAACTCCAAGGATAATATGGCAATAAATGTGGAATAAATAAGGAGTTATAAGAATTTAATAAATCGACTAAGTAAAGAGCTTATTAGAGAAAATGTAGAGAGATAAGGAAGGCATGATAGGTAATATTAGAATGAGTACATAAATGTCTTTAAGAATGTTCGTTAGAATTACAACCATTTGTTGCAAACAATTGACATTTATAGAAATAGCGAATAACATATTAGGTAGTAATTAAATATTAGGAAAAATACTTGTAAACACCCAGATTTAAGATGTAAAGAAGTGCACATTAATCACCACAAGAAGATAACCAGATTTTTTTAAACGTTGAATAGAAAAGTCCAAAAGAATGAACAATTAAAGTTAATTTCTAGATCCAACCTCATTAGAAAGAGTTTAGTAAAAAGAATTTTGAAAATTCCTTAAAATGTTTTGAATGAGCCTTTTCAATGGATTATTAAATGAAGTTCTTATGTATCATAATTGAAATTCTTTTTTTGAAAGAAAAATGATTTTAATCAAGTTTGGAAATATGTTATCAATTTTTTTGTGGAAAGTTTGAAAAATGGATATTAATTTAAAGAGTGGTGGAGCGGGGGTTTTCATTTGTGAAATTTTTTGTTTAAAAAAATTATTTGAGTTAAGCAGTTTTTAATTTCTGGATTCTTCGTTTTTGGAACAAATAGGTGCTCTCGCTTTGTAAATTTGGAAATTGATATTTTGAGAGAGCAAGCAAATATGAAAATTCATAATTTGTTAATTAGTTGAGTTAAAAAGTTCTAACTTAAAAGGATTTTCCATTCTTGAAATTCTTAGTTTAAAATTTATCGAGCCAAATGTTTTTGGTTTGAAGTTTTTTAATAAAGGGTGTTCTCATTTTTGAAATAAATATAAAGTAGAACATAGGTTAGACTTGATAATTTTTCCTACTTTATAAAATTGGAAGTTTTTTTCTTTAAAATTCTTTCAAAAGGGTTGTACAAATGAAAACTATACTTGATTAAAATAGCGTAGAAAGAATAGAAGGTTAAGAATGCTCGATAAGGTGGGTAGGAGGAATATTCTCATATAAGGAAATGCAGAAAATGATAGTTGAGATAGATAGTAATACAATTAGGAATTTATATAAAGAATGATTAATAACCCATTTAGAAATAATATAAGAGGAAGATAATAGGATGAAAGCTATCATGGTCTACCCAATTTTCATTGTTTAAAGTTACATAAGATGTTTAAAAAAAAAACTGAAATGGATGATTACTCGGTATAATGATTGATTTTTTGAATGTTTTGGGTTAAAAATCCTACTTTCAAAAGAAGAAGCTTTTGTTATAGGAAGTAATAAAAAGGGTAATTTTTCATAGTTCCCTTTTGAAACCAAGCAATTTTCAAATGTTATGAATGAAAAAGTCCAACTTTTAAAAGAATAAATGTTTGATGTACAAAGTATAGAAGGAACATTATTTTACTTCTTTTTGGGAACTAAGCAATTTTTGAAATTAACAAAAGGGTTTCTACGTTTTTGTTTTTAAAGATAAAAGTTTCAGGCAAGGTACTTTATAATTATGAAATTTTAGTTTTAAAAAACGATGAGAACTTAACTAAATTTTTATATGGAGTAGAGTTGGATCACTACTTAGTTAAGGTAGTGTAAAAGTTTAAAGATATGAATAATATGTATAACCTGATCTGAAAATTTGAAATTGGTCCTAAATATTTAATTGTAAAAATATTTGTAAAGTTTTGAAGATATTCAATATTTATAATTGGGTTGTAAATTAGGTTGCCCTAGTTGACTTGAAATGTAAATTTTAATGTTTTGATTTATTTGGAGCGGTTTCCGTATAGTTTCCATAAATTATCCAATTCCAAAATATATATAAAAACGCATTGATTGAATTAAAAAGGATTGTACCAAAAAGAGAAAGAGACATGTAAGATATAGATGTTCTTTTCCGTAGTTTACACTATTTGTAACAACCCGGGGTTTTCTGAAAATTAATTATCATCATTAAACGATTAATGGTGATAGCTAATTGCTGTTGGGATTTTATCAGGTTGAAACTCTTTTGAAACTTGTTAAATGGTATGCGGGCTTTAAAATAATCTTGGCCCATGCTTTTAGTTGGTGCTGTGATCATTAATAAAGGCCGATACCCATATTTCCTCTTTCATTCATTCAAAACCCTAAAGCTAAAATAAACGAACGAAAATGGGGGCACCTTCCTCGTTCGTTCCTCTTTCACAAAAGTAGGGTTCGTGAGATTTTAAAGGCACCGTCTTTGTTGTTCGATCGAGAAGATGATGCTCGTTCCTTTGCTTGTCGATCGACCGTCTCCTTGTAGATTGCTCGGTTGCTTCCATTCGATCGGGTTCGTCTTTGATTTGGGTCTGGATTCGTGTTCTTCACTTCGACTAAGGTTGTAACGACCCGTAAATTTTAATAATTTTTATAACATAATTAATTGAATTTTGTGAAATTTTAAATAATAAAATTTTGAAATAAAAATATAATATTTGGGATATGTATTTAAAAACATAGCAAATGGTAAATTTTCACCTGATAATATTGAAGTTTATTTTATGGTATAATTTTATTCAAACTCAAATCAGTTAATAATTGACGGTAATAAAATGTTTTCCAAACTTGAATATTTTTATACAGTAAATTTCTAACTCTTCTTCTGAGTGAGATGTCATCTTTCGTTTTTCAAAATTTGGACTTCTACTGCTCCGTTTATCTTAATTCTGGCAAAATAGCAGCATTTCTGGTACCGATTATCGACTTTCGATCGGATGATCGTACCACTAGTATCTGTATACCGTTTTGATCGTCACGTCGTGCTGATCTCTACGGTATATTTATTTCTGTATTTTGAGGTTCGGTACGCGACGGAAACAATAAAATGGTGCGTTGTATCGGTACCCTAAATTGTGACCGTTAGTTTTCCTCTACCTTTTCAAATTTGAACGTGAATCCCTAGCAATATATTAATTGCTTTAATAACTATTGCTGATTCAATAGCCAGCTGTTTTTTTTCTCCATCACTTCAATTTTATGAATTTATTATTTTTCGTTCTGTACCAAATTTTATGTAACGTACTTAATGCATTTATGTTGACAGCTCATTTTCTTCTGAATCCAACTTTTAGCTATTTCATCTTTTTGCCTATAGCCTCCCCCTACTTCATAATTATTTTCAGTACGTTTCACAAAATTATCTATGTATGTTCCTTTCTATTATAAATACTTGCAACTCTTTATTTGCTTTTCATTTTCTCTTCCAAAGCATCTCTCCTCCTCCTTATCTTCTCTACCAAGCTACCGCCCTCAACACCTATCTTCCTCCCTGTTGTCGAGCCTTAAACCGGAGCCACTCTCTTACATCATCCTCCCACGTCGTAGAAGCCATGCTCCCCTCTGCCACCGACCCATAGCCGAGGCTCACAACCAAACCACCACCTTCCCTTCCCTCTCTCCTCCGCGTCGACCTAATCTCCTCCACCTCCGCACCTTTACAGCCACCGCACGCCTCATTTCGCCCCATCGCCCTGACCAGACAGAGCACCACGACCGAAACAGAGAACTTCCCCGTCTCCTCCTTACTCGAGCCACTTCGTTTTCATTAGCATCAGCCCGTGTTGTATGTGTATAAAGTAAAGCTTATATATGGGTTACATGAGATCTGTTTTTTTGTATATAAGGTCATATAATGTCTTGAGTCTCTATATAAGGTTGTACATAAAGTATATATTAAAATACTGCTATATATATATATATTTAATAAACTTAGTCTGTTGAGTTTTGAAAAGGTATATAGTAATAATAGTTTACACATATGATTTGCTGCTCACAGTATAATGCAGTAGGATAGTATGTATATAGTTGTTGTTTACAGTCTATAGGTTGCCTATATATGGCTCTGTTTATTTATTTTGAGTTTCATTATATATAGTTATGGTTCGGTTTTAAGCATAATATACAAGTGTCGACATGTTTAATTTTAAACTATACATTTATATATATAGATACTTTGAAAAATAAATTTTGTTTTAAAGTTTAAAACTAGATATTGTTTGTGTATAGGTAAGCTGAAGTCACATATTTTACTCGTTTAAAACTCTATTCTTTATGTCATCTATAAATTTCATATGTAATGCTTGCTGTATATGCAGACTCTGTTAGTGTATATAAATCAGTTTACATAGGTATATGAGATAGCAGCTTTAATATATAATGTATGACAATTATATTACTCCTATAACTTTGAAGTTCGTGTATATATATGTTTGTATATATATGTGCTTAGCCTGCGTTTATGTTAAGTCTACATTTATATATCTAGTCGTGTAAATATAAAATATATTGAAATAAAGTGTTGGTGTAGTTGTATTAGAACTGTATATTTAACTATTGTATAAAATTTAGATTTGTCGGGGTATATTAGATTCTTTATATTAGTTTATATATGTATTAGTTATAATCTAAGTTATATGCTCTGATATATGTTCTAGTATATGCGTTTACATATATTTTGTGTATGGATTGGTTTCATTTCTTCATAGTAGCTGTTATATGATTTGTAACAATACTAGTTTAAAAAGATGATGAATATACGTTTATAGTGATATTTATTTCTAAGTATATATATATTACAGAAGTAGTAATTTGAATATGAACGTATATATATATATTTTTTATTTTATAAGTATGGGATTTAATATAAATTTGAAATAAATATATGTTTTGAATTGATACCAAAAAATATAATAATAATAATAATAATATATATAGTTCAATATATATATATATATATCAACTGATTCTAATCGTTCTCATCGATATTCCATTATCAGCTTGGTCCGTCGTGCCTGTTTTCTTCATCGAATTATGTCCTTCTAGCGTTGCTTTGGAATTCGTAAACCATTCTTTGTCAAATCTCTCTTGCCTCGAAAGGTGAGCAATCACTCACGATTAACATTCTTTTATTTATTAAATTTGATTTCAATTGAAACGACAATTGAAATATGTTGCTGTAGCTATTTAAATAGTTATATATGCTATTATCTGTAACTATTCACCTATGGGATATGACACCATATCCTGTTGTTTATATTCTATTGTTATTGATGATATATGCCTATTGTTGTATTTTATATTATCTGTTATTACTCTGCAAGTTCCCTGTTAGTATAGAATTCACTATGGGTTGAAATGATACATACCCGAACGGACTTTAGAATAGGAGAAAATCGTTATGGGTTGAAATGATAAACCCAAGCGATTTTCATTTGAATTGAATTTGGGATTACGGGTCGAAATTATATCTACCCATATGTATTTAAATTTACGGATTGAAATGATAAATATCCGTATCACTTGACCATAGATAGGAAATTATATACAGACACCGTTGGTCCATATATAAATATTTTGAAAATAAATTCTATGGTTTTGGAAAGAAATATATGGTTTTAATAAATGTTGATTCTTAAATTTTTATATATAAATGGTAATGATATAGATAGATTTAATAATGATATTTAATTTAATTAAGATGGATTTAATACATATAATATGTTAAGTAAAAAAAAATTATATTTCAAAATAGATTTTGGTAATAATTTGAATAAGTTAAGGTTGGGAAGATAATTTGAATTTAGTTGAAATTGTACTCATTAAAGAATTTTATTTAATTAAACCGATTTGTAACTTATTGAAATTGAGATTTAAGATAGGATTTATAACTCGGGTTTGATTTAAATAATTTAATGAATAATTCTTGTTTAAATAAATTTAAGGAAATATTTAGTAAAAATTAAATTTAAGGCTATTTAAATGATATTGAATTTATTAAGTGAGTATTCCCTGATTAAATAATAATGAAGTTAAATCAAGAGCTATATGAAACTGTTAAATTTAACTTTGAAAATATTGAATATTAAAGCCTTGAAATATATTAAAATTTTTAATGGTCTATTGAGAACTGAATTGAATTGATGAATTGAGCTTTGAATAAATTTGAATTTGGAATTTGAGTTAATTTGAATCGATTTGTGAGACTTGAGGAAATTATAAATACTTTACTTTATAAATTATTTAATGTATATACACTATTTTGGAAAATAGATATTTTTGAAATGAAAATGATATTTTGGTTTTGATGTATAAATTTATTTGAAATGACCACGGTGTTATAGTGTATATTTCTACCTTGTAGATAGTTCTGCAGATCCTTAGAGGATGGTTATCCCAAACATCCTTTAAGTTACTTGTATTTCAGTTGATATTTCACTTGAGTTGGATTTATTGATATAAGAATGTTAATCCTGACTCGAGTGTTTTGTGTTTTACTTTACGCTCGGGTCAGACCGAGTGATACAGCATTTGAGACTCACTCTTGGAGTTTGGAGCTTCATTTGGAGATCCAACTATCGTTTCAGCTTTCAGCTTTTCCAGTTGATTTGTTCAGAAGAGGTCATCTATTCGTACTGAAGACTTCACTGTATTTGAGATATTCTGTTGTATTTTAATTTTTTTTCTCTGATGTTTATATAGTAGCTTCATGAACTACCATTTTATCTATTCCGCTGCGTATTATTGTATTACTCTGTGTCTGTGATTCTGTGATTGATTTATTTACTGTATATTCTGAGTTTTGCAAAATTTTAAATTAACAATCTGATATTTTGAATTATTCAAGTCAGACATGTGTGGATTATTATCGATTTGAATGGTCCAAAATAGTGGGGCGTTATAGTTGGTATCGGAGCTTTGGCTCTAGGCAAACTTAGCATATATAGTAAATTTATTTACAGAATCACTTTCGTTCGAGTTTGAATCTCTTCCTTTGACTCGATTTCCTTTGAACTTTGGAACGCTCCTTGCGGTTCCAAAATTCATTCTTGTCTCTCGCTATTTGTATTCTTTTGATCTTAGAGTACTCCATAACTCCACTTTGAATGATCTCTATAAGAATAGGCGATCCCGCCAATCTTTGAATGATTTGTAAAGGGGTGGAACTCCTTTACAATTGGCATTAATTCACCGAAGATTTATATATCCCTCGGTTTAGATGCTGCTATCTCTGGTTATGCCGAGTTCTATCTCTGGCAATCGAATGTCGATTTGCCTTGGGATTCTGCATCGATCATATTCCTGAAGTCATGGTTGACCCGGTTAAGGTCGCCCGCGACTTGTATAAGTATATCCATCTTCTATTTTGTAAGTTAATTATCTCATCTTCGTTCAAGCCTATCTTCGAATCAGAATTTTATTTGATTAGAGTTCTTTTAAATTGAATCTCTATCTTTGTTTTGAAATCCGTCCGCGAATCATCCTTTGAAAATCGGGTTTGTTTGTATTTTAGAAATTGTTTTCTAAACCGAAACTATTATTTTGATAAATATGATTATATTCTATATATAAAAGTGAAATGTTTTCGATAAAGATTTAATACCTTTTTAAAATGAGATTTGAGGTTTCGAAAGGATTTGTAATTTTGAAAAATTATATAAGAAATTTGATTTATCTAAAAATGATTTATGACCGAAGGATTTTAAAATTTGAAATTCGAGAATTGAACTCTGGTATTTTGAAATTAGTTTTAAGATTTTGAAATATATAATAATTGTAACGGCCCGCCATTCATTCCACAAAATGACGCATCATTAATAAGAAAGAAAGAGATAGAAAAGAGAAAAGATAGAGAAGAAAGAAGAAACAACATCGGAATCTCAACAGCGGAACGAATAAATTATATTATATCACATAAGATATTACATAGTATCATATACAACAGCTATCAGAGTTACACAGCTTATACAACACATACTAGATAGTTATAAACACCTGTTTAGTTATTACAACTCAAGTACAACATAGACAAATGACTCAGAGATCAACACAGCGGAACCACTTATATATCTACAAACGCTGAAGCCTCCTGCTCCATTGCTCCTCCAGAATTCGTCAAAGCAAACCTGACTCCCTTGGCTACTCGTAAAAATTTGAGTACCCAAGAGTTTATAAAACAGAAAATAAACACTTGGGTGAGACATGGGTCTGGTGTGAGTAAACGGTTTAAATTTGTTTAACTTCAAAACCTTTTGAAGACAAAGGTATCACGTAAGACTTCCCACACATAAACATGGAAAAGTTTTTACCTTACGCTAACCAAAACTTTGATAGGAAATCTGGTTATATTATAATAGGGTCTAGGGTTTTCAAATAAGTATTCACATAGCCGAAATTGTTACATTCATTAAATTCTAGCATACATAGGTATACAATCAAGTCCGTTATCACTTATTGGAAGTTGGATTTTGATGTAGCTCAGGCCAGGGATGAAGGCATAAGTCGTACGCGACTTATGAAAGGAGCTATGAGTCGTGACCGACTCAAGGAAGCAGAAGACATAAGCGTAAGTCGTGACCGACTTAACATGATGGGAGACTTAAGTCGTGACCGATTTAAGAGAGTGGAAGACCTAACTCGTGGAGAGGTACTGATTATCAAAGATCTTAAGTCGCCAGAAAGACCTACCGGGTTACTCAGTGAGAAGGCAAAGCAAACTGATAACGAGATAGGTCGTAAACGACTTAACAAGCCAAGTGATAAGTCGGAGACGAGTTACGACCTAAAGAAGACCTACCATAGGTCGCTGAAGTTTAACTCGTGAAGTCCTTAAGTCGTAAGTCGCGTAAAGATGGAAACCGTTGATTCTTCTGCCGAGTTAATCTCTTCCATTGATTTCCTTAAGTCGTTGATCTGGGATGCCGCATGTTTTCAAGTCGCTACTAAGTTGAGTCGCGTAGAGTTGTTAAGTCGGCAACGACTTAAGTGGTGTTGTCTGTTTGTATTTTTCTGTCTTTAAGTCGTATGTCGCCATGTACTAAGTTGTATGTTTCTAAGTTGTGTTGTATTTCTTTAGGTTGTACCAGGTTGGGTCGACCAGGTTGGTAAGTCGCTGTCTGTTGTAATTAGGTCGTTGCCGACCTAAGATTGAGTTGTAAGTCGGAGGGTAGGCTAAGTCGTAAGTCGGAGGGTATTGTAATAAGTCGGAACCGACCTATGAGTTTGTACGTTTCTGTTTTGCGTGAGTTGTAGCCTATAAATAGGCAAGTTGTTTCATTTGTAAAGGTTGTTGATTTTTGAATAAAATTCTCTTTTGTTAGCTTTGTGCTTGCATTCAAATTGGTAGTTGAGTGTAATCTCCTATCTCCTCTTTCGGATAATCGAGTGCGCTCGATTCAACGATTGAAGAAGCCGATTCACGGAATCAAGTGCGCTTGATCAACGCTTGAAGAATTGAAGATCTTTGAACCCGGTATCGTGCGCGATCAACGAGTTCGGGATAGCTAGGATTCGGTATCTTCGGATCAACGAATTTGGGCGTTTCAGTATCTTCCAATCCACCGATTACTACATTCATCGACCTACATTTGTTTTTGAAATATCCGCTGCGTCAGTTTTGGTATCAGAGCTTGTTTTAGCCAATCATAGCTAAATCGAGTCTTGGAGCCAATCATCTTGAAGAAGTTTGAATCGAAGTGAAGATTTGAGTTTTGTTTATCACGGCCGAGAGCAAGTTGAAGTTGTTCGACTTTGTATTGAAGTTTAGAGATCGGATTTGTGATTTGGAGAAGTTGTTTTCATCGTGTTCATCGCGAAGTAGCAACAAAGTGGGAGTTTTCGATCCATTTCAATTTGGATCAAAGTTCGAATTGTGTTGAATTTGAAGATTTTAGTGAATTTTCAAGTATGCCGCCAAGAAGAGCTAATCGTCACCAAAACGTAGAAGCTTTGTATCGAAGAGAAGAAGCTGATGAGATGGAGCAAAGAATCAATGAAAATTTTAGTGAAAAGCTTAACGAAGGAATTGGACGATTAGAGAAGATGATGTTAGAGATGAATCAAAATCGGAGAAGGGTTTCACCTGAATCTAACCGCGGGGGAAGTAGAGTCTCGCCTCAATCCAATCGAGAAAGAAGTGTTGACAATGATCAAAGGCGTGGGAGGAACATGGATGATCGTGAATGGAGAAATGTAGATAGAAGGGATGATGGTGGTAGACGTGATGGTAGTAGAGATGTGGGTGGACGAGATAGACAACGATATACATCTGATTTTGAAGAGGAGTATGATGGTGGTAGTGTTCGATGACAAGGACGAGGACAAGGAAGAAATCACTCTGAGTATGATCACAAGTGGGAGTCGGGGATGAAGACTGAAATTCCTGAATTCAAAGGTGGTATGCAAGCGGAGGAGTTTCTAGATTGGGTGGCTAATGTCGAGGAGATTTTTGACTTCAAAGAAGTTCCAGAACATCATAGAGTGAAGTTGGTTGCTACAAGGTTGAGGGGTAGAGCTTTGGCGTGGTGGCAGCAAACCAAACTTACACGTGAACGAATGGGGAAGTCAAAAATCGAATCTTGGGAGAAGATGAAGAAATTGATGAAAGCAACGTTCTTACCTTACAATTATCAATCTTTGATGTATCAACGTTTGCAGAACTTGAGGCAGGGCACAAAGACTGTTAATGATTATGCGGATGAATTCTATCAGCTTATTGCAAGGAATGATATTATGGAAACGGAAGAGCAGTTGACATCTAGATTCATTGGGGGATTGAGAATGCAGATTCAGGATATGGTTAACATGTTTGATCCTAGATCCGTAGTGGAAGCACATCAGAAAGCGTTGGCTTGGGAGAAGCAGGGTAGACGAGGAGGAGGTGTGTTTACTAATTCTAACAATCAAGTGAAGGGTGTTAGTGGGAGTTCTAATGTTTCTAAATCTATTAGTAGACCAGTGGTGAAGGAGGATGAGAAGGCAAGGGTTAACAATGGGTTCAAATGTTATAATTGCCAGGAATTGGGTCATAAAAGCAACGAGTGTCCAAAGCCAAAGAAGAGAACCATGATTGCAGAAGTTGAGGATGAGGATGGTGACGGAGATTGTTCTAGTCCAGTTGAGGAGGATGAGCAGGATATTGCGTCAGGAGATGAAGGTTGTAATCTAATGCTGAGGAGATCGTGTTTAACACCAAAGCAGGAGGAAGCTAGTTGGTTGAGGAGTAATATCTTTCAGTCGACATGCACTATACTGGGAAAGGTGTGTAAATTTGTGATTGACGCCGGAAGCTGTGACAATATCATTTCAACCGAGGCTGTAACAAAGTTGAAGACAGAGAAACATCCAAATCCATACAAGTTAGCATGGTTGAGAAAAGGAGGAGAAGTAAAAGTGGATAGACGAGTTCGTGTTCCATTCTCTATTGGGAAGAAATACAAAGACGAGATCTGGTGTGATGTAGTAGAGATGGATGTTTGTCATTTACTTTTGGGAAGACCATGGCAGTATGATCGAGCAGTACAACATGACGGTCGGACCAACAGCTACAGTTTTATGTTTGAAGGCACGAAGATTATCTTAGTTCCAAAGAAGAGACAACAGGGGGAAAGTAAATCAGAAGAGATTGAAGAGCTGAAAACTTTATTATCTTTGAAGGAGTTTGTTAAGGAGGTTGAGGAAGAGCCTGAAGTGTACTTGTTGATTGGGCGAGAGAGTCAAGAAGTGGTCTAAATTCCAAAGAAAGTGAAACCAGTATTGAAAGAATTTGAGGATGTCTTTCCAGAGGAGTTACCAAAGGAGTTACCGCCACTGAGAGACATTCAACATCAAATTGATCTTGTTCCGGGAGCAATGTTGCCACATAGACCACATTATCGAATGAGTCCGAAGGAACATGAAGAGTTGCGGAGGCAGGTAGAGGAATTGCTTGAACATGGGCGTGTGCAGGAGAGTTTAAGTCCTTGTGCTGTACCAGCTTTATTGGTACCCAAAAAGGATGGGACGTGGAGGATGTGCACAGATAGTAGAGCATTGAATAAGATCACAGTCAGATACAGATTTCCGATGCCGTGGCTTGATGATTTATTAGATCAAATCAGTGGGTCCGTAATCTTTTCTAAGATTGACTTGAAGAGCGGTTATCATCAGATTCGCATTAGACTAGGGGACGAATGGAAGACAACATTCAAGACGAGGGAAGGCTTGTATGAATGGCTGGTAATGCCGTTTGGTCTATCGAATGCACCGAGTACATTCATGAGGGTGATGAACCAGATTTTTAGGCCATACATTGGGAAATTTGTGCTGGTTTACTTTGATGATATTCTAATCTACAGTGCTAGTACAGAAGAGCATGTTCAGCATTTGAAGAAAGTGTTAATTATACTTCGTGAAGAACAATTCTATGCTGCTACAAAGAAGTGTGTTTTTATGGCGAGGAGTGTTTTATTTCTGGGGTATGTTGTGTCGGAAGAAGGAATACAGGTTGACCAAAGTAAAGTCGAAGCTATTCGAGATTGGCCGCAACCCAAGACGATATCGGAAGTTCGTAGTTTTCACGGGTTGGCTTCATTTTATCGAAGGTTCATTCCACACTTTAGTAGTGTGATGGCGCCTGTAACAGATTGTATGAATGGTAGACAGTTTGCATGGACGGAGGAAGCAGGGGTTGCTTTTGATCGAATCAAAGAACTCTTGACGTCTGCACCAATTCTAATATTACCAGATTTTCAGCTAGTGTTTGAACTACATACTGATGCATCCAAGGTTGGGATTGGAGGAGTGTTGAGTCAGAGGGGACGTCCAATTGCATACTTTAGTGAGAAGTTATCAGGAGCGAAGATGAGATACAGTACATATGATGTGGAATTCTATGCTGTTGTGCAAGCTATTAAACACTGGAGACATTATCTATTTCAGAAAGAGTTTATTCTATATACTGATCATGAGGCATTGAAGCATTTAAAAGGGCAAGATAAGATTTCAGCGAGACATGCATCGTGGATTGCTTATCTGCAACAGTTTACTTTTATTGTTAAACAAAAATCGGGAGTGACGAATCGTGTGGCTGATGCTTTGAGTAGGAGGAGTCATGTGCTGACTACACTGAAGGTTGAAGTGACGGGGTTTGAAGAACTACCAGGATTATTTGTCGATGATCCTTACTTTGCGAAGTTTGTTGATAAAGTCAAGGAGGGAAAGACGGATGAGTTCGTAATGGTGGATGGTTTTCTGTTCAAAGGAAATCGATTGTGCATACCTGATTGTAGTTTGAGAATGAAGATTGTAAAAGAACTACATGAAGAAGGACATGTTGGGAGAGACCGTACATTACAATTGATTTCGCAATCTTACTTTTGGCCATCAATGAGGAAAGAGGTGGAAAGGTTTGTGGAGCGATGTCATATCTGTCAGGTTTCGAAAGGAACTGCGACTAATGCTGGTTTATATATGCCGTTACCTGTACCAACTAAACCATGGATTGATGTAAGTATGGATTTTGTGTTGGGGTTGCCAAGGACACAGCGGGGAAACGATTCCATTTATGTGGTAGTTGACCGATTTTTGAAAATGGCTCATTTTATTGCTTGTAAGAAGACGGCGGATGCTGTTCATGTTGCTCAATTGTTTTTCAAGGAGATCTATCAACTTCATGGATTGCCAGAATCTATTTTGTCGGATAGAGATACTCGATTTCTGAGTCACTTTTGGTTGAGTTTGTGGAAAATGGTGGGAACGAAGTTGAATTTTAGCAGCGCTTATCATCCGCAAACGGATGGACAGACCGAGGTTGTGAATAGATCATTGGGAAATTTGTTGAGGTGTCTTGTGCAAGACAATCTGAAGAGTTGGGACATGAAGTTATGCCAAGCAGAATTTGCTCATAATCATGCAGTGAATCGTAGTACAGGGTTCAGTCCATTTCAGGTAGTATATTCAAGCTTACCGAAAGGACCGTTGGATTTAACGGTAATACCACACTCGAAGGGGACAGTTAAGAAAGCTGCTGACTTTGTTGAAGGGTTGACAGAATGTCATAAAATCGTTCAGGAATGATTGGAGGAAGCAAATGGAAAATACAAATGATCTGCAGATTTAAAACGGAGAAGTGTTAACTTTAATGAAGGTGAATTAGTTTATGCAGTGTTAACGAAAGATCGTTTTCCAGTAGGTGCTTACAATAAGTTGAAAGCCAGGAAAATTGGTCCCGTAAAAATCGTGAAACGAATTAATGAAAACGCTTATAAATTGCAGCTGCCAGAGGGTGTGTACATGTCGGATGTATTCAATGTTAAACATCTTGTACCATATCATGGGGATGAACGAACTGATGTGGAAGAATTTACAAATTCGAGGTCGAATTTCTCTCAACCTGGAGAGGATGATGTAGCTCAGGCCAGGGATGAAGGCATAAGTCGTACGCGACTTATGAAAGGAGCTATGAGTCGTGACCGACTCAAGGAAGCAGAAGACATAAGCGTAAGTCGTGACTGACTTAACATGATGGGAGACTTAAGTCGTGACCGATTTAAGAGAGTGGAAGACCTAACTCGTGGAGAGGTACTGATTATCAAAGATCTTAAGTCGCCAGGAAGACCTACCGGGTTACTCAGTGAGAAGGCAAAGCAAACTGATGACGAGATAGGTCGTAAACGACTTAACAAGCCAAGTGATAAGTCGGAGACGAGTTACGACCTAAAGAAGACCTACCATAGGTCGCTGAAGTTTAACTCGTGAAGTCCTTAAGTCGTAAGTCGCGTAAAGATGGAAACCGTTGACTCTTCTGCCGAGTTAATCTCTGCCATTGATTTCCTTAAGTCGTTGATCTGGGATGCCACATGTTTTCAAGTCGCTACTAAGTTGAGTCGCGTAGAGTTGTTAAGTCGGCAACGAATTAAGTGGTGTTGTCTGTTTGTATTTTTCTGTCTTTAAGTCGTATGTCGCCATGTACTAAGTCGTATGTTTCTAAGTTGTGTTGTATTTCTTTAGGTCGTACCAGGTTGGGTCGACCAGGTTGGTAAGTCGCCGTCTGTTGTAATTAGGTCGTTGCCGACCTAAGATTGAGTTGTAAGTCGGAGGGTAGGCTAAGTCGTAAGTCAGAGGGTATTGTAATAAGTCGGAACCGACCTATGAGTTTGTACGTTTCTGTTTTGCGTGAGTTGTAGCCTATAAATAGGCAAGTTGTTTCATTTGTAAAGGTTGTTGATTTTTGAATAAAATTCTCTTTTGTTAGCTTTGTGCTTGCATTCAAATTGGTAGTTGAGTGTAATCTCCTATCTCCTCTTTCGGATAATCGAGTGCGCTCGATTCAACGATTGCAGAAGCCGATTTGCGGAATCAAGTGCGCTTGATCAACGCTTGAAGAATTGAAGATCTTTGAACCCGGTATCGTGCGCGATCAACGAGTTCGGGATAGCTAGGATTCGGTATCTTCGGATCAACGAATTTGGGCATTTCAGTATCTTCCAATCCACCGATTACTACATTCATCGACCTACATTTGTTTTTGAAATATCCGCTGCGTCAGATTTCCATACAATGGCAGGGCTACTGGGGTACCGCCCATCACAGTACGTGGCCTAGATCACCGTACCGAGGATCACTCCCGACCCCCTGCAACACAAATCCGGAACCATCCCTTACTGGATAGCCCAAACAAGACAACCCCGTAGTTGTTTCGAACCAACTGCCACACAGCCGAATAAAAAGGAACTTCTAGACAGGGGAAAATCTCGTCCTACTTGGGTGCTACCCACTTAGCCTTGCTGCACCTCCCCTGTTTTAGCCATTCCCGGTTGATGAGGCTTGAGGCTACGATTACCATTAATAGAACACATCTATCTTAGAATGCTCATCGTCCACCTAACGATGTTTTGAAAGCATTCAATCCATACAAGTTCGTTCCGGGTTCGAACGAAACCGAAGGCATTATCTCGTTACACTCATTTTGGAATCACCCTCAGAGTTAACGACAATAACCCTTGCACTTCAAATCTTCATCTCTATTCAAAGCACTATCTCCGTTAACTCGTTTTGGAATCACCCTCAGAGTTAACGACCATAGCCTTTCTCTAAATCTTCACTTGAGATGTCACGACCTATCGTTTAACTTGGATCGATGTGGTTTTTGGATAATCAAATTTGATTCCCGATCCCGGTCTCATCGAAATCCAAACGTATCTTAAAGGTCCAAGTTGTTTAAGATTTAAACAATACAATTCAATTTAATACTTGAATTCACAAAGCATTAACATAGATAAATATCACACATTTGTCACAGATATATCCAATATCACATCACAGAATATCATAGCGTATCACCCAATAGATATCAACCAAATCAGACATTCTACTCAAATAATCATCCATAAGCAACCATTATTAATCCATATTATAATTAATTTAATCAACTTAAATTAAATTAATTACTTTAGAATTAATTCCTAATCTTGCTTAATCAACCATTAATTAATTACAATCCATTTAATTAATTAATCATTCCTTTAAATATTAATCACTCTTGATTAATTATCCATCAATTACATAAAGTAATTATCCGTTAATTAATTTCACAAATTAATTATCCTTATCCATTTACAGTAATTAACCTTTAATTACTCTCACTAATTACAATAATTAATGATCCTTAATTAATTTCTTTAATTAATTAATTAACTATAATTAATTACATTATTCCTTAATTAATTACATTAATTAATCATGCATAAATTAATTACTTTCATAAATCAACCTTAAATAACAGTAATTAAATATTCTTAATTACTTCTTAATTACTTTAATTTCTTTTATAAATCCTTTGATTAATTACACCCATTAATTAATCCTTAATTACTTATACCAAGTAATTATTCTTTAACTATTAATTAATAAACCTTAATTATTAATCAATATCCTTTAATACAAAGTAATCAAATTCCTAATTACTTTTATAATTAATTAACTTTAATTAACTAATTAATTACTTCTTAATTATTAATTAATAAAACTTAATTATTAATTAACAACCTTAATTACAAATTAAATAAATCCATGATTACTATTAATCAATTCTTAATTACCATTTGATTAATCTTTAATTATCCTTTGATTAGTCCATTAATAAATCTTTAATTATAGATTAATCATCCTTTAAGTATTAATTAATAAAACCTAATTATTAATTAATAAAACTTTATTAAGTACTTCTTAATTACCATTTTAATTAACCCTTAATTATTTAATTAATGCTTATTAATAATTAATTAAATTAATTAATTAAACTTAAATTTCTCAATTAACTTAATTAATTTCAACTTATTTAAAATCTTAATTAACCTTGAGATGAAACATTATCATTAAAACATTTGATCTTAGTAATTAACTTACTTAATTAAATCATTAATTAAGTTTTAAAATAAATAATCGTTAATTACTTAACTTTAATTATTAATTAACAATCCTTAATTACAAGTTAATAAATCACTTGAAAACTTTAATTGTTAATTTACTTATCCTTAACCATTATTAAATCACTCTTTATTTATTCCATTTATTCTCAAACTTAAATTAAGTTTTTAAGATAAAACATTTCCTTATTAATTACCTTATTACATTTCAAATTAAGTTTGAAAATAACTTAAGATTTTGATTTAATACATTTAAGTTAATCAATTCATACAACTTAATTTATTTAAAACATTCATTACAAAGAAATGAATTTTCAAGACAATTGATTTAACTTGATTATTTAAAATTTAAAATCTTACCTTTATTTAAATTTTAAAAACTGATTTAAATATTTACTTTGGGTTTTCTCATATGTACTCGAATCAAACCAAACACATCTTCATCTTTTCTTCTTTTTAAAATAGAGTTTAATTCTAAATTTTAAAACTGTTTGGTTTTAAAAAAAATTAAACTGTTAAAAACTTTAACAGTTATCCCTTAAATACTCGCGTACGACCCTATAACATACTCGAGCCAAAACCCTTTTTCCCCGAGACCAACTTCGAGAAAAACCAACGAACCCAAAACCCAACAACACTGACATATCCATGCCACTGTGCACCATGCACCACCAACGATGAACTTCCGACCACCGCCAGTATCTCCCACATATCCACGATCGCCTGCATCATTGATCCAAATACCCCAATCTCAAACACATGCTCACAAACGAAATTGAGCTACTCAGCAGAAACAAGGACCAGAAACATCACCAGAAATCGCCTCGAATCTCTCGTCTCCGATCACTGGAGTCGCGGCAACTCCGACTACATCTTCCCTAGCATTCCAAGCTACTATCCTCAAAATCTAACGCCACTCGATCAACTCGAGATACAACAATGCCTCCATTTCCAGATTCGAACATTCTTTGGGTTTTAACCCTACTCTGATGAACTGCTGCCGCCACGGTGGAAATTAAAGCAACCTACCATTTTTGCCATGATCAACGACCTCACAGCCACTTCCAGTAATGGCCACGACCAACCAAACTCCATCGATCATCAGAAAAGACCCAAAATTTACTTTCTGAACAAAACCCGATTTCTCACTTAATAGAATTTTAAAAATTTTGATTTCTGTTTTTAAAAATCATGATTTGGGACAGTGATTCATATTATCAAAATAGATCAAAGAAATCTGATATTTGATTTTAACATGTTTTGGAAGTTTTATTGGAATTCTTGATTTCCAGATAATATGTGTACCAACATATTTAGATTTTTTTTTAAATTCTAGTTTCTGTTTTAAACAACTTAAATTGTTTGAAAACTAAGCTAAGAACTAGAGAAAAAGATTTTGAAATTTTGTCAAAATCAAACTCTGCAATTATGAACAGAGATTTACTCAGACAATTCACACATGCACACATGGTTTCAACATTCATATATACATGTATTCAGGTCTAAAAACAAACATGCATATATATATTTCAAACATACATTCCAAATTATTTCCAACTTATATTATCTGCATCAAATCTAAGGGAGGTTTTATGTTCACAGTTTATAGGCAGAGGATTTGAACTAATAATAAGATGTTTAAAAATAACAGATATGCACATCTTTAAAAATATACAAGGGCTTACATAATTACAGACATGCAAAGCAATTATCAACACATTAATTCACATGCAATAAATATTTGATACTTAGGTTTTTAATTTAAAGGTTTACTCACCTATTTAAAGAGGCAGAGCTTTGAAACTGAATTTGCTTTGAAAACTTAAAACTTGCTTTGATTTCTTTTGAAAAGCTTTGAATTTCTGGAAATCTTTTGTTGTTGCTTCAGGTTACATTTTGACATTGAAACTTTGCTTGATCATTTGATTACAGTCTTGAGATGAAATGGTTACAGGGTTTTGTTAGATTACAGGTTTTGGTTTTGGTTTGAGGAGTGTTTGCAAGCTTGATTCTTACTTTTGGTTTGAGAATGGCTACAGGTTTGCATTTGATCTGAAATTTGAAGAATGTGACATGGTTTTGATTATAGAATTTGGTTTGAGAAATTTTCTGGTTTGAGACATGGTTTCAGGTTTGAACTGAGATTTGCTTTTGTTTGAAAATAAATTTCTGTTTTGGTTTTTGTCTTTGAACTGAGATTAGAAAAAAGAAATGTAGGGGAAAGATAGAAGTTTATATAAGTTAATTTAGATTTTATTAAAAGTTAAAGAAAAATAAAATAAAAGATGACACTTGTCTTCAACCTTATTTATCTTGTTAACACATGTATTTAACATGTTTAAAAATTCAACACTTGTCATTATTTATTTTCATTTGTTTTAAAAATTATTTAAAAGCCTTTATAATGAATTTTCCTAATTAATTAATACATTTCTTAATTGGTAAATGCTTTCCTATATTATAAATAAATGAAATCTTTAAAAGAAAATAAAATAAAAACCCATTTATATTCTAATAAAATCATATATAATATATTTAATTCATTTTTAAGTGTAAACATAAAACTTTTATACTTATTACTATTAAATAAATACTTCCCAAATTTATATAAATAAATTTCTTTAAGGAAAACAATATAAAACAAGATCTTATTTTAAATAAAAACTTTATTCATACATTTCATATCAAAATATATATTAAAATAATTATCTTTAAAGATTCAAATTTAAATCCAATTCAAATTCAAATTCAATTTAAAAAATCCAATTTAAAAATCAACTCAACATTTATATTTTAAATAAACATATTATTAAGTTTGAAATTGATTTTTTTCATTTAAAAACAACTTAAGACATATATATATATATATTTAAACAATACTTATTAAATTTGAAAATGATAAGTCTATTAAAAATCAAATTTATAAAATAACATAACTAAATAATTATTCTTATTAAAAATCAATCTATACCATAATTAAAACATCACATTATTAATATTTGGTTATTTATATTTGAAAATATCAATTTTATCAATTTCAAATAATTTAAATTAAGAGATTATCACATTTTAAATTCCTTGAAATTCCGAGATATCACAATAATAATATGATTTAAAAGTATTTTCCAAATAAGAAATGTTTCAAATGATTTTAATAAGTTTCGAATGATTTCGAAGAAATTTCAAAAGAAGTTTGAGAAAATAGAAGTCCAGAACTCACTTATGTCGCTGGAAAATAATTTCGGTGATGAGTGCACGCATCATCGACATTGATTTTCGAGTTTCAAAGTGGGGGAGAGGCCACTTTAGTAGCATTTCTACGCGAGTGATTTTGCGAAACCAATTTTGATTTCAAATTCCGAAGTAAGATTTGATATTCAAAAATATATGTATATATATATATATTTGAAATGATTTGAAGTAAGCCGGTGTTCAGTCCTTGAGTTTCGGATTTGATATAACCCTATATATTAAAATTGATTTACTGATTGTTGCTGAATTCCAACTCTTGAATTTGAAAATGATTTCTTCAACTATTTTGAAGGTTCGAGCACTTCCAAATCAAGGTTAACTTTTCAAAGCTAAGAAATTTTGAAAAGTATAAAGTATATAAGTTTGGTATGTATGTTAAAGTATGTAGTAATATGATTTAAATAAGTTGAAACTGTTTTGTTAAGTAAATGAATAAGGCAATTTTAATTTTTTCTAATATAAAATTTATATTTGAAATGTTTTGAAAAGAATTTGGTCTTCAAAATATTTTGAATAAAGTTTAGTTAAATGTTTTAACTTAGTAACATCTTTATGAAACTATATATTTAACAAGTTGGAATAAATATATAAGTTGTACGTATGCTGTTTTATTCGCATAATTAATTTGATCCAGGTTTGAGTACACAAGTTCGAGGTGAATTACACCATTTCGTGTTAGGATTTTTCGTTCGATTCTTGATGGCAAATATTTGATATGGATTTGGGCTTGATTCTAAAATTCTCTATCATAGTATATGGCTATGCAAGGAGACTAATGGCTTCTAGTCGAGAAACCATATCGAAATCCGCATTAGGGAAGTCGAATGGACAATACTAGTTCGAAAGCGAACTTGTGTGATCGAGCGAGCGATCAAATGTGATTTTGCAAAATGATGACGTATGTACATCTTATATTCTAATATCAGTGATATATTCTGACGTTGAAATTGAAAGCTGTCGGGTTAGAATATCTTTGCTTACTAAAAGAAAATTTCCAATTTAAATTACAAAGATATAACCCATAAAAGCAAAGATATTCAATCCCATATGGCTCTTCATACAGCGAAATTTATTTTGTAAAATTTGATCCTTATATAAGATGGACCTTATGTAGGTATAAGATTGATTTTTGAAAACCATTGATTTCGAAAACGAATTGGTTGACTTAAATGATATTGATTTAGAAACTTGGATTATTTTCTAAATTTATTATGTTGGAAACTTTGAAACTAAAGATATTTAAATTGAGAATAAATAATTTGGTGGGATTGTATATGATTTAGAAACTGAACTGATATTGAAACAAATTGAAATTTGAGAACCTTATTTTTACTAAATACCTGATTTGAGAGTTATCGAACTTATATAAAATTTGGTTTGTATAAGTATGATGTTGATTCGAAAACTATGGATTTGAAAAGGTACTCAATTTGAAAAGTGAAATCTTATATAATTGAAGTCTATATAAGTGTGATTTGATATACTATTGATTTTGGAAAGTATTTGATTTGAAAATGAAATCTTATATATAATGGACTTTATATAAGTATGATATTTGAATGATTTGAAAAGGTACTATATGATACATATTTTCGAAGTAAAGATGTGGAAACTGCCTTCTGCTTGATATCCGCTTTGTGGCCACATTGTGGATTCATTCTATCGATATTTCTCTGATTTTTGGTTTTCCGGATATGATACTCGAGTTCCCATCGAATTCCATGGCAATCTCCATGGTCTTACGAGCGCGACTTCATAGCGTAATCGCAAGGTTGGGGGGCGGCCTACGGGTACGGATGTTTCCTGGGAGATCCAGGCGTAACCATTGTGTATCTGCGATCCATTGAGTCGCTTGGTAGCGTAATCAGCAGGGGCTGCGAGAGCCTAGGGTACGGATGTTTCATGGGAGATCCAGGCGTAACCATTGTGTATCTGCAGTACTACCAGTCTTCATGGCGTAATCGCAAGGTTGGGGGCGGCCTAAGGGTACGGATGTTTCTTGGGGGATCTAGGCGAAACCATTGTGTATCCGCGATCCATGATCGACATGTTTTTTTTTGGATTGTACTTTCCATATCTGTTTTTAAAAGTTTTCCAGTATTTTCACTGGGTGTTGAAACACGTCTACTAAGTACCTGGAGAATTCTAGCTTTGCGCCTGATCAATGCACTGCCAGAGTCTGCAGAAACGAGGATAAACTTGTTGAAACATTGAGTTATAAAAGTATTTTATTTTAAAGGTATTTCCAACAAAGAATTTTTTTTATATTTGAAATTGAAATTCTAATGGTGAATTAATTATTCATACCCGATACTATTCTTTGAATCTACCTTATCTGCTCATCTTTATTTATTCACCTATATTCTGTTTTTCCAAATCCTCCTTCTTTTCCTTGTTGACTATATCCTTTTTAAATATTATTTATTTATATACTACATGGTTTAATAGAAAATTTAATGTTATAAATATTTTAGAAGTTACTAATTAAATAAAACATATTTAAGGTAAATGATTATTGATTCATTAATAATATTTGAAAAGTATCTTTAAAAAAAAATTAATAAATTTATGAATTATGGATTGGATGTTTTCAAATAGCTTCTTTGTAAATATAAGTAATGATAAATAATTGTTTTCAAATAGTTTACATATATTTATAAAGGTGTTATTTAAACATATAGATCGTATTTATGAAGGAAGCAAGAAATTTTACAAATGGGTTTTGAAAAGTATGAATATTTCAGGTAAATTTATATAGTTTCAAATTAATTGTTTAATCTTAACTTTCAATCTATTTTTCTTTCTGGTTGTTTCTATTCTTCTACCTCCTTTCTTTTCGGGGACGAAATGTTTTGAGTGGGGGAGAGTGTAACGACCCGTAAATTTTAATAATTTTTATAACGTAATTAATTGAATTTTTGTGAAATTTTAAATAATACAATTTTGAAATAAAAATATAATATTTGGGATACGTATTTAAAAACATAGCAAATGGTAAATTTTCACCTGATAATATTGAAGTTTATTTTATGGTATAATTTTATTCAAACTCAAATCAGTTAATAATTGACGGTAATTAAATGTTTTCCAAACTTGAATATTCTTATACAGTAAATTTCTAAATCTTCTTCTGAGTGAGATGTCATCTTTCGTTTTTCAAAATTTGGACTTCTACTGCTCCGTTTATCTTAATTCTGGAAAAATAGCAGCATTTCTGGTACCGATTATCGACTTTCGATCGGATGATCGTACCACTAGTATTTGTATACCGTTTTGATCGTCACGTCATGCTGATCTCTACGGTATATTTATTTCTGTATTTTGAGGTTCGGTACGCGACAGAAACAATAAAACGGTGCATTGTATCGGTACCCTAAATTGTGACCGTTAGTTTTCCTCTACCTTTTTAAATTTGAACGTGAATCCCTAGCAATATATTAATTGCTTTAATAACTATTGCTGATTCAATAGCCAGCTGTTTTTTTTTCTCCATCACTTCAATTTATGAATTTATTATTTTTCGTTCTGTACCAAATTTTATGTAACGTACTTAATGCATTTATGTTGACAGCTCATTTTCTTCTGAATCCAACTTTTAGCTATTTCATCTTTTTTCCTATAGCCTCCCCACTACTTCATAATTATTTTCAGTACGTTTCACAAAATTATCTCTGTATGTTCCTTTCTATTATAAATACTTGCAACTCTTCATTTGCTTTTCATTTGCTCTTCCAAAGCATCTCTCCTCCTCCTTATCTTCTCTACCAAGCTACCGCCCTCAACACCCATCTTCCTCCCTGTTGCCGAGCCTTAAACCGGAGCCACTCTCTTACATCATCCTCCCACGCCGTAGAAGCCATGCTCCCCTCTGCCACCGACCCATAGCCGAGGCTCACAACCAAACCACCACCTTCCCTTCCCTCTCTCCTCCGCGTCGACCTAATCTCCTCCACCTCCGCACCTTTACAACCACTGCACGCCTCATGTCGCCCCATCGCCCCGACCAGACAGAGCACCACGACCGAAACCGAGAACTTTCCCGTCTCCTCCTTACTCGAGCCACTTCATTTTCATTAGCATCAGCCCGTGTTGTATGTGTATAAGGTTAAGCTTATATATGGGTTACATGAGATCTGTTTTTTTGTATATAAGGTCATATAATGTCTTGAGTCTCTATATAAGGTTGTACATAAAGTATATATTAAAATACTGCTATATATATATTTAATAAACTTAGTCTGTTGAGTTTTGAAAAGGTATATAGTAATAATAGTTTACACATATGATTTGCTGCTCATAGTATAATGCAGTAGGATAGTATGTATATAGTTGTTGTTTACAGTCTATAGGTTGCCTATATATGGCTCTGTTTATTTATTTTGAGTTTCATTATATATAGTTATGGTTCAGTTTTAAGCATAATATACAGGTGTCGACATGTTTAATTTTAAACTATACATTTATATAGATAGATACTTTGACAAATAAATTTTGTTTTAAAGTTTTAAACTAGATATTGTTTGTGTATAGGTAAGCTGAAGTCACATATTTTACTCGTTTAAAACTCTATTATTTATGTTATCTATAGATTTCATATGAAATGCTTGTTGTATATGCAGACTCTGTTAGTGTATATAAATCAGTTTACATAGGTATATGAGATAGCAGCTTTAATATATAATGTATGACAATTATATTACTCCTATAACTTTGAAGTTCGTGTATATATATGTTTGTATATATATGTGCTTAGCCTGCGTATTAAACTCTTGGGTACTCAATTTTGTATTGAGTAGTCGAGGGATTCAGGTTAGTCTTGACGAATTCTGGAGGAGCTTTGGAGCAGGAGGCTTCAGCGTGTAGATATATAGAGTTTCCGCTGTGATGATGTATTGTATTGATGTGTTGTGTTGTATAATAGACAGAAATTTATAACTGTCTATTTTGTGATGTATAAGTTGTGTACTCTGATGTATATGATACTATGTAATATCATATGTGATATATTATATTTCATTCGTTCCGCTGTGAGATTGTGATGTGTTGTTGTTCTTTCTTCTCTTCTTTTCTTCTTCTATCCCTTTCTTTCTTAATAATGATGCATCTTTCTGGGCATAGGAAGGCGGGTCGTTACATTTGTATTGAGTAGTCGAGGGATTCAGGTTAGCTTTGATGCATTCTGGAGGAGATTTGGAGCAGGAGGCTTCAGCGTGTAGATATATAGTGATTCCGCTGTTTTGTGTTGAGTCTGTATCTCTGTGATGTTTGAGATGTATGATAGACAGGTGTTTATAACTGTCTAATATGTGATGTATAAGTTGTGTAACTCTGATGTATATGATACTATGTAATATCTTATGTAATATAATATATTTCATTCGTTCCGCTGTGAGATTCTCATATGTTGTTGTTCTTTCTTTTCTATCTTTTCTTCTTCTATCCCTTTCTTTCTTAATTCATGATACGTCTTTCTGGGCTTAGAAAGTCGGGTCGTGACAGGTGGTTTAAGTCTACATTTATATATCTAGTCGTGTAAATATAAAATATATTGAAATAAAGTGCTGGTGTAGTTGTATTAGAACTGTATATTTAACTATTGTATAAAATTTAGATTTGTCGGGGTATATCAGATTCTTTATATTAGTTTATATATGTATTAGTTATAATCTAAGTTATATGCTCTGATATATGTTCTAGTATATGCGTTTACATTTATTTTGTATATGGATTGGTTTCATTTCTTCATAGTAGCTGTTATATGATTTGTAACAATACTGGTTTAAAAAGATGATGAATATACATTTATAGTGATATTTATTTTTAAGTATATATATATATTAGAGAAGTAGTAATTTGAATATGAACGTATATATATATATATATTTTATTTTATAAGTATGGGATTTAATATAAATTTGAAATAAATATATGTTTTGAATTGATACCAAAAAATATAATAATAATAATAATAATATATATAGTTCAATATATATATCAACTGATTCTAATCGTTCCCATCGTCTTCCATTATCAGCTTGGTCCATCGTGCCTGTTTTCTTCATCGAATCGTGTCCATCTAGCGTTGCTTTGGAATTCGTAACCCATTCTTTGTCAAATCTCTCTAGCCTCGAAAGGTGAGCAATCACTCACGATTAATGTTCTTTTATTTATTAAATTTGATTTCAATTGAAACGACAATTGAAATATGTTGCTGTAGCTATTTAAATTGTTATATATGCTATTATCTGTAACTGTTCACCTGTGGGATATGACACCATATCCTGTTGTTTATATTCTATTGTTATTGATGATATTTGCATGTTGTTGTATTTTATATTATCTGTTATCACTCTGCAAGTTCCCTGTTAGTATAGAATTCACTATGGGTTGAAATGATACATACCCGAATAGACTTTAGAATAGGAGAAAATCGTTATGGGTTGAAATGATAAACCCAAGCGATTTTCATTTGAATTGAATTTAGGATTACGGGTCGAAATTATATCTACCCATATGTATTTAAATTTACGGATTGAAATGATAAATATCTGTATCACTTGACCATAGATAGGAAATTTTATACAGACACCGTTGGTCCATGTATAAATATTTTGAAAATAAATTCTATGGTTTTGGAAAGAAATATATGGTTTTAATAAATGTTGATTCTTAAATTTTTATATATAAATGGTAATGATATAGATAGATTTAATAATGATATTTAATTTAATTAAGATGGATTTAATACATATAATATGTTAAGTAAAAAAAAATTATATTTCAAAATAGATTTTGGTAATAATTTGAATAAGTTAAGGTTGGGAAGATAATTTGAATTTAGTTGAAATTGTACTCATTAAAGAATTTTATTTAATTAAACTGATTTGTAACTTATTGAAATTGAGATTTAAGATAGGATTTATAACTCGGGTTTGATTTAAATAATTTAATGAATAATTCTTGTTTAAATAAATTTAAGGAAATATTTAGTAAAAATGAAATTTAAGGCTAGTTAAATGATATTGAATTTATTAAGTGAATATTCCCTGATTAAATAATAATGAAGTTAAATCAAGAGCTATATGAAACTGTTAAATTTAACTTTGAAAATATTGAATATTAAAGCCTTGAAATATATTAAAAATTTTAATGGTCTATTGAGAACTGAATTGAATTGATGAATTGAGCTTTGAATAAATTTGAATTTGGAATTTGAGTTAATTTGAATCGATTTGCGAGACTTGAGGAAGTTATAAATACTTTACTTTATAAATTATTTAATGTATATACACTATTTTGGAAAATAGATATTTTTGAAATGAAAATGATATTTTGGTTTTGATGTATAAATTTATTTGAAATGACCACGGTGTTATAGTGTATATTTCTACCTTGTAGATAGTTCCGCAGATCCTTAGAGGATGGTTATCCCAAACATCCTTTAAGTTACTTGTATTTTAGTTGATATTTCACTTGAGTTGGATTTATTGATATAAGAATGTTAATCCTGACTCGAGTGTTTTGTGTTTTACTTTACGCTCGAATCAGACCGAGTGATACAACATTTGAGACTCACTCTTGGAGTTTGGAGCTTCATTTGGAGATCCAACTATCATTTCAGCTTTCAGCTTTTCCAGTTGATTTGTTCAGAAGAGGTTATCTATTTGTACTGAAGACTTCACTGTATTTGAGATATTCTGTTGTATTTTAAATTTTTTTCTCTGATGTTTATATAGTAGCTTCATGAACTACCATTTTATCTATTCCGCTGCGTATTATTGTATTACTCTGTGTTTGTGATTCTGTGATTGATTTATTTACTGTATATTCTGAGTTTTGCAAAATTTTAAATTAACAATCTGATATTTTGAATTATTCAAGTCAGACATGTGTGGATTATTATCGATTTGAATGGTCCAAAATAGTGGGTCGTTACAAAGGTGGGTGATTTCTTATCACTCACATCTAATTCAAATTCTGATGATTTCTGACTTCTTCAATTTGTATAAATTACTTGCTTGTCACGGCTTGATTTCTTGGCTATCAGTGGTTTTGATTTCTGGCATTTTTAGTTCCATGAATTTTCTGATGACATCGATTTTGACTTGAAACTTCATTGGCTTGTACATTGTTGTTGCTTGACCTCGTGTTGTTGAGCTTTGCTCGAACTTGCTACCACCGTTATTATTCTCTGACATTTGGTGACTTTGTTCATTCGAAGTGATTTTTAGACTTTGGCATGTCTATTCAAAACTGATGCCTGATTTTTGTTATAACTGGTAAATGCGTTGAAATCTTCTGTCTTTTTTTTGAACGTGTTGTACCACTTGCTTATGTTGTCACCGTATCATGTATGATGAAGTTTGCATTTGAGTTGAACTTGGTCCAGTTTCATATAGTTGTTCACTGGTCACTGCACATAAGTTCATATTGTAGCTCACATGTATTGGTTCTTATAGTCATGTATAGTACACACTCCGGCCTTCATGTACACTTGCTGTGTATTTGTAGTTGAAGTATTTTTTGGGCTAAATCATTCAGTGTAGCTGTCTCGCCCAATTGAGACAGTTTGCAAACTTGTTCATTATAGTTTGTTCTTTACCATGCTTTATTGAGTTGAGGCTGCACTTTGTCTGACCACTGTCTCTACCTTGCGCTGCCCATTATTGCATTGTATTTGCATTTGTTTTTGAGTTTGGGCACGTGTGCGTCAATATTCATTGATCTTTGACCGTTGTAGAATTTGCTGTTGTCTATTTTGGGTTTTGCTGCAGTTTCATTTTGGTGCAGTTTCGCCCTTGTATTCATGTGGTGGCTGCAGTGCTATTTGGATATTGTGTTTATTTTGTTACTCTAGTGACATTGTTTTGCATTCTTCAGGTTGTTGGTGCCACACTTGTTTATATAAATAAGTGTGGTCATACTACATATATATATGTAGTTCACTGCTTCATGTATTTGGGTTTACTTCTTTGATGTCGAGGCTGCTCTTTTGCTTCACTTGGATGTGGACTTGTTTGTTTGGTCTCACTTGCATTCTGCACTGCCTTTGTTCTCGAATCTGATACATTGCATTGATGCTTTGTATTCATTTGCATTTGGTCACTGTGCTTCATTGGTGACATTATTTTCAAGTGAGGCTGATCTGCGTCTTTTTCTGTTGTGTGTTGTGGTGCCATATCCTTGGTGCTCTCACCTTCAGTTTGTTGTCTTCCTGTAGTTGTACCACTGTTGTCATCTTCTCTTGACATCTAGGAACTTGAACTGTTGCATTCTTGTGGTGACTGCAGTTTCGATTTGTATGCATTCTTGCCCTTGTTGGTTTGCATTGCATTGATGCAATTGGATTTGTTTTTCTAATTACACTTGAGTTGAATCCGGTATTTCGGGTTTGACCTTGTGCTCATTTGTGAGCTTTCATTGTGCATTCATGTGCACTTTGTTCATTTGATGGTTATTATTTGATGGTTACTGGGTGGATGCTGTGCTCATGTTGTTGCAGTTCCATCTGGTTCATTTTGATTTAAGTTGGATCCGTTGCTTTTGATTCATTGCTCTTTTGCGTATTTCATATGCCGTATTGGCGAGGCAGTACACGTTAGCGTGTACTGCAGCCAATCAGAATTGATGTTTTTAAGGGGCATTTCAATTGTTTGAATTGATTTGTTTTGATTTGATCATTTTGTTGTTGTCTAGTTATCCATTTGATAATTAGATTCTGAGTTTCTAATTATTTATTTAATAATTATATTTTGTTGTTAATTGCCATTTAGGCAATTCTGGTGTCTTCTAAATTATCTTCATTGATGATCTTTTCATTTATCTTTGTTGATGATTTGAATCTGCTGCTTTGTTATTTAACACTGTTAAGTGTATTATTTACTGTTATCCGAATTCCTTATTAAAGGATTGGATAGACGAGATTTTGTGACTGTCGTCTATTTGATATTTGATTATTATTGCTGCTATGCATTAATAACCGAGTTTGAATTAAACTGACCCGTGTATTATTTTCTTTTGAATTTAATACTCGGGTCAGACCCGAGTTATTTCAGGTTGTAGATATTCTGCTTTGAGTTGCTGCTTGAGCTGTGAAGACTTTTCATATCTTTTGGAGTAGTCGTGTCATAGTATAGGTTGATATGTATTCATGTATATTAGTCGATAATGTACTTGTATATATAACTTCCAGAGTCGACAGTTGTAGTTGTATCATATGTATTGTGTCAAATGTATTGTAACTGACATTAGTTATATATATCTATGAGACTTTTGTTATCTGTGTTCTGCATTTTTAGTATCTGTGTTATTATTATATAAATTGTGCTAAACTATTATGAACCATCGTAGTTCGTTTTATACTGGAATTGGGTACGTCGATGGGAGTAAACAAATAAGGGATGAAAATGAAAAATATATATATCACTCCTATCGAGGTAACCAATACTAGTGTAAGGCCAACTACGGATGGCCGCTCCTATCCAGCCTTATTCTTCATAATAACAGATAGTATTTCTTTTAATACCCTTTGTTATTGTGAGCATAGAGGTGGGGCGTCACACTATCTATTTCAATAAAAGAAAGTTATAATCCCTTGCAATCTCAAACAAATCAAACATCTCATTTATGGAAAATTATAACATTAATCGTTTTTAGAAGGATAGCGGTGACGAATTAAAAATGTGTAAATAAGTGTTCTAGTTTAGAAATCGGTATACACGTATAATCGCGCTTAATGACTATATATATAGCATAGTTTATGACTAGATATGAATTAACTAGTATTTAACAGATTAGGATTTATGGACATTAATTGTAAATTTATTGGGCAATATATTTGTACTTAATGAGTGTTGAAAGAAATTAAACGGAGACTGATTAGAGAAATTTAATATGGCATTTACGAAGGAATTGAATTAGAGTGAGATTTAGATAAGGATTGATTAGAGATGGTCCAATTTTGACAATAATGATTAACTATTATGAGTATATTAACTAATTAATGGATGGATAACATTTAATAGAAACCAAGAAGGAAAATTAAGGAAAGTGGACGATAGATATATTAGGAATGCCTATGTCGATTTAGTAAGGAATGTTAGGACCTCAACACCATTTACATTATGAGGTGATAAATGGTATCTTCCACCAAAATTTTTATTTTAGAATTTTTGGGTTGTAATCACTAGTTGTCTCCGTCAACTATTGAAATGGCGTAAGATATGGTATATGATATATCCCAGTTTTATCACTATGATGGTTTTTGGATGGGATTAAACCGCCTGATACATACACACACACAGAAGTAATGTAAATAAGGAAATTTTATAGTGACACTTAACTAGCAATAAACCATGGGTAAGACTGGAGGTTAATGATGAAATGAGGTTAAACAACCAGAAATAAAAGAATGTTTTTATCCCAGAAACATTAGAATTTCAGGAAAAGTAAATTTTATAATGTCACCATTCAACAAGGAGATGGAATGAATAGGAATGTGAAGGGAATTTCTATTGGACCAGGATGAAGAATAAAGTAGCAAAATTTTCCATAAGGAGCAATAAGAACACAACATCTCGGGCACAAATTTATATCAAGGAAGTGACATGAATTCATGGAATGCCGGTTAACATAGCTTGTGATAGAAACCATTATTTACTAGCGAATTTTGAAGGATCAAACAACTTTAAGAACTTCATTGAACCTTAGCACCGCTTAATACTACAGACCAACGGACAAACTAGACAAGTTAATAGGATCTTGGAGGATTTTTTGAAGAACTGACATTATGGACTTTGTAGGTTACTCAGAGTAGCACATACCTTTAGTAGAATCTGCGTATGATAAAAATCACCAATAGACAATTTGTATGGCACCCTTCAAAGTGCTTTATGGGAGGCCATTCACATCGCCAAATTGTTTGTGGGAAACCATTGACAAAATCCTACTCGGGCCGAATTTAATTTGTGAGACTTCAAAAAGTTAGAGTTGATTAGGAAGCATGTAAAGGTCATAAGCTTTGGAAAGTTTGTAAAGTTGGCACCAATGTTTGTTGAGCCTTTCTAGTTTTGGGAAAAATATGAAAACTCACATATCATGTTGAGTTGCTAGATAAGTTTGTAGGAGTTCGTGACATTTTCACGTCTAACATTTGAGGGAGTACCTATATAGCACAACTATTGTGGTAGAGCCTGATCAATTAGGGGATATAAAGACGGAGCCAATAGCATCCCATGCTACTACACACATTAGGGAGCAAAGAACTAGGAAGCTCCACAACAAAGAAATTAGGTTGGTTTGAGTATGATGGGGAGGAAATCCGATGAAAAGCATGAGGATTTCTCAACCTAAATTTTCTCAAGTAAACTTTCCTCCCCAAAATTAAAATTTGGTTTCATCGTGGTTGCTAAATTAGATGGTAGAAAATGGTTATACACTTTTCACCATCACTTTGCACTCATGTTGAAATTTTCATGCATGTTTAAGGTGTTTTGCATACATATTTATATGTCAAAGTCACACATTCACGCTAGGATTGAGCTCACTTACAGTATGTTTGCAATACATAATCATATTACACTTTTGGATGAGTAGATGGATGTGTAGCTAACTTAGTTATATAACATGGATGTTTAGTGCACGTTACATTGTTTACCTCTTGGAAAAGATTTCGGAGACAAAATCCTTTTTAAAAGAGGAAGAATGTAACACCTCGTAAAATCAACCATAAATAAATTGAATAAATTAAAATAAATAAGATAGGGGTAAAAATATTTTTTTTGCAAAAGTTGAAATTTGACTATGAAAGTTGTACCATTGTGTTCGTGGTTAAATTCTATTCAATTTGCATATATAATAGGTTAAAAAAAGAGCTCAAATGGAACAACTATGGATGTTTGAAGTTTCCGGGTATAAAATAATTTAAATACAATTCAAATGAATAAATAATTTTAAAATTTAAAATTCAAAAGTTAACAAAAATTAGGCTTGTAAGTAAACATTAAAATTATAGTTAACGTTAAAATGTAGTTAAGGAAAAGAATATACAATGGCAAATTAATTGAGTAGACCCAAAACAGGTCCACCAATCGACTGATGGAGGTTCGACCGGTGGATAAGTGGCAGCTAGGGTTTATTGCACGGTGTACGTTTCAAATTCTATTATTTTAAGCCAACTTAAATCCAACTATTCTGGTGGATTCCAACTAATATAAATAAGACCGTAAACCCCTCACTTTTATTCAAAAAATATTTTGGAAACATTAGCGAGGATATGTCAGTTCGTCTCTTCAAAGATTCAAAAAAATCCATTAGGGTTTTAGGTAAGAAATTATATAGATCTATCATTGTTTATTTTCTCAACCTATTCTCCTCCAAACCTATAGTTTTTTGAATCTAATGTATATACAAATCCCTTGCTACATATATATCGAAAAGAAGAGATCCGATAAAGATTGTCTAAGATGTGTCAAATCCAAAGGAGGCAAAACTAAGGATATACTGTGAGTGGAAATCTTAGCTTTTCTAAGTTAGTAATTGATTAGTATAGTTTGGGTCTGAATATGCCTTGGGGAGTTTTTGTTTGTGAAAACATTCTATTATAAACCTTCTAAATTCTTCCAATGCGAAATGTCAATTCTAGGTTGAAAAACTCCATTGGGGTTTTAGGTAAGAAATTATATAGATCTATCATTGTTTATTGTTTATTTTCTCAACCTGTTCTCCTCCAAACCTCTAATTTTTTGAATATAATGTATGTACAAATCCCTTGCTGCATATATATCGAAAAGGAGAGATACGATAGAGATTGTCTAAGACGTGTCAAATCCAAAGGCGGCAAAGCTAAGGATATACCGTGAGTGGAAATCTTAGCTTTTCTAAGTTAGTAACCGATTAGTATAGTTTGGGTCTGAATATGCCTTGGGGAGTTTTTGTTTGTGAAAACATCATATTATAAACCTCTTATATTCTTCCAATGCGAAATGTCAATTCTAGGTTGAAATCTCGAACTGTTTATGTCAAAACAATGGGAATTGTGCAGGTTAACAGTTTTTATAATTTCATCTTCTATTCCATTCCTTACTCTTTTTCTTTGAATTTGGCTAAAGAATTTTGATTAAGGAATAATGTGTAAAGTACGAATTTATTCATAGTTTGCACCACTTATTCCCATGAATTAAATAGAAATCCATTTAGTTTATTTTGATGTGAAAAATGGGTTGAATAGACCGTAAAAATTGGAATTGTATCCTAAGATCATCAACTAAAAGCTTGCACAATCACTTAACAAGATATCTTTTCCACCATTTCTTTGAGTACCCATAACGATCACTCTAAAGACGTGATGTACATCATCTAAAATAATTGACATCTCAACGAAGCGAAAGTGAAATGAATTTGTATCTAGATGTCATCTCTCTACTAAAGCTGATATAGCAACGTAATCGATCCATCAATAAGAATGCTCCACTATATCATGCAACCCCGATAGCTTGACCTTCTCCAAAACTACAATCGCTTCATTACTAATCTTCCATTTTTTCACCTTTCAAGTGCGTGGAATACATCTTAGATGTTCACCTTTGTACAAATAAAATTTTGATTATTACTAAAAGAAATTCATTTATGTAATTTAAAAGAAAATTTACTTATAGGTTTATTGGCCTAAATATTATTAGCCATATGAAATTTGATGTCCCGCAAAATTGATAAATCTTGCCTACTATCTTCACTTTCAATGATTATAGTGGAAGAGCTAGGGCAATCAATGTGTATAATAAGACCTTCTTCAAATGTTTCTTCTTCATAATAAGTGTCTGACTGTGATGAAGAATGCTCATCCATTTGATCATTGCTAGGCTCTACAATGAATTTACCTTTTTCTTTGTTTGTTTTTGCCTCACTGCCCTTTATACCGAGGCCGTCATATGTCCTGCAAAAATAAAGTGCAAAATATCAATAGTAGGTAAAATAGCGTTGAAATGAAAAAATATCAATAAGCTCAGAAAAAAATCTAAATACATGCTAAAACAGTGTGGTTAAAACAGTGTGGTTGCATAATAAAAATATTAGTAACTCCCAATCTTAGGTAAAATAGTGCAGGTAAATAATAAAACAGTGGAATAGGTGGAGTTTTACGAAACTTCTTAGACAATATAGTTGCATAATATTTTAACATGTTCAGTGTACTTAACCATATTTCGGAAGTTTGGTAAAACATGTCTTAACTATATTTTACTAATTATCAATTATGGTTAAATACCATTCTAATATGGTACACCTGCATAATATTTCTCTAATTATCAATCTTAGGTAAAACATCTCTTAGCCCAAATGCTAAAAAAATCGAACGGTAGTACCATCTGATAAACCATAATGCTTCACTTGGCAACAACATGCCGTTCAAATATTATTTCAACTACCGTTCCTAGATTATCGTTAAACCCAAATACCCAAAACAACATCATCGTTAAACTACCTTGTATAACCTAGATCAACTTTTAATAGAATAACCAATCATACATAATTGAGAAACCCTAATCGACATGATAAATTAAGAGGAAGTTTGAAATAGAAAAGGATCAAGAGAACTTATGACGTTGTGTTCCTTGGGATTGCGAATCGTCGCCTTGAGGTTATTCCTTTGATTTTTTTTGAAGCCGCCATTATCGATGAGTTTGAGTGATTTAGGACATAAGAGATACTATAAGTTTGTGTCACCGGTTGATTTTTTTCAACCATGGGTGCCGAATAAGGTTAAAGTAAGTGTGATTGGGTAATTATTAGTATAAAATGTAGGGTGAATAGCAGCACTCAGAATGATATGCTTTCATACAAATCTTTTAAATAGCATGTCTGCATGTATCATCACAAAGAGAACAATCTACAGTAAATACCCGCAAAAGTATGTAGAAGAAAATAATTTAAGCCAAATTTACAAATACAAGAATACAATATTACTTGATCAAATGCCTACCAGCTCACATGACAAGAACAAGTAAAAGTATAAACAAGCATCTCAAAGCCCACACAAGATCATATCAATTAAATAGTAAATGTATGCATTTCTTTATACAAATATAAGCATTCTTTGTACAAGTCTCCATATATCCATGGTTGGACATTTTTATCATATTACAACTTATCAACCATTACCCACCGCTACCAACAAAAATGGTACAAAAAAATGTTAACTTGTTTGATTGGTATGGTTTGCCGAATCACATGAAATTATGTGGTATGATAATGGTTATCTACTACTCATATTGGTAATTACCATGCCTACAACTTATCTTAACCAATATATATGTATATATATATATATATATATTTGTGTGTGTGTGTATTTCTATAATATATTTTTATTATATAGCACATCTAACATATAATGCGTAATTATATAATAGAGAATCTAGCAAAATGCTATCATGATATTAGACTGGTGCAATTCTTATCATGTATTTTATAAAATACTATGATTTTATATAATATTTTGGCTTCTTTCATAACGTTTCGTTATATATTTAACTACACAAATTAAATTGATAAATCGTCATTAATAAAAAAAATACGACTCTTAATATTTACACTTTAACATGAAATATTGAAAATAAATAATTACCATATTTGGAAATGGTAAAAGTTTATTACCAATATCTACCAACCATTACCACCCATGAACTAAAGTATTGGTTTTTTAATTATTTTGGGTTGTAATGATATGAACCTTTTATCCATATATATCGGTATGGTAATGGTTTTGAATATAAATTTTCAATACCGAATCGAGTCCAGCCATACATATATCTCTTCTATCTTAGGACAATTGTAATAGCTCTCCCTTCCTAACCTTATGCTTTTTTTTGTGAATGTGATTTTACTAAATCAATCTGGAGTCACCGATTAGAGAACTAAAAGATCGTTAACATGAACAATTATAGATTCAATAATAAAAACAAATTGAACCAAAAAGTTTCCCTTTATTAATGAATTTGAGGAGATATAAGAGAGATTACAAATTAGAAAAGAGGTTACTGGAAAAAAAATGTTTTCTATCACTTTATTTGCTTGATTACAATGGTTAAAGTCTATGCAATTATATAAGAGAAAAATAGCTTGGTGAGAAAGAACTTTTGATAATTTTCATTAAAAAAATCTCTTCTAAAAGAACATCCGACTTTGACTTGGTATAACCTTTCGATTGATATATCATGGTGGATAATTTTAACACTCCACCACGATGCAATATACAAATCTTCAATCTCTCTCCACCCATCTTAAATCATCAACTCAACAGATAAAGGAAAGCTCTCAATGGGTGCGCACCATTAGCAATCGTCAGCTTCTAGTCAAGCTAATCAAGTTTGATCAATGCTCAAACATCTCTCTCGAAACAGACTTCATCATCATATTTTTCGAATTGTTTTTCATGCACCTTTGTTAACTTTATCTTCTGATGCCGCTCTTCCAACATAAGAAAGAACATCTATATGTTTGGTGCGTGCACTACAAGCATGATTCTCCACCAGATGTATATCACTCTGGCTATTTGAATAAATCTCCATAGTCTTTTGCATCATATCAAGATCCTTTAGCAGCTGCAACAAGTACAATGCCTCCTTAGTCACCTCCACAATAGCAACTAACTCCGTCCCAGTAGTCGAAAAAATAACAATAGATTGTAGCTTCGATATCCATGCAATGGATCCTATGCCAAGTGTAAACACATAGCTTGACACTGACTTTCGACCGTCCCTATCCACCACATAATCTGAGTCAGAATATCCAGCGATGCCCCCAAAAAACAAGCCAACATTAGGCATTCCTTTCAAATATCTAAGAATCTACTTCACTGCTTTATAATGAACTCCGCTCGGATTGGAAATATACCAACTCACAGCACCTACCGCATGAACCAAATCTAATCTGGTGTACACCATAACATATATTAAACTCATTATAGCACTAGCATATGGAATATCCTCCACAAGAACTTTCTCATCATAGATATAGGAGATATTACAAGATAAAATAAACTGAGAGCCTAATGGATTTGCAACCGGTTTCGCCTTCTCCATCTCATATCAAGTGAGAAATTTATCATATACTATGCCTGAGTGAGATTTTAACTCTCTCCTCTTCCTACCTCTAATAAAATTCATCCCTAGTATTCGTTATGCCTTTCCTAAGTTATTCATATCAAATTCCCTACTGAGCTTCTCCTTCAACTAAACAATACCCGACATACAATGTGAAGCAATCAACATATAATAGCAAAAAAATCATACATATAATAGCAATCAACATATAATAGCAAAAAATTCATACCAACCTCATATCTCCTAAAATACACACTGGTCCTTGTAGCTCTTGGCGAATCCTTATGAAATCATAAACTTGTTAATCTTTTGTACCGCTTTTTTGGGGATTGGTTTAGTCCATACAATGATTTGTTCAGCTTGCACACATACTCTACTAATTACAATCAATGAACTGCTCTAGTTGAAAGATATAGATTTCCTATTTGAGATCTTCATGCGAAAATGTAGTATTTACATCTATTTTCCCAAGCTCCAAGTCCAAATGAATAACTATAGCCAATAATACACGAACTGAAGTATGGCTCACAACTGGAAAGAATATGTGATGAAGCTCCTCACTCTTTCGTTCTGCAAACCCTTTCGCAAACAGTCTTGCCTTATATCTCATATCTCCATCACCATTATCTATCACTCTATATATCAATCTAGTACCAACGGCTCGCTTTTCCAAAGGAAAAGACATTAAATCCTAAGTATGATTTTTATGCAATGACTTCATCTCCTCCTTCATAGCTAGCTTCCATCTGTCATAATCAGCAAACATAGTAGCATCTCTATAGTCCTTCGGCTCATCGTAAATAACTCCTACATCAATATTGCCATGTCATCAAAATCAATATCCTCAATATCGAGCCCAACAAAATCACGAAGCCAACTAGGCTTCCTCCTCCCTTTAATTGACCTAGACTGAGACAACTTGTAATGGTTGTCATCATAAAGGTTTTGACATTCCATCTTGTAATGAATTTTGACATCTCTTCTATTTGTCATATTATTATCTCGAATGCCCAATGGTAGATTCATCAATTCGATATCATATTCCGATAACATTTAACAATCAAATAAAGAAACAATCAAATCAGAGATTTAGCCAAGCATGGTTAAGTACATAAGCAACCACTAAGCCTCTTTAACTAATCCTTTCATTAATTAAAATCTCCTTTTAAATATTTTTATTAAAATACCATTTATAAAAGATATATTCACAAACCCTCTCTACCCTTTTCAATACTTGAAAAATATTGATATACTTTTGTTAGCTGTGTAAGTATACTCCCAAAAAATTTCACTTTCAATACTTAGAAAACTTTTCCATATGCTTATATCAATAGTATAAGTGTATTCACAAAACTTAAGAAAGATTTCATTTCCAAAACTATACTTAATTCGGTTAAAACGAATGTCATTTAAAACATTAATACTATAAACCCAAACTCATTTCTAGTGTAAGTAATTGGATCAAATAAAAATCATATTACCACCACTTCTCGATTTCAAACTTGTACTATCCCTCGATTAACAATGTAGTTGGACAAGTTAGCGTAATATCCTTGCCTCGGCGTACATTCCTAATTCTTGGGATAGGAACGAGTTTCCCTACCTTGGAATTTGGTGTTAAGTATGAAATGAATACTTTTCATACCATAATAATTTAAAATGATTATTCATAGAAATCAAATCTCATTCCTTTCATAAACTCCTTTTTAAAAATCTCTTTCATAATTATAAAACTCCTCTTATAAGTTTCTTTTCTATTTATAAAACTTCTTTTATAAATCTCTAAAAATAATTATAACAATTCTTTTATAATCCTATTTCTATTTGCAAAACTATTTTAATAAATCTCCACATTTATTCATAAAACTTCTTTTATAAAACTCGACATTTATTTATAGAACTTCTTTTATAAATATCTGTCATTTATTTATAAAACTTATCTCTATTTATAAAACTCTTTTATATTTACAAAACTCCTTTCTATTTATAAAACTCTTTTCTATTTATAAACCTCTTTTATAAAACTCCCTTTATTAAACTCTTTATAATTACCACTAATCTACGTTTTCAAAATAGGACCAATTCCTTTTCATAAAACAATCATTGCATATATCATTATAAATTCACAAACGTGATTTATTTTCCAATTTATCAAAATGATATTAATTTCCCTATTATAAAATATCATTTATAAATCTATTCTTTTATTTATAAAATACCATTTTAAATCTATCTTTCTATACAAAATTATATATATAATGTTTCGCATTATCCCAGAATATTTCTATCTTATTTTAAAAAAAATCACTTTATTATAAAAGATAAATTCCCCCTTTTCTTTTAAATAAACCTCCGTATTATATTAACTTTCCTACAAAATAATTATTTCTCAAGTTACTTTTAAAACATTTTAATATAAACTAGTAAAGGTTAACTAAAGATTGGAGTAAAATAGAGAAGTTCGAAAAACCCATTTTTCAACTCAAAGCAAAAACATTTCAATATAAACTAGTAAAGATTAACAAAAGATTGGAGTAAAGTAGAGAAGTTCCAAAAATCTATTTTTCAACTCAAAGCAGCAAATAATAGTATTTTAAAATCATTCTTTGAATAAAAACCATTTTTCAACTGAAAGCAGCAAATAATAGTATTTTAAAATGCTATAATCATGCCAATAGCTACCATAGCACTTGACCAATGCAACCACTACCTTTATCACTAAAAAGGTTCAACTTTTAGCACATATCAATGTTTTATCCAATATGGCCAACTGCCAAACTTTTAGCATTCAACAATATATACAACAGTACATAATCGAAATTTAAAATCAACAATGGTGAGGAACCCGGATCCCCTGTATTTCATCTTATATATCATTTAGATTTTAAAGTGGATATTTAACCAAACCAAGTCAATAAATTATTCGAACATAAAAATAATAATTTATATCTACTATATATCATACAGTATTTATATAAAGGTGATATAACTCACTAAAATTTCAGCGGACACTTAAGCATTCCAGTTTGATATACAATTTAATGATATTCGATTTTAGCTCAAAATTTCACTTGCTCCAAACTTGATGAAATCAACTCCAATCCATAAATAACGCTCCTACGAATTCAACGCAAAGGACCGTTCCTCGATTGGACCTCGTATGAAAATCTTATTCATTTTATTAAATTTTGAGATTAACTAAAACAATTAATTACACTAATCACTTTAATTAAATTGATTACCCTCTTTTAACCCATCTTCTTCCCCACTCATGCATATTGTTACCTAACATGCTCAAACCCATATATGCGACAACCTCTCTCCCCCTTTCTCCGCCTACACACTATGAAATCGCACACCATCAACTCCATTCACTTCACTTCATGAGCTCTACCTTTCCAACCCAAAGTCATCAAGCTCGACTGCTCCTAGATTAAGTCGACCTAATGGTCCTGCCTACAAAACCCTAACGACACGAACACCAAAATACGATCGGACCTCCTCAAAACTTCACCCCCAAAGCTCCTTCATGCAATAAAAACAAATTCAACTTCGCCTTGGCCTATCGCCTCCCCAATCTCGACTAAACCCTATTTTACTGTTTCACTCACTACCTCGGCCAAACTCAATCGCACCCAACATTCAACATACGAATTTGAAGCCCATGCTCGTACGATCACAGCAAATCTACTTTCATGATTTTACGTTAACCAAATCATTCCGTTTTCATTTTAAAAGAGGATTTTGATTTTTTTTCTTTTACTGTAAATATAAGAGGGAAAATGAAAAAGAAAGAGGGAAAATGGAAATGAGTAAAAGTCTTGTGTTAGGCTTTGTTTATTTTACAATTTCCAACACTTCACAACATAGAATTTCATTCACGAACCGCGAACGACAAAAATAAAACTACACTCACGCACAATAATGCATCATGATCTCAAAATAACAATAAAATATATTAGTTATCTCATTTAGTGAAATTTCAAAAATGCCAATATTTGCCAAAAATATGTCGAACAAAAATTTAAAAATATTCTCCGAATAAAAAATTATGGAAAAATCCTACATATTGAAATAAAAATACGTCATTGAAAATCAAATCATTTTATTAATTTAGTTTCTTATTATATATTATATTTGAATCAAATTTGAATATTTAAATAGATTAAATATTCCCATTTGAAACGTTAAAAATTTTGGGACGTTAAAGTAGGGCTAATATTCTTTATATCAGATCAACTCTCTGATTTCTCTAGAGATCTTCCCGCTAGCTTTTCTTAGTTCTCCTTTCGATGATCCATCTTTGACTTTTTGTCTTATTTTGCTTGCAATCTTTGAGAATACATTGTTGGTCCTTCAACTTCATTCTTCCTTTGTGAGCCCATGATACTTTATCACTTATCTTTACTTCTGAGCATTGAGAGAAAGTCTATAAGATCTTTTTAAGTAATGTAACTTTTATATATATATATATATATATATATACGTGTGAGAATGTATATTACTAACTATATTAAGTAGAGAATAATAACGGAATATAAATAAAGTAAATAATAAAAGTGAGCACGCTAGATATCTTATACTTATTCAGACCTTCCATTCTGTGTCCAGTCCTAAAGCTCCCCTTCGGTATTTCCTTCAGTCGAAAAACCTTTGCTTGCCTGGAGGAATAGGCTAATGCAAAAGTATAACTTTGACAATCTTATGTTCCAAATAACACGGACTTTGACTGATAGTACAAATTTTCCTATGATCTCCTTTGAGTATGTAAATGTGAATGATTTGAGTTGTAGGAAGTAATTTAACCAAAATTATATTTTGCTTATGATAGATTCAGAGTATGTAAGCAATGTATGCACAAGACAGTAATAAGAAATCAAAAGTGAATAGATTCAATTAATTCAATTTAATTGATTTGTCTATCTCAATCATTGTATTATTTATAGATTTAAAGAGATGCAGATGAGGAGCTAAAACTGTTAGATAAGGTTTATTCATTTTAATGGCTGCAACCTTTCGATGAAGTATTGATTTCTATTCATTTAACAGAGGTGTCTTTTCAGATTTTTGCAGTTTTTCAAATGACAGACATCTGTAGGGAAATCTCAGACGTCTATGGCTTTAGAAAATAAATTCTCAATATCGCCACAGACGTCTTTGGTTTTTTCTCAAACGTTTGTGGATGGTAAATTTAATTTTTCAATGAATTTTAGTGCATATGAAATCGTGTGTGCATGTATACTCAAGGAGACGGTACAATGTTTTATCTAAGACTCTTAACATATTAGAATAACCTTATTTAATCATAGCATGGTTCATAGGTCTTTATTTATCTTCGAGTCCCGACATCTTTGAGTATGCTGATCTCTCGTAATATATATCTATGATCTTGACAAGATTTATAGTATATATGATTGTATAGTTGTTGTCATTGAAACCATAAAATAGAGATTCTTCTTACATTCTTTCCCTTTTTGATGATGACAACTATACAATCAAAATAGTAGAGATGTTATAGTCGTTCATAATTGTAACGACCCTGAATTTTGAACAATTTAAATTGAAAATATTTAATTAATTTTAAATATTTGAATGATGATTTGACTTGAATTTCAAATTATCAGAAGGAATTGGCGATTAAATTTTTGAATTTAATCTATTGAAGTTGAATAAAATTTGAATCTTCGATTTTAAGCCGGTTAAAAATAATTTAAAGGCTTAGAAAATTCATATTGATAATACTGAAGGTAATAGAAGCTTCAGAATTGAATTTGAAAACGATTTGTTCAGTTTTGAAATTATATCGTTTAAATTGAAAATAAGAATAGTCTTCCGAGGCACAGTCTCGGAATTTGACGAAACCAGTTTCATTGGGTCCGTAATATTGAATTATTACTGGATTTCCAATTTCGTATTTATCAGAATTGTTTTATGAATATACGGCGTATAAACGCGTATAAAATTAAATCGAATTCAATTTGAATTTCTGTAACAACCGGGGTTTTGCCCAAAATTATAATCATCAGTAAATGATTTAAGTTGACAGTTAAATTTCTTTTTGTTATTGGAATTTCTATAACGATAAAATCTTCGTCAAATTGGCGATATTAATTTCTGTTAAATTTTATTGGAATTTGTAAATTGATTTGAATTCTCTTATTAAATTTTTAATTGTACAAAATAAATACACATAATTTAAATTTTAGCAACAAGATTTAAACAAAACACATTTAAGAAAATAAATGTAAAACAAATAATGATGTTTAAAAGGAAATAAATTCTATCTACAAAATTTAAAATAGCATAAGTTTATTAATAAAAACAAGATAAATAAAAATAATAAAACAAAATATAAATAAAAGAAAAATAAATATAACACCAGCCATACCCTAACCCACGATCCCCTTTCATTCTCATTCGTGCCCTAAAATCAGAACAAAAAAAAAAAAAAAAAAAGAGCGAAAGAAAAAAATGGCGACTTGATAAAACTAGGGCTTGGCGATCTCGTTCGATCTGGCGAAATTTAGGGCTTCAGCCTCGTCGTCTTCAAAATTAGGGCTCGCTCGATTCATGGATGCCGACCCTAATAGCTTGGTCGATCGAAGATCTCGTGCTCGACGCTGCTTCGATTCGTGAAAAAGGTGAGTGGACTATCACTCACATCTAGTTTATACTCACTACTGTGCTTGGGTCGTTCGATCTCGTTTTGATGTTGATGGGTTTTATCTGTTTTGGTTTGAATTAAATCTGACATCGCAATTGATAATTTTGCTGTGAAATTTTTGGGATTGGGTCCTTCGACCAAGGGGAGTATTTTTCACTCACCTCTAATTCCCTCTACTGCTTGTTTTTTGTAGTCATCACTGTTTGGTTTTGGGCGTGTTTAAACTGTGATTTTTCGTTCGTTTTAAATAGTTGGTTTGAAATCTATTTCACGATTTTTGAACACGTTTCGTCTATGACTTCGGCATGACTTTAAGTTGCATTTCACTGCAGTTGTTTTTGTTCACCACTGATATTACTCCTGATCATTTTACTCGTACTATTCGATTGGTGATATCAGTGTTGATTTTGGAAGTTCATTCCAGTAAGGTACTTTGCATATGTTGTTATTCCGAGTTTCACTGCATTCGTATATGTGCTTGTTCACACACGCGTAATTTGTCGAACTTGTTTTTCCCTGTTGTTCACTGGTCTTCGAGACAGTTTGCCAGCCTTCGATATTTGCCTGTCCACTGTTTTTTTTTTCTGGTCATCCTGACTCACTTGATCAGCTATGGACCTGAATTTACAGTCTTCATTGAATCGTGTATCATTCTTTCATTGGACACTAACATGCCATGTTGTTGGGTTTGTTGAGTTCCAGTGCTATGTCATTTTAAGTTGTTTTTCTGTAGCTTGGTTTTCACTGTGACCCGTTTATTCAAGACTATATATGTGCATATATACATATGATGCGTGTATGCATATATTCTTGAATTCAAATTGCAAAGTTTGGTCATTTCGTTGCTGGTCTAATATACGGCCTAACTTGTTCATGGTTGATCTTGACCTCCTCACCTGACTTTTGATCTTTACTGAAACAGTTTGTACATGCTTGATCAGTTTATCCCTGATGTTTTTAGTTCGGTGATGATATATGGCTTCCTGACTTGTACATACTGCTTATATGACCTGTTGTGCATTCTGACTTGTATATTCTTGACTTCTGGATCCTTTTGTTGCATGCACTTTGTATAGTCTTCCTTACTGTCACTTCCTCGAGCTCGCCTGTTGTTGTGATCAGTTACTTCAAGTTGGTCTGGTAGTTGATGTACTTGAGTTGGTCTGGTAGTTGATGTACTTGAGTTGGTCTGGTCTGGTCGCATTCATTTAAGTTCCACTGCTTCATGTTGTATTCATCCCATGTTCTTATTTACACTATTTACATTGGCCCAGTTCTTTTAGCATGAAGTTATAGTTGCATTTTGGCCTTTATACATATGTCTGCAGTCACGTATGTATATACATAATTGATATGTATGTATGTATGTTCGAATTGCATTTTATTTTCTCTTGGAATGATTGACTGTATTTTGAGATTGAATTATGACTTGGTGGAGTTGTTGTCATTACCATTGGCACTGACTTCATTTTGTCTGCACTTTGATGGTCGGGTTGCATACTCCCCGGTACCCTTATGTGCTTTGTTTTCTTGGAGAATCCTCCTGTTGTTTCATTTTGAACTGATTGAGTTCATTGCTATACTGTTTTCACTTGATTTTGGAACTGGCTTTGAGTTTGGTTATCTTGTCGAGTCTGGCATTAATAATTTTTTAAAAAAACTTAAACAGTACCACTAGTATATAACCTGATCTAAGTCCATACTTTAGGATTTGATGTTGAAACTTTGTTAAATTCAGTTTTCAACTTTTAAACCCAGATTTGCCCAGAGTTAAAAAAAAAGAAAAAAAAAGAAAAACAAAGTTTAAATATATATATATACTAGAGACATTTGAGTCTTGTTCATACCATCTGGCACTATGCTTCGAATATACGAGCAGTTTCACTTTAAAGCTATAACTGTCTTGACCCTTCAAACTAGTTGATGTTGATTTTTGTGATCTCAGATTCATTGCATTTTGCTTTGAACTGCATCTTCCTGTTGGCATATTCTCTTGATATTTTGGAAATTGAGCCCTGATATCCATGTGGTGGCTGCATTTTTCTTGTTGCAGTCCTACCCTTGTTTCTATGTGGTGACTTTATATTCGGTGGTGGCGAGGCGGTGCACGTTAGTGTGCACTGCAGCCACCCAAAAATCGACAGTTTTGAATTGATATTTCTTTGCGTCGTGATGCATTGATTTTTATGCCATATTGGCGAGGCCGTACACGCGTGCGTGTACGTCAGCCAATCGAGTTTCTGATGGTTTTAAAGTGACAACTCCAATTGTTTTAAATTGATTTAGCCGATCGATAAATTGTTTATTTATCTCTGTTGATGATTTAAATCTGCTGATTTATTGTTTAACACTGTTTAGTGTTAAAATTTTCGTTATCCGATTTCTTTGTTAAAAGAATCGGATAGACGAGAATTATTGTGACTGTCGTCTATTTAAATTATTACTGCCTCTATGCACTAATAAACTGGTTTGAATTAGACTGACCTGTGTATTATTTTCTTTTGAATATAATACTCGGGTCAGACCGAGTATTTCTACAGCTTGAAGATTTTCGAGCAGCGAAGTTAGAGAGAGAGTAAAGAACCATTTTTAGTTTCAGAAGAAAATTGTATTTTATGATATTCCGCTGTATCTGTATAAAATTGTATAAACTCTGTTGTATATAAAAAGATTTATAGAAATGAAATAAATTCTCATTTGTTTTAAATTCATTGTTATTATTCTGTGTTTCTGTGGCTGATTCTGTTTAAACCTTATAAACTAAATAACAATTCGTCTTTTTGAACGTTTCTAGTTGGTTTAATCACCGACTGGAGGCGGTCAAAAGGGGGAATGTTACAAGGTGGTATCAGAGCTTTGGTTTACACAAAGCTTAGTTTATGATGTTTAATATGAATAGTTACTAGAAACACTTTAAAGGAGAATGTTTTTCAAATCTAAACAAGTATAAAATTGTTTTTGAAAATGAAGATCTTTAACTTAAGAAAAGTTAAATTGAAGTGAGTTGGCATTAATAAATATATGATTTGAAATTTAACTAAAGGAAGTTAAATAAATTGAACTGGATTTGATAAATTATTGAAATAGAAAAGTGTAAACTTGAAGGATAAGTGATTATATAATATGAATTGGAAAGTTTAAATTAATAAGTTGTGTAACTTATAAAATGAGAAAATTTAAGTAAAATCAATTGTTAAAATGGTTAAACAGTTTTGTTAAGTAAAACAAAATCTGAATTTTGAAATGTGATATGAATTTGACTTTAGTAAAAGTTAAATAAAAATAGAATTTCAAATAAATTTGAGACAAACTTAAGTTTTATGGTGAAAATAAATGCAAGTAGAGATAAAATGAAACATGGCTTAAGTAATATTGAATCAAATTAAATTTGATATCAAAATGAATTGATAAAGTGAAGAATGAATATGAATTTGAGTTATAGAAAGGGAAATTCAACTTTATTTTGTAAAAGTGAATAAACGTGGATTAGAAATGTTGTTAAGAGTTGAATAAAACTTAAGTTAAGAAGTTGTGAATATAGTGAATATTAGAATTCAATCTGAATTAGAATATAAACCAATTGAAATTAAGTATGTTGAATCAAATTGAATATAAGCAAAGTAAATAAATTTGGTTAAATTGAATAAATTTGGTTTTGCTAGTTGATTGTATAGAATTCATTAAGTGTTAATGAAATTGAATTAGTGGAAATTGAAAGCTATGTAAATTGAATTCAAATTGAAAGGTAAGAAATCTAAATAGAATCAAATTTGATTTGAACTGAAAGCAAACTAACTTGAATATAAATTAGTGAATGTGAACTAATTGAATATGATGGAATGTTAGTAAAATCCAATGTGAATAAATCAAATGTGATTAAATTGGAAACCAAGTCGATGAATGGTTTATTAAAGAACTAGTAGATTGTCTTGGAAATGGAAAACTGATAAATTTATATAATAGTTTAAATTGGAATTTTTGAATTATTATAAACGGCTTAAATTGAAGATTTGAAAGTGTTAATAAGATATTGGAATTGTATAAGTGTAAAAAAGTGAAATATTTAATGGATTTCATAAGTGAATGAAAATTACAGAATTAAAATTGTGAAGTTATAAAATGAATCGAAGTTGTGAAATAAAAGAATTTATAAGTAACTCACTTATAAATTAAAATTCGATATAAAACTGAGTTATAAAGGAATGGTTAATAAAGCAATTTTTATAAATTGAAGTCTTTATGAATAGGAATAGAATTTATAAACGTTGTTTATAAATTCGAAACTGACTTATTTTGATAAGTAAATTATGTATAGTTTGTTAAAAGATGTATATTCACAATTTTGGACAGTGAATATATTATTGAATGAAATGGACATGTTTTGGGAAAGTGATATTTTAAAACGAAGTAATTGTTTTAAAAGATGTTTTCAAGGGCATTGAATATCGAAACCATAGATTTCAACATTCATTGTTGAAATAGACGTTTTCGAATATAAGGAAATGGTGGACTATAACACTGTTGTTATAGTAAATGATTTCCGAAAGGAAATGTTTTGTATAGTATTGGGATTTATACATCTATCTAAATTTTGAATCCCTATACTAGTGATTTTGAGTTGTCGTAACGATGTTTTACATAACATTCGTTTTGACTCAAATAAAAAAAAATGTGTGAAAGAGAATGATTTCCTTAAAGATGAAATATATACTTAATTTTGATTTAAGTATATCGAATATTTTCAAATGTTGAAAATAGAATGGATTTGTGAATTACTTATTTTTAAATAAGTATGGAAATGTTTTTTCCAAATATGAAATGTTGTGAATATATTCCGTAAGGAATAAATGATTTGAAATTCATTTTTGAAGTCGAAGTTGAAAAGTTAAATGAGAATTTGAACAATTTGTTCAATTTGAAATTTTTCAAAAAGATTGAATCGTTGAGTTAAAATTGAGTTTAACTTCGACATCAAAGACAATATAAGTTGAGCTTTGAATTTCAGATGATGATTTGGATTGCATGTCTAACATTGTGAATTGATGACATAGCAATTGATCTCTATTAAATATATATCTGTTGGTGGCGGAGAATTTATTCTCTTAGCTTAACACCCTTCTCTGAGACGTACGAGCTCAGAGGTTATATATCGATAGACATCAATTCTGTGTTGAGAATTGACGATGTAAGCGTGAAATCCAAATCGAATGTGAAAGTCGATAATAAAATGGAATTATGAATATGAATTAGGTTTGAGATAACCTTAAATTTCCAAATCGACTTAGAGGAAAATTTTGAAATCCTCTATTTTGTTATGAATATGAGATATGTAAGTTTTTAGAACTTATATATATGAATACGATAAATTTGAAACCGTTAGTTTAGAAAGACATTGTTATGGAAATCTTATGTATGTTTACATAAATGTTATATGTACGAAATGGGAAATGAAAGTACTACATATATGATATTATGTTTTCTAAACTGAGGATGTGGAAAAGTACCTTCCATTTATTATTAGAGAAGGTATTGGAACTCGTGAAGAGTATCCATTTGAAATTCGTAGCTACGTAGAATTTTAGTCAGAGTGACTATTTGAATCGGAAATCCTTCGCGATAGTTCATCGCGATGAGATTAGATTTGATTGATGATTAGCGTAATTTGAGGGGCGAGATGCCCACAGTTACAAGCGATTCCATTGGGATAATGGCGCAACCGCCGAGTAAACTGCAATCTAATGCCAGGCGAAATTTGAGGGGCGTGATGCCTACAGACACGAGCGATTCTACTGGGATAGTAGCGTAACCGCCGTGTGTACTGCAATCTCTGGCGACAACCATGGCGAAATTTAAGGGATGTGAAATCTACAGCCACAAGCGACTCTACTGGGATAGTAGCGTAACCGCCGGGTGGAACTGTAATCCATGGGGGAACGTGCTTTCCATATCCATTTTTTTAAAAGAATTTTTAAAAGTATTTTCACTGGGAATTGAAGCAAGTATGTTTAGTACTTGGAGATTTTTAGACCTGCGCCTGGCCAGCGTATGTCTAATGTCTGTGAGAACGAAGATGGACTTGTTAAATTTCGAGTTAGCAAGTATTTTTAAACTGTAAATAGTGAATCAATAATTTGAAATTAGAATTACGAAATTCCAACTTAATGAACTAAGGAAGAGGATCTTTGTAATGTTTTGAAAGTTCACAGCTTTGGAAGAGATATATATTATATAAATCTCTAATGTGAAGAATTTTAAGTTTGAATCTGAGTTGTAAATCGAAAATGTTGATAAAAGACTTTTGCGTTTTGATATTAGAAATCAATGATTGTAGAAATCATTGAATAAAAGAGAAGATAAACAGAACTAGTGAGATTAAACAAATGGAATGAATCTTATATTCATTTATTTGTATTGAGTTTTAAGTTAGTAAAATTTTTTACTAGAGTATAAATATCGATGAAATTTTAACAACCTTTCCTTTTCGTGGACGAAAAGTTTTTAAGGAGGGGAGTTTGTAACGACCCTGAATTTTGAACAATTTAAATTGAAAATATTTAATTAATTTTAAATATTTGAATGATGATTTGACTTGAATTTCAAATTATCAGAAGGAATTGGCGATTAAATTTTTGAATTTAATCTATTGAAGTTGAATAAAATTTGAATCTTCGATTTTAAGCCGGTTAAAAATAATTTAAAGGCTTAGAAAATTCATATTGATAATACTGAAGGTAATAGAAGCTTCAGAATTGAATTTGAAAACGATTTGTTCAGTTTTGAAATTATATCGTTTAAATTGAAAATAAGAATAGTCTTCCGAGGCACAGTCTCGGAATTTGATGAAACCAGTTTCATTGGGTCCGTAATATTGAATAATTACTGGATTTCCAATTTCGTATTTATCAGAATTGTTTTATGAATATACGGCGTATAAACGCGTATAAAATTAAATCGAATTCAATTTGAATTTCTGTAACAACCGGGGTTTTGCCCAAAATTATAATCATCAGTAAATGATTTAAGTTGACAGTTAAATTTCTTTTTGTTATTGGAATTTCTATAACGATAAAATCTTCGTCAAATTGGCGATATTAATTTCTGTTAAATTTTATTGGAATTTGTAAATTGATTTGAATTCTCTTATTAAATTTTTAATTGTACAAAATAAATACACATAATTTAAATTTTAGCAACAAGATTTAAACAAAACACATTTAAGAAAATAAATGTAAAACAAATAATGATGTTTAAAAGGAAATAAATTCTATCTACAAAATTTAAAATAGCATAAGTTTATTAATAAAAACAAGATAAATAAAAATAATAAAACAAAATATAAATAAAAGAAAAATAAATATAACACCAGCCATACCCTAACCCACGATCCCCTTTCATTCTCATTCGTGCCCTAAAATCAGAACAAAAAAAATAAAATAAAATAAAAGAGCGAAAGAAAAAAATGGCGACTTGATAAAACTAGGGCTTGGCGATCTCGTTCGATCTGGCGAAATTTAGGGCTTCAGCCTCGTCGTCTTCAAAATTAGGGCTCGCTCGATTCATGGATGCCGACCCCAATAGCTTGGTCGATCGAAGATCTCGTGCTCGACGCTGCTTCGATTCGTGAAAAAGGTGAGTGGACTATCACTCACATCTAGTTTATACTCACTACTGTGCTTGGGTCGTTCGATCTCGTTTTGATGTTGATGGGTTTTATCTGTTTTGGTTTGAATTAAATCTGACATCGCAATTGATAATTTTGCTGTGAAATTTTTAGGATTGGGTCCTTCGACCAAGGGGAGTATTTTTCACTCACCTCTAATTCCCTCTACTGCTTGTTTTTTGTAGTCATCACTGTTTGGTTTTGGGCGTGTTTAAACTGTGATTTTTCGTTCGTTTTAAATAGTTGGTTTGAAATCTATTTCACGATTTTTGAACACGTTTCGTCTATGACTTCGGCATGACTTTAAGTTGCATTTCACTGCAGTTGTTTTTGTTCACCACTGATATTACTCCTGATCATTTTACTCGTACTATTCGATTGGTGATATCAGTGTTGATTTTGGAAGTTCATTCCAGTAAGGTACTTTGCATATGTTGTTATTCCGAGTTTCACTGCATTCGTATATGTGCTTGTTCACACACGCGTAATTTGTCGAACTTGTTTTTCCCTGTTGTTCACTGGTCTTCGAGACAGTTTGCCAGCCTTCGATATTTGCCTGTCCACTGTTTTTTTTCTTCTGGTCATCCTGACTCACTTGATCAGCTATGGACCTGAATTTACAGTCTTCATTGAATCGTGTATCATTCTTTCATTGGACACTAACATGCCATGTTGTTGGGTTTGTTGAGTTCCAGTGCTATGTCATTTTAAGTTGTTTTTCTGTAGCTTGGTTTTCACTGTGACCCGTTTATTCAAGACTATATATGTGCATATATACATATGATGCGTGTATGCATATATTCTTGAATTCAAATTGCAAAGTTTGGTCATTTCGTTGCTGGTCTAATATACGGCCTAACTTGTTCATGGTTGATCTTGACCTCCTCACCTGACTTTTGATCTTTACTGAAACAGTTTGTACATGCTTGATCAGTTTATCCCTGATGTTTTTAGTTCGGTGATGATATATGGCTTCCTGACTTGTACATACTGCTTATATGACCTGTTGTGCATTCTGACTTGTATATTCTTGACTTCTGGATCCTTTTGTTGCATGCACTTTGTATAGTCTTCCTTACTGTCACTTCCTCGAGCTCGCCTGTTGTTGTGATCAGTTACTTCAAGTTGGTCTGGTAGTTGATGTACTTGAGTTGGTCTGGTAGTTGATGTACTTGAGTTGGTCTGGTCTGGTCGCATTCATTTAAGTTCCACTGCTTCATGTTGTATTCATCCCATGTTCTTATTTACACTATTTACATTGGCCCAGTTCTTTTAGCATGAAGTTATAGTTGCATTTTGGCCTTTATACATATGTCTACAGTCACGTATGTATATACATAATTGATATGTATATATGTATGTTCGAATTGCATTTTATTTTCTCTTGGAATGATTGACTGTATTTTGAGATTGAATTATGACTTGGTGGAGTTGTTGTCATTACCATTGGCACTGACTTCATTTTGTCTGCACTTTGATGGTCGGGTTGCATACTCCCCGGTACCCTTATGTGCTTTGTTTTCTTGGAGAATCCTCCTGTTGTTTCATTTTGAACTGATTGAGTTCATTGCTATACTGTTTTCACTTGATTTTGGAACTGGCTTTGAGTTTGGTTATCTTGTCGAGTCTGGCATTAATAATTTTTTAAAAAAACTTAAACAGTACCACTAGTATATAACCTGATCTAAGTCCATACTTTAGGATTTGATGTTGAAACTTTGTTAAATTCAGTTTTCAACTTTTAAACCCAGATTTGCCCAGAGTTAAAAAAAAAGAAAAAAAAACAAAGTTTAAATATATATATATATACTAGAGACATTTGAGTCTTGTTCATACCATCTGGCACTATGCTTCGAATATACGAGCAGTTTCACTTTAAAGCTATAACTGTCTTGACCCTTCAAACTAGTTGATGTTGATTTTTGTGATCTCAGATTCATTGCATTTTGCTTTGAACCGCATCTTCCTGTTGGCATATTCTCTTGATATTTTGGAAATTGAGCCCTGATATCCATGTGGTGGCTGCATTTTTCTTGTTGCAGTCCTACCCTTGTTTCTATGTGGTGACTTTATATTCGGTGGTGGCGAGGCGGTGCACGTTAGTGTGCACTGCAGCCACCCAAAAATCGACAGTTTTGAATTGATATTTCTTTGCGTCGTGATGCATTGATTTTTATGCCATATTGGCGAGGCCGTACACGCGTGCGTGTACGTCAGCCAATCGAGTTTCTGATGGTTTTAAAGTGACAACTCCAATTGTTTTAAATTGATTTAGCCGATCGATAAATTGTTTATTTATCTCTGTTGATGATTTAAATCTGCTGATTTATTGTTTAACACTGTTTAGTGTTAAAATTTTCGTTATCCGATTTCTTTGTTAAAAGAATCGGATAGACGAGAATTATTGTGACTGTCGTCTATTTAAATTATTACTGCCTCTATGCACTAATAAACTGGTTTGAATTAGACTGACCTGTGTATTATTTTCTTTTGAATATAATACTCGGGTCAGACCGAGTATTTCAACAGCTTGAAGATTTTCGAGCAGCGAAGTTAGAGAGAGAGTAAAGAACCATTTTTAGTTTCAGAAGAAAATTGTATTTTATGATATTCCGCTGTATCTGTATAAAATTGTATAAACTCTGTTGTATATAAAAAGATTTATAGAAATGAAATAAATTCTCATTTGTTTTAAATTCATTGTTATTATTCTGTGTTTCTGTGGCTGATTCTGTTTAAACCTTATAAACTAAATAACAATTCGTCTTTTTGAACGTTTCTAGTTGGTTTAATCACCGACTGGAGGCGGTCAAAAGGGGGAATGTTACAATAATCAAAAATAGAAAATGTTCATATAAAGTAAATTTATCTCCCACTATGTATATGCATATATTTCTCCTCCTTTGTCATTATAAAACATAAGAAAAGATATTATGCATACATTAGATAGATATACAGTTATAGATATGTCATAGATACGAGAATGAAATAATGGAAGGTAAATACGTATAAGTGAGGACAAACAAATTTATGTTTTAAAAGGTAAATAATAAATTGCATTAAAAAAAGAGAAATATCAACACAAGTGACAAATAGAAAAAATAGCAGAAAGAAATAAGCTTACTTGTGCTAATATGTGGAATAGGAAAATCCATTGTAATTCTCATAATACTCCCAATATGACGAAGGATCTTCGTCATATGTTCCTGGCCAGTTAGTTTGATTGTGATATTCTTCATTTTCCTAAATGGAAAGTCCTTGTAAAGCCATGTAAGGTTGAGGTTGAAATTGATGAGGGTCGGTTAAGTACATATCATCACTATCTTCTTTCTCCTCTTCATATTGTTCTTGCTTATTGATGTGCACGTAAATGTACATATTTTACATCCATATTTTATCTATTTTTATTTAAACAAATATCATAATTGGGTATTTTAACATGTTTAAACCAAAATTAAATTATTTTCAAATCATCATATATTCATCTTCATACAGGGGCAAAATGATCATTTTTGAGCATGTGTTAATTTGAGAATTTTTATTTGGACATTTTTTATGATTTTTATAGGAATTTGGATGCAAATGGAAGAAGGTTTCATGAAGATATATTCATGCACAAGAAAATACAAAGGAAGGAAGATGGAAATGATTCAAACTCATGATCATGGAGGACCCCATCTACTCACTTACCTAAATCTACAATTAGAAGCTAATGGACAACTAAGTACAGGTTAAAGCTTCATGCATACTTGATGATTGATTAATTAGAGGCTAATGGTTACTTGGTGGCCACACTTCCTAAAGGGCATTTTGGGAAGCAACCTAAAAATTGTATTAGGGTTTTATGCATGTTTAAATAGCCCACTTATGTACATGCAGAGAATATTCTTACTCCTGGAATTAATTAGGAAGTTAACATGCAAATTGTAATGTAAAAGTTAGATGAAATAAAAAAGGCTTCCTAGCCTCTTTCTCTTTTTCTTTCTACTTGTTCTTATTTTATTTTCTTGTTCAATTTTATTTACATGCTCTTTCATTTCATGTTCATAACTTAGATTTACATTTATGCAATTAGTTTAATTTTATTCATGCAAGTAGTTAATCTCCTTTCTTTTAATTAGTTTCTACTTCTCTTTACTTTCCAATATTAAAATTTACATGTCTTGATTTGATAACACAAATGAGTAGCTAAACCCCTCCAATTTAGGGGTAATGAAGCTCCCTAATATTATGTAAATTCAACATTTCTTATGATTTATGGTCTCTTTTATTTGTGCTTCATGAAAGTAGATGTTGATGTAACTTTATACAAGTGGATTTGATAGTCTATGTTGCATTTGCAAATGGGCAATTCTTATTCAGCATAAACACAATTTACATCATCATTTGCTAATTGATTTTGAAATGAAAGTAAAAACAAAATTTGACGATCTATATTACTAATTACAATAGTAAATAAATCATACTCAAAATAGCTTTTGCTTTGACTTCATTTTCATGAGAATTGATAAGTGGTTTATTTGTTGTATTATAGTTTGATGGTTTAAGTTATGTTAATTGATAACATAAATAAACCATACTTATGATAAATACAACACTTATTTCACTTAATATCAAAATTAGAGATCGTAGTAATTTGTTTGTTTATTTATAAAAATATGAGAGTAGATTTGCCTCTAAATTGTTCTCTAATCTCATAGTTTCTAATATCATTTTCATTCTAGTTTTAGCTTCATTTTATTGACAATTTGTAGTTAACAATGTTCTCTCCACTTTGGTCTAATTTGATTGAATAGAAAATTTTAAAAACATAAAAAATTCCCCGCGGATCGACCCGTACTCGCCAAGTATTAAAATTGTACACCGTGCGCTTACGGTTATTTTTATTATAAATTTGTTCGACGGATTTCTAACCGATAGAATTCCTGTCGAAGAACAAGTTAAAAAAATTGTGTTGTGTGTTTTTGTGATATTTGTTTGCATTTTGATCGAGTATATGTTGTTTTTCTAGTTGTTTTCGCATTTTCATATTAAAAAAACACACAATTTCATTTCCAAAAAAATAGTCTATTTCATTTTCTTTGCAATATACACTACAACGTTTTGCATTTTAAAATCAGCATTTCATTTTTATTCGCGTTGATACATTCTCCATTACAAACAAGTTTCTGGTATTGACCACTATTACATTTCATTTTTGTTACACTGTTACATTTATTTCTCTGTACCCAACTTCCTCTCTGTTCCATGCATCAATCACCTTTCATATCTAACCACTTCATTTGTGCACTTCATCAACCAGTGCAACTGTGCACCTTCCCCACCATCAATCGACCACATCAACCACATCACTTCAACAATATACTGCCTGCAACCAAATACTGCCTGCAACTCAAAGTTCATCAAACTACAACTTCTATTCAATCAACATCTTCTACTGTAACTTCATCTAATCACCATACTTCCTTCTGGCCTGCTGTGCATGTACAACCCTACCTCAACAGTTCAAATTCACCTGCATACAGTCATTCCCCATTGCTCCTCATAATCACATAGTGCTTGCCAATCACTTCATACACACCTCTGCCTCCAACTCACTTGCATTAGTAAACTTCCTGGCAACCGCTTCTACACATACCTCTTATCAGATTTTCCACTTCCAGCCATCACAGATCCACAGTCAAAAGTTCAACTGAATCACCTTCTCTACATAATACAAATGAATCACCTCCTCTAACATCCCTGAACCACTTTCCCCGACCATAAACATCGCTGACTTCTACAACACCTTGCCACAGTCATCCCAACCAAAAACCAAGTCTGCACTTCTACATCCAACCCTCTGCTTCAACATCACAACACATCCTTACTGCTACCAATGCCTTCAACTCCTACCACTGCCTTACTGCAACTGATCATCATTCACCATCAACAATCATACAAATATCATATGCTTCCTCGCCATAGCTTGCAGCAGCATTTGCCACAATCTACATCACCACTTCATGACGTCATGCAAACCACTGGAACAACCACCATAGTACCCATCGTTCAACCATCCAACCATCAAAGCAACTACCCTCTCCATTCATATCGATCAACCTCTTGCTGCTGTATACCACGACCTTCAACTTCACCACACTTACCACTCAGAACAACCTACCTCCCTGTCATATACAGTCAGTACCACTCTCCCCTATCACTGACTTCCCTACCATCTCATCTCCACAACTTCCTTACACCTTCAAACTATACTTGACAGCACACACGTTGCAGTAGAACCAACTATCACTTATCTCTGACCTTCACCGTGCCTTCAACCACCCCGCAACTTGACTATCCAAACTGCTGTACAACAATCCAACCAACTGTGCACCGCTACAGCAATTTCGCAACCACAACTCATCACTGCTATACAAACATAAACAAAAACGGCACCCACCACAACATCAATACAAACAATATTCGATAACATCAATCGCCTTCAAAACTACTACGCCCTCCTCCTCGACTCCTTCAACCAAATCTGACTTGCCTCGTCCACATTCCTCCAACCATCGCTAGCAATCGATCGCCGCGAATTCAAACCCAACCACCGAACACCCAACCGAACCCACAAACTCCAATTCACCCCACATCGACACCCAAATACGCCAACAGGCTCAATCGAACAAATAACCAATCATCGCGACCTAACCCCCTTTCCGATCATTGAATCGCCTGCCGAACTAAGACCATGGGGATTCGAGTAATTTTTTTTGGATTGTGTTATTTTATTAGAAGAAAAGAGTCTCTGTTAGTTTTGCTAATAAGTGATTTAATCAACAAGTGGGCCAGGCGGCATTTTGGGTCCTTCTTTTATTATTATTTTTCTTTATTCCTTCTCTTCTTTGTTTTAAATTGTTAAGCTCTTAGTTTTTCTTCTAAAAAATGAAAATAAAAAAACTAAAAAAAATAGGAGCTTGCTTTTAGATTAATTTGTTTAGTTCAATTTGTTTTTATTTCTGTTTTGTCTTGTTCTCTTAAAAAAATATCCGTGAATTTGTTTTGTTTTAATTGGATTTTAGTTTAATCCTAATAAAAAAAGAGTTTGTTTTCTTTTAGTTTAGTTTTGATTTATTCTTAAAATAATTAGTTTTAAAATTAGTTTTTTTTATTTTAAGTTCCATTTTTATATTCTGAAAAAAAGTACTTGTATATATAAATTGTTTTTAAATTTCAGGTTGCGAAAGCAGAAAATTACAAGAAAAAGAATTGCTTTGCTTGCTTGCTAAAATATTTTGCCGCTAACAAATAAATTGCTAATAATCTACACACTCTGATATCGTGCTTTCATCTCTTGTTTTTAATTTGATTTGCGTTGTTGGTTGTTTGCATTTGCATTTATATAAAAAAAATTCAAAATCCGAAAACAAAAACAAACTTCATTTTAGTTGTATTGTAAATTCACGTTTAATTTTAGCTTTGCATTCATCCCACCTTATTTTTATTTTCTAAGGGCAATACCCCAATTCACATAAGGTGGGGGATTTCATCACCCTTTCCTTAGCCCCCAAATTGCATTTCATCATTGAATTTGACTAATAATAAAGGTTAGACATTCGACTTAACGGTGTTGCGAGCTCACCTAGGGCTTAATTGTACCTTGACAATTATCTTTTTTGAACACGTTTATTCCTTCGTGTCTAGGCTATGGTAAAGTAATAACCATTTATAAATATTACGGTGATTCGTAAATATTATAGTGGTTGTTCCTCTGAAGGTACTTAAACCTTCGGTTGCATTGCTACAGTGATTCGTGGTGCACCGATAACCCCTGTCCGTTACCTGGCTAAAAAATATTTTTGTTGACTTAAGACAAAGTGTGATTATACAATTTTGGGTTAGGAGCTACTAAGGACGGAAAATTGTAATTAAGTCCTTTGTATTCATTTAGTTGCATTTGTTCATGCATATTTAAAAAAGAAAAAAATCCAAAAACAAAAAAAAAATTGTAAATTTTACTTAATTTTTTTATCCAAAATATTCCTTTTAAATCCTTTTCTTTGAAAATTTTCAATCAAAAACAAAATCCAAAAAAAAATATAAATCTTTTCAAAAACAAAAAAAGAACAAAAACAGAAAATCAAATTCTCATTTTCTAAAAACAAAAACAACAAATATCCATTTGGTAAGTATTTGAAAATTTGAAAATTCAAAAAATAAAATAAAAGCCAAAAACAAAACAAAAATCAAACTTCTTTTTTGGAAAATAAATTTCACTTGGTAAATAGTTTTCCTTCCTTTTAAAAAAACAAAAACAATTTTTCACTTCATTTTCCAAATCTTATTTCATTCTCTAAACTCGATTCTAATTCTTTCTCTTCTCGACTTTCACTTGTACATGAGTACTTGGACTCGTGACACAACAAGTAAAGACCCGATTCTTCGACTTCCGAATATCGACATCAATACGTCCACTGTATCGACTGCCGAGCCATCGAATGCCGGAAAACCGAATACTTAGGGTTTTAAGAAAGAAGAGGTAGAAGAAAAGATAGAAGAAAAAGAAAAGAAGAACAACAGAATAACATCAGAAACAGAAACAATATTAGAATCTCACATTCGCAGCGGAACAACATATAATAGATAAATGAATAATCTTTAATCAAAAGAACTATATCAGTTTTACATTACATCACATCAGAGTTTACAACAACAATACAACACTGGACAGTTATATGAACTTGTCCACATACAGAATACACAACGGAATAATACAAAGTATAGGTGATACGTTACGCCATCCAGCTTGCTTCCAAAGCTCCAGAATATCCAGAATATCCTGATAACATAACTCTAGGCTGCCCGTGTGGAAATTGGTGGGCACCCAGAGTTTAGGAAGGGAACAATAAACTCCAGGTCAGTCATGGTGACTGTTGTGAGAACTAAAACATTTTATCTTTAAAACAAACAACAAGAAGATTTTAAAGTCAATTTCGCAATGCTTTTGGAAAATGAGACTACCATAAGACCTCCCGCCACACACATAATGCAAACGCAGAATTGGAGGAGATTTCTTCTTATGATAGTCAAAGATGTTTACTACGCAAAATCAAAACCTTTTTGATATTATTATTAGTGCATAGTGTAGAAAACATTTCGAAAGTATAATATTAATCTTAGCCAACATACGATCAGTATCATATGCCTACTATAGCTACCATCTAAACAGTGGTGACCACCATACGTAAATGGCAGGTTCTACTTCTAAAACCGTACAAGTCACGTATTGTTTCTTTGGATTTCCAACAAATGGTCAGGCCAAGAAACTTCCCATTGCCACATAGGTACGCCTCTGGAAAGACGACCCGAGAAATAACCTAACATTACGGTTAGATCTCTGCCAACACAAGGCCGGGTTACCCCTAACTGGGTAACTACTGACACGAATATGTCATCCCCCGATCGTAACCGATCTATATCCGAGGATCCTCAATTCCAACAACCACATAAGAATAATAATGCAGCAACAACATAGGTTAAATATCTAGGCTCCATACCATGATACCACCTCTATCCAGAAGGAATGACATACACTAAAGGGGCGCTACCCCCTAATAACCTTGCCGCATCTTTCCTGTTTTGACCATTCCGGGGTGTGAGGTGTGACGAAGTCTCATCCACAAAGCTACGCTTTGTCACAAAACCATGCTTTGGGTCAAACAAATGATCAAAGTAATGATCACAAAGATAAATGATCAAACAAATGATCGTATCACAAATGATCAAACAATGATCATTTCACAGCAACACTCAGCATGCCACGTTACCAAATTGGGAGTATATCACTAATAACCTTCAACTACATAACCTCTGAGCTCGTACGTCTCAGAGAAGGGTGTTAAGCTAAGAGAATAAATTCTCTGCCACCAACAGATATGTATTTGAAAGAAACCAGCTTTATATCTCAATTTGTAACGTCAGACATACAACCATATAAGTCTGTTCCGGGATCGAACAGAACCGAAGGCACTTCTTACGAAGCCCTTGCAAATCCGGATAATTTTCTAATCACGTCCGGACTTCCCGTCACTAAGGGTGATAAAACCTCTATATCGGAGATCAGCCGATGTAGAGTAACTCGACGGTAATCCTTCCGTTTTCAAAAATATCCGGTCTTCAACACCGGTCATCAAATGCAATCCATAGCGACGTATCACATATTCGGAATGGGTTATACGACCCCAAGGTCCTTTCCCGGCTAACCCGAATAGTGAGCGCTTATTCAAAAATAAGTGTGGCATTCAAATTCAAGCAAATTCACAGCAAATACCCATTCAAGGGTAAATATTGATAGTCGGTTATTTAACTATCAATAGGTCTGCACAGCATCATCAGATTCCAAATAATTTTCAAAATTATTTAATTTCCAAAAATATCTTTACAAGATATATAATTTTCCACACTTAACCATTTGAAACAAATTTCAAATATTCACTTTTCAATTTATCTTTAAAAGATAAAATTTCAAACCTTTCATTTCATATTGGAAAAGCATTTCCATACTTATTTAATAATAAGTAATTCACAAATCATTTATTTTCAACACTTGGAAAATATTCGATATACTTAAATCATAATTAAGTATATATTTCATTCTTTAAGGAAATCATTCTCTTTCACAAATTTTATTTGAGTCAAAACGAATGTTGCGTAAAACATCGTTACGACGACCCAAAATCACTAGTATAGGGATTTGAAATTTAGATAGATATATAAATCTCAATACTACACAAAATATTTCCTTTTGGAAACCATTTACTATAACAACAGTGTTATAGTCCACCATTTCCTTATTTCTCGAAAACGTCTATTTCAACAATGAATGTTGAAATCTATGGTTTCGATAGTTAATACATTTTAAAACGTCTTTAAAACCATTAACTCCATTTCAAAATATCACTTCCCCAAGAACATATCCATTTATTTCATAATATATTTACGGTCCAAAAATCGTGAATATACTTTGTTTACCCAATTCAACATTTCTACACTTTTTATTTAAAGAATTATCCACTATCCAAAATCGTGGATAAAATTCCCAATCAAACTCCTACTATTACAACATTTAACTTAAAGGATAATTCGCTGTCCAAAATCACGAATATATCTCGTTTATTAAACTTCTATGTTTAATTTATAAAATTCAATTGGTTTCGAATTCACAAACAATGTTTATAAATTCCATTTATATTTTATAACAACTTCAAGTTATAAAAATCACTTTATTATCAAATTCTGTCCATATCCCATTTACAAGCCAAAATCTAAATTATAAGCAAATTACTTATAATTCTCTATTTACAAATTCATTCATTTTATAACTTCTCAAATCGTATATTCTATCCTTTTATAAATCTATTTATAACATCGTTTTAAAACGTCTTTTAAAACTCCTTTATAATTTCATCACTTTGATTTATGAAAAATCAAATTTTATAAATCTTATATATAAAGCTTTTATAATAAATTCAAAAATCTCTATTTAAACTATTTTATAAAAATCATTAGCTCCATATTTTCAAAAATCACTTTAAAATCTCTTTAAAATCAAACTCGTTATTTTTAAACTTCAAAAATGGATTCGATGATGCAACAGCACCAATCATCAATCACGATAATCAAACATCATATATCATCATATGATAATCAACAAATATCACAATATCTGTAATCAAATAAATATTGGTGAGGAATCCAGTTGGATCCCTCCAACCTGCTTCCCTGCATCCACAGACGTTAGCACAATACCAATTCCACTTCGAGGTGGAATATCGCGGTATATGGGATTTATAAAAAAATATTATCCGTTATTATGCGGCGCAATAGGGTCTCATCCGCTATATAGTGCGGGAAATCAATCAACTCCAATATATACATATGCCAATATGTATATATTGTTATATATATAGATATATCCTACTATATCTAATATCACATCCAAACAGTCAAACAATCAATAACTGCAAAAATCAACTTTTCATTTGAGTGAGAAGATCTCACCTTTGATTTAATTTGCAATCCATTTTCCGATCCAGATTGTTTTTCTTGATTGTTAAACCTTGTATAAACAATTTTACATAGTTCATTAATATTTGAACAGGTCGAATAATAAGCTTTCATTTGATAATTTCAATTCATTGGTGATTTCATTTTAATAGTTGAATTAACTGATAGTTTTTATTTAAACCAATTTTTTTTCCTTTAACAAATTTATTTTACTAAAAATTTAAATTTTGAAACTAAATTCCCTTTAAATAAATTATTTTTAATGACGATAATTAAATGAACCATTTATACAAATCAACTCTGCTAGTTAAAAATTAAATTTTTTTTTTCTTCCAGATGTGTGTGTGTGTGTGTATATATATATATTCGGGTGCTTATATACATATATTAAATAAATTTAAATCGAGGAACTGTAAAACCTTACAGTGAACATGCTAATGATGTCGAGACATCATCCATCGGTCAGAGACGAACTCCAAAATCCTAGCTGCCCTCGTGAATCGTGCTCGAACTCATCCCAATCGCAACCCACATCCCCTATCAGCATCGTCGCCGCCAACACGAGCTGCCGCCTGACCCTAGTCGCGACTCTCTCCCCCCACGCAGCCCTACGAGCTATCACGACCCGCCATTATTGCCGAGCACCAATCGAATTCGCCTCTGATTCGCGAATTCCCAGACCATGACGAACCCCTGCGCGCTATCCCAAGCCTCCCCCCTTCCATCTTGCGACAATCGCCAAGGCGCGCGCCTCGACTATTTCGCGAGCGCCACCTCCGATTGCTCGAGCCTTGCCGCTGCCGTTTCTATCGCGAGTCCACCGAGCTCGAGCTTGAATCTCGAGAGATCTCTACCCCAAATCGAACGAGATTGGTTATGAAAGAGGAGGAATCGAATTTGAAATTAATAAGGGAAGCAGCCATTTTTTTCTTTGATTTTGCCTTTTGAAAACTGAAGAGGGATTTTCGAATTCGTTTATTTTGGAAAGGAAGGTGGAGCACGGCCTTCTTATTTCCTCCGTGAATTGATCGCGTAATAAAAGGAAATGAAGGGGACAAAAGTACGCGATTAACAGAGAGTAGGTCGACGCAAATCAGAGACTAGGGTGGCTGGTGATTTGAGTGTATAAATTTATATTTAAATTAAATCGATTAATTATTGTCCAGACGTTTTTATCTCGTACGATCACACAATAGCTCTGAAAATTACAAAATTTAAAATCCTATAATAAGACAATATTACGGATCCAATGGAACTGGTTTCGCTGAATTCCGAGACTGTGCCTCGAAACGTTATTTTCAAATATCGATTCGAACGATAAAATTTCAAAACTGATCAAATCACTTTCAAATTCGATTCTGAAGCTTCTATTATCTTCAGTGTTATCAATATAAATTTTAAAAGCTTTTGAAATATTTTTCTTCAGTTTAAAATTGAAGATTCAAATTTTTATTCAACTTACAATAGATTAAATTTTATAATTTAATCGCCAATTTATTTTAATAATTTGAAATTCAAGTCAAACCATCATTTAAATATTTAAAATTAATTAAATATTTCAATTTAAATTGTTCAAAATTCTGGGTCGTTACACAACAACAAATCGTTGTGTTTGCGACTCAACAACTAATCGTTTAACTCGAACAAACAATCCTATTGAAATGGCGAACGAGAACGCCCATCGAACTCTTATGGATAGAATCTTTCCCGATAGAGTTTCTATTCCATCTTGCATCACGTTACCAGCCCTACAGATAACCATTTCGAAATTCACTCGAACCATATTGCCACGCTTTCAAAATTTAGCAATTTTGAACACGATGACCCATACTTCATCTTGACAAAATTCGAACAAGTTTGCGCAACCATGAAACTCCAACAACTTTCCGATGACGGATCAAACTTAGATTAATCTCATTCGCTCTTACGTATTACGCTGAAAAATGGTTGTACAGCTTACCATCTAAGTCAATTAAAAATTGGGAAGAATTCGTAAAAGCTTTCTTAAAAAAGTTCTACCCCTTGGAATAAACGAGTAAAATCCAAAACGAAATCGTCAATTTTCACCGATTTAAAGGAGAACCATTTGGAAAATATTTTGAAAGATTCAAAGGGCTTTTGATAAAATGTCCACACCATAACTTCGAAAAATGGACACTTTACCAAATCTTATACGACGGACTCGAAAACAGCTAACGAACCATGCTCGAATCAATGTGCCAAGGCAACTTTCTTGCCCAACATCACGAAGATGCTTCGCAATTTCTTGAAAACCTAGCCGAAAAGTCATCCTAATGGGAACGTTCGAACGAAAAATCAATTTACTCATGATCGAGCGCATATTCGATAGGATCATCTTTGGCCTTGGAAGCTAAAATCAAGGCTATGATTAACAAACTCGACAACGTTTTCTCATCAAACCAAATGAATCAAGCTTCCCAAACCATGTGTTATAAATGCAACGATCCTAATCATATAGCCGACCAGTGCCTTAATTCTATCGAACAAATCAACGCTTTCAATAAAGCCAAAAACGACCTGTTTTCTCCAACGTACAATCCTGGTTGGAAAAATCATCCAAATTTTGCTTGGAACCAAAACAATCCCAACACGAATACAATTCGTCCCAATTTTCAAGCATTACCGAATAATGCTTCGAATCCTCCCTTTCAACTCAATCACTTTCAACCAAATTTTGTGGGTCCATCTCATAATCAACCGCAACAATCAAATTTTCAACTAAATTCTGCTCACCCTCCCCAAGACGACAAACGTTTAAGTTCGCTTGAAAAAACTCTTGAAAGATTGGCTAAAGCAACTACTCAAAGCCTTCAATCAAATAGTAATTTGCAAAATTTATTGACCTCATATATGCAAAACACAAACCAACCGATTGCAAAACTTGAAATGCAAATGAGTCAATTTGCCATGATCGTAAGTGAACGCGAATGAGGCACATTCCCAAGCCAGCCTATTCCAAATCCTAGAAATCAAAAGGCAAATTTGCATCAAGCCCATGTTGTTAAAGATAGCAACGTCACCCAATTGAATGCTATCACAACTCTACGTTCCGGGAAACAAATCGATAATCAAGTCAATAATCCAAACAATTTGCCGGAAACCTCTCTCGACACTTCTAGAACAACAAACGAATCTGAATAGAACATGGAGCAAAACATTGAACCAAATGCCAATCAAAATTCTTCTTCTACTCGAGTAGACCCGCCTACTGAGTATCGCGTCCCATTTCCACATCGACTTCAACCATAGAAACACTCGGAGTAAATGGAAAAGATGTTGGAAATTTTTAAACAAGTCAAAGTTAACATCCCACTTCTTGACATCGTTCAGCAAGTCACAACATACACGAATTTTCTTAAGTACTTGTGTACCCAAAAGCGACACACTTAAGTGTCCAAAAAAGTCTTCTTAGCGGCCAGTTTGAGTGAAGTCTTGTCCCAATCCATGCCCGTTAAACATAAAGATCCTGCCTTCCCCATAATCTCGTGTACAATTGGCGACAAGACGATTAACAAATGCTTGATAGACATAGGCGCAGGTGTCAACTTGATTCCATACTCCATGTACAAACAATTAGGCTTAGGTGAGCTCAAACCCACAAAGGTCACGCTTCAATTCGCTGATCGTTCCATAAAGAAGCCCGTGGGAGAAATCGAGGACGTGCTCATTAGAGTAGGGCAATTCATATTCCCTATTGACTTTATCGTTCTCGAAACACAACCCGTGACAAACCCTATGAGTCAAATTCCATTGATTGTAGGCCGACCATTCTTAGCCACCTCAAATACCTTAATCAATTGTCGCAACGGTTCGATGAAAATCTCTTTTGGAAACATGACTTTGGATCTTAACATTTTCAATCTTAAAAGCCAATCGAATGAACCTCATGACCAAACGTTGGAAGTTAGTTCCATTCATGAAAACTTCGAAAACAAGACAATTGACCTTAATGATGAATGTGAGGCAGAGTACAAAAAATTGTTTCACGAAATCCCTAACGAGATTGAATACACGCTTCCCTTTGAATTGCTACCAGTTGAGTTCGAATCTCAACCTAATTCTTTGATCAAGCAACTCCCGAAGTTGGACCTCAAACCACTTACCGATCACCTTATGTATGCATACTTAGGTGATAATGAAACGTTTTCCGTCATAATTTCTGCGACTCTCTCTTCTGATCAAGAAACTTCCTTACTTTCTATTCTTTCGAAAAGCAGAGAAGCAATTGGGTGGTCCATTACCGATATTAAGGGAATTAGCCCTTCTATTGTTGAACATCGCATTCACTTAATTGACGAAGCCAAACCCACTCGTGATGCCAACGGAGGCTTGACCCAAAAATGAAAGATGCGGTTCGTGACCAAATTCTTAAGCTCCTCAATAACGATATCATATATCCCATCTTCGATAGCCCATGGGTTAGCCCAATTCATGTCGTGCCTAAAAAGTCCAGACTTACTATTATAACAAACGACGCTAACGAACTCATTCCTACACATACTCAAACTGGTTGGCGTGTTTGCATTGATTATCTAAAACTAAATGCCACAACACGTAAAGATCACTTCTCTCTTCCTTTGATTGACCAAATGCTCGAGCGTTTAGTCGGCCATGAATTCTACTGCTTCCTTGATGGTTATTCCGGCTATAATTAAATTCCAATCACTCCCGAAGATCAAGAGAAAACGACTTTTGTGTGTCCATTCGGTACCTCTGCTTATCGACGTATGTCATTCGGACTTTGTAACGCTCCTGTTACTTTCCAACGATGCACGATTGGCATATTTTCTGACATGATTGAACGCTTTCTAGAAGTTTTTGTGGACGATTTCTCTATCTTTGGTGATTCTTTTTCCGAATGTTTACATCATCTCGAGTTGGTTCTAAATAAACGTAAAGAAAAAAATTTGACTTTGAATTGGGGAAAATGCCATTTTTGGTCAAACAAGGCATAGTCCTTGGATATATCATCTCTAACAATGACATTGAGGTAGATAAAGTGAAAGTTGACGTAATTGCAAACCGACCGATTCTCAAATCTGTTAAAGACATTCGATCATTTTTAGGACACGCTGGCTTTTACCGACGCTTTGTAAAAGACTTTAGCAAAATCGCTCGTCCTTTGACTACTCTTCTAGGAAAAGACGTTCCTCTCAATTTCAATTCTGACTGTGTCTCTTCTTTTGAATGTCTTAAAAACAAACACATTTCTTCTCCAATCATTTGTACACCCAATTGGGATCTCCCATTTGAAATAATGTATGACGCTTCAAACTTTTTAGTTGGTGCTATCTTAGGACAATGCATCAACAAGATCCTTCACGTTATCTACTACGCTAGCATGACTCTAAACGACGCTCAACTTAACTACACAACCACTGAAAAAGAGCTTCTAGCGGTAGTTTTTGCTCTCGAAAAATTCCGACAATATTTGATAGGGTCACACATTACTGTGTACACGGACCATTCTGTGCTTCGATATCTCTTCGCTAAAAAGGATGCTAAGTCTCGCTTAATCCGTTGGATCCTTTTATTACAAGAGTTTGAACTTATAATCAAGGACAAAAATGATCTGACAATGTCATAGCCGATCACTTGTCTCGTCTTCCCAACGCACCATCACCTTTACCCATCAATGAAAACTTTCTCGATGAACAATTTCTTTCGATTTCTATCGATCCATGATATGCTGATATAGTGAACTATTTAGACACTAAAGAAACTCCCTCATCTTGGGCCAAATAGGACAAATGTAAATTCATGTACCAAGTGAAATATTTCTATAGGGGCGATCCATACTTGTTCAAGTATTGTCCCGACCAAATCATTCGACGTTGCATCCTGGATAATGAGATCAGGAATGTTCTTTCGTTTGTCACGATCAAGCGTGCGGTGGAAATTTCGGTCCTCGAAAAACAATGAAAAAGGTGCTTCAGTTTGTTTCTATTGGTCTTCTCTTTTCAAATATTCATTGAATTTTGCAAAACTTTTGATTGTTGCCAAATGCTTGGAAAATTTCTCGACTAAATATGATGCCTCTAAACTCCATTCTTACGATCGAAATATTTGCTGTTTGGAGTATCGACTTTATGGGACCTTTTCCCAATTCTTTTGGAAATTTGTACATACTTCTTGCCGTTGATTATGTCTCCAAATGGGTCAAAGCCGTTCCGTGCAAAACCAACAACCATAGAATTGTTGTGAAATTTCTCAAAGAAAACATTATTTCGAGGTTCGACACACCTCGCACAATAATAAGTGATAACGGAACCCATTTTTGCAATCGTTCTTTTGAGACTTTAGTGATGAAATACTCGATAACCCACAAGTTATCCACTCCTTATCATCCTCAAACTTATGGGCAAGTTGAAGTTACAAATCGTCAAATAAAACAAATCTTGGAGAAAAATGTTAATAAAAATCGAAAAGATTGGTCTTAGAAACCGACCGACGCGCTTTGGGCTTACCGTATCGATTTTAAAACTAACCTTGGGATGTCCCCATTTCGTCTAGTTTATGTGAAAGCTTACCATTTACCTATTGAAATCGAACACAAAGTGTTGTGGGAAATAAATAACCTAAACTTTAATCTCGAGAAAGCTGGCGAAAACAGAAAACTACAACTCAACGAACTAGAAGAACTTAGAAATGATGCATATGAAAATGAGAAAATTTACAAAGAAAGAACAAAAGTTTTTCATGACAAGTCAATCCTAAGAAAAATGTTTTCACCAAACAAGAAAGTCCTTTTATATGACTCAAGACTTCATTTATTCCCTAGGAAACTTAAATCGAGATGGACCGGACCATTTGTGATACGAACTGTTTTTCCACACGGTGCCATAGAAATACAAAACCACGAAGATGGATCGATTTTCAAAGTCAACGGTCATCGTTTGAAACCTTTCTGGAAATTGCCACGTAACCAAGAGGAGGAGCTCATGATTCTTCATGAGCCATGCTACGTCTAGTAAGAAATGTTAATCCTCTTTTGTAAGTACATATTTTTTCCCCGTTACACTCATTATATCATGCATTGATTGTGGGGACACAGTCAAAGTTAAATGTGGGGGGAGTCTAATTTTCAATTATTTTTAATTTTCATGGCATTTTTTGAATTTATATTTTCTTTAAACTCAAAATTTTCAAAAAAAAATTCTCAAAAACATTTTCTTTTTAGCGTTTTGATTTATTTTTGAAGAAACACTATAGGATGAGTATAAGTTTTGGTTATTAAATTGAAATTTTTGAAAATTTATTTGTCTTAACGAAAATAAAAACGAAGTTTGATTACAAATAACAATGGTTTAACTAGTATATAGGAGGTTCATACGTGTTAATTAGGAAGTATATCCTAATTGAGAATCTTTATTTAAAAGAGTGGTTGATTTAAAGTAAAGGCGACAATATTTTAAATCTTTTAAGTTAAGTGGCACTAAGATGATATTGCAAAACTCTCTCTTCTAAAAAACCAAAAAAACATATTAATTTTTTTTTGTATATGTGTATATATTTTCTATTAACACCTAGAGTCATGTGTTCACACTATTGTGTTCACTCGCCATGCTCTGTACCCTTCTCACGTAAGCCCGAAAGGCAGTGCACGATCGATATATCTGGCCTCAGTTTATCTGAGTTAGGTGTATGTATATAAAAATTCTTTTATTAATAATGCCTACATTCGATAGGTGTTCACATTCGTGTGTTCACTTGCTACGCACTATATTCCCCTTACATAAGCCCGAAAGGGAGTGCATGGGTAATATATCTGGTCTAAGTTTTCTGAGTTAGGCATATGTAAATATTGTTAATATCAATAAAATTTTCAAATAAAGGGAGAGCAAGCAATTGAAATCCAAGCAATATTTTTACTTATTCGATTTGACTTGTTATTCAAAAGAATTGAAGATACCACTTTGATTAATTTTGAAAATCAACTAAGGATTCATTTCATAGTTACATTGTATTATCAACCGAAACAACTAGCCAAACTATAGTCTATCTGTTATGACAACTAAATTTTATTTGGAAATTTTGACAAGTAAAAGAACTTAAATTTCTTGATAATGACCAAAACTTATATTTAACTTGTTCATGTCGATTTGAAAGTAAATCCTTCATTTGTAAATATTTTCAAAAACTTGCATTCATCCCATTGTAAATAAATCTTGCATTTTATAAATGTTTTCACTTTGCATTTGGATTTTGTGGGTAGTATCTGCTGAAAACTCTTACGAGACAACACTCATCCTATTGGAGACACCCAGAGGTTTAACAGCTTGATGCATATGCTCAATGCAATCGTGTTTCCTACGAAAACGGATTTATCTTAGTTTTTTTATTCGAGGACGAATAAAAAGATAAGTGTGGGAGTATTTGATGTGCATGTATTTACATCCATATTTTATCTATTTTTATTTAAATAAATGTCATAATTGGGTAAACCAAAATTCAATTATTTTCAAATCATCATATATTCAACTTCATACAGGGGCAAAATGGTCATTTTTATGCATGTGTTAATTTGAGAATTTTTACTTTGACATTTTTTATGATTTTATAGGAATTTGGATGCAATGGAAGAGGGTTTCATGAAGATATATGCATGCACAAGAGAATACAAAGGAAGGAAGATGAAAATAATTCAAACTCATGATCATGGAGGACCCCACCTACCCACTTACCTAAATCTACAATTAGAAGCTAATGGACAACTAAGTGGAGGTTAAAGCTTCATGCGTCTTGATGATGGATTAATTAGAGGCTAATGGTTACTTTGTGGCCACACTTTCTAAAGGACATTTTGGGAAGCACCCTAAAAATTGAATTAGGGTTTTATGCATGTATAAATAGCTCATTTATGTACATGTAGAGGATCTTCTTACTCTTGGAATTACTTAGGAAGTGAGCATGCAAATTATAATGTAAAAGTTAGATGAAATAAAAATGGCTTCCTAGCCTCCTTTTCTTTTTCTTTCTACTTGTTCTTATTTTATTTTCTTATTCAATTTTATTTACATGCTCTTTCATTTCATGTTCATAGCTTAGATTTACATTTATGAAATTAGTTTAATTTTATTCATGCAAGTAGTTAATTTCCTTTCGTTTAATTAGTTTCTACTTCTTTTTGCTTTCCTGTTGAAATTTACATATGTTGATTTGAACACAAATGAGTAGCTAAACCCCTCCAATTTAGGGGTAATGAAGCTCTCTAATATTATGTAAATTCAACATTTCTTATGATTTTTGGTCTCTTTTATTCGTGCTTCATGAAAGTAGATGTTGATGTAAGTTTATACAAGTGGGTTTGATAGTCTATGTTGCATTTGGAAATGGGCTATTCTTATTCAGCATAAACACAATTTACATCATCATTTGCTAAATGATTTTTGATTTTGAAATGAAAGTAAAAACAAAATTTGATGATATATTACTAATTACAATAGTAAATAGATCATACTTAAAATAGATTTTGCTTTGACTTCATTTTCATAAGAATTGATAAGTTGTTTATTTATTGTATCATAGTTTGATGGTTTAAGTTATGTTAATTAATAACACATCTAAACCATACTTATGATAAATACAACACTTATTTCACTTAATATCAAAATTAGAGATCATAGATTATTTGTTTGTTAATTTACAAAAATATGAGAGTGGATTTGCCTCTAAATTGTTCTATAATATCATAGTTTCTAATCTCATTTTCATTCTAGTTTTAGCTTTATTTTGTTTACAATTTGTAGTTAACAATCTTCTCTCCACTTTGGTCTAATTTGATTGAATAGAAAATTTTAAAATCATAAAAAATTCCCGTGGATCGACCCGTACTCGCTACGCACTAAAATTTTACGCTATGCGCTTGCGGTTATATTTATTATAAATTCGTTCGACGGATTTCTAACCAATAGAATTCCCATTGTCGAATACTTATTAGCCTTCCCTTTATCGTGGGAAGTTCCTTCATGAGAAGTTTGAGCATGGTAAATTGGTTTTTGAGTTCGATGAGGGGGGTGCAGGTGAAGGAGAAGATGACGATCGAGAGGATGATCTAACACGTACCTTTATCATTACTTTTCCTAAGGTGGAGATGATTTTTATAAAGTCTTTTCCATTTTAGTCATAATGTTGAGAAGGATCATTCCAAGCCTATCATTTTACAGTTTAAAGCCTGTTGGTTGCTCGTGATTAACCTTTGATTTATAAGTGTTAAATCGCAGATTGATTCGTTTTGCATTGGTTCAATACGAGCTTCTTGAATCTCCGAATCAGAAAAGTATTCGGTAGCATGACTTGAGGAGGCAGGTTGCTGTGAAGGACGAGGTGAATAAGTATGTTGAGGAGCAGGGTGGGTTGAGGGCCATGATGCACTTGCTGTTGCAAGGACCATTGTTTCAGAGAGAAAATTTCGGGTGGTCGTTGCGGAAGGTGCATTAAAGATAAAAATCTTATTCCGCTCTCTTTGACAGGGATTTCTTCAAAATGAGAGATATAAGAGGGTACCCCAAGAGCATGTAAGAGACGCATAACATATGGAGCATATATAATCAAGCATCGATGATGAGACCAAAAGCTTTTTATTTCATCAAGAATGAGTTTAGCCCAATTTATTGTTATCCCACCAAAAATAGCATAAAGGGCTTTGTGGTCGTTGCCGTAGATTTGTTCATGACTTTCTAGGAATTGAATTATCTATTGGTAATCATACGGTTTAACAACCTAGCTTTTGTAAGTCAGTAAATAAATTTCCACTATAGCATCCTATTTACCCAATTTTGATGAGTTATTTCATCTCGCGCCAAATTTTTGTGGTCTTGAACTTCTTCTAAATTGATTCCAGATGAAGAAAAAATAAGTATACGACCAATGGTGTTTATGCTTAAAACACGTCCGTGAACACTCATCCATAACCAACCATCATCATTGTTAGGAGTCCAAATATCACTACTACACAAATTGGCGTAAAAAAGAAAGATTGTCAATTGATCAATTTGTATCTCGTTTTCGTCGAAGTAGCTTAAATTCCGACACTCAAAGGCGATAGTGACTTCTTGAATGCCATATTCGCAAAATTTGCTTAATCTGTAGAATATGCCTGAATAAAGCTTCTTTTGTTTGAGCTCGTCAAATCTCATATTAGCAATCATGCTATTTTGAATCCATTCTTGAATGAGGGCATCATTGACTAAGGGATTTTGAGAAGAAGAGGATTAACCTTTCTTGGATCGTTCGCTAACGAAAGTTTTTGCCTTGGGAGCTATTAGTGAGCAATTTGAGAATTTAGGAATTAGGGCTTGAGTGTAGATTGAGAATAAGCTGGTGAAAAGTTGAAAGAGTGTGTGTGTGTGTGTGTATATATATATATATATATGGATGCTGGTATAAAGTAGAATTGGTGTAGCGACAAACGTCTGTGGGAGTACCATAGACGTCTGTGGTTGCATAAATTTTATTATCTGAAACATATGACAAACGTCTGTGAGTTTCCACAGACATCTGCGGTTTCAGGAAATAGTTTCCTAAAACTAGCGACAGACGTTTGTGAATTATCATAGACGGCTGTGGTTTCAGAAAATAGTTTTCCTAAAACCTTTGACGGACATCTATGATATTGTCATAGATGTCTGTGGTCTGTTTTCTCAGGAATTATGCATTAAAATGAAAGTGTTAATTTTTATTATTGAAATTTCAAGAGAATTTTTACTAGAACAATATATATTAAAAAATTATAAAAAAACTTATTTTGATGAAATGCTTATCATAATTTTAGTTGCTGTTAGAGAGGTCATAGTTTTTAATTTGTTGTATATACCATGAATTTGGTTCAACCTTTGCATCGTCAATTAACAGCTTTAGTGGAGACCAACTTGGACGAACTGGAGCATCAATCCAGTATTGGTTTGATAGTCCAGTCTTGCATAAATTTCTTGGAGCAATGTTATATGCTTTATCAGAGTTTCTTGTAAGCGAGGAGATTTTAGATGTATGCAATTTTTTGTTGGTGAATAATCACAAATTGCTAAAATACATTTTTCGAGAAAATTTAGATGAGATTCTTGACGTCGTTATATATAATACATATCATGTTGAACTTCCATCATTTCTTGTTAATAGTGACATATTTCATCGACTTTGGCGGTGTGAGATGTTGATTGCAGATCAATTGACCGTTTGGCTTTCTTTTCCTTAGGAGAAAATCCAGTGGGATACGCAGGTGATGCAACAATGTTCAGAGAGGCTGAGAAAATTGATGGAGGTGTGGATTTAGTTGGTGAAACATAGGTGCTAATTGATGAAGGTGATCTATAGTCGACAGTTGAATAAGTGGAGACGTGATCAGATGACATTTTGAGTTGAAATAGTTGCAGATGGTGATTGGTGAAAGAAAATATACGTATGTAGTTCGTAAGAAAATTTGGTTTATATGAAAGTAGGTTTACTATATATAGCATTTTATTTGTTAGAAAAAACTTAATCAGAGAACTTTAACAAACTTGGTTATTTTTATGAGGATAAAATTATTTTGTGCTTAAGCATTCAAATTTCATTGTGTATAATTTATATAAGTTAAATAAATTTTTATTTCAGTTTACCAATTCATTGTAAGAACATATTCCTAGATCTCGTCTCAATTTAATAAAAGTAAGTTCACTTAGTGGTTTGGTAAAAATATCAGCTATTTGATTTTCGGTATTTACAAATTCTAACGATATAATTCCTTTTTCCACATTATCTCTTAGAAAATAGTGACGAATATCAATATGTTTTGTTCGAGAATGATTAATAAGATTTTTTGATAAATTTATGACACTAGTATTATCACAATATATATGAGAATTTGTTATGATTTTACCGAAATCTAGAAGAGTTTGTTGCATATAGATTACTTGTGCACATGCTAAGGCCGCTGAGATGTATTCGACTTCAAATATCGAGAGCGAAACACAATTTTGTTTTTTTTACTAAACCACGAAACTAAAGATTAACCAATAAAATGACATGTGCCACATGTGCCTTTTCTATCTATTTTACAACCCCTGAAATCAACATCACTATATGACACGAGTTCGAACAAGCTTCCTTTTGGGTAGAAAAGTCCGTACTCTTTAGCGTTTGTTAAATATCTTAAGATTCATTTTAACGCTCGATGATGTGATTCTTTTGGATGTGCTTGAAACCGAACACATAAACATACACTCATCATAATATCTGGTCTACTAACTGTTAAGTATTGCAGAGATCCGATCATACTTTGGTATTATTTTTCGGTCGAAATCTTTTCCACTTTCATCTTTATCCAAATGTAGAGTACTACTTTCGGAGTCGGTTTACTTGAAATGTTTTCCATTCCAAAACGTTTTAATAAATTTTGACAGTATTTTTCTTGCTTTATAAATATTTCATTTTCTAGTTGTCTTATTTGCGAAACCAAGAAATAGTTTAATTCACCCATATGTGACATTTCAAATTCACCTTAATTATGTTAAAAAAATTCGTCACACAATTTTTCATCAGTGAATCCAAATATAATGTCGTCAACATATATTTGTACGGTTAAAATATTATTATTTTCTTATTTTATGAATAAAGTAGAGTCAATTTTACTAATTAGAAAACCGAAATTTTGTGAATGAGTTTTTAATCTTTCATACCAAGTACGAGGTGCTTGTTTTAATCCATATATGGCTTTTTTAAGTTCAAATACATGATCGGGATATTTTCGTGAACAAATAGAGGAGGTTGTTCAACATACACTTTTTCTTTTATAAATCAGTCTAAAAATGCACTTTTTATGTCCATTTAAAATTATGATGGCATGTAAAAGCCAGTAATGTTCATATTGCTTCGGGACGTGCTACAGGAGAAAATGTCTCGTCATAATCAATTCCTTCTTCTTGATTTATCCTTGAGTTACTAATCTTGCTTTATTTCGAACAATATTTCCGTTTTCATTTGCTTTATTTTTAAAAACCGATTCTGTTCCAATTACAGATTGATCGTTTAGTCTCAGTACAAGTTTCCAAACATAATTTCTTTCAAATTGATTAAGTTCTTCTTACATTGCAATAATCCAAAAAGTCATCTTTTGATGCTTCTTTATAATTTTTGGGTTCAAAATTTGATATAAATGCAACATGACTCGTTTGATTTAACTGTTTTCTGGTAGATACTTTTGTATTTAAATCACCGATAATATTATTAATAGGATGGTCTCTTAATATCCTAGATAGTGACGTTATCACATTATCATTATTGTTATTGAAATTATTTCATGTACAGGTATACTAGTATTATTATAGCGTCTTCATCATCGTCATTTTTATTATCCTTAAAGTTTTCATCAAATGAGACATGAAGACTTTCTTCTATAATGTTTGTTCGTTTATTAAAGATTCTATATGCTTTATTTCGATCCGAATAACCAACAAAAATTCCTTCATTAGCTTAAGAATCAAATTTTCCTAGATAATCTTTTGTGTTCAAAACAAAGCATTTTGATCCAAATATTCGAAAATACGATACTTTCGGTTTCTTGTTAAAAATTATTTCATAGCATGTGTTTTTAGTCATTGGTCTAAGTGTTACATGATTTAATACATGACAAGCGGTAGCAACGGCTTAGGCCCAAAAAAAATTTGGTAGGTTACTACTTTTTTATAGAGTTTGTGCACACTCTTGTAAAGTTCGATTTCTCCTTTCTACAACACCGTTTTGTTGTGGTGTTCGAGATGAAAAATTATGACTAATTCCCTTTTTGTTACAAATATTTGTAAATAATTCATTTTCAAATTCACCTCCATGATCGCTTTGTATAATTTTAATTTTTAAATTCATCATATTTTTAATTCGTTTAGAAAAAAATTTGAACATTTCAAAAGTGTCACTTTTATGTTTTAAAAATAATGTCCAAATATGTCTTGAAAAATCATTAATAATTACAAAAACATATTTACTATGATTTATTGAACGTACTTGAGTTGGTCTAAATAAACCTAGATGGAGTAATTCGAGAAGTTGCTTTGTGGAAATTTCCTTTTTAGATGTAAATGAAATTTTCTTTAATTTACTAAATTGACAAGCGTCACATAGGTTTTTAACCTTGTAGCTGATTTTGGTAATCCTCTAACTAATTCATTTTTAGCTAATTTGTTGATATTCTTAAAATTTATGTGACAAAAACGTTTATGCCATAACCATGGATTATCATGATTTGCGGCTAAGCATAAATTAGTATTGTTTCTGACATTTCATGTTTAGAACATATATGTTTCGGTGTCTAAATCCTTCAAAAATTAAAATTTTATTTTGAACAAAAATATTGCATTTGTTTTTCTCAAAATCAATTTTAAATCCTTTATCACATAATTAACTTATACTTAGTAAGTTATGTTTCAAATTTTCTACCAATAAAACATTAGTAATCATAGGAGAATTAGAAATACTGATATTGATGACTTCTCTGATGTCAATGATAAATCCTTTTGAGCTTTCTCTGAATGTTACGGTGCACATCGATATATGTTATATTTGATAACATATGAGCATTTCCAGTCATGTGCTTAGAGCAAGCACTATCGAATATTCATTTTTCTTTATTTTTTATTTTAATTTTGGGTATCTGAAAAAAAGAAAAATTTAATTGGTACCCATATTCTTTACTTAGGGGCTTACGTGTTAGTGGAAGAAGGTAGATCCACGAGGATTTGGTTCCTTTAGAAATGTAATTTTTATTATATACAACTTTTTTTAAATATTCATTAATATATTTTTGTCTCATCGGTTTATTATTTGTTTGTGGAATCCATATTTTGATTATATTTGTATATGATTCTTAATCTTAGTTTCTAACTTTGACTTTTTGAATTTTGTGCATAATGTGTTATATCTCTTTGATTTTTTTTAAATCTAACCCTTTTCGATTTCCAGATGGTTTAGACATTTCAATCAAATTTTCTAGATTTTGTTTTCCTTTGTTGAATTTTGTTACATTATTTGTTATTTTATCTAGTTTAGTTTTACGATCACAAATTTCAATATTTCTGTATTCTAAATTTGCTTGTAATATTCTAATTTTTCTTTTTCAATGTTAACTTTTTATAACTTATAATTTTCTAAATCATTTAATAAATTATCATTTTGAGATAATAATGTTGCACATTGTTTTTGAATAATTTCTAGCTCTTCTTCTAAGATACTTTTTTTAATCTTTTAATAATCCAATTTCTAATTGTGCTCTAGTCAACTTCCCTGCATATTCATTATTAAATTTTTTGTTTCTCTATACTTATCATCCAATTCAATGCTAACTTCCATTATTTCATCATAAGTAAGTTCAGGTCATACCTCCTCAGTGTTACCATAAAACACACATTTGCTTGCTTTGAGTCACTTTCACCATCACTGTCAGATGAAGAAGACGAATCTGAATCATCCCATTTACTTGAAAGCTCTTTTATTTTTCTTAAAATTTTCAAACTTGCTTTTCTTTTTATCATTATTGAGTTGTCGACAATCCTTCTTCATGTGGTCAAATTTTTCACTCTCATAGCATTTAACCGACGTCTGAATTGAGGAGTTTAGTTTGCCATCATTTTGAAATCTAGTCATCTTCTTGAACTTAAATTTGTTGTAGTTTTTGGCAATAAAAACAATCTCATCTTCCTCTAAGTTCGAATCTTCGTTATTTACTTGGAATGCTATGTTTCTTCTTTTCATGGTTTTGATCCTTTCTAGCATTTAAGTTAGCTTCATATGACATCAAATTTCCTATTAGTTCTTCGATTTTATGTTGAGAAAGAACATTAGATTCTTCGATAGCTAAAACTTTTCTTTTCCATTCATTTGTCAAAGAGTTTAAAATTCCAGTGACTAAATCAAAATCTGTGAATTTGACTCCAAGTGTCATGAGATCATGCTGAATGATTTGAAATCTGGCATACATATCAAAAATTGATTCACTTGTTTTCATTTTGAAAGTTGAAAATTGGTTTTGTAAAATCAAAGCTTTAGTTCGCTTGACTTTATTCATGCCTTCATGTGTGACTTGTAAAGTATGTCATATATCATATCCAGTCTTGCAGAGCATGACATGTGAAAACTCATTTTTGTCAAGTGAGCAAAACAATACATTCATAGCTTTAGCATTGTTTGATGCCTTTGCTTTTTGTGCATCAGTCCAAGTGCCAATATCAGTGTCAGGTGTTTTATATTTGTTTTGAGTTGCCAGCCATATTTCTAAACCATCGACTTCCATAAATTCGCATACCTTGACCAATAAGCATAATCAGAACCAGTAAATAGTGAAGGATGAGCAGTTGGTTGACCTTCTTGAAAGTGCTTTCCATATTAATGATTTTTCAATTACGTGTTACTGTAGATTGAAATGACCTTGCTCCAATACCAAGTGAAAGTCTATAGGATATTTTTAAGTAATGCAACTTATATATACACACATGTGATAATGTATATTACTAACTATATTAAGAAAGAGAATAATAATTGAATATAAATAACGTAAATAATAAAAGCAAGCACACCAGATACTTTATACTGGTTCGGACCTCCAGTCAAATGTCTAGTCCCAAAGCTTCCTTTTGGTTTTTACTTTAACCAACTAACCCTCGCTTCGTCCGGAGAAATAGGCTAATACAAAAGTATATCTCAGACAATCTTGTGTTTCAAATAACACAGATTTTGACTGATAGTACAAATCTTCCTATGTTCTCCTTTGAGTCTGTGAATGTGAATGCTTTGAGTTGTAAGAAGTGGTTTAACCAAAATTATATTTTTGTTATGATAGATTGAAAGTATGTAATCAATGTATGCACAAGAAAGTACTAAGAAATCTAGAGAGAATAGATTCAATTAATTCAATTCAATTGATTTGTCAATCTCAATCATTGTAGTATTTATAGTTTTAAAGAAATTCAGATGAGGAGCTATTACTATTAGATAAGGTCTATTCATTTTAATGGCTGCAACCTTTCGACGAAGTGTTGATTTTTATTCATTTAACAGATGTGTTTATTCAGATTTTTGCAGTTGTTCAAATGACAGACGTCTGTGGGGAAACCTTTGACATCTGTGGCTTTAGGAAATAATTTTCCGAGTATTGTCACAGACGTATGTGGCTTTTCCTCAGGCGTCTGTAGATGGTAAATTCAGTTTTTTAATGCATTTTAGTGTATATGAAATCGTATGTACATGTTTACTCAAGGAGATCGTATAATGTTTTATCTAAGACTCTTAACATACTAGAATAACCTTACTTAATTATAGCACAGTTCATAGGTCTTTGTTTGTCTTCGAGTCCTGATATTTTTGAGCATGTTGATCTCTTGTAGTATACTTGTAATCTTGATAAGATGTATAATATATATGATTGTAATGTTGTTGTCATTGAAACCGCAGAATAAAGGTTGTAACATTAAGGTGTCTAGGTTTCTTCCTAGAGACTCCCCTTCTTCTCCCCTTTCGGTAAACTTTGTCTTAGAAGATTTTTGAGAGAAAACTTTCACAAGAAGCTCTTGCAAATCTGTAAGTCGCTGGGTTAAATCTTGAATTTCAGCTTCACTGCCTATGGGCATTGCTTGAATTGAAGGTTGTCCAATCTCTACGTTCTCCAAATTGAACTTCAGAGTGACATTATCCTCCAAGATTGTCTGTTGTACAACTTCTTCATTCAAAACATTGACTTTCTTAGTCCTCACCATTTTCTAGAAACAAAGTTTTACTTAATTAGTTTCAAAGCAAAAAAATAATGAGTCGGAGGTTCAAGCCCTCCTTCTAGCGTTCAAATGTTGAACCAAAAATTTGGCTCAACACCCAAGACATTATTCAAGGTGGTATTATTTGAAATGTTCCAATAATACCCACCGATTTCAATATAATCACGAAGTTATTCAAAAGTTCAAGTCATATGTTCGAGGTGAAATAGGAGAATTTCATAAACATGCAATAGTCCTTCATTCGTATGTCAGTAGGAAATATAGGCAATTCACATATGTTATAGTCCCTTGTTCATATGTCAATAGGCAATATGCAAGGTAAACTTCAATTTAAATAAGGGCTTAAGTGACCTTATGCAAACTAATCATATGCAAGTTCAAGTTTAAGTCCAAGTCCAAGAATAAAGTCATATATGTCCATTTTCATAATAGTTAAATAAGAAAGTACAAAAGAAGTATGCTATGCAGGGTTAAATGTCCAAGTCCTTATTTGCAAAGAGTCCAAGAGTTACAATTGGCTCTAGAAATCTCCAAATCAATTTAGAGTTTATAATTTATAATTGAAAAATAGAGAAAGAAATGATTCGCTCCTCTCAAAGCGGCAGAAAGAGTCTATTTATAGGGATGGAAATAGGCAGGATAGCTAACACATGTCCAATCACTATCCCTTCATATGGTAGATGCTCGGTAACCCTTATGTCTTCTGAAGTTCAACATCTCTTGTTGCTTGTAAAAGCTCATCATCATTTGCCAATGTTGAAGCTCGTCATTCTTTTGGAATTCATTATCCCTTTTGTTTGTAGAATCTTGGAAGCACTTCTTCTTGGAAGCCTGGTATCATTTATTTTTTATAGCTGCTCAACAACAGTTACTATTGTAGAGGCTCGATAACAGTTGTTGAATTAAAATGTTCATTATCCATAAAAAAATCAATATTCTCCCCTATTGCTAGATGCTCGACATCACGTTTTCCTTGATGAAACTCGATAACCTCACCTTGTGGTTAGATGATCAACATTTTTTTAGTGGCGCGACATCCTTCCTCTGTTACATGCTCTATAACACTCTGTGTTGTGGAGGTTCGACATCCTATTTACATCTTCGACAACCCTGCTATCTTTAGGATCAACAACCTTTCTGTTGTAGAAGCTCGATATCTCTTAGAGATTTGTACCTCTTCATTTTTTGTTGGGACTTGCTAACAACTTGGATGCTTGATATCTCTATTGTTGTAGGGGCTCGACACCACTTTTATGGCTGTAAGGGCTTGATAACCCTATTGTCATCTAGTTCGATAACTCTCATTATTCACTGATTCCTTTAAGCTACTTAACTCATGAGTAGGAGCTCGACACATTTCCATTAGATGTTCGATATCCTTGTGGATATAGCACAATTAGAGGTTCGCTACATCATTGATTTGGAAGACCGGTATATCGTCATGCATTTATAGGCTCATCATATCACAATGCATTTATAGGCTCGATGTCTATTTTTTCCCAATGTTTCCATATCCTTCTACAGAAGTTTCCCTTGATGATTTCTCAAGCATATTTAATAGTCGAAATATATGTGGATAGTAGAGTGAATAAGAAAATTTTTATTTTCTTATTAAAACCAAATCGTCTCGTCCATTTCTTATTTTAATCACCTTTTTTCTTCCTCCTCGTTCATCCATGGCCTCATCCATCCTCCCATGGCCAAAACTTTTAACCCAAATAAAATAAAATTAAGGTGGTTCATTCTATTCTAGCAAGATCGAGTGATGATTCAAGTAATCTAAGAGTCAATTTACAAATAAAATCGTCAAGAAGGACTGGATCTACAAATGTAAACCTATATGTTTTTTATATAATTATACATATTCACACTTGATCTAAATTAATGTATGTAACATATATTTATTTCCATTGTATATCACTGATATTTGATTTGTGATATGTGTTGTTTATAAATAAAATTTTAAAGGAAAAAGGAAAAACAACAATTAAACCTGATCTATTTATTTTGATCTTATGTATTTGTGAATCAACTCTTTAAATATATTTTATGCAATATCAAAATATTTGAATACACACACGCACGGATGCCTGCATGCGTGCACATGCGCGAGCGCACACAGATATATATATGTGTGTGTGTGTTTGTGTGTTTACTATGATCATTTATTTTGGATATAATCAAGCATGTGAATTGGTGTTGATCTAAAATTGATATCTTGAATTTTGTTTTTGAATCGTGATATTTTGTTATTCACTTAGTCAAATAGATAAATTCGAAATATGTTTTGTTAATTATTTTGAATATCAAATATACATATGTATATTTATATATAAAATTAATTTATAATTATTTCGAATTTATTCATATCACTACTTATATAAATGTTGTTTTATACATAAAATCAAAATTAAACATATATGCATACAATAGTATGTTGGTCTATTTATCCTTTCGTATATGTATTTGTTGATCATTTTACACAGGTTGCAATATATGAAATACTATATATATTCTATCACCTTTTTAGGCTACGAATAATTATGGAGTTTACAAGTTACTATATATGATTTTGATCCAAATTTACTCATGATTTTATACGAGAGGAAGATGGAAAGACTTTCTATTTGTCTTAGATGCCAGTTAGGTATTTTTTTAATCAAAGATTTAGACTTCAATTTATTTCATTAATTGTTCTTGGATTATTATTTACATGAACTTAATTTTATTGCAATTTACCCACACGGATATATATGCGCACACACACTTGATAGGATTTTTAGATTACATTTCAACTACCCAAAAAAATGGACATACTTTTGAGAGAGAAAAAAAGTATGTTTAAAAAATCCAATTAAGTGTGTCGCGAGCATCAATTGTTTATATGTTTAACAAAAAAATTAAAACAAATCGAAACAATAGCTTTTAAAATGAAAGGTCTAAACAACCATATAGTATAATACCATTGTCCTCCATTTCTATGAAATTCAGTTTTTGACAAATGACTTTAACTGACAAAAAACATTGAAGACAAATGATTTGAACTGAAAAAAAACATTGAAATTGAACTAATATTATCAAGTTGATACCTGCATGCTCCCATTGAAACACACATTGAAACTGATCTAATATTGTAACAACTGTCAGATTAAAACATTGAAACACACATCAAAAGACTAATCCAAATTAAACTGACTGAAATTAAAGTGTATACCTTCATGCTCCCAGCTAACATTCCGGGAGATATAACTATACTTCATCAGCTCAGATATTTAAGTCCAATTATTATGCCTTTACTCAGTGAATAAAAGGCTGTGAATCTGTATTTTTGCATTGAACAAACAATGATTCAATAACAAATAAAATGCAAAGCAATATAAACACAAATATTGGTCACGGTTTAGAGTCAGAAAAGGTAGTCTCTTCGTGTTACGAATGTGCAAGGTAAAAATATATGTACTACTGGTGACAAATGATTTTAACTGACAAAAAACATTGAAGACAAATGATTTGAACTGACCAAAAACATTGAAACTGAACTAATGTCATCAAGTTGATACCTGCAATCTCCCATTGAGACACACACTGAAAACGATCTAATAATTATAACAACTGCCAGATTGAAACACACATCAAAAGACTAATCCAAATTAAACTGACTAAAATTGAAGTGTATACCTTCGTGCTCCCAGCTAACAATCCGGAAGATATAATGATACTTCATCAGCTCGGATCTTCTTCATCTTTTGTGGGATCAAATTTCAAAGCTATTGAGTCGGTACTAATTTCGGGAGTTGGCTCTGCATGATACGGGGTAAATTTTGGAAGCAAATCCACATACTTACGGTAATCTTCCTTCGTTGAAATCTTATCCACATATAGTTTAATCGTATTAGCCTCTGCAGTAAACCCTTGCTCCTTTAATATTTCTAAATAATTAATAGCCATCATCAATTCACCTTTCTCAAGCAAGGCTCTAACAATACGGTTAAGCATGCGCGAGTTCGGGAAGCAATCAAATTTCTTCATTTTCAATAATAACTCAGCAAGTTCATCCAATAATCCTTCCTTAATGAGACATTGAGCCATTATCGAATATGTAACGACTGTTGGCCTAAGTTTCAAAGAAAGCATGACCTCAAATAGATCCTTAGCTTCTTTTGTTTTACCAACTTTGTACAGTCCAAACATTAAAATATTATACATCCAAATATCATGTTTGAACTTCTGAAAATGAATGGACTTAAACAATTTCAGTGCCTCGTCAACCTTTAAATTCTTGCATAGGCCGTCTAGCATTACACTACAAGTGATTCTATCCATAGTAACCCCTTCGTTAATCATCTCTTCATGAATTTCTTCAGCATCTTTAATCCTTTTAGCACCATACAAACCATGTAACAGGGAATTATAAGTAACAACTGTTTTCAAGATACCCTTGTGCGTCATCTCATTAAAAAACCTTTTAGCCATATCAATCCTTCCATGCTTGAAATACAAATTAATTAATGTATTATAGGAAACTGTATCAGGGGTATGCCCTTTTAAGAGCATCATATCATATATTTCAATGGCTTTGACTAATTCACCTGTCAAACCATACCCATGCATTAATGCATTATATGTTACTACATTAGGTTCTATGCCTTTTTTAGTCATCACATCCAGTAACTGACGAGCTTCTTTTGTTGATCCTTTTTTGCAATGCATGTCCACCAATGAATTAAATCCAACAACATCAAGTGATATTCCTTTATCGGTCATTTCATCAAGAACTTCATAAGCTTCCTTCTCTTTTTCTAGTCTTCCATAAACAGATATCAAAGAGTTATATGTTACCACATCTGGTGCTATATTTTTACTGATCATAAGGTCTAACATGTTTTGAGCATCACTCAACTTTTCAAGTTTCAAAAGTCCACCCAGTAATGTGTTGCACGTAACCACATTAGGTTTCACTCCTTCCACATGCATCTTTTCAAATAAAACTAATGCATCATCCATCATACCGTGCTTAACATAACCATTAATAAGTGAATTATAACAGGTAAGGTCAGGTTGTAAGTTCTCAGTTTTCATAGATTCAAGTAAGCGACTTACCTCACTAAATCGTCCCTCAAGCGAATATCCATGAAGTAACTTATTATAGGTGATTATATCTGGTTTTAAACCTCTTTTAACCATTATTTTTACAAATTTGTGTGCATCAGCTATTGCTCCATGCATAACATAAGAGCTTATAATTGTATTATATGTAACTTCATTTGGTGAGATACCTTTATCAACCATTTCCTTTAATACTTGATGTCCTTGATTCCATTTGCTGCGTCGGTAATAACCATTTATAAGAGCACTGTAGGTAACAACATTTGGTTTAATACCATATGCATTCATTTCTTTTAACAGCTTCGATGCCATGTCCATATCACCATATTTGCAATAACCATTTATAAAAGCACTGTAGGTGAAAACATCTGGTTTAATACCACAAGCATTCATTTCTTTTAACAGCCTTGATGCCATGTCCATATCACCATGTTTGCAGTAACCATTTATAAGAGCACTGTAGGTGACAACATTTGGTTTAATACCATATGCATTCATTTCATTTAACAGCCTCGATGCCATGTCCATATCACCATGTTTGCAGTAGCCATTTATAAGAGCACTGTAGGTGACAACATCTGGTTTAATACCATATGCAATCATTTCTTTTAACAGCCTCGATGCCATGTCCATATCATCATGTTTGCAGTAACCATTTATAAGAGCACTGTAGGTGACAACATTTGGTTTAATACCATTCTTGTTCATTTCTATTAGCAACCTCAATGCCTTCTGCATGTTGCCTTTTCTGCATAGGCCGTCTACAATAATGTTGTACGTATGATCATTAGGGTGTACATGATTTATTGCCATTTTATTCATCAACTCCAAAGCCGATGTGATTTTTCCAATACTACATTGACCTTTGATGAGAGCACTGTAAGTGAAGACATTTGGTTTGCAGCCAGAAAGAATCATTCTATCGTGCAAAATTTCCGCCTCGTTGACTTTCTTATTCAAACAGAGACCTCTGATCAGAGAACTAAAAATAGCAGGATTGCCATATTCGCCACACTTGATCATAGATCCAAAAACACCAAAAGCAACGTCGATACGGTTTACGAGAACGTAAGTGTTGATAATGATTCCATAACCATGTATGTCTGGGAATACATTATTCAGCATCATATTACTGTAGAATGATAAGATTAGAGTATAAAGGGATAGATTTCTCTTTTGAACGATTCTTGTGAAAAAATTATTGAATGTAAAGCTAGCAGGCTTTGGATTGGCATGGAGCATTTTATCAAACAGCTTCCGTGCTTCATCAATATTGAAGTTGGTTGACTTGCACAGGTCTGTAACTTCGTCTTCCAATCCAACATGGCGACCATAAGATCTCTTTTGTAGCATATTTTTTTTTTAATTCACGTGAATCCTGAGATTGGATGAAGAAAATCTAAGGGTTCCGCACTAATAAAAATTGGATTTGTTTGTGTGTGAAAGTAAAGAACAGTGTACGGTGAATGGCCGTGGAAGCAGGTAGAACAGCCAAAAAGATGATTATCATATTTTTATTTGTTGCGGAATTTACAATTAAACCGTTATTTGTCAAAGTAACTGGAATGAAGCCCTTGTTTAACCGCACAAAGAGCATTAACATTGTGCACAACTTCTTCGACGAATTTACAATTAATACAAGAGAAACGATTTTTTGAGATCGGATTATGATGATGAGTTTAATCTGGGTTTGAGGAATAGAGTGTAGGATGTAGGGAGAAAAAAATTAGGTTTTATGAATCGATAATGGAAAGGGGAGGTTCATATCCGGGCTGATGGGAGATCTAAGGGTATTTTTGGTATTTTAGAAAGACGCGGTTGAAATTAGTACAGTGAATTTACATTATTAGTAGGAGAGATAGAGATAAGGTGTACAATATAAGCTTGCAAACCAGCAGGTGAATAAACTAAGCAAAACGATCATGAAATATAGTATGATCAAGTTTTAGCGATGCTAAAGTTTGAATGAGACGAACAAGAAGTATGAGTTGTTTTATTTTTATAAGTAGCGTTAGCAGATTGAAAAATTGATTAAAACGTTAGTTTTTAATTATTATTTAGTTGAGACATTGGAAAAATGATGTTGTGACATCCACCTAAATTAATACTTGTTCACACTAGTAAATGTGATCGGTTATGCATAACCAAGCAACATAGACTTCAAATGAAATATAACTTCAAACATAATTATTTTCAATACTTTTCAATCATTACTGGCAGGAAAATAGTTGAACAAGATAAGTTAAAATATGATGTTCAATTTAATATTAGAAGTTGATAAGTTAAGATATTTAATTATAGTTCAAATATACATGTAAATCGATATTTTTATGACCCCTTAATATTCACGAAAAGATAATGATAATCAAATATTCATGGGAAATAATTGTAAGCTACTCATTATTTAAATTGGCTATGACGTTCTTTTGCATTTTCTTATTGAAATAGCTAAAAAGTAACAATGATTGAATGTTTTTGATTGACATAGTAATGAAGGTCTTTTTACTATGTTCTATAATAGCACCCGATTTGAATTCAAATATGCTAGTACAAATTTCGTAAATTAGTAAACTTAAGCATAACCTAATTAAATAAGTTCAGTTTTTTTTGGAATTTGAAAGAACTAAACTTAAAGTTTGATAAACTTCAATCTAAAATGGAACAAATTCAATATAAGTAGATTAGATTGCATGTGTTATCCAGTATTTAAACCAAGCGACATTTCGATGAGTAAAGAGTATGAGTTGAAGAAGAAATGGATCAAATAGCTTGGAGAGTATCATGAATGGAGAACTCAAGAGGACTGCCTAAGTTTGGGAGTATCACATCCAATGGTATTGATTCATACGGATCAACCGAATGATCTTTCTCTTTTTTATTTTTTTATTCTTTCATTTTAATTTAATTTTCATTACTCCAAGAGTGTGCCCAATTTTTGAGCAAACAATCTTTGGTGCGTTCACCGAAAACGATCATACTCAGGCTTAAATCTTCTTTTACTTTGGATTTGTAGGAATTTATTAGAAAAATCTAGAAGAAATGTGTAACACCCCTTCAAAAATGGGAATAATAGTCCCACATCGTGGAACAACACTATGAAGTGGGTGCTTATATACCAAAGCTTTCACCTCATAACAACGTCGAGGCCTTTTGAGGAACAAAACCCCACCCCTTGGCTTGGCCCATGAGGCGGAGGTGACTAAGTTAGGGACAATATCTGCGTTAAGTTAGGTGCGGGCTGTTACATTGGTATCAGAGCCATACCCAGCCATAATTGTGGTATGTACGTGTTATAGCTACGACGCCTAGGTGGTGTTGTGTTCATGAGCCAACGAGGACGTTGGGCTCTAAAGAGGGGAGATTGTAACACCCCTTCAAAAATGGAAATAATAGTCCCACATCGCAGAAAAACACTATGAAGTGGGTGCTTATATACCAAAGCCTTTACCTCATAACAACGTCGTGATCTTTTGAGGAACAAAACCTCACCCTTTGGCTTGGCCCATGAGGTGGAGGTGACTAAGTTGGGGACAATATCTACGTTAAGTTAGGTGCGGGCTGTTACAAAATGGCACTTAAGAAAGATAGAGCTACGGATCAGATACGACTGTTGAACATGACAATGAAGGAGATCATCATACTATGGAAGAAACAAATCAACCAATTCCGACTGAGACTTCACAGCCCCAGGAATTGGTTACAAGAGTCTAACTCGATCATTTGATGATTGAGATAAATAAGAGGGTAACGAGAGTTAGATGTCCATCATGGCACATACGAAGAAATAATTTGCATTGATGTCCCAAGCATCTCTAATTCGTAGGAGGAGTAAGAGAGATTCACTGTCTTCAAATTCCAATGAAGAGAATTCATCTTCTTCGATGAGGAATCAAAAAGATGGCAAACAGAAAATGTGAAAGGAAAATGCAAGGGCATCAAAGAAGTAAATAGTTAACATTGAAGGATTGTTATAGCACTATTGGTTGGTATTGATTGACATGAACATGTAAACTATTGGTTAGAGTTCTATTTGATACTGGTGCATCTCATTCTTTTATATCATATTGTTTGGTAGATAAGCTTAACCTAGAACCCCATACCTAGTTACTTCCTTAAGGGTTGCATATCTATTAGGAGGTTATGCGACTCTTTGGGATGAGATGTGACCACCTAGAGTTTGAATTGTTAGGTCATGTATTTGTTTGCAATTTGCATGTGTTTGATTTCGTAGGGTTCGGAATTATTTTGGGTATGGATTGGTTAAGTAAGCACGATGTTAGGATATTTTGCCGTGATAGGAAAATATCACTTAAACACCTTGATTGTAGTGATCAGATTATATACTCTGTAGAAAACGCTAGTTTTGAGGCTAATTCTTTATTAGGTGTTGCGGAGGTAGAAGACGAGTTGAATCGAGTTTTTGTTGTTAGAGAATTCACAGATATTGTTGAGCCCATGATAGGACTACCACCGAAAAAAGTTATTGATTTTCACATGGATTTAGTATCAGGAGTAGAACCGGTGAATAGACTGTCAAGTAGAATGACACCTACTGAGATGAAGGGGTTAAAGGTGTAGTTGGTTGATTTAGAAGGTATGAACTTTATCAGAGCAAGCATTTTGCCCTGGGGAGCAGCTGTAGTTTTTGCAAAGAAGCGGGATGGATCGTTGAGGTTATGTATCGATTATCGTAAGTTGAATGAGAAGACGATAAAGAATCGGTATCCATTACTAAGAATTGATGATTTGTTCGACCAGTTGAATGGAGCCAAAGTATTTTCTTAGTTGAATTTGTCAACATGGTTCCATCAACTTAGAATAGCAGAGGATGGTTCCTTTGATGGCGTTTAGGACAAGATATGGATCGTACGAACGGTTAGTGATGTCGTTCGGACTAACTAATGCACCTGCATTCTTCGTGGATATGATGAACAGGATCTTCCTGGAGCATCTGGACAAATTCATGTTGATGTTCATAGACAACATTTTGATACACTCTAAAGACGATAAGAGCGTGAATTTCATCTTAGAGTGGTGCTTGAGACGTTGAGGCAGCATCAACTGAAGACGTAATTTTTGAATTGTCATTTTTGGAAGAAAGAAGTGAAGTTTATTGGTCATGTAGTCTCGGAGTAAGGTTTGTCAATAGATTCGGCTAAGATCGAGGCAGTGAATAGTTGGAAGATACCCAAGACAGTGACTAAGATAAAAAAAAATCTTGGATTAGCTGGCTATTATCGGAGATTCATAAAGGATTTTTCGCGGATAGCGGCACCAATAACTAAGCTAACTCGAAAAGATGTGAAGTTTGTCTGGACTAATTAGTGTGAGGAGGCATTCCAAAAGCTCAAACACTTATTGAAAAATGCACCTGTGTGCTAGATGTTCCAAAGGGGAATCAGAACTTAGTGGTGTACACGGATGCATATGGAATAGGATTAGGAGCTGTGTTAATGCAGAAGGGTAAAGTGATTGCCTATGATTCTCGATAGCTTAGACCGCATGAGATTAGAAATCCAACTCATGATTTGGAATTAGCTGCAATAATTTTCGCATTGAAGGTGTGGAGACATTATCTGTTGGGAGAAAGATTCGAGTGATATATGGATCATAACTCATTGAGATATTTATTCTCTCATAAGGAGTTGAATATGAGACAACGGAGGTGGTTAGAGTTTTTAGCCACTTATGACTTTGGTATTGAGTACACACTGGAAAAAGGCAATAAGGTTGCAGATGTACTTAGCAGAAACATCAAAATACAGTATTGGCAATGATAGTTGAGTGGAAAGATTTAGAAGCATTGACTACATGTGGAGTACAATGGAGATCCAAGAGTGGTTCTAGCAAAGAAACTGCTAGGCTGTCATGTGTAGAAGTTCGACCGGTGATGATCGAAAGGATTGCTTCTAAGCAAGGAGAGGATCCATTATTAGCTAAGAGGCTCAGAATGTTAAGGGATGGAACAAAAAGCGATGAATTGAAAGATTTCAGTCTTGACCAGAATGAGTGGTTGAGGAAGAAAGGATGACTATATGTTCCGAATGTAGGAAACATTAGGAAGGAAGTTCTTGGAGAATGCCATCGTTCAAAGTTCACCATCAATCCGAGAGGAACTAAGATGTATCAAGACATGAAAACAAGTTTCTTCTGGGATGGTATGAAGAGAGATGTAGGCTTATGGTTGAACTAATGTTTGAACTATCAACAGGTAACAATTGAGCATCAGAAACCAAGTGGGTTACTTCAGCCTTTGGATGTTCCAGTTTGGCAATGGGATTCAATCTCAACGAATTTCATGAATGAGTTGCCAAGGTCAAATCGTGGAAATGAACGTATATGGGTCATAGTTGTGGAATATGCATGTATATGCTTTTTGTTTGATGATAATAAACATATATACATACATTTAAATGTATTTGATATTGTACTATTTTATTTCACAGATTAAATAGATATTTGCTGAATAAAATAAATAACACAGAATTTGAATTCAAACAGAAATTTTATTCAAACAAATTTTTATTACAATTTTGAATAGTACAAATTCAAGCTCTCACTATATACATTTAATTTCAGTTACAATACAATACATTTCATAATTACATCAGTTCCTCACTACATATCACTCACACTCGTATTTATCTTCAACTTCATTCCAATGTGAATCCAGCATCTGAGCAATCTGCAGAAATATACATTGACGCAGTAAAATGAAAAAGGAAATGTTTTTGCAGTATAAAACAAAATATGGATTTTGAAAATAATATTTGCCTCAGTTATTTGGGTTGTTCGTCATCATTTATATTTGAATTCATCACACACGAACAATGTGACATGCACAGTGTATCACTGTACATGCCACAAGGCTATGCACACCGAAATGTACACTTGATAATGTTACAGGGACAGGTGAGCACAGGTCAAACCCAAATACAGGATTCAACTCAAGTGCAATAAAATGATGTCACAAGGTCAAATCCAAATCGGACTCAACTCAGGTGAAATAAAATAATGTCACAAATTTCAGCACAAGGTCAAATCTGAGCGACAAGCTGGATTCAACTCAAGTGTAATACACAACCACAACTATCAAATGAAACAGTGCAAATATGCAGTACAACAAACTCAAACATGTCAACAAGAACACAAAGGCCAGTGTACAATAATGCCAATGGAGACTAGACAACATGAATATGAAGACTACATTGCAACAGTGAAACAGGTGTACACAATGAAGACTACAGCAAGTCCAGACCATCAAGCAACGCTCAAGTATACATGAAGACCATATTCAAGTGCAGACAAGAATGGCAATGCACAAGTCTAGTAACAGCATGCTACAAGCATCTAGAAGTGACAATGCAGACAGGTCGAAGTCATAGACCAGTTCAACTTAACTACAAGAGATGTACGAACAAGTAAAGACAACTCAAGTCAATAAACTAGTCAGAGCTCAATTCTATCAAGTAAACTACATGACTCAAGCTACATGAAGTGTGTCAACCAGTTCACAATGAATAAAGTGAATGGTAGTAAAAAATGCAAAGTCGAGAAACAACAAGTGATGCAACATCACAAACTCGAAGCTACACAACTATATACATGGGCATACTCAATACACATCAAGCAATGATCAGACCAACCAGAATAAAGAACAAATGAATCAAGTTAGTGAATTGGTCGAAACAAAGAAGCATGACTCAAACCCAGTACTCAAAACATCATAATACAACATTTCAGTGAACAAGCAAAGCCATTGCCTGAGACTACATAGCCGAGAGACCAAATTCAAGACAAAACAGTGCAACCCGATAAACAGCGATCAAACAAACAGTAAAAAAAAACATCAAAGCAGGTCAGGGATAAAAGATGGTCAGAGACGAAGCTCAATGGGGCCAGAAAAATTTACAAAGTCAAATCGAAGTCAACAATGTGTCAACCAAGAATTACAAAATATACGTGTATATACGAAATATAAATCGAAGTCAGAAACGTGATAACCAGGGAAAGATCGAACAAGTCAAATTTCAACACCGTGGTGACCATGAAACCAAGAATCACATATATACGTATTTTTGAAAAGGTCAAGAATCATCGCAACATTCAAGTGAACTCGAACGGCAAGCAAAAGTGATTGACAAAATCAAATAACTATCAGACGAACGAAAAACAAGGAGATGGAATCCTATATAAACCCATCATCATCATTGGCAATAAAATCCATCGAGTTCAAGTACGAAAATTATCAAAGCACAACAAGGATAAATTACATACCGAAGCAATCATTCGAACTGGACTACCTGGAGGCGAACGCAAGCAAAATAGAAGAAGAAATCGAAGCCAAGTTTTTCAACAACCAGAAATTAATCGGTGCTCCAGAATTCAAAGCCCTAATTTACTGAAGAAGAACGAGATCGAGCAGAGCCACCATTTTTCTCAAGGGAACGGGCCGACATCAGATAAAAGAAAAAGGGGCTGCTTTTTCTTATTTTTGAGTGACAATAGTTTAGGGCCGGCATAGTAAAATAATAAAAGAAGTTTGGGCCAGTTTATTATTTCTCTTTTGGGCTTAGAATATTTTAATTAGGGTTTTAGTTTTTATTCTGTTTTTTGTCTACTTTTCGATTTAAATTTTGGTAAATCACCACCTAGGGTTTAGGTAGTGTCAGATTGTCTAGTTAGGATTAGTTCAGTGAGCAGGGTGTGCGAGTTTACAAAGCTCTATAGGAGGAGTAGGGTGTGCGAGTCTGTAGGAGTGTTTGTAAGCGGGATACTGTTTAATTCTAATAGAAATCTGGGAATGCAGCAGTAGGCAGGGGTTGCCGAAGCTGGGTAAATTCTGTGTGTGATTTACTTTTCTGCATATTTATTTATCTGCATTTTGATTACGTGTTTAACTCGAGAAATTTGCTATAACCCTATTCACCCTCCCCCCCCTCTAGGGTTAATCTAGATCCTACAAGTGGTATCAGAGCCCGGTATTTTATTTCTTTAACTCTAGAGTCATGAATTTATCAAATAATGCTTTTTCTGAGGGGCAATCTATTGTTAGGCCACCTATGTTTAATGGGAGTGATTATGCTTACTGGAAAGTTAGGATGGGTATTTATCTTAGTTCTATAGATTATGATGTTTGGGATATTATTGAAACTGGCTATACACCTCCCACTATAACTGTTGGTGATACTGAGATTCCTAAACCTAGGGATAGGTGGGATGCTAACGATAAGAAGTTAAAAACTACTAATGCTAAAGCCATGAATGCTCTGATCTGTGCTCTTGATAAAACTGAATTTAATAGAATTTCTCATTGTAAAATAGCACAGGAAATTTGGCATACTTTGGAGGTGACACACGAAGGAACTTCTCAAGTCAAGGAGTCTTGTCTAGCCCTGTTCAGCAATGAATACGAGAACTTTGTGATGGACAAAGGCGAGAGCATGAAGGATATGTTTGGACGCTTCTCAACCTTGGTGTACAATGCTAGAGCGCTTGGAAAGGTATTCTCTGAGGTAGAGCTAGTGAGGAAGATTCTACGAGTCTTACCAATGAACTTTGAGGCAAAAGTCACGGCAATACAAGAATCAAAAGATTTGAGTAAACTAAGCATGGAGGATTTGATCGGAAATCTGATGACGTATGAGCTTGAGTTAAAAGCCAAGGAGGAACGCATCAATTCCGAACCAAAGAAGAAGACAATTGCCTTAAAGAGCAGAGAAGAGAGCGATGAAGAAGAAGATCCGATTGAAGTGCTTGCAATGGCTGTCAATAATCTTAGAAGAAGATTCAAGCCACGCAAAAAGAAAAATAGATTAAAAGATTCTGACAATTCAGAAAATGAATTAACTTGCTATAACTGCAATAAGCCTGGCCACTTCAAACAAAACTGTCCGCTTCTCAAAATCAACAAAGGAAAGAAAAAGAAGAAGAAGGCATTTGCAGCAACTTGGGATGATGAGGAAGGAGAAGAAGTTTCAACTGATAGCTCAGAGGAGGCTAACTTGTGTCTTACGGCAAGATCAGATTCAGAAGCAAGCTCAGAGGAATCAAGATCAGATTCAGAAGCAAGCTCAGAGGAATCTAGTGAGGTAAAGAACTATACTTATAAAGAACTTGTTTATTTGTGCCTTGATCTTACTAAAACAGTTGATGCTCTTGATTCTAAAATTGAAAAACTGAAATCTGATAGAAGAAAACTTGCTCATGAAAATTTTAGGTTAGAAACTGAACTTGAAAATATTCAAAACCTAGACTGTAAAAACTGTAAAACTTTAGATTCAGAATTATCAAAACTGAAGAATAACTTTGAGAATCTTGAAAATGAAAACTTGAATCTAAAGGAAACCATTGAAACTAGGAAGAAGGATTTTATAAACAGATGCACCTCACTTGTGACTGAAAACACAACACTGAAAACCAAAGTCCAAGATCTTGAGAAATCACTGAGTAACTTTTCAAGAGGAGAAAAATCATTCAATATGTTAATGGGAAATCAATTGTTTGCTAACAATAGAAAAGGACTAGGTTTTGGAAAAACACAAGTTGATAGTGCTAAAGGAAAGAGTGTCTTTACTGGATGTGAAATAAATGGGCATAGGAACAAGAACACAAAATTTATACAAGTTTGGGTTCCTAAAAATTCTACAAATAAACTTCATGTCTATTGGAACAAGAATGAAAGGACAAAACAAATTTGGGTTCCAAAGGGATTGTTTATTCACAATTATTCTGCCACTAACAACCATGGACCTATAAAAACAAATAGGTCACATAAATTTTTAACCGTGTAGGTGTGGTGGCAGGGTAAGGAACAACATTAGTGTCATCTGGATTCTGGCTGTTCCAGATACACAACGAGCGACAAATCAACGTTCCTTAGCCTAGTATAAAGGTGACAGATTCACTATAGGCAAACAACGAAAGATTATCGTACAGGTAAAACAGGTAATTGTATTTATTTTCAAACGATAAATAACTGGTAAGAATCTACACCGTAGGCTGAATTAAATCAGCCAGTTATGTGAAATGATTGATGATGATTAATTTTGATTTCATCTTTAAATGGATTTACTCAAAGTAATTATGATGGTTGACAGATTCTAATTACTTGATATGATCTTACATGACTTGCTCTTGTCCATGACTTTGATTTGTGCTTAAAGGTTGACCAACCATTTTCATCATTGAATTTAATCTGTTTGGTCAAATTATGATGTTGATTGATTACTCATGCTATAAAAAGACACTACAACAAAATTCATATTTAATTGCAAGAGCTAACAGCGTTTGAAATATATTTGTTGTTAATCTGTTCTAGGGTTTTAATAAACAGCGTAAGCCACGCTGTCTATCACATTGCGCCCACGCCGAAAAAATTAAGCGGCAAAACATTTTATCTTCCCTCCCATTCATCTTTCTCTACCATTCTACAACATAACCTCTTAGCATCGAATCCCTAAGAAAAAATGCAACTTTGCTCATTTCTTCACCGTTCATACCTATTTCGGTTCACAGTGACGTCCTGCAACCTTCTTTCTTCACCAACCAATTACCATATCATCGGGACTTCTCTATCCTTGGATTTCTTACAGGTAATTCTTGATGCATAATTTAGATAGTTAACCAACTATTTTCAACGTAAATTCCTAATTGTTGCATTTCGCCTTTCATTAAAAGCATATTATATTTATTTCATGATATTTCTAATATTTAAGCAGTAAAGCAGGGAAGTCAATGAATAGACTTTTAGATATTAGAGAAACAAGGCAGGTAAGTAATATACATTTCGGTGATTTTGGTAATTTGTAATCTCTTAATTTTTGGATTGGATAATTTATAAAATGATCGAGGGTTTCAAGTGTTCAAATCTTTTTCAGTAATTTCAGTAATTCACAAAATAATTTACAAAATGATTGGATAATTTCAGTGATTTTATTTGTTCAGTAAATCCTTTTCTAGTATTGGTGAAGCTGCATACCATTATTTTGCTTAGTGTTCATGAACTAAATCTCTGTTTTTCATCTCATGTTGTCATCTTTTAGCTTCGTCCCTTATTTTACAAGATGCATGAACATATATTATATTATATGTTTTATGTGTTTAATAATCAAGAAAATAGCCTTTGTAGCTTATATTTTAATAGAGGGGAAGAAACTCTTTTTTGACTGGGTTCTTCAGTGGTAGCTTATATTTTAAAGGGGATGGTTAAAAAAAATTTAAGTTAAATTTAAACTATTACACTAAGTTAAATATAAGTTAGTGATTGAAAGTAATTAGCTTAATTTTAAATTTAATTAAAAGTTTAGTTAATTTTAATTTATACTTCAGTTTATGTTAATTTAATTTTGATTTTAATTTTATTAAATTTTAATTTCAATTTAAAGTTTGGTCAATTTAATGCTTAGTTTATGAAGTTTAGATATGTTGATTCATTATACTCCAATTTATGATACGCACCAACTTCTCCTCGCCGATCAACCATTCACCTGATGCTATGCTCAGATCTGCACTGCTGAATGTGTACATAATTTTGGGTGAAGTTAGATATGCACTGTTAGTCAGTGCCTCTTTAGACACCTGCTTCATATGTGCTTGCTCATCATATCACATTGTCTCTTCACTGTATAAGATTTGCTCTCAGTCTTTTTGTGGCTCCCCTGTCTAATCAGCTATAGATTTGGCTGTCACACTCTATCGCTCTCAGTTGAATACTTGAATACAACTAGTTAAAGACTGTATATGCTCTGCCTCAACTCCACTATGCGCGTTCATCGGTCTCCACTCAGTAGCGAAGCTATCTCTTAGCAGCAGTCACTGCAGCACAACAGCTATACTGCAAAACCAATGCTCGATGGACTGGTGCTTTCAACTCCTACATGCTGCACTTAGCCTCACTTTGTTACAGGGAAGGAATGGCTAGCTCTACTCTCAGATGAGTGTTATACATGCTGTAATTAGCCGATATTTTTAATCTTTAACTTTTTTGTTTCTTTTTTTAGGCGCTTCATAGCTTTAGAAATTATTATATTTGTTCTTCCTATTAATATCGTCTCTATTGAATTTATTTCTTTGTTTAGATTTAGGTGTACATAGTTTAGCCCATATACGACTATTTTTACACTATTCATTCCTCTCCCAAAAGAGCCATTTACCCTACTTGATCTTCTGCTTCCTTAAGAAAGATGTCTATAAGTATAAAACTATACACTTATGTTTTCCTATGTATTTAGCTATAAAACTATATATAAAGATCGTTTGTGTTACAAGCTGTAATTTATTTATGTTGCAATTACTGTAAATATCTATTTATTTTGTACGTCTGCCTCTTTGTTGTATTTATTTTTTGATGACAGAAAGGTACTTAAGCTTCATGAATGCAGATGCATCAATTTAGTAAGAAATAGGGAGAAAACACAAATACTAAAGAAGCACTAATTCGGTAACCATCAGTGAATATATTGTTTATTTGTAACCAACTAAAATATTTTATCGTGTTCAAAGTAAACCAAGACGAACCAATACTTCAAAATAGCGCATTGCTTCAAAGGGAACTAAATTTTCATCCATACAAAGTAATAGTGAACAGCATCAGAATGTTCACATGTCTGTTATAATCTTTGTACTATTTGAAGTTTTAAAAGAAGCCACAATAAAAAAATAAAAAATAAAAAAAATAAAACCATTTCCAATCAACTTTGCAAAAGTTAAATATGTGTAGAAAAATTGATGCTAAATCAGCATGTTCAAGTAAAACAGTGCACAACAAACAATCTATGTATTTTGTGAATAATAAATGCTCTAAATATGTTTGGAGAGTAAATTGAAATGATGTGTCCGGTAGAAAATTTTACATTCATATGTACAAAGGAGGATCAAATCTCCTAACCATACGCGAAAACAGAATCACAAAAAATATTTACCCAGGCTTAGATTGTAAAAAAGTGTGAATGGATAGTAGTAATGAATCTATTGTCTTTAATTGTAGACACTACTGAATACACGAGCCTTATAAGCTCTATAACAACATAACATTTGATTTTGTAAAATTAGCAATCAAACATTTGATTTTATAATATTTGTTAAAAATTAGAATCACCTAACTATGAGTTTGAGATAAATCACTACGTTAGATTCACAGCATACATTATACCAAGGGATACACAAAAAAACGAATGGAACAAACATTGCAGATAATATCAATCGGTTTTATTTAGTTATTTTAACCATATACACTTTCCTGAAATGATAACATTCCATTAGATTACATGTTTGGACTCAATAATACATATGTCATAAGTATATTGCACAAAATGTTTGATCAGGAAGAAGGACGTTGACACATTGTCCTCTAGATGATATATGCAGCTAGCATCATATACTGATCAAGCTAATTTTTTGTTTGCTATCGTATGCTACATATACTTCATTCTTTTATGCAGGAAATGTCAAATTATTCAATTATATTGGTTCAGATTCATCTATGAATTAATGTGAAGAAGGGTAAACATGACACATGGTGTGCCAAATATTGTGTCAGTTAGAACATTCAAAAGATTAAGGAGTAAGATCACAATATGCAATCAACTACTACGTTTTGAAACCAACCATGCAATGAATGTTCTAATGCCAAAATAAAAATATAAGGTAAAGTAATATCGTATTATAATTCTGATGTTAGAACAAAAATACATAAAATTTCAATCTTTGGTTTCGCAGGTTGTAAATTTCTTTAATGAAGTAGTTAAACTAAAAGCCACATAGCTACATCTTTCAACGACAACCCCTTAACTAATCAACTTATTTTCTTTATTCAAATGAGGATGAAGAGGCAAACATAATGCATGGTATTTTTGGTAGTTTGAAAAGACACGGTTAAAATCTATGTGTGTGAATAAATTACAGCCACACTTGTTGATAAATCACAGGTAGAAACCTAAATTTAGTTAAACGATTAGGGCACTGTTCTATCAACAAATTCATGTCAAATAAGATCAAAGAAGATCATCTATTTAATCATGGAATTCAAGACTGCAAATTGCTTAGGTGCAACTGAAGGCCTGTCTCATTTGCATGCAGGATTAGTAGTTCGGGTCATTTTTTTACTAGTAACTGTTGTCTTCATTAAATTGTTACAGTTCTTTATTTCGTACAGAAGGTTTATAGGTTCCTTTACCGGACACCAATCACGTAGTTGGTAATGAGTCCACTGATTTTGTTGTTGCTTGTGTCCATAGGCCAGAAAGAATTTCTGCAAATCGAACCTGTAATTCAGAATCCATAATAGGTATAACACATATAATTTTTTGTCTTCTACCACAGATTCATTGTTTAATCATCCTTTGTTAAATCGAAGTTCTATGATGTAACGTACAGAACCTTGAATATCTACCATCAAATGATGAACACTTGCTGCTGGTAAGACCGCTTTCAATGGACTTTTATCATCATATTTTTATTTTTGTACTCCATTACCATTTTCTTTTTTTGTTTTCTTGAGATGTGACCACAATGTTGCAAAGTTGGCTGACAAATGTCTAGCTGGACATCTGATAGAAGATGGAAAGGAGTGAAGTTGTAAGTTGGTTCAAAAAAATAGTGTAGGTTAGTGAAATTCAGTTAGGAGCTAGAAGCATATAGGAAGTGATGATTTGATTCTTCATAAGTTATGATTTGTCATCGCTATCCCAAGTTCTATTTCAGTGCATGTTGTTCTGTAGCTAGAATTGTTTAATATTGCTCAATAATTGATTTTTACAGGCAAACAGTGTGGTGAACTAAGCACTAATTTCAAAGTTTGTCATTTGTTGTATGCTGCACATATGTAAGTTATAACCAAATTGAATGCATGCCCCATAAGTTCACATGCTAAGATATATACGGACATTAATTTTTCCATGCTTCATCTAAAAAACTCTATAAAATCATGTTTGAGTTATTGCATGAAGGTTTCCAAATCAAACCAAAGAAATGGTTGGTTGTGTGTGGGCGTGGAAAAAACAACATGGTATCAAACTATATCTTTGTAATGGTTATTTTCACGATGGCATAGTTTTCACATATTTTTTTGAATCTGTTTAATAAAATCATGTTTCATTTATTGCACGATGGTATCATAGTGAACAAATGCCTATTTTGAGTTATTTTTATTTTATTTTTATTTTGGTGATTGTTATTTCAAGGAAATATCCTTGAGAATTAAACTATGTAACTAATTAGTTCTGATGTCTTCAATCCTATTAATGCTTGTTGGATATGTTTCCCAACAATGGCTCGATAGGACTTAAGTACAATTTATAGAAACTGAATGTGTTTTATGCAATGTTTAGTTAATTAACATTATCTAGTTTTATGTATCATGTTCTAATAATAACTAATATGATACAATAATTTGTTGATGACCTGTACCATGGACTACTCTTATGTAGATTCCATCTACTTGCTGGTAATAGCTTTATTTAAAATGCTGGAGGAGCTTAGCTTTTTATTAGATACAGTTAGTTATAGGTGTTGGTTATCATTAATGTACCGTCCATTACCAGTGCATCAAGCATAATTTATTGTCTATCATTCCAGTGCATTTCATTGCATCATTAATGTGGTGGGCTGCTCATGTCTGCAGGTATTTGATGGACATGGTGGTACAGATGCATTATCTTTTTGGTTAAGAAGAACATCCTCAAGTATATACTTGACGATGCTCAATTTTCTGAATTGTGTGGATAAATCCATAATGAGTGCATTTGCAAGAGCCTTGACTCACGTTCCCTTGACCGTTCTTTTGGAACTACTGTGCTTACTACCGTTATGTTTGGAAGGTTAGTTTTGACTTTTTGTGCTTCTGAGAGAGACTAAAGCAAGTAGCAAGATTTATATACATCTTATTCATCTTTGTCAAACTGAATACAAGCCATGGGCAACCTCCTTTTATCGCTTGTTCTTTTCTCGTCTATATTGTATACCCAGCTAAGTGTAACTACTCTCTTTCAGTTTATAGTACGAATATCAAATTATTTTGTATGAATTACTAATAACTCTATGTTTGTTTGCATGTGATAATTAGTTGATAGTGCTTGCCAGCATTGACTGTGGTGCAACTAAATCTTATACAGATGAAAATAAATAGACTAGGAATCAGGCAGGCCTTACATAGACAATGGGAAGAGTTACATTGTGAAAGCACCTGCAACAGTTTCTAGATCAGTTGAAACTCTTCGCGATTTACATCAAGGAAGAAGAACTGTTACTCGTTTTCTATATAAAGCGGTGCACCAATACTTGCAAGAGCTAGTTTTTACTACCAGAATGATAACGACAAGGCTTCACCTCCCACTTTTGAGTTGTAGCTAGATGGGAAACAAATTAGATGAATACTGTGCTAAACGCTTTGATAGGTTTGAATTGGTATCTTTCTCATCTGCCTTGGATATTTTTTTTATTGCATGCATTGTGTTATTCATATAATTATAAGCTAAAATGATTAATATATCCATCAATTGTTTGATATGTATTAGCTGTCTTCATCCTACATCCTATAAGATACATATTTCCTAAATGTACCGAGATAAAGACCTGTTGAGAAGAGATGATACATTTTTCATTATTATTATTTTACTTTAAAATTTAAGTAACCATTGAATAGTTTAATTATCACACAATGACATGTTAATGTAACTGTCAATGAAATTGGTTTTTTCCTCCATCAATTGAGTAAAATTAATATAAATTCCATTAGATTTATTGGAACCTGTACAAAATTGTTGTGGATGACCTCTATGCATTTGTTTACCTATCCATCTAATACTGTTCAGGTTATGTATGTAGGGCCCTTTCTGTTGGTTCTTTGTTTCGTTGTTGTCCAGCAAGAGGAGAACGGTTCTCTTGTAGGTCGGTTATCCTTATTTTTTGATAACTGAATAAAATCACAGTTGCTAAGTCTACTAGCAAAATCACTTGACCAAAAATATTATATATTCAATCTTCATGTTTTGACCAACGAAAAATGCTATAAAGCAGTATAAAAGTAAACAAAAAGCTTATGCATTCATTTTTAGAATTTGCAAACTGGGTAGAATGTGAAATAAAACTATATATACAACTGAATTATTTCTGGTTCTATTTACACAGGTTCCTCGTAACTCGTTTAAATGGAGTAAAGGAATAGGTTATGCTGATCATTATGAGTGAGCCATTACTAACAGCATTTTAAGCATTCAAAGAGGAGCTGAGCCTGGTATTATGATCTACATTCTTCCGCAAGGACCTGGAATGTCCAAGGCTCGCAGTAAGCATGGATGGGGAACACAGTTCGGTTCATTTTGGTGTTGTTAGGTAATACTGCTATTCATTATTTCCATTAGAAATTTTACAGTTAATATATGATATTTTTTGTATTGGCAATGGTTTATAGGTTGATATAGTTCTCTATCTAAATCAGAAATCATTTGGGTAATTTTTTTCTATAGAGACCATCTTATGATGAGGGATTTCAAGATGTAGCAGCTTTATTCAGATACATGTATAGTTTTTGCCACCGCTTTCACAAAAATACCCAAGTTAAATAGGATAACTCTTATGCACATCAATAAAGATTTCAGAGATGGAACCACAAAAAAAACTTCAAATTGATTTATAAAATATGAACTTCTCCATAACTCATCTATTATGAAGACTAGAAATGTTAAAATTTTAAATACTCGATAAATATTCTGAGCTAAATAAAGTAAAATTTCTTTTTTTTCCAATACAAATTTGGAGATCAATGGATTCAAAAGTGCTTGTACAAGATTGCTCGGGCTGGAAAAATCAAATGTTTTACTGGAGTAGTTGATCCATATGAGCACCATTGAATAATGAGGTACAACAATTTATGAATCAGCTGAGATTTTTATTTCAATATTGAATTATGTGAACATGCTTCCTACTGACATTTCAAATAATATTGCAAGCACATGAACTATACCTGCCACTACTGCTAATCTATAAAAGCATAAAGTATAGATTTTGAGAAAATGAAATGGTTTTGATGGATTGAGATTTGCTTATTATAGAATATATTACATAAATCATGTATTGTCTCGGTAATAGCCAAGTGTCATTAAATTTTTCTTGCTAAAAGTTCATTGTTTAATTTTAAAATTAGTGAGGAACTGAGGATAATGACCACTGTCATTCAAGATGGTATACACGATTTAGTTTAGTGTTTGTATGATGAGTCCAATTTATCATCTCACATTATGGTGTATAAAGCAAACTATGATTCTCTTTGTCTATCAGTTCTGTGATGTAGTTATGCAACATTTAGGGGCACAGTGCAGGGGAATGTGTGGATGATCTGTTGACAGAGGTCGTAGCACAGTTTTAGAAGTTAATGTAGATGTAGAAAGTGGTTTAGATGGCTGTTGGCGGTCGATTGAAGGTGCTGCTGCTGTGAAGTTATTGCTGTGGAAAGTTGCGGAAGGAAGTTGCGCTAGTCGTGTAATGAATTGGAGTTGAGTTGAGTCTGGTTGTGAATTGCTGGCGGTTGGAGATTGAACGGTGCTTTGTGGAACTGTGAGAGGATGGTGGAAGAAAGATGTCAGAGAATGGTGGTTGGTCTTTGGTTGAATGTTGAGGCTGGGGTGTTGAACTGTGAGGCTTGTTTGCTGGTGTGGTATATTTTGAACTGAAGTTTTGTAGGATGATTGTTTAGCAGTAATTGATTTTGGAGTGGGTTATTGGTTGTATGAAGGTGAAGTACTACAGGGGTTGGTTTGGATGGTACAGCTTGTAGGGGTTGTGAAGTGGTATGATGAGTTTGTGGTGGATGATTTGGTGGAGGCAATGGAGAAATGCAGAGGATTTGATGTTAATGATAGTGGCACGCTGAAATAGTGAACTGTGATGGAGAGGTTGGTAGAAAACAGTTCTGGCAGAAGCAAGGCAGTGAGTCAATGAAACAGTTTGATGGTGGATGTGGTGAAGCAACTGTGTTGTTGATGAAAGGGTAGGTGATGTTGTTGTTGTAGTGTAGTAGTGTTTACGGGTTTATGTAAACTTTGTTCATGGATATTGTGTTCAACTTATTTTATGGAAGTGATTAATAGTTATGCTTTTATTTTACAATTTTTAGTTTGATTTGTTTATGTTATGTGCATTAACTGATTAAAATATAATTAAATGTAGTTTATATTAATGATATGTGTGAATATTGCAATGGCACAACATTGCTGTCAATTCTTTGGAAAAAAATGCATATCCCTACGACAGCGTTTATACATTGCTGTCAATTCTTTGGAAAAAAATGCATATCCCTACGACAGCGTTTATACATTGCTGTCAATTCATTGGGGAAAAAATGCATATCCCTACGACAGCGTTTATACCTTGCAGTAGAAAACTATTAACAGCGTTTATGCCTTGCAGTAGAAAAATTATTAACAGCGTTTAAAAAACGCTGTAGAAAGTGGGTTTTTGACAGCGTTTATATTTTGCAGTTAAAAATTTAGGGTCAACGACCGCATGTCGTTATACAGCGTTTTTAAAAACGCTGTGAAAACTTTTAACAGCGTTTTTCAAACGCTGTGAAAAGTCTTTTTTGTTGTAGTGAGATTTTTGAGAAATTGTTGAAATTGTTGAAACTTTGTGAAAATTGATGAAACGTTAAGAAATTGCTTTGAAATGATGGTGATGGTTTTATGACTGTTGATCCTACGATTCCTAAATCTGACACTATGATATTTGTTTGATGGTTAACACGACTTCAATTCAAAGTCAAGAAAATTTCGTTTAAAGATTGTTGAAAATAATTCTGAGATAGTTTGTTGAAATTTCACAATCTGGTCTATGACATCAAACGAGTGATTACTGAGTGAAAGTAAAAATCAGATGCAGATTTCACTGGCAATGTAGTTGTTAGAAAAATTACTAGTGAAATGTGATTATTTATTGACTTTCATTAGCTGCATCATTTTTCAAAGAAAATATCTGCACATTTTTCACTTGAAATAAATTTTCAATTTAGCAGAAATTTTTCTTAAACCCCTTCTAGAAAATAATTTCTGTTAACCACTCTTTTCAGATTAGTTATTTGATTATTTTTGAAATTGATTTTAAACTAATCTGATCCCCTAATAATTATCTAAAAAGATTTGTAGTAATTGAAAATAAGATAAGTGTTGACATTAATTATATATTATATCTTGAGAAAGTATAATTAGAAAATTTCTTTAGAAATTTAAACAAGAGTTATAAAAACTTTTTGTTGATAAATATTCCATGATCATTTCTATTTCTATCATTTTTCTATCGACCATCACTCATCAAAAAGACAATATAGTATGTCAATATGTGGTAGTTTAAACGGGAAATCATTTGTGCTTCAATTTTATTATACTTCAAACAATAAATAATAATATCCAAAATATTCACTCTCATTTAAAAGTCCTCACGGTTATGCATGGGTGAATTACTTGGATTTTTGATTATGTGCTTCCATGCTCATTTAAAAGTCCTCACGGTTATGCATGTATGGAACGCATATCAAAATTGATTGATTAAATAGACAAGTTGATTCTAATCCCATTTAAAAGTCCTTACGGTTATGCGTGGTTAGAAGATACTTAAATTCATTTTTTAAAAATTTTGAATACTACTAATCTCATTTAAAAGTCCTAACGGTTATGCATGGTTAGTAGATATTCAAATTTCCTGAAATAAATATACCACAAATAGACACAACTATATGGTTTTATTTGATGAAATCATTCATATCATTCTAAAGTGGAATATGCGTCAATTAAAGTAGTTATGATTTTTGTTTGATTTTTTATTGAAACTTAACATTTATACTCGATTGAGAATTAATATTGTTTTAATGTCTATCACTATATCTCTATTTTTCTATTACTATTATTCTTTTGCTGATAACAAAAGGGGGAGAGAAAAGTTAAGATTTTGAAAATAAAGGTCAAATATTTTCTAGTTGCATCAAAGCTCATTTGAATATTTTATTCTCATGCATATATGAAGGGGGAGTATTGTGTAGAGAGGGAGCATTCAAATAGGGGGAGCAAACTGAATAATCAAATACATTTAATATAGTCAAAATCTTAAATATATGTTTGTTATCATCAAAAGGGAGAGATTGTGGAATATGCATGTATATGCTTTTTGTTTGATGATAATTAACATATATACATACATTTAAATGTATTTGATATTGTACTATTTTATTTCACAGATTAAATAGATATTTGCTGAATAAAATAAATAACACAGAATTTGAATTCAAACAGAAATTTTATTCAAACAAATATTTATTACAATTTTGAATAGTACAAATTCAAGCTCTCACTATATACATTTAATTTCAGTTACAATACAATACATTTCATAATTACATCAGTTCCTCACTACATATCACTCACACTCGTATTTATCTTCAACTTCATTCCAATGTGAATCCAGCATCTGAGCAATCTACAGAAATATACATTGACGCAGTAAAATTAAAAGGGAAATGTTTTTGCAGTATAAAACAAAATATGGATTTTGAAAATAATATTTGCCTCAGTTATTTGGGTTGTTCGTCATCATTTATATTTGAATTCATCACACACGAACAATGTGACATGCACAGTGTATCACTGTACATGACACAAGGTTGTGCACACCGAAATGTACACTTAATAATGTTACAGGGACAGGTGAGCACAGGTCAAACCCAAATACAGGATTCAACTCAAGTGCAATAAAATGATGTCACAAGGTCAAATCCAAATCGGACTCAACTCAGGTGAAATAAAATAATGTCACAAATTTCAGCACAAGGTCAAATCTGAGCGACAAGCTGGATTCAACTCAAGTGTAATACACAACCACAACTATCAAATGAAACAGTGCAAATATGCAGTACAACAAACTCAAACATGTCAACAAGAACACAAAGGCCAGTGTACAGTAATGCCAATGGAGACTAGACAACATGAATATGAAGACTACATTGCAACAGTGAAACAGGTGTACATAATGAAGACTACAGCAAGTCCAGACCATCAAGCAACGCTTAAGTATACATGAAGACCATATTCAAGTGCAGACTAGAATGGCAATGCATAAGTCTAGTAACAGCATGCTACAAGCATCTAGAAGTGACAATGCAGACAGGTCGAAGTCATAGACCAGTTCAACTTAACTACAAGAGATGTACGAACAAGTAAAGACAACTCAAGTCAATAAACTGGTCAGAGCTCAATTCTATCAAGTAAACTACATGACTCAAGCTACATGAAGTGTGTCGACCAGTTTACAATGAATAAAGTGAATGGCAGTAAAAAATGCAAAGTCAAGAAACAACAAGTGATGCAACATCACAAACTTGAAGCTACACAACTATATACATGGGCAGACTCAATACACATCAAGCAATGATCAGACCAACCAGAATAAAGAACAAATGAATCAAGTTAGTGAACTGGTCGAAACAAAGAAGCATGACTCAAACCCAGTACTCAAAACATCATAATACAACATTTCAGTGAACAAGCAAAGCCATTGCCTGAGACTACATAGCCGAGAGACCAAATTCAAGACAAAACAGTGCAACCCGATGAACAACGATCAAACAAACAGTCGGAAAAAAACATCAAAGCAAGTCAGGGATAAAAGATGGTCAAAGACGAAGCTCACAAGGGCCAGAAAAATTTACAAAGTTAAATCGAAGTCAACAATGCGTCAACCAAGAATTACAAAATATACGTGTATATACGAAATATAAATCGAAGTCAGAAACGTGATAACCAGGGAATGATTGAACAAGTCAAATTTCAACACCGTGGTGACCACGAAACCAAGAATCACATATATACGTATTTTTGAAAAGGTCAAGAATCATCACAACATTCAAGTGAAATCGAACGGCAAGCAAAAGTGATTGACAAAATCAAATAACTATCAGACGAATGAAAAACAAGGAGATGGAATCCTATATAAACCCATCATCATCATTGGCAATAAAATTCATCGAGTTCAAGTACGAAAATTATCAAAGCACAACAAGGATAAATTACATACCGAAGCAATCATTCGAACTCGACTACTTGGAGGCGAACGCAAGCAAAATAGAAGAAGAAATCGAAGCCAAGTTTTTCAACAACCAGAAATTAATCGGCGCTCCAGAATTCAAAGCCCTAATTTACTGAAGAAGAACGAGATCGAGCAGAGCCACCATTTTTCTCAAGGGAACGGGCCGACATCAGATAAAAGAAAAAGGGGCTGCTTTTTCTTATTTTTGAGTGACAATAGTTTAGGGCCGGCATAGTAAAATAATAAAAGAAGTTTGGGCCGGTTTATTATTTCTCTTTTGGGCTTAGAATATTTTAATTAGGGTTTTAGTTTTTATTCTGTTTTTTGTCTACTTTTCGATTTAAATTTTGGTAAATCACCACCTAGGGTTTAGGTAGTGTCAGATTGTCTAGTTAGGATTAGTTCAGTGAGTAGGGTGTGCGAGTTTACAAAGCTCTATAGGCGGAGCAGGGTGTGCGAGTCTGTAGGAGTGTTTGTAAGCGGAATACTGTTTAATTCTAATAGAAATCTGGGAATGCAGCAGTAGGCAGGGGTTGCCGAAGCTGGGTAAATTCTGTGTGTGATTTACTTTTCTGCATATTTATTTATCTGCATTTTGATTACGTGTTTAACTCGAGAAATTTGCTATAACCCTATTCACCCCCCTCTAGGGTTAATCTAGATCCTACAATAGTGGACAGGTTGACCAAGAGTGCCCATTTCATTCCAGTTAGATCGACCAGAACAGAAACAGATTTGGCTAAGTTATTCATGAGGAATATAGTTATACTGCATGGAATTCCTAGTAGTATAGTAAGTGATAGAGATTCCTTATTCACTAGCGAATTCTGGAAGAGTCTACAGAAGACTTTGGGTATCAAGCTCAAGATGAGTACCGCTTATCATCCGTAGATAGATGGACAAACGGAAAGAGTTAAACAAAGTTTTAATAAGATTTGTTAAGAGTTTGTGTGCAAGATTTTGGGAGATCATGGGAAACCATCTACACTTAGTTGAGTTTTCATTTAACAACGGTTATCAGACTAGTATAGGGATGGCACCATTTGAGGCTTTGTATGGAAGGCCCGTTTATTGGTTAGAGACCGAGATAGGTTAACTCTCGGTCTGAATTTGGTTAGAGAAGCTGCAGAAAAGATTGAGTTAATTCGAGCTAGGATGAAGGAAGCTCAGTTTAAGCAGAAGAGTTATGCTTATAAGAGACAGAAAGACTTAGAGTTCTCAGTTGGAGATCATGTTTCCATCAAGGTATCACAGATTAAAGGTGTAATCAGATTCGGAAAATCAGAAAAATTGACACCAAGATTCATTAGATTATTTCCTACTATAGAAAGGATCACGAAACTAGCATATAGAGTAGAATTACCGAACAGTTTGGCAAGAGTCCATAATGTTTTCCATATTTCTCAACTAAGAAAGTGTATTCGAGATCCAAGGACTACTATTACACCGATTAAGTTAGATGATCTAGTAGTGGAACCGGACATGACTATAGTTAGGAAACCAGTTCGTACAGTTGCAAAAGATGAGGAGAGACTAAGGAACAAGATAGTCAGATTAGTAAAAGTCAAGTGGAGTGACTACAAGAGAGTCTGTACTTGGAAAACTGAGAGCAAAATTAGAGATACTTATCCTGACTTATTTTATGGTATGTTTTACCTTTATGTTTGATTGCTATGGGTATCTTATCGTAACTTCGAGGACGAAATTATTTAAGGAGGGGAGTCTGTAATAAACCTAATTTTAACTGACATTATTTAGGACATTTAATTAGATAAATGAAATAAAATAACATAGATGGTTAAGGGATTGAGATTTGTAAATTTATAAGGTAGTCATGCCTTAATGAATGCATAAACAAAAGGAAATAGAAAACAAGTAAGTAGGAGGAATATGATAAGGGAAAAATATGAATAGTCCTTATACTTATACCCTAGATGCTTCTACCCTCCAATTCTCATTCATTTATGACATTCACAAAAAAACTAAAATACTTAGAAGCTTGGTTGGTCAGCATTAAGAGAAATCAAAGGAAGAAAAGCTAGGAATCAAGTAGGAAGCTTGAAGGAATTAAGCAAAGAACAAATCTCAACCTTCTTAACATCAAGCTAAGGTGAATAATGATAATACATCTAATTTTTATTGATTACGGTTCCTAGTTAAGAACCAAATTGATTTTGGAAGTAAAATGCTAGGATATGATTGTTTAAATGTATATATATGCATGTTGATGATTTATGTTGCTTCAAATAGATTTTATGATAAGTTTTGATTTGAAAAACCTATTAAATGACATCCAAACGACTTGCGTTTTTTGATATTTAGTCGAAAACATTATCCATGAAGCGAGTTTCAAGTTTCATAATTTTCTAAGCTGTGGTGGATTTATTATGAATTTTTATGAAATAAAATAGCTAACATTGGCTTTAAATTAATTACAGCAATTATATATTGCTTTTGGGTCTAAAATTTAAATATCTTAGAAAACATATTAGAAGTGAATTATGGTAAGTTTTGAAGTATTTTCCTAACTATTTTACTATGGATATAAAATTATTTAAGGTATGGGACTTAAATGTTTTACATATTTTATCAAAGAGAAGAGCTTATTTGCTAAACCTTTTAATATGATAATTTTTGAATTCGACAGCACTTCAGAAAAGAATTTTTGATAAAGAAATGGTAACCAATTGTATTTTGACAAATAAGGCAAGTTAGTTGAAAAGTAATTGCTTTAAAAGGCTATAAAATAGTTTTGCTAAAATTTACTACTTCGCCACTTCCATCAGTAGCTTTCGACATCATACCATCGCCAATGAACAAGTCGAAACGAATGTACATGGTACCAAAAAATTGATATGTAGTGAACTGGAGAAAGGCGGAAGGTACAACATCGAAACTAAGCTTTCGAAGGGGTAGAAGTTGCTCTAATTAACTTTGAACTATTCTTGTTTACAAATGATGCTTTCGTAGGGGTTGGAGTTACCTTTTGACTTAACCAACTTGCTTTTGTTTATATAAAAGGGCTTTTGAAGATTTGCCACCTTTATGTTATAAAAGAAGCTTTCAAAAGGGTACAACCTATGCTGTCGCATTCTACCTTTCGAATTAGTTCTTACACAATGGTTTCGAAAGGGTGCTTTCACCTTTTACTTTGAGGCTGCCATTTTAATGCTTTTGAAAGGGTCTTGTAAGTTGCTTTTAAATAGTTTGAAGGCAACAGTTTTGAAAGGGGTTTCGAAAATATCCTCTTTCTTTTACTTGAGATAAAGGCTTTCGAATGTAATGCTTTCACCTCAGTTTTTTACGACCCTTAGCTATATTAAAATTTAAACCCACAGGTTTTGAAAAGAATGGTTTTAAATGGTATCGAAGCAATGTTTCCACAAACTTTTACTTGAACCCAATACTTTCAAAAAGTATGTTTTGAGTGAAGAATGCACTGTTTTCAAAAGGTATATAATATGGGTTTCAAAGGGGAGAGCCTCAATATCTTTGAAAGGTTTATTTTGAGTATTTGAATGGAAGGTTTCCAATGCTTTCGAAAGACGAGTTTTATGATTCCGAAAGAGGATGTCTAAGGGTTAAATAATGATTTCGAAAGGTCTATTTTCAAAGGTTTTAAAAGGTACGTTTGGCTTTTTGGTCTACCGTTCCAAGGTTATAGTAGTTAACTTATTTTGAAAGGGGTTCTTTCAATGAATTCGAAAGGAAATTGTTTAAGGTTTAAACAAAGGGTTCGAAGGTATTGTTTTGGCTTTGTAGCCTAAAGCTTTCTAAGTTAAAAAGTGGTTTTAACTTATTATGAAGGGATGGATAGTCCCATCGATTAGATTTCATCAACATTATTTTGTGTAAAACATATATATCATGGAATAAGTGTTTTAAGTAAAGAAAAGTATATGATTTCCATGTTTTATAAAGATACGATTTTAGGGGTAAATCATTTACAAAGATTGTTTACAAGGAAATGAAATTTAAATAGGGTAGTTAACCCTAAGTATATAACATGAAATGAATTTTGAAAAGGGTAGACAACCCTATGTTTATTACTCCGATATTAGAAGACCAAATGGGACTGGTATACGGTCACGCCCTATACTTTAGCTAATAGCCCCTAGCTAAAATAAGTCTAAAATTCCAGTGTGTAAGGGTTTGTCACATATAGGACTAAAGTAATGTTACATACAGAAAGGAATATACAGAGTAAAGATAGGTTATTGGTAAGCCCATAAAATCATTAGGATCAGTTGACCCTAGAAGAAGATAGATAAGGGCAGATATCCCAGTAGTGTGTTTAACAAATTATAAATAATTGATTATGCCTAGTAGGCCCAAGTCAGCTAATGGTTAATGGTTAGCCAGATAAAATTATAATGTGGATAGGTAGTCCATTGATTTCCTGATCTTTATGCATATATGTATTTGCTTTAATTATTATAATTAGTTTGATTATAGGTTTTTGATTTGTAAAAGATATGACTTTAAACGAATATTAGTGAAGGGAAACCCACTACAACAAAAATACCCTATTACAACGCCCTTTTTACAATGAGCATTTGTTGCCCGTTGTAATAGAAGGATATTACAACGGTCCTTCAGGACCGTTGTAATAGATGCCCTATACAATACCTTTTTACAACGGGCATTTGCTGCCCATTGTAATAGAAGGATATTACAACGGTCCATTCAGGACCGTTGTAATAGATGCCCTATACAATACCTTTTTACAACGGGCATTTGCTGCCCGTTGTAATAGAAGGCTATTACAACGGTCCATTCAGGACCGTTGTAATAGATGCCCGTGTTAATTTCGGATGATTTTGTCTTCGTACCCAAATAAACCCCCGCCTACTTCTTTTCTCATTTTCATTTTACGCAACCAGACACAAAATAAAGTAGATCCCCAAAACAAAATCCCTAAAACCAAAATCCCTAAAACCTAAACTCGACTACCGCCTTGCTAGCGCAACCGCCTGCCTCCACTTCGCAGCCGCCTACATCCACCTCGCAACCGCCTGCCACCAACATGCAACCACCGCAGCGCCAGCCTTCGCCTTGACAACCATGAACGACGTAGCCAGAACCGCCTGACCCTGCCTTGCTAGCAACCGGTATGTTAAATAACTGTATATTTTTTCATTCGTTCCTCTTTCTCTTACCCGAAGCACTAGCATTGCTGGACTGAGCAGACTTCGATTTAGTTGAGTCTTCTCTGGATTCTGTTTTGAACATGATATAGTTTTCATATAGCACTTTTAAGTTCCTCTCTTCAGATTTGGATGTAAATAAAAGTTTGCATTTATAGTCAAAGTTGTTCTTTGCAGAATAAATTTCTGATTTTTTCATTCATTTCGATTTGTTTACGACCAAATTTATTTGGACCTTAATCTTTCTCTGCAATTTGGAAGATCAAACTAATGACTTTGGATGTGTTTAGACATAATAAATTTAACTGCTTTTTAATTTTTTAGTATAAATTGGCATGTAAAGCCATCAAATCTGTTGCATTTGCTTACAAAGTAAGATTAAAGAAATTTCTACATGCCTCTATTATCATGTGTAGTTGATAATTTTCATTTTCTCCTTTAAATTTTCATTTCTCGTTTTTATTTCTGCTGTGCTATATGCACGATTTTAATATTCTCTATAGGACCAGCTAAAAAAAAACTACTGTGCTTCTTTCTACCACAAACCTTCTAGCAGACGATACTAAATTTATTATTTGTTCAAACTAAGTGATTGAAACAGGAGGAAAAATATTGGGAAGCGGTTGAAGTACATTTTTGTATTGATTTGGGTCATTACTGTTTATTAAATATTGTACTGACTAAAATGTCTATATTTGTAGGCCAGGAAAGAAGAAAATGATATCTTTAGATGAAGTTACCTTTAGTTAAGTGGCAATGTTGGTTCTGTACTTATTATCTTGTTGCTTTGTTCAGAATCAAGATCAACTGTTGCAAGATTAGCAGCTTATTATGTACAGGTATAATTTGCAGTTTAAACTGCAATATTTACACTTATGCATGTAATTCTCCAATTTCAACATCATTATCAGTGCAAACCGTTATGCGTAATTTTGTGCAACATCAGTTTCAATTTCTTTTTTGTCATCACTTAATGTTCTCTGTGTAAACTTATTTTATGCCTAAAACATACTTAAAAGTTAAAAGGTTAAAATAGCATAAAGAACAACCGTGCTTTTGGTATACCAAGAAACTAGTTGAAATCTCATAATTATGGATTCAGGTGTAGATAAACACGATATTAGATAATCTTATGTAAAAATTCCATGTCAGGGCTTACAAAATTTGTTAGTAAAAAAAATTGTAAAACTGACAGCTCTTTTGGCCAATGAATATTTTATCATCTTTTATGGTATATGAACTCTACATGTATATTTTAGGTCAGTCCATATATTACTATAATGATAGTGAAACTGACCTTGTTTTGTCTACTGGACAAGCGTATGATCGGAAGATTCGAAAAGGAAGCAGCTGAGATGAACAAAAGGTCATTCAAGTATGCATGGGTGCTGGAAAAACTTAAGGTTGAACATGAAAGGGTTATCACCGTTGATATTGCATTATGGAAGTTCGAAACGACCAAGTACTACTACACTGTCATTGATGCTCCTGGACATCTTGACTTCATCAAGAACATGACTACTAGAACTTCCCAGGCTGATTATGTTGTTCTCATCATTGGTTCCACTACGGGTGGTTTTGAAGCTGGTATTTCTAATGATGCTCTACTTCCTTTAACTCTTGGAGTGAAGCAAATGATCTGTTGCTATAACAAGGTATATTATCTTCTATGTGATTTCTTAATTCTTTTAGTTTGTCTTCGTTGATGGATGAAACCTCAGTATAGAGATTTTAATAATTGACTAATACAAAACTTCATCTATATATTATATATGATTATCAGTGAGAATTGTATGGACTGCTTATTTACACTAACAAAAGTATGAATAGGTTGAATGCTAATAGAATACTGCTCGCACACTAATAGAAATTAATGGACAGTGAACTTCTTCCCCTACCTAATCCTTTTGAGTATTCGCTGGTTTATTTGATATGCTTAATTGTTGGATTTATTGTCGAGTGGTAGACAAGTAAATAATTTTCCTTTAAAGTTTAGCATTGAAACCATTTCACTATAACTATAAATATGTTTAAGCTGATCACTATATCTTAGTCATTTTTAAACAATTTTTTATTTCACTGGCTTTATATATCTTCTTAATCACAAAGATACAAATTGATTTCATCACATTTCTGTAACCAGTAAAATGTGGTACTAGTTATCAGAGTTACATAGAACCGCTATTATTTGAAAAAATTTAAAAGGTAAGATCCGAAATTAAATCTGAAGATGCCATGGAGTAAAAAATTGCATGTACCAACTATTATTTGAAGTACTTTCTGCACTGAACCTTGGGTCTCCCCACCGATGCTAAAATGAATGATTCACCACTAACCACGTAATGTAAGAATTTATTCTCTCCAACTTTATTAGAAACGAAATTGTAGAGATATTTATAAGAGGCGAAATATCTTAAAAGGGTGCCCTTGTGTACCTAAATTTCATCAGTGTCGATCCACTCAATATTAGGAAGAATAGAAAAAAGGTATGGGCCATAAAAGAGACAACAACAGGCTGTGATACTACTGTATTAAGGGCGATAAAGGACTCATCCAATGCTAATGCTTCTATCTCAATCTCATTTGATTTATCAGAATTTGTTTCATTTTGGGTTTGCTTTAATCCTCCATTGACAAACTTGAGGCCTAGGAAGAGGAATCTTCGGAGGCAAGGCTACAGGAGAAGAATCAAAATGTTGGCAAGTATATACTATATGTCCAAAAGAGTGGCAAGAATCACATATGGGAGGTTCCATTGATACTCAATATCAACATGAGCAATCCTATCATTAGAAATGGATTTATATTCTTAAGATATCCTTCTGATATATTTTTGGTTATATAAAAATATTAACGCTAGGGACTACTGCTCTAGTCTGTTTATTGATATTTTTTCATCACGCTTTCTATTTGGGAAGAGATGATTAAAATGTACAACTATAATCATTGCGATGGGGGAAAAAATGAAAAAGAAACCTTCGACTCAAATTTGTAAAATCGAAAACTGTATATCAGATTAAATTCTTTATAATCAATCAGACCAAATCAAAAATAGAGATTCATCAAAATGAATCCAAACCTTTCAACAGAGAATTTGATGCTAAAATTTTTTGCAGGACACTACACGGTTCAACATATAATTGGATAAATAAATAACAGAAAGAATATGTGACATATAACGACAGAAAAAATATCTTTTCTCACTTCAATTTAAGTTTCCAACATGTGAGTCATGTGACATATAATGACAACATAAAGAACATGCTTATATTATCTTCACAGTTCATAGTCACGATCCAAGAAGACACCCAGTTTGACTTCAAATCGAATTTGAGTCAAATAAGAAAGTTAATCAGTTTTGTTATCTTGAACATCACGAAATTTCTTGACACTCTGCTATATATACAGACGTACTAATACATATATTTCCAAAAAGAGAATACAACAATGAACACAGAAGTAGTAATTGTAGGTGGAGGTATAGCTGGATTAGCAACAGCCTTAGCCTTACAAAAAGTTGGAGTCAAAAGTCTGGTCCTTGAAAGAGCAAGCAAACTGCGATAACTAGTACAAATAGAGATATTATTGTTAATTTGGCTACATACCAAATGATATGAATTGATAATGTGTTATTTGTTGATGCATACTGCTTTCTGTAGAAGATTTTCCCGATGCTGGCACATGGCTTCATCGAATTATTGAAATTAGATAGTTTCGTAGAGTTGTCGCAGCATGTTATCGAAGGCGTTTGTTCCTTGTTTGATCTTCCTTCACTTATTAAAGCAGTAGTAAAATTTTAATTAATATCTCTATCTGATCTCGGTATTTGAGCTATTGCACTCGACTTGTTTGTTATTCCAACAACAATAACGATGATGATAGTATAAACCTTTAGTGTTTGATACCTTCGGCTAATGATCATCTTATCATTTCTATAACTAAACATGTATACTTATAAGATGGAATAACTCGACAAATAATACCAACATGTATTGGCTGTAAGAACACTTTTATCGTAGTTTTAAATGAATGTGAATGTTTTATTGTCAATGCTTCAATGCTTAAGGGATCATTATATCAAAATGTCACAAAATAACCTAGGTAAAATGTCCGTTTATAACATTTCAACTTTTATTCACCTTTTATTTTAGACCATTTAAAAGTCAGTTTTTCTTGGATGATGTAGAAGCAAAGGTGGATGAATTGGAAGAAGCTCTGTTTGGATAGTTGCTGATACTACATCTTCTCCAGCTATTTCATACTCCAACGTTTTCATAAAAGCTCCTACAAGAAATCATCCAACAAGACATGCTACTAAATCTACTACCGAGGTAGAGAATGATCTTCTAACTGTCCAATTTGAAATTGCAATGCCAATAGGTAAAATGAATTGCACATTTAAACTACTTCAGCAATATCAACTTTTGTCAGGAAAGCAGAAAATGACCTAGTTTTTGTAAACAATTTTCATGTTGTTCAAATATGAGATATGTAACGACCCGCTATTTTGCACTATTCGCATCCATTATAAGTGTAAAGGTAGACACTCATGCTGGAATTGAATTGCTCAAAATACCGCGTTGTTAATTTAAATTTGGAAAAACTGAACATATACAGTAAATAAATAATCACAGATCACAGACACAGAGTAATAAATGCAGCGGAAATAAAAGAGATAGTAGTTCATGAAGCTACTATATGAATATATAAGATACATCAGAGTTTACAACAGAAGAGTAATACGATACATCAGAGTTAAACCAGATACAATGGAAGAGTAACACGATACATCAGATACAAATCAGAATACATCACTGGAATCATCGAATACTGAAGCAGAATAGATGGCTGGATCTTCAAGCAAAGCTCCAACTTCAAAGGTGAGTCTCGAATACTGGTATACTCAGTCTGACCCGAGCGTAAAGCAAAACACAAAACACTCGAGTCAGGATTAACATTCTTATATTAATGAAACCAACTCAAGTGAAATAGCAATTGAAATACAAGTAACTCAAAGGATGTTTGGAATAACCATCCTTTAAGGATCCGTTAAACTATCTACTAGGTAGTAATGTACGCTAAGTAGATAATGTCTATCAGTAATATATAAAGATATCAAAATAGTGTTAAGGCGTTACCATTATCCCCCTTAACACATTTTTATTCCCAAGAGCATATACAAGACCGTAGTTTCCCCAAAACCGGAAGTCACCAGAGGGCAATCCATATACTAAAGGTACAAACCAAAATCGTAGTGGTCGCGAATAGGGATACAAGTATGACAAGGCACATGAGGCAATACCCAAGGTAGTGAAACTACCGTTTGCCTGATCCAGACTGGTGAGAACGCATCGCCGCAGCGACCGCAACACCGCGAAACAACACTCTCAAAATCAAGGGTGCACCAATCGACAACAAGTAATGAGTAGTTTTCGAAGAAGTGTGTTCGCTTGAGGTAGCTGACCTCCATTGGCCCGGCACGACTCCTGTTTTAGTCATTTCCAATTTGACACAAGTGTCAAGGCTATCCATTATCGTTCTCTTTCTTTAGTCATCACGTACATCATTCCAACCACTTCATTCTGGATCACCACTCCGCGTATAGTTATTAAAGTGGTTTTCGGTTTAGACAGAGAGTATGTCCATAACCGATTCCGGTCTCTTTAATAACCTTCGTAATTATTACACCGATTGGTCGTTTAATATATTTCGAAAACCAAATCAATTTCAATTTCAAATAGAATTTGTAAATCAACATTTCATTTGTCTTTCTAAATCAATTTCCAAAATTTACGTTTCAAAACTTCCACCTTATCATTTCAAAATCTTATAATTCAATTTCAATCTTTATTTAAACAATTCAAATATCGATTTAAATTCGTATATAAGTTTCATTTCAAAATCATTTAAATTAATTTGATTTAACATTTAAATCAATTTAAATTCATTTGTCGATTTCATTCAATATTCATTAAGTAAATTTTCCATTCAAAACAATTTCTATTAAATTTCCAATTCATTAAATCCATTATTCAAATTCAACTTCTTTATATCAAAACTCACAATTTGAATTAAATTTAATTCATCAAATCAAATTGTTTAAATTTCACGTCTTACATTAATTTCAATAAATCACATTTTATTTCTTGATAAAGAAATTCAATTTCACTTATTTACTTACTTAAATGATTTTCCAAACTTAATTAATAAAGAAACTCAATTTCAATTATGTACGAAGTAAAATTCACTTATTCAAAAATTCAATTTAATTTAATCATTAGATAATTCAATCTTATTTGATTATTAAATAATTCAAAACTTAATTATAAAAAAAATTTCAAAGTTTAATTATTAAATAATTTCAAAGTTTAATAATTTCAAACTTAATTTTAATTTAAAACTTAATTTTAATTTCAAACTTAATTATTAAATCATTTCAAACTTAATTCAATCATTTTCAAATTAAACATCGTTCTTTCATCAATTACATTGTTCATATTTTGTTTCAGATTATTATATATTAACATTTTCCTTTCATTAAAATTCAAATTTCAACTTCATTTCAAAACCATATTATTTATTCAAATAAAACTTCGTTTATTTTTAAATCAAATTATTGACCAATCGGGTTTTATTTAATTCTCTATCCTAGGTCAAAGTTCAATTTGGGTATTTATCATTTCAACCCGATTCCAATTCAATTCGAAATCAAAGCATAGCAAAGGGAACTTGCAGTGTGATAACTGGGATGGTGTCAAAGTAAATAAACAAGCAATAACAACAACCAATATCAATCCAATAATCAATTCAAATAATCCCGAAATAATCGTATTAATTCACATTGTTGTTTGTGCAAATTAATATAATTATTTCTAGAATCTACACTATCATTTCATGTAGATTAAAGATTATTACACTTCATTATTCTATGGTTCTTCAGTTGTCATTCGATTTCAATTTTAACACTACAACAATTAATCCAATATACGTTCAACGGTTCAAAGTGTAATTATCACTATTTTACATGTCAATTAATTTAATCATTAAAAGGGGTCATATTCAACTAATCAAATCCAACATATATGTCGATTCAAATTTTAATTATCCTACGTCAATTTTACTTGCATAATATTTATCACTTTATACATTACAATTTAACATCCAATATAAACAACAAACCAATCAATCAATCAAACTGTATTATCATCGCATAAATAATTACAGAAAATGGTGTCAGATGTCATGGGTGGACAGGTACAGGTAATAGCATATATAACAGTGTAAACAACTAATAGTAGTATATTTCAATTGTCGTTTCAATTGAAATCAAATTTAATAAATAAAAGAACGTTAATCGTGAGTGATTGCTCACCTTTCGAGGCTAGATGGATTTGACGATGAAATTGAGTTACAAACCTAAGCACGAATTCTGAAGCAAAGCGAGATTGGCATGAATTCGACAAAGCTGATAGATACGCAATAGAATAAATCGAATGAGAACCATGTTGATGTAGATAAAAAAAATCAAAGCAAAAGTACATTATATTATTATTTTTCTTAAACCCACATTCAATTTAAATTACATATTCAAATTTGAAATAAATACTTGTATTCATCTGATATTAAAATTCAATATAACCTTACTTTAATATAGCATACGTATAGATTCAGAAAGGTCATATATAAACCTATATATGTACACTTATGTGTACAAACAGATTATACGTACTTACGTAAACTTATATATATAATTTATATAACACAAATACATTCATATATCAGAATCCAAGGTACAACCAACCTATATATAATGCTAATACATTATACAACCAGATAACATATGTAGGTTATATAAATATATACTTGAACAGTATCTTGTACTTTAAACCACACACAAAGCATACGTACACAAGTAAATATATATGCTATATGTGACACAAAATTAATATACAAACTATACTAAGATATTTTAAGCTTTAAATCAACTAACTTTTATAGAACATATACTCACTTCAGTTTATAATGAACAAACAGAACCTATTCCAACCAGCCAGTAAAGAAAATGTACATGCGAACAATTTAATTTATATAAACAATATGTAGACCTCCAGCAGATATATATAAATATATGCTCAGCTGATAAAATCATGTTACTCAGACAACATAATATATACATACATATATATATATATATATATATATATATATATATAACTTGTTATATATATAGCTTGAAGTCGGTACTAAAAATCCATTTAACATGTCATACCAAAATATATTTAGAAATCCATCAGAGTATTCATATGTGTATAAATAGACAGCCGCAATATAGATGTAGCTGTAAAACATATATAGTGTATATACTTATATGTGGACTTAAATAGGTAAGATGCAACTTGTATAACATATTTATATATTATAACAACATAGTATATAAATCTAACTTAATATAACTAGCTGTTAATACAAAATATATATAATACTTACAAATTATAACCGTTCGACCAAGTTATCAATGACAGCGGAGATGTGTTGCTTGCGGCATCAAGCTGGTGGTGCCTTGAGATTTCGACAAGGTGGAGCAGGCATGAAGCGGTGGAGGCGAATTGAAGGCGGAGGCCGATGAAGGTGTTTGGATGGGCTATTTATGGTGGAAGGTTGACAGCGGTGGGAGGGGAAAAAGACTGGTGGAATAGAGTTCTCTGGTGGCAGCTTCGGTTTGCGAAGGTGGCGAAGCGGAGCAGGTCAATAGATGAGGCAGTGGAGTCTGGGTCGAGGCTTTGGGTTGGAGGCCGGAGAAACTTGCGCGACAAGGCAGTATTTGGAGGTGAAAAATGAAGCGGTGGAAAAGCTTGATAGGTTTGGTCGGCAAATGGTGGTGGGAGGCGGGTCTGGTGATGGCGGGTTGGACGCGGGTAGGGCGGAAGTGGGGTCGATCAGTGAAACTCGGGTGGTCGGGTTTATGTGCTGTGATAGGGAATGTAGCTAGCATGGCTTCGGTTCAAGGTAGAAGGAATATGCTTGCTGTGTGGTGGCGTGATGGGTGGGAGTCGAGGCGGGCATGTGAGTGAAGGCGGTTCGTCGTTAGGCGGAGAAGAGGGTAGGTGGAAGAGCAATGGTGAGGACGTGGGAATGGCAATGGAGGAGAATGACAAAAAAGGTATGTAGAGAGAAAATGAACAGGCTTTAAGGAGTAACGTGTAAAGCAAAAGTATAAATGCAACTTAAACACCTTGCGTTAAGTTTATTTCATCTTTCTAGAAGGAACCAAAAGAAATGAATAGTCTAGATGCAATTCAACGAACCGAAAATAAATGCTTTGCAATAGGGAATGGAAAAGCCAAACCTGGTATCCAGGGGATAATAATATCAAGTGGCCATTGGTTTTACAGCTGGGCAACGAATGGTCATAAGGAATCAAAAAGGACATACCATTACGGTTAACCGTTTCGTATGTTTGTCACGTCCCGGAAACCGAAACACACCAACAAATATACCATAATGATCGGCACAATGAGACGATCAAAACGACATATAGATATCGGTGGAATGGTTGAATTATAAAAATTCGAATTTTCTACTATCGAAAAATGCAAGAAAAACGCAGAAGATTAAGATCGACGGAGCCAAAGAAGTCCGAATTTGGAAAAACGACAAACTGACATCTTGCTCAGAAGATGGTTTAGAATTTTTCTATGTAAAAATATTTAGGTTTCAGAAACATTTTATTTTCATCGCTTTTTAACTGATTAAATTGAAGTAAATTTACGTGTGAAATAAACTTTCATATTTTCGGATGAAAATTTACCAGTTGCTATGTTTAACTAGACGCATTCCAAATATTTAATTTATATCTCAAAATTTTATCGTTTAAAATTTCACAAAATTTCAACTAATTACGTTATTAAAACAGTTGAAATTTACGGGTCGTTACACTCTCCCCCACTCAAAACTTTTCGTCCCCGAAAAGGAACGAGGTAGGAGAATAGAAACAACCAGAAAGAAAAACATATTTGAAATACAAAATAACAATTAATTTAAACTATGTAAATTCAAATTTAAATTAATTTATATTCGATAATTGATTTAATCCATTTGATTTCACTAAAATCAATCTCAACTATTTCTAAATTCATTATCTTATTATCCCATTTTCTTCAATTTACAATTTCTAAAACCATAAACTTGAATAGTCTTTTATTATAATCATATTTTCTTCAACAATTTTAAATTCTTCTTTATTCCAAATTACTGTTAAATTTATTCTACTTAATATATCTACTCACATATATTTAACCCATATAAATCAATTTAAAACATAAAAGTTTCGATTTAAATTAATTTACATCTATTAATTTCTTTTAAATTTAAGGTATTTCATATGTTAATCAAATTTCAATTTATTAATTCTTTCAAAACAAATTTATTAATTCTTTCAAAACAAATTTATTTCATTATAAACTGAGTTTAATTATTATCCTATCTAACTCTATTAACATCTTAATAATCAAAATTTAGTGTGTAACATTTATTATAAACACTCAAATTTTATTTATAAATTCAATTTATCTTATATATTATCCAATTACATATTCAACTTCTGAACGATTTAGGTAAGTTGTATTAGAATGCAGTTGAACAATATACAAATAAAATTCTCCAAATTCAATTATTCAAGTTTAAATATTTATTCCAAAATTTGGTTTTATTTATAATTAAAATCATCCTTTAACAACATTTAAGAATTAGATTTTCGATTAACTTTAAACAATTTAGAGTTATATATCATATATTTATATCAATCAAATTAAATTTTAAAATAAGATACTTATATATATAAATCAAATTATACTGAAGAAATTCAAATCAAAATATTTTTCAAAACAAACCGTAGCAAAGCTACAGAATAGTATCTCCACTTCGAAACTCGAACATGAATGTCGATGATGCGGCCGCCATCACCGAAATTATTTTCCAGCGACAAAAAGAAGAGCAATGATTTCAACATTTTAAAAATTCTTTGAAAACGATTTCTATTCGAAAATATTTTCAATAATATATACTTGAATTTTTTTTTTAAAAAAACCAAAGTTCGAAATCACCGGAAACTAATAAATTCTCAAATTTCTGAATTAAATTCATTTCAAATTCCAATCAATTTATAACCAAGTTTATAAATTCATTCATTTTTATTATGCAATAGCAATGGTTTACAAAACAATAAATGAAAATCAAACATTATTATTTCAGACAACAAATTCATTAACAATTTAATTTCAGAAAACTTATATTTATATATAAGATAATCATACGAAACTTCTATTTTATTTATCAAATTGAAAACGATATTGTGTCAGTTTGCTCTGTTCAAGTGTTTTGGAAATTCTATCGATAGCGTTGATCAGACGAATCGATCGAAAACCCAAATCAACATCAACAACTCAAACAACACAATGTAAAAACATTTTAAATATTAATTTATAAATGCACTTCCTCGCTCGACGATACGAGAATGGATTTCAAAGCAAGGATAGAGATTTAAATTTGAGGGACTCAATTCAAAGAGAAATTTTTCGAAGATAGGTTTGAAACAAAGACGAGATAATTAAATAACAAAATAGGAAGATAGATAAGTTTATATAAATCGCGGGCAACCTTAACCGGGTCGACCGTGACTTCAAGAATAAGATCGTTGCAGAATTTCGGGGCAAATCTACATTCGATCTCAAGAAATAGAATTCAGGTATAGCAGGAGATAGATAGCATCGTAAACCGAGGATATAGAAATCTCCGGTAAATCGATGTCTATTGTAAAGGAGTTTCACCCCTTTATAAGTAAATTTGATATTGGCAAGACCGCCGACTCATTATAAAGATCATTCGAAGTGGAATTATGGGATACTCCAGAATTGAAAGAAGACGAATAGTGAGGGACACGAATGAAATTTGGAACCGTAGGGAACGTTCTAAAATTCAAAGGAATCGAGTCAAAAGGAAGAGATTGAAACTCGAATGAGAGTGATTCTGTAAATACATTTACCCTATATGTTAAGTTTTGTCTAGAGCTACCAAAGCTCTGATACCAACTGTAACGACCTGCTATTTTGCACTATTCGCATCCATTATAAGTGTATAGGTAGACACTCATGCCGGAATTGAATTGCTCAAAATACCGCGTTGTTAATTTAAATTTGGCAAAACTGAACATATACAGTAAATAAATAATCACTGATCACAGACACAGAGTAATAAATGCAGCGGAAATAAAAGAGATAGTAGTTCATGAAGCTACTATATGAATATATAAGATACATCAGAGTTTACAACAGAAGAGTAATACGATACATCAGTGTTAAACCAGATACAACGGAAGAGTAACACGATACATCAGATACAAATCAGAATACATCACTGGAATCATCGAATACTGAAGCAGAATAGATGGCTGGATCTTCAAGCAAAGCTCCAACTTCAAAGGTGAGTCTCGAATACTGGTATACTCAGTCTGACCCGAGCGTAAAGCAAAACACAAAACACTCGAGTCAGGATTAACATTCTTATATTAATAAATCCAACTCAAGTGAAATAGCAATTGAAATACAAGTAACTCAAAGGATGTTTGGAATAACCATCATTTAAGGATCCGTTAAACTATCTACTAGGTAGTAATGTACGCTAAGTAGATAATGTCTATCAGTAATATATAAAGATATCAAAATAGTGTTAAGGCGTTACCATTATCCCCCTTAACACATTTTTATTCCCAAGAGCATATACAAGACCGTAGTTTCCCCAAAATCGGAAGTCACCAGAGGGCAATCCATATACTAAAGGTACAAACCAAAATCGTAGTGGTCGCGAATAGGGATACAAGTATGACAAGGCACATGAGGCAATACCCAAGGTAATGAAACTACCGTTTGCCTGATCCGGACTGGTGAGAACGCATCGCCGCAGCGACCGCAACACCGCGAAACAACACTCCCAAAATCAAGGGTGCACCAATCGACAACAAGTAATGAGTAGTTTTCGAAGAAGTGTGTTCGCTTGAGGTAGCAGACCTCCATTGGCCCGGCACGGCTCCTGTTTTAGTCATTTCCAATTTGACACAAGTGTCAAGGCTATCCATTATCGTTCTCTTTCTTCAGTCATCACGTACATCATTCCAACCACTTTGTGACACCCCACCTCTATGCTCATAATAAAAAAGTGTATTAAAAGAAATACTGTCTATTATTACGAAGAATAAGGCTAGATAGGAGCGACCATCCGTAATTGGCCTTACACTAATATTAGTTATCTCGGTAGGAGTGGTATATACTTTTTATTTTTCATCTATTATTTATTTACTCCCATCGACATATCCAATTATCAGTATAAAACAAACTACGATAGTTCATAATAGTTTAGGACATTAGATATAACAATAACACAGATAATATAAATGCGGAACACAGATTAACAAAAATCTCATATATATATAACCGATGTCAGTTACAATATAGTGGACACGATACATATGACACAACTACAACTGTCGACTCTAGAAGTTATATATACAAGTACATTATCGACTAATATACATGAATACATATCGTTCTATACAATGACACGACTACTACAAAATGACACTGACAACTTCAGAAGATGTGAAAAGTCTTCATATCCTGAACAGCAACTCAAAGAAGAAAATCTACAACCTGAAATAACTCGGGTCTGACCCGAGTATTACATTCAAAAGAAAATAATACCCAGGTCAGTCTAATTCAAACCAGTTTATTAGTGTATATAGGCAGTAATAATTTAAATAGACGACAGTCACAATAATTCCCGTCTATCCGATTCTTTAAACAAAGAAACCGGATAACGGTCAATATAACACTTAACAGTGTTTAACAAAAATCAGCAGGTTTAAATCATCAACAGAGATAAATAAACAATTTATCAAATCGACTAAATCAATTTAAAACTGTCAAATCTGATAGGGCTGCAGTACACGCACGCGTGTACTGCCTCGCCACTATCGCAGGAGATACACAAAAGCTCAGTGAATGTCACAAATGATCACCAGGTCAAACCCCGAAGTACCGGATTCAACTCAAGTGAATTCGAGAACAATTCCCAACAGGGGAAAAACTGCAAATAAAAGTCAGAGAATCAATGCAATGAAACCCAACAAGGACAAAATCTCAACAATACAACACTGAAGCCACCACAAATGTTTAAGAGCAAGATTGCGACAGTGAATGAAACAGTGCATCCAGTAAAAGAGGCAGCAAGGGATGTACAATGAATACATCATTAGAACAAGATAGACTGTAAGTCAAGTGCCAGCGTATAAGAAAGCAAATAGAAAGTTGGGGAGTAGTTCTAGTGCCTGAACACCTAACTCAAGATCGTTATTAAAGTGGTTAAAGTGGTTTTCGGTTTAGATAGAGAGCATGTCCATAACCGATTCCGGTCTCTTTAATAACCTTCGTAATTATTACACCGATTGGTCGTTTAATATATTTCGAAAACCAAATCAATTTCAATTTCAAATAGAATTTGTAAATCAACATTTCATTTGTCTTTCTAAATCAATTTCCAAAATTTACGTTTCAAAACTTCCACCTTATCATTTCAAAATCTTATAATTCAATTTCAATCTTTATTTAAACAATTAAAATATCGATTTAAATTCGTATATAAGTTTCATTTCGAAATCATTTAAATTAATTTGATTTAACATTTAAATCAATTTAAATTCATTTGTCGATTTCATTCAATATTCATTAAGTAAATTTTCCATTCAAAACAATTTCTATTAAATTTCCAATTCATTAAATCCATTATTCAAATTCAACTTCTTTATATCAAAACTTACAATTTGAATTAAATTTAATTCATCAAATCAATTTTTTTTAAATTTCACGTCTTACATTAATTTCAATAAATCACATTTTATTTCTTGATAAAGAAATTCAATTTCACTTATTTACTTTCTTAAATGATTTTCCAAACTTAATTAATAAAGAAACTCAATTTCAATTATGTACGAAGTAAAATTCACTTATTCAAAAATTCAATTTAATTTAATCATTAGATAATTCAATCTTATTTGATTATTAAATAATTCAAAACTTAATTATAAAAAAAATTTCAAAGTTTAATTATTAAATAATTTCAAAGTTTAATAATTTCAAACTTAATTTTAATTTAAAACTTAATTTTAATTTCAAACTTAATTATTAAATCATTTCAAACTTAATTCAATCATTTTCAAATTAAACATCGTTCTTTCATCAATTACATTGTTCATATTTTGTTTCAAATTATTATATATTAACATTTTCCTTTCATTAAAATTCAAATTTCAACTTCATTTCAAAACCATATTATTTATTCAAATAAAACTTCGTTTATTTTTAAATCAAATTATTGACCAATCGGGTTTTATTTAATTCTCTATCCTAGGTCAAAGTTCAATTTGGGTATTTATCATTTCAACCCGATTCCAATTCAATTCGAAATCAAAGCATAGCAAAGGGAACTTGCAGTGTGATAACTGGGATGGTGTCAAAGTAAATAAACAAGCAATAACAACAACCAATATCAATACAATAATCAATTCAAATAATCCTGAAATAATCATATTAATTCACATTGTTGTTTGTGCAAATTAATATAATTATTTCTAGAATCTACACTATCATTTCATGTAGATTAAAGATTATTACACTTTATTATTCTATGGTTCTTCAGTTGTCATTCGATTTCAATTTTAACACTACAACAATTAATCCAATATACGTTCAACGGTTCAAAGTGTAATTATCACTATTTTACATGTCAATTAATTTAATCATTAAAAGGGGTCATATTCAACTAATCAAATCCAACATATATGTCGATTCAAATTTTAATTATCCTACGTCAATTTTACTTGCATAATATTTATCACTTTATACTTTACAATTTAACATCCAATATAAACAACAAACCAATCAATCAATCAAACTGTATTATCATCGCATAAATAATTACAGAAAATGGTGTCAGATGTCATGGGTGGATAGGTACAGGTAATAGCATATATAATAGTGTAAACAACTAACAGCATTATATTTCAATTGTCGTTTCAATTAAAATCAAATTTAATAAATAAAAGAACGTTAATCGTGAGTGATTGCTCACCTTTCGAGGCTAGATGGATTTGACGATGAAATTGAGTTACGAACCCAAGCACGAATTCTGAAGCAAAGCGAGATTGGCACGAATTCGACAAAGCTGATAGATACGCAATAGAATAAATCGAATTAGAACCATGTTGATGTAGATAAAAAAAATCAAAGCAAAAGTATATTATATTATTATTTTTCTTAAACCCACATTCAATTTAAATTACATATTCAAATTTGAAATAAATACTTGTATTCATCTGATATTAAAATTCAATATAACCTTACTTTAATATAGCATACGTATAGATTCAGAAAGGTCATATATAAACCTATATATGTACACTTATGTGTACAAACAGATTATACGTACTTACGTAAACTTATATATATAATTTATATAACACAAATACATTCATATATCAGAATCCAAGGTACAACCAACCTATATATAAAGCTAATACATTATACAACCAGATAACATATGTAGGTTATATAAATATATACTTGAACAGTATCTTGTACTTTAAACCACACACAAAGCATACATACACAAGTAAATATATATGCTATATGTGACACAAAATTAATATACAAACTGTACTAAGATATTTTAAGCTTTAAATCAACTAACTTTTATAGAACATATACTCACTTCAGTTTATAATGAACAAACAGAACCTATTCCAACCTGCCAGTAAAGAAAATGTACATGCGAACAATTTAATTTATATAAACAATATGCAGACCTCCAGCAAATATATAGAAATATATGCTCAACTGATAAAATCATGTTACTCAAACAACATAATATATATATATATATATATAACTTGTTATATATATAACTTGAAGTCGGTACTAAATATCCATTTAACATGTCATACCAAAATATATTTAGAAATCCATCAGAGTATTCATATGTGTATAAATAGACAGCCGCAATATAGATGTAGCTGTAAAACATATATAGTGTATATACTTATATGTGGACTTAAATAGGTAAGATGCAACTTGTATAACATATTTATATATTATAACAACATAGTATATAAATCTAACTTAATATAACTAGCTGTTACTACAAAATATATATAATACTTACAAATTATAACCGTTCGACCAAGTTATCAATGACAGCGGAGATGTGTTGCTTGCGGCATCAAGCTGGTGGTGCCTTGAGGTTTCGACAAGGTGGAGCAGGCATGAAGCGGCGGAGGCGAATTGAAGGCGGAGGCCGATGAAGGTGTTTGGATGGGTTGTTATGGTGGAAGGTTGACAGCAGTGGGAGGGGAAAAAGACTGGTGGAATCGGGTTCTCTGGTGGCAGCTTCGATTTGCGAAGGTGGCGAAGTGGAGCATGTCAATAGATTAGGCAGTGGAGTCTGGGTCGAGGCTTTGGGCTAGAGGCCGGAGAAACTTGCGCGACAAGGCGGTGTTTGGAGGTGAAAAATGAAGCGGTGGAAAAGCTTGATAGGTTTAGTCGGCAAATGGTGGTGGGAGGTAGGTCTGGTGATGGCGGGTTGGACGAGGGTAGGGTGGAAGTGGGGTCGGTCAGTGAAACTCGGGTGGTCGGGTTTATGTGCTGTGATGAGGGAATGTAGCTAGCATGGCTTCGGTTCAAGGTAGAAGGAATATGCTTGCTGTGTGGTGGCGTGATGGGTGGGAGTCGAGGCGGGCATGTGAGTGAAGGCGGTTCGTCGTTAGGTGGAGAAGAGGGTAGGTGGAAGAGCAATGGTGAGGACGTGGGAATGGCAATAGAGGAGAATGACAAAAAAGGTATGTAGAGAGAAAATGAACAGGCTTTGAGGAGTAACGTGTAAAGCAAAAGTATAAATGCAACTTAAACACCTTGCGTTAAGTTTATTTCATCTTTCTAGAAGGAACCAAAAGAAATGAATAGTCTAGATGGAATTCAACGAACCGAAAGTAAATGCTTTTCAATAGGGAATGGAAAAGCCAAACCTGGTATCCAGGGGATAATAATATCAAGTGGCCATTGGTTTTACAGCTGGGCAACGAATGGTCATAAGGAATCAAAAAGGACATACCATTACGGTTAACCGTTTCGTATGTTTGTCGCGTCCCGGAAACCGAAACACACCAACAAATATACCGTAATGATCGGCACAATGAGGCGATCAAAACGACATATAGATATCGGTGGAATGGTTGAATTATAAAAATTCGAATTTTCTACTATCGAAAAATGCAAGAAAAACGCAGAAGATTAAGATCGACGGAGCCAAAGAAGTCCGAATTTGAAAAAACGACAAACTGACATCTTGCTCAGAAGATGGTTTAGAATTTTTCTATGTAAAAATATTTAGGTTTCGGAAACATTTTATTTTCATCGCTTTTTAACTGATTAAATTGAAGTAAATTTACGTGCGAAATAAACTTTCATATTTTCGGACGAAAATTTACCACTTGCTATGTTTAACTAGACGCATTCCAAATATTAAATTTATATCTCAAAATTTTATCGTTTAAAATTTCACAAAATTTCAACTAATTACGTTATTAAAATAGTTGAAATTTACGGGTCGTTACACTTGTCTTTGAAAGTGGTCTAAATACGTAAAAAGTGCAAATTTAGGAAATGACATATTTGTGATATCTCGATTCTAAGTTTGTGACCAATATGTTATCAGGAAGCAGAAAATTGTTCTCCTCTCTGATTTAATTCTATCCTTTTGATATTAAAATAATAGAAAATAATTTATGTTTTTGTTCGAATCTTTTTAATCTTTAGGACAGAAGAGCATCTTATACACAGTGGGTCGAGAGATGACTTCTTCCCAACTCAGTTTTCTCGATCATTTTATACACGGAGCATAGCTTGTTTATGGAAACAACGCAAGCCACTTTTTCTGGAAAATTGACAAACAAGCTACTCAAATATTCTTCACTACCATCATTGTTTTGATCTTCGGAACTATTTTCTGGAAACTTGGCAAATAAATTTATCAATTCAACTATTGTAGATTATAATCCAGTTTTGGATTCAGATGAGTTATCAGTTGGAGCTATCTCAGGGATTGTAGCTGGTGCAGCTATATTGCTGATTTCCATCTTAGTTTGGATTTGCTGGAGGAGGAAATATGTTACAGATAGCGGTAAACTAAACTTATTTTTTTTGAATTGCCTAATTATTTGACATCAACAACATCTCTCCTTTTTATCTTAACTAACCTTAAGAAAGAATCATTCTTTCACTATTCAGCAACGTATAGTGTTTACTATTTAGTAATTGAAAACAAAGATAAATATAATAAGCTGGAATAATTGAAATCCAACGGATACTCGTTTATTAATTCATGTGGCTTAAGTTTGCATAATAATCCAACATTTGATAATGTATATGGCGTATAATTGCTATGATGGTTTCATTGTATAAAGCCACTATCAATCGCTGTCATTTTTTTAGATGTTTGTTTATTTTATTGCTATACTATTGTTTCCTTTTGCATACTTTACCAGCCTTAGTTATGGCATGGATCTTTCAACTACTTAACATAACTTAATCCATCAAAATAGTTTGACAGCAAATTTATGAAATATGTTTTCCAGTGCTTAGTTTGACAGCAAAATAGTTTGATTTTATTAGTTTTCTTTCTTTTAGGCTTAGTTTGTAGGGTCACATTACTATATAATTTAGTATAAGAACTAATGAATATTATTAACTATATTTATCTTATTAGTTTAGATTTAAGATTGCCTAATTAACTTGGATATATGGACTAAAACGTAGAACATTAGGAGAAAAGCGAGATGGATATGGGACAAAATTGAAGTTGAGAGACTGGAATCGGCATCAAGACAAGAAAATCGATTCGATGTAGAAATAGTAGAATCAGAGTTTACTGTTTCCTTTTCTTTACCTTTCCTACATCATAAGCCTTATTGATAGTAGCAGTTAGATGTTCATTTGTAACTTAGATTTGCCTATGTAATTTTAGAACTATCAAAAGTTAAACATGTTAGTTAACTAAAAAGTTATTGTGGATGGTTTGATGAAAAAAAAGTGCAGGCTATTGAGTTTGGAGAAGAACGTAGTTGCAAAGGGGACATTAGCAAACACTGATCCTGATGCGTCAGTACATTTTGTAAAGCTTGGAGCAGAAGCTTGGAAAGTATGGGTGGATGTAGCGGTGGAACCAGAAGCTTTTTTATTTAGGCCAAATTCAGAGATGTCCACTATTAAAGAGGCCGTTGGATCAACCGTCGCGTGACACAAAGACTTTATATCCTTAGTCTAGTATGATTGTACTTAGAACTTGATATTTATAGCCGACTGTTATGTATTAATGTTTTATGAATTTGGGAGGTAAACTTATTTGACTTTTTGGAGTGTTGGAATTTTATGACTATCTTTTAGTCTTTTCGCATGTGATTTTGGTTGTTTGTGCGTAATATTTATTACTGTTAAATTATTCATTATTTGTATGGATGTGCTACCTATACGTTGCTGTAATTTTTTTTAATTTGCATTTTTTCTGCAACGGTCAAAATGCGTTGTATTATAATCTATTACAACGGTCAATAACCGTTGTCAAAATGTTTTTACAACGGTCGAAAACCATTGTCAAAATGTTTTTTACAACGGTCAGGGAATGTTGTAAAACATGCTATCCATCTTGTATGATAGTATTTTGCAATGGGCAAAGAAGCTTGTATTACAGTCTATTACAACGGTCGGCGACCGTTGTAAAAAAGTATACTACAACGGTCTTTACAACATTAACTGTCCATTGTAAAATATGGGTGACCTATTACAACATCGCCTATTACAACGGTCCGCTGCCCGTTGTGGAACACATATTACAACGGGCATTACCCGTTGTAATATGCCTGTTTTGTTGTAGTGACCCATTCCGCTAAGTGGCATGGTCTCACTTAATATCGATAAACCGAGATGTAATAGTATTATTCACACCAGGCTTTATGTCTGACTCGTAGCTTTTGTTATGGATACCATTAACCCTACGGTATTTTGTCACCGAAAGTTAATAATATGGATGATTGCGACATCTGTAGCGCTTAGCTTCGAGCCTCAAGATAAGGGATGTTACAATCTACTATAATATTATCCTAATAATCCACCATTTAAAACATGCAAAAAATGTCAACTCAAACACTTTTTCTAAAAGTGGTAAGCTTACCAAACCAAACTATATCAATATGCTATAAGCAAATAAGATAGCATTAACTAATGACCATCTTTGGTCGTATATTACATGTGATCCAAATGAATAACCCGTTGATGATGCAAACCCTAAACTTAGATTAGCTTATGAGAAATAGGTTTCAAAAAAAGGGATCGTCTAGGTTTTTGTGTGTCTACGTTAGATAAGTCGTTGCAAAGGCAGCACGAAAACATGCATAACCATGAGATGTTTGGTAGTCTTGAGGCCCTATTTGATGAACATTCACATTTTGCAAGGTATGCGCTTACGAAAAAGCTATTCAACAGCAAAATGACTAAAGGATAGAAAGTGGATGATGATGTACTGATGATGAAGGGATATATTGATAGACTTTCACAATTGGACGTATAGATAAGCAATGTAATACAAGTTGATTTGATCATTGGTTCTCTTACACCTTTGTATGAACTGTCCATACTGAATTACAATATGAACTAGCTGAATGTGAATCTCGTGGAGCTCCTCAATATGTTGAGATCGGTCGAGTCCACATCCAAGGATCAAGGGGTTGTGTTTGTTGTAAAGGATGGTACATCATCTTCATAAGGTTTGAAGAAGTAGAAAAGAGAATGTAAGAAGAATAAGAAATGTAAGAAGACCGATGACGAGGGAGAATGATACCACTGCTAGAAGAAAGGTCACTGGAAAAGGAACTATCTTGAATACCAAAATATTATTTGTGAAATAAAGCAAAATGGTTCTACAACTCCGTCAGGTACATTTATTATTAAAAATTGTTTTAAAATCAATAAAATGTCTTAGGTTTTAGATATTGGATCCCGATATATGTAATTTGTTATAGAGGCTTAGGAACTAGGGTCATATGGAAAAAGGAGAGATAAGACTCCAAGTTGCCGATGGATCTATTATAGATGCAACGGCAGTAGGAGATTATCATTTAAGTTTTCCTAGTGGAGTAGTATTGATATAATAATTGCTATTTTGTAAAAGACTTTATTTCTGGAATTTTGTCTGTTTCTAGATTGTCTAAGACTGGATATGTACTTCATTGTGCGTTAAGTGGAATTAAAGTATGTGTTGGTGTTCTTGAAAATGGAATGTATGTGATTAATACTAATTATGTGTGTTCTATGAATAGTTCTTCTAACGATATAAATGATAGTTATCTTTAGCATCATAGGCTAGGTCATATTAGTGGGAAACGACTACACAAGCTGGAAAATGAAGGTTTTCTCCCATTACTTGATTTTGAATCATCTGACATGTGTGCGTCATGCCTGAAAATGTATAGGATCTTATATAATTCAACTTATATACTAATGTGAGAGTATGTACTAAAAATTATACTAAGTAAATTAATAGAGTATAAGTAAGATAGAAAATGCAAGCGAGCACAAGATATTTTATGCTGGTTCGGACCTCCTTTCTTATGTCATGTTCCGAAGCTGCCCTTTGGTATTTCTTTGACCAAATAACCCTCACTTCGCCCATAGAAATAGGCTAATATAGAAGGAGTTCTCTGACAATTGTATGCTTTATATAATACAGATTTTGATTGATAGTACAATTATTCCTATGATCTCCTTTGAGTATGCGAATGGGAATACTTGAGTTGCAAGAAGTGGTTTAACCAAAATGGTATTTTGATTATTATAGATTGAGACTATCTAAGCAAGAGATGCACGAATTTATAAATAGAAAGTTAATAAGAAATCAAGAGAATAAATTATTTACAATTCTCAATCATTAAACTATTTATACGTTTAAAGAGGTGTAGATGAGGAGTTGTTACTGTTAAAAAACTCTATTTATTTTAATGGTTGAAACCGTTGAAGAAAAGATGCTATTATTCAATATGAAATGAAACATCCTTTCAGATTATAGCAGTTGCCAGATGATAGATATCAGTGGATTCTCCACAGACATCTATAGCTGTGGATTCTCCACAGAAGCCTGTGGATGGTATTTTTCATATTGTAAAATTTTAATGCCAATTTTGAATGATTTTATGCATACGAATTATGTATGCATGTATACTCAAGGAGACCTTGCAATGTTTATCGAAGACTCTTAATTCACTAGTATAACCTTACTAATCATAGCATGGTCGATAAGTCTTTATTTGTCTTTGAGTCCCAATATCTTTGAGCATGATGATCTCTTGTAGTATATACCAGTAATCTTGATAAGATATCTAATATGCATGATTGTATAGTTGTCGTCATTGAATCCATAGAATGGAGGTTCTAACATTCTCCCCCCTTTTGATGATGACAACTATACAATCGTTGGTTATGTTAACAATAACTCCCCTTCAATTTTGTCTTCCCTTATGTATATGCATATATTTATCCCTCTTTGTCATTATCAAAGCACAAGAAAATAAATTAAATACACATAAAATAGATATATAAACATAGACATGTCAAACAAAAAATAGAACATAAGATAAGTTAAGGAGAACAAACACGAGTTTAACAAGAGACATGAGTAATACATAACAAAATAAAAGTTAAATAACATATTTCAAAATGGAAGAAAAGAGCAAATAAAAGAGGCTAGTGATACCGGTTTGAAGAATAGGAAAATTCACCATAATTTTCATAATATTCCCAGCATACGGATGGATCTTGTTTGTATTTGGTTGGCCATTGAGTTTGATCATTATATTCTTCATTTTCTTGAATTGAAAGTCGTTAGAAAGTTATATAATGTTTATGGTGAGATTGGTTAGGGTCTGACAAGGACATATCATCACTATCTTCTTCCTCCTCTTCGGGTTGTTCTCCCTCAATAGCCTTTCCTTTGTCTTGAGAGGTTCCTTCATGATAGGTGTGAGCATGATAGATTGGTGTTTGTGTTCGAGAAGGTGGTGTAGGTGAAGGAGAAAATGATGATCAAGAAGATGATTTACCATAGAATTTTCTCATCACGTTTTCTAAAGTAGAGACAGCCTTTTCTAATGTTTTTTCCATCTTGGTCATTCTTGTTTAAAAAGATTGTCCCAAATCAGTTATTTTATTTTTCAAAGTCCGTTGGCTGACCATGATTAATTTTTGACTTCTAAGTGTTAAATCACGGTTGGATTCATTTCGCAGTGGTTCAGTGCAAGCTTCTTGAATTTTCGAATCGGAATAATATTCAGTAGTATGATGAGAAGAGCTAGATTGCTGTGTAAGACAAGCTGAATGAGTTTGTTAAGGAGGCGGTTGAGTCTGTTGATTAGGACTCAGATACATTTTTTGTTGTTGCTGCATAGTCTTCTGTGCCAACAATATGATTGGATGTGGTCTTTCGAGAAGGTGCATTAAAGATAAAAATCTTATACCACTCCCTTTGAGAGGGATTTCTTCAAAACGAGAAATATAAGAATGTACCCCAAGACCATGTAAGAGAGCATAATATATGGTGCTTATATAATTGTGCATCAGTGGTGAGACCAAAAGTTTTTAATTTCATCATGAATAAATTTAACCCAATTTACTTATATCCACCAAATGTAGCATAGTGAGCTTTGTGATCATTTTCATATATTTTTTCATGACTTCCTAAATGAGGAATTATCGTATTGATTATCATAGATTTAATAATCTATCTTTTAGGCTTAAATAGACGGATTTCCATTGTAGCATCCTATCCTCCCAAATTTGATGTGTTATTTCATCACGTGGAAAATTTCTCTCGTTGGGGATTTCTTCTTCATTGAGTCAAATAGAAGATCAATCTAGTATACGACAAATTGTGTTTACGCTAATTAAACACTAGTCTATAACCAACCATCGTTGGCTTCCAAATATCATTACTACATAAGTTTGCATAAAAAATAAAGATGGCCAATTGATCAATTTGTACTTCGTTTTCGTCGAAATTGATTAAATCTTGACAGCCGGAGGCGATGGTGAGTTCTTGAACTCCATATTCTCTAAAATTGCACAATTTGCAAAGTGGACCGGAATGAAGCTTTTTTATTTTAGTTCTTCAAATCCTTGTTTGCAATTGTGTTATTTCGAAGCCAATCTTGAATGTGGGCATCGTTGATAAGGTGGGTTTGAGAAGATGGAGACTAGCCTTTCTTTAATCTTTTTCTAACGGGATTTTTTTCTCTTAGGTGCCATTTTTGAGGAATTGGAGTTTTTGAAATTAGGGGTTTAGAGTAGATTTGAAGATAGTTTGGTAAATAGTTGAAAGGAAGGTAAAATATGAATATATATGGGCTGTTGCAGGTTGAACCCAAAGTAGATGACATATGTTTGTCTGATGTTCAGAGACGTCTGTGGTTTCAGGAAAATATTTTCGAAACCAGTGACAAACATCTGTGATTTTGTCCATAGATGTCCATGACCTGTGTTTGCACAATATACTTGTTTTTGAATATGATTCATACAACAATGTATATATAGAATTACAATATCGAGTAAACATTTTAGACGAAATGCTATCATAATCTTAGTTTTTGTTTGAGGGGTCGGACTTTCTAATTTGTTGTAAGTCCCATGAATTCAGCTCAACCTTTTTTCTTCAACTAACGGCCTTAGTGGAGACCAACTTGGGCGAGCTGGAGTATCAATCCAGTTTTGAATTGATGTTCCTGGTTTGGATAAATTTCTTGGAGTAATTTTATATGTTATTAAGGAGTTTCTTTTAAATGAGGATATTTCTGATGTATGCAATTTTTTGTTCGTGAATGACCATAAATTGCTAGAATACATTTTTCGAGAAAGATAAGATGAGATCCTTGATATCATTGCTCATAATACATTTCTCTTTGAGCTCCCATCATCTCTTGTTGATAATGATATATTATCAACTTTGGTGTTGAGAGATGTCGATTCTAGATCAATTGACCGTTTTGCTTTCTTTTCCTTAAGGTAAAATCCATGTGATATGTAGGTGAAGCAATAATGTTTAGAGAGGATGATCAAATTTATGGAGGTATGGATTTATTTGGTGACATGTAGGTGCTATTCGATGAAGGTGAGCTAAAGTCGATAATCGAATAAGTATAGTCGTGATCATAAGACATTTTGAATAGAAGTGGTTTGAAAATGGAGTTTGGTAAAAACATATATATTTAGTTTGCAGAAGAATTTTTTTTATATAAAAGTTGCTTACTATTTTTGGAAGTTTATTTGTTAGGGTAGTGAAATTTTAACCATAAAAATTTAACAGAAGTTAGTTTTTATAGGGATAAAATTATTTCGTGCATCTTATTTGAATTATATAAATTATATATGTCTTAGTTTACTAATTCATTGTAAGAACAAATTCCTAGGTCTTGTCTTAGTTTTATAAAAGTTAGTTCGCTCATTGGTTTGATAAAAATATCCGCAATTTGATTTTCGGTATTTACAATTCATGTGATATAATTCCCTTTTCAACATTATCTCTTAAGAAATGGTAATGAATATCAATGTGTTTTGTTCGAGAATGATTAAGAGGATTTATTGATAAATGTATAGCACTCGTATTATCACATTATATAGGAGAATTTGTTATTGTTTTACGAAAATCTTGAAGACTTTGTTGCATATATATTACTAGTGCACAGGCTAAGGCTGCCGATATATATACTTGGCTTCACATGTTTTCTATCTAACTTGTATGTTTTCTATCTAACTTGCAACCATAAAAATCCACATCACTATATTTTTGGAAGTTTGCAGAAGTTTTAAATAACACAGATTTTGATTGATAGTACAATTCTTCATATGATCTCCTTTGAGTACGCGAATGTGAATACTTTGAGTTGTAGGAAGTGGTTTAACAAAAATGGTATTTTGATTATGATAGACTGAGACTATGTAAGCAAGAGATGCACAAATTTATAAATAGAAAGTTAATAAGAAATCAAGAGAATAAATTATTTACAATTCTCAATCTTTGAAGTATTTATAGGTTTAAAGAGGTGTAGATGAGTTAAACAAACTCTATTTATTTTAATGGCTGCAACCGTTGAAGAAGAGATGCTAATATTCAATATGAAATGAAACATCCTTTCAGATTATAGTAGTTGCCAGATAATAGATGTCTGTGGATTCTCCATAAATGTATGTGGCTTCAGGATAAAATTTCTCGAAGTTATTCATAGACATCTGTGGATTCGCCAAAAATGTCTGTGGATGGTATCTTCGTATTATAAAAAATTTAATGCCGATTTTGAATGTTTTTAATGCTAATTTATGTATATGAATTATGTGTGCATATATACTCAAGGAGACCTTATAATGTTTATCGGAGACTCTTAATTCACCAATATAACCTTACTAATCATAGCATGGTCGATAAGTCTTTATTTTTCTTCGAGCCCCAATTTCTTTGAGCATGATGATCTCTTGTAGTATATACCAGTAATCTTGATAAGATATATAATATACATAATTGTATAGTTGTCATCATTGAAACCATAGAATGGAGGTTCTAACATTCTCCCTTTATTGATGATGACAACTATACAATCGTTAGTTATGATAAAAATAACTCACCTTTAATTTTGTCTCCCTATATGTATATGCATATATTTCTCCCTCTTTGTCATTATCAAAGCAGAAGAAAATAAATTATACACACATAAAATAGATATATAAACAGACATGTCAAACAAAAAATAGAACATAAGATAAGTTAAGGAGAACAAACATGAGTTTAACAAGAGACATGAGTAATACATAACAAAATAAAAGTTAAATAACATAGTTCAAAAAGGAAGAAAAGAGAAAATAAAAGAGGCTAGTGATACTGGTTTGAAGAATAGGATAATTCACCGTAATTTTCATAATATTCCCAGTATGTGGATGGATCTTGTTCGTATTCGGTCGACTATTGAGTTTGATCATTATATTCTTCGTTTTCTTGAATTGAAAGTTCTTAGAATGTCATATAATGTTGATGGTGAGATTCGTTAGGGTCGGACAAGGACATATCATCACTATCTTCTTCCTCCTCTTTAGGTTGTTCTCACTCAATAGTCTTGCCTGTATCTTGAGAAGTTCCTTCATGAGAGGTATGAGCATGATAAATTGGTGTTTATGTTCGAGAAGGTGGTGTAGGTGAAGGAGAAAATGATGATCGAGAAGATGATCGACCACAGACATTTCTCATCACTTTTCCTAAAGTGGAAACAACCTTTTCTAAAAAATTTTCCACCTTGGTCATTCTTGTTGAAAAAGATCGTCCTAAATCGATCATTTATTGTTCAAAGCTCACTGGTTGACTGTGATTAATTTTTGACTTCTAAGTGTTGAAACATGGATGGATTCATTTTGCATTGGTTCAATGCGAACTTCTTGAATTTCCTAATCGGAATAATATTCTGTAGTATAATGAGAAGAGCCAGATTGCTCTGTAGGACAAGCTGAATGAGTCTGTTGAGAAGCAAGAAGAGGTTGAGTCTATTCAGTAGGACTCGAATACATTTTTTGTTGCTGCTGCATAGTACTGTGCCAGCAATATGATTGAAGGTGGTCTTTTGGGGAAGGTGCATTAAAGATAAAATCTTATACCACTCTCTTTGAGAGGGATTTCTTCAAAATAAGATAATAAAAAGGTACCCCGAGACCATGTAAGAGACGCATAATATATGGTGCATATATAATTGTGCGTCGGTGGTGAGACCAAAAGTTTTTAATTTCGTCATGAATAAATTTAACCCGGTTTACTTATATCCCACCAAATGTAGCATTGAGAGCTTTGTGATCATTTTCGTATATTTGTTCATGACTTCCTAAATGAGGAATTATCGTATTGATTATCATAGATTTAATAATCTAACTTTTGGGCGTAAATAGACAGATTTCGGCTGTAGCATTCTATCCTCCCAAATTTAATGTGTTATTTCATCACGTGGAAAATTTCTCTCATCGGGAATTTCTTCTAAATCGAGTCCAATAGAGGAACAATCTAGTACGCGACCAATTGTGTTTAGGCTAATTAAACACATGTCCATAGCCAACCATCGTCATTAGTAGGCTTCCAAATATCATTACTACATAAGTTTGCGTAAAAAGAAAGATGGCCAATTAATCAATTTGTACTACGTTTTCGTCCAAATTGATTAAATCTCGACAGTCGGAGGTGATGATGAGTTGTTGAATTCCATATTTTACGAATTTGCACAATCTGTAGAATGGACCAGAATGAAGCTTTTTTGTTTTAGTTCTTCAAATCCCTTGTTTGCAATTGTATTATTTCGAAGCCAATCTTGAATGTGGGCATCGGTGACAAGGTGAGTTTGAGAAGATGGAGATTGACCTTTCTTTAATCTTCTGCTAATAGGATTTTTTTTCCTTGGGAGCCATTTTTATGGAATTAGAGTTTTAGAAATTAGGGGTTTAGATCAGATTTAAAGATAGTTTGGTAAATAATTGAAATGAAGGTAAAATATGAATATGTATGGGCTGTTGCAGGTTGAACTCGGGGCAGATGACAGATGTTTGTGCGATGTTCACAGACACCTGTGGTTTTAAGAAAATATTTTCAAAACTAGTGACAGACGTCTGTGATATTGTCCACAGACGTTTGTGACGTGTTTACAGAATATACTTGTTTTTGAATATGATTCATATAACAATATATACATAGAATTACAATATCAAGTAAATATTTTAGACGAAATGCTATCATAATCTTAGTTTTTGTTAGAGGGGTCGGACTTTCTAATTTGTTGTAAGTCCCATGAATTCGGCTCAATATTTCTTTCTTCAATCAATGGTCTTTGTGAAGACCAACTTGGGCGAGCTAGAGTATCAATCCAGTCTTGGTTTGATGGTCCTAGCTTGCATAAATTTCTTGGAGTAATTTTATACGCTTTTATAGGAGTTTATTTTAAACGAGGAGATTTTTGATGTATGCAATTTTTTGTTCGTGAATGACCATAAATTGCTAGAATACATTTTTTCGAGAAAGTTAAGATGAGATCCTTGACGTTGTTGCTCATAATACATTTCTCTTTAAACTCCCATCATCTCTTGTTGATAATGATATATTACATCAACTTTGGTGTTAAGAGATGTCGATTCTAGATCAATTGACCATTTTGCTTTCTTTTCCTAAAGAGAAAAGCCAATGCGATATGTAGGTGATGCAGTAATGTTTAAAGAGGCTGATCGAATTGATGGAGGCATCGATTTAGTTGGTGATATGTAGGTGCTAGTCGATGAAAGTGAGCTAAAGTTGATAGTCGAATAAGTGTAGTTGTGATCAAAAGACATTCTGAATAGAAGTGGTTTGCAAACGGAGTTTGGTAAAAATATATGTATGTAGTTTGCACAAGAATTTCTTTATATAAAAGTTGATTACTATTTCTAGAAGTTTATTTGTTAGGGTAGTGAAATTTTTACCATAAAAATTTATCAAAATGCTTTGGATTCGAAAGTGCTGCCCTTAGGATATAAAAGTCTGTATTCTTTGGTATGGGTTAAGTGTCATAGAATTCTTTTAACTGCTCGATGATGTGACTCCTTAGGTTGTGCTTGAAATCTTGCATACACACGCTCATCATAATATCCGGTCTACTAGCCGTTAAGTATAACAGATATCCTATCATACTTCGATATAATTTCTAATCGAAATCGTTTCCATTTTCATCTTTATCTAAATGTACAGTAGTACTCATCAGAGTCGGTTTACTTGGGATATTTTCCATCCCAAAACATTTTAATAAATCTCGAGATTATTTTTCTTGATTTATAAAAATTCCATTTTCTAATTGTCTTATTTGCAGACCCAAAAAATAGTTTAATTCACCCATATGTGACATTTCAAATTCATTTTTCATAATGTCAGAAAATTTATTACATAATTTTTCATTTGTTGATCCAAATATAATGTCGTCAATATATATTTGTACAACTGATATGTTATTGTTTTCTCATTTTATAAATAAAGTAGAGTCTATTTTTCCAATTTGAAAATCAGAATTTTGCAAATGTGTTTTTAATCAACCATATCAAGCACAAGGTGCTTGTTTTGATCCATATAGAGCCCTTTTAAGTTTAAGTACATGATCGGCATATTTTTCATGAACAAACAGCAGAGTTGTTCAACATAAACCTTTTCTTTTATAAAGTCATTTAGAAAAGCACTTTTACGTCCATTTGAATTTTTTTTAAATTATGATGAATGCAAAAGCAAGTAATGTTTGTATTGCTTCAAGACGTGCAACCGGAGCAAATATCTCTTCATAATAATTTGTTCTTTTTAATTATATTCTTGAGCTACTAATCTTGATTTATTTTGAACAATGTTTCCCTTTTCATCTGCTTTATTTATAAAAGCCCATTTTGTTCTAATTACAGATTGATCATTTGGTCTCAGTACAAGTTCCCATACATTATTTCTTTCAAATTGATTAAGTTCTTCTTGCATTGCAATAATCCAAAAATCATCTTTTGATGCTTCTTTATAATTTGTCGGTTTAAAATTTGATATAAATGCAAATCGACTCATTTGATTTAACTGTTTTCTAGTTGATACTTTTCTTTTTAAATCAATGATAATATTATTAATGGGATGGTCTTTTATTATCCTAAGTGGTGATGTTATCGCATTATCATTATTGTTATTGATATTATTATTTTTATGTATAGGTATTTTAGTTTTATTTATAACTTCTTCATCATCATCATTTTTATTATTTTTAAAGTTTTCATCGGACAAAACTTCTATAATGTTTGTTCGTTTATTAAGAATTCTATATGCTTTACTTCGATCCAATAGCCAACAAAAATTCCTTCATCGACTTTAGAATCGAATTTTCCTATATAGTATTTTGTGTTTAAAATAAAACACTTTGATCCAAATACTTGAAAATGCTTAAGAATTAAAATTTCATTGTGTATAATTTATATAAGTTAAATAAGTTTTTTCAGTTTACCAATTCATTATAAGAACATATTCCTAGATCTCGTCTCAATTTAATAAAAGTTAGTTCGCTTAGTGGTTTGGTAAAATATCAGCTATTTGATTTTCGGTATTTACAAATTCTAATGATATAATTCCTTTTTCCACATTATCTCTTAGAAAATGGTGACAAATATCAATATGTTTTGTTCGAGAATGGTTAATAAGATTTTTTGATAAATTTATGGCACTAGTATTATCACAATATATAGGAGAATTTGTTATGATTTGATCGAAATTTAGAAGAGTCCGTTGCATACAGATTACTTGTGCACATGCTAAAGCCGTTGAGATGTAATTGGCTTCACATGTCGAGAGCAAAACACAGTTTTGTTTTTTACTAAACCACGAAACTAAAGATTGACCAATAAAATGACATGTGCCACTTATGACTTTTCTATCTGTTTTACAACCCCTGAAATCAACATCACTATATGATACGAGTTCGAACAAGCTTCCTTTTGGGTAGAAATGTCCGTACTCTTTAGTGTTTGTTAAATATCTTAAGACTCATTTTACCGCTCGATGATGTGATTCTTTTGGCTCCGCTTGAAACCAAGCACATAAGCATACACTGATCATAATATCTGGTCTACTAACCGTTAAGTATAGTAGAGATCCTATCATACTTTGGTATAATTTTTGGTCGAAATCTTTTTCCATTTTCATCTTATCCAAATGTAGAATACTACTTTCGGAGTCGGTTTACTTGAAATATTTTCCATTCCAAAATGTTTTAATAAATCTTAACATTATTTTTCTTGATTTATAAAAATTTCATTTTCCAGTTATCTTATTTACAAACCTAAGAAATAGTTTACTTCACCCATATGTGACATTTCAAATTCATCTTTCATTATGTTAAAAAATTCGGTACACAATTTTTCATCAGTGGATCCAAATATAATGTCGTCAACATATATTTATACGGATAAAATATTATTATTTCCTTTTTTTATGAATAAAGTAGAGTCAATTTTACTAATTAGAAAACCGAAATTCTGTAAATGAGTTTTTAATCTTTCGTACCAAGCACGAGGTGCTTATTTTAATCCATATATGGCATTTTTAAGTTTAAATACACGATCGGGATATTTTCATGAACAAATAGAGGAGGTTGTTCAAGATACACTTTTTCTTTTATAAATAAGTTTAACAATGCACTTTTACGTCTATTTGAATTTTTTTAAAATTATGATGGCATGCAATAGCCAGTAATATTCATATTGCTTCAGGACGTGCTATAGGAGCAAATGTCCCGTCATAATCAATTCCTTTTCTTGATTATGTCCTTGAGCTACTAATCTTGCTTTATTTCGAATAATATTTCCATTTTCATCTGCTTTATTTTAAAAAAACCCATTTTGTTCCAATTACAGATTGATCGTTTCGTCTCAGTACAAGTTCCCAATCATAGTTTCTTTCAAATTAATTAAGTTCTTCTTCAATTGCTTTAATCCAAAAATCATCTTTTGATGATTCTTTATAATATTTGGGTTCAAAATTTGATATAAATGCAACATGACTCATTTGATTTAACAGTTTTCTGGTTGTTACTCTTGTATTTAAATCATGGATAATATTATTAATAAGATGGTCTCTTAATATCCTAAGTAGTTATGTTATCACATTATCATTATTGTTATTGAAATTATTATTATTATTTTCATGTATAGGTATACTAGTTTTATTTATAACTTCTTCATCATCATCATTTTTATTATCCTTAAAGTTTTCATCAAATGAGACATGAGACTTTCTTCTATAATATTTGTTCGTTTATTAAAGATTCTATATGCTTTACTTCGATCCAAATAACCAACAAAAATTCCTTAATTAGATTAAGAATCAAATTTTCCTAGATAATCTTTTGTGTTCAAAATAAAGCATTTTGATCCAAATATTCAAAAATACGATACTTTCAGTTTCTTGTTAAAAATTATTTCATAGCATATGTTTTTAGTCATTGGTCCAAGTGTTACACAATTTAATACACAACATGCGGTGGTAATAGATTCAACCCAAAAAATTTTTGGTAGGTTACTACTATTTAGTAAAGTTCATGCACATTCTTGTAAAGTTCGACTTTTCCTTTCTACAACACCATTTTGTTATGGTGTATGTGGAAATGAAAATTATGACTAATTCCTTTTCTGTTGCAAAAATTTATAAATAGTTCATTTTCAGATTCACCTCCATAATCGCTTTGTATACTTTTAATTTTTAAGTTTATCAAATTAGTAATTTGTTAAGTAAAAATTTTGAACATTTCAAAAGTTGCTTTAGTCGGTCCGAATAAATCTAGATGAAGTAGTTTGTGAGATTGCTTGATGGAGATTTCTTTTTTGGATTTAAAAAAACTTTTCTTTAATTTACCAAATTGACAAGTGTCACACAGGTTTTTAACATTGCAATTGATTTTTGGTAATCCCCTAACTAATTCATTTTTAGCTAGTTTGTTGATATTCTTCAAATTTATGTGACAAAAAAATTTATGCCATAACCATGGATCATCATGATTTGCGGCTAAGCGTAAATTAGTGTTGTTTTTTATATTCATGTTTAAAACATATACGTTTCGATTTCTAAATCCTTCAAAAATTAGATTTTTATTTAGGTTAAAGATATAACATTTGTTTTTCTTGAAATCAATTTTAAATCCTTTATCACATAATTGACCTACACTTAATAAGTTATGTTTCAAATTTTCTGTCAATAAAATAATAGTAATAATATGAGAATTTGAAATGCCGATATTGAATACTTCTCCAATGCCAATGAGAATCCTTTTGAATTGTCTTCGTGTGTCACAGCGCCACCATCGATATATGTTATATTGGATAACATATGAGAATTTCCAATCATGTGCTTGGATCAACCACTATCAATTATCCATTTCTCTTTACTTTCTACTTTAATTTTGGGTACCTACAAAAATAAAAAAAATTGGTTGGTACCCACATTCATTGTTTAGGGTCGTACGTGTTAGTGGAAGAAGGTAGCCATATCCACGAGGATTTGGTTCCTTTAGAAATGTAATTATTGTTATATATAATTTTCTTTAAATATTCATCAATATAATTTGGTCTAATTAGTTTATTTTTTGTTTTAGGAATCCATATTTTGCCCATACTATTGTATGAATTCTTAATCTTAGCTTTTAACTTTGGCTTTTTGAATTTGGTGTATAACGTGTCTTTGACTTTTGTTTGTTTTTAAACCCAATCCATTTCGGCTTTCAGATGGTTTAGATATTTTAATCAAATTTTAAAATTTTTGTTTTCCTTTGTTGAGTTTTGTCACATTATTTGTTATTTTATCTAACTTACTTTTAAGATCACAAATTTCAGTATTGCCAGACTTTAAACTTGCTTGTAATTCTAGTTTTCATTTTTCAAAGTTAACTTTTTCTAATTTATAATTTTCTAAATCATGTAATAAGATGTCATTTTAAGATAATAACGTTGCACGTTTTTTTGAGTAATTTCTAATTCTTCTATTAAGATTGTATAATCATTTTTTAATAATCCAACTTCTATTTCTTCTTTTAGTTAACTTTCCTACATATTCCTTATTTAATTTTTTTGATTTTCTATATTTATCGTCTAATTCAATGATAATTTCCATTATTTCATCATAAGTAAGTTCACGAAGTACCTCATCAGTGTTAACCATAAAACACATATTTGATTGTTCTGAGTCGCTTTCACCATCACTGTCAGATGAAGAAGATGAATCCGAATCGTCCATGTTACTTGAGAAGCACTTTTCTTTTTCTTGAATTTTTCAAACTTACTTTTCATTTTATCATTATTAAGCCGTGGATAATCCTTCTTTATGTGATCAAATTTGTCACACTCGTAGCATTTAATTGATGTTTGATTTGAGGAGTTTAGTTTACCACCATTTTCAATTCTGGTCATCTTCTTGAACTTCTGGAATTTGTTGTAGTTTTGGTAATAAGAACAATCTCATCTTTGTCCAAGTCCGAAGCTTCGTTACATGCTTGAAATGTAATGTTTTTCTTTTCATGATTTTGATCCTTTCTAGCCTACAAGTTAGCTTCATTCATATTTCTTATTAGCTCTTCAACTTTGAGTTGAGAATGATCATTAGCTTCTTCGATAGCTAAAACCTTTCTTTCCTTTTCATTTTTCAAAGAGTTTAAAATTCGTGTGACTAAATCAAAATCTATGAATTTGACTCCAAGTGTCATGAGATCGTGTTCAATAGTTTGAAATCTAGCATACATATCAATAATTGATTCATTTGCTTTCATTTTGAAAGATTGAAAATTTATTTTGTAAAATCAAGATTTTAGTTTGCTTGACTTTAGTTGTACCTTCTGTGTGACTTGTAAAGTGTGCCATATATCTATGCAGTAGTGCAAAGCATGACATGTGAAAAATCATTTTTTACAAGTGAGCAAAATAATACATTCATTGCTTTGGCATTATTAGATGCCGCTGCTTTTTGTGCATTAGTCCAAGTGCTAATGTTAGTATTAGGTGCTTCATATTTGTTTTAAGATTGCTAACCATATTTCCAAACCATTTTCTTCCATAAAAAGTCTCATACGAGTTAACCAGTAAGCATAGTTAGAAACAATAAATAGTGGAGGATGTGTAGCTGATTGACCTTCCCGAAACGTGCTTTCCATATTAATGATTTTTCAACTACGTGTTACTGTAGATTGAAATAACCGTACTCTGATACCAAATGAAAATGTATAGGATCTTATATAATTCAACTTATATACTAATGTGAAAGTATGTACTAATAATTATGCTAAGTAGAGTAAATAAACATAGCATAAATAAGATAGATAATACATGCGAGCACACCATATATTTTATACTGGTTCGGATCTCTCATCCTACGTCCACTCCCGAAGCTCCCCTTCGGTTCCTTTGACCAAATAACCCTCACTTCACCCGAAGGAAAGGCTAATACAGAAGTAGTTCTCAGACAATCGTGTGTTTCAAATAACTAGGATGTTGACTAATAGTACAATTCTTCCTATGATCTTCTTTGAGTATGTGAACGTGAATACTTTGAGTTGTAGGGAGCGGTTAACCAAAATGGTATTTTGATTATGATAGATTGAGACTATGTAAGCAAGAGATGCATGAATTTGTAAAAAGAAAGTTAATAAGAAATCAAGAGAATAGATTATTAATAATTCTTAATCTTTGAAGTATTTATAGGTTTAAAGAGATGTAGATGAGAAGTTGTTACTGTTAAACAAACTCTATTTGTTTTAATGGCAGCAACTGTTGAAGAAGAGACGCTATTATTCAATATGAAATGAAACATCCTTTTAGATTATAGCAGGTGCCAGATGATAGATGTCTGGGGATTTTTCACAGACGTGTGTGGCTTCAGCATAAAATTTCCCGAAGTTATTCACAGACGCCTATGGATTTTCCATAGACGTCTGTGAATGGCATTTAAATTTATAAAAAATTTAATGCTAATTTTGAATATTTTTATTGCTAATTTTGTGTATATGAATTCATTTGTGCATATATACTCAAGGAGACCTTTGTTTATCTAAGACTCTTCATTCACTAGTATAACCTTACTAATCATAACATAGTCCATAAGTCTTTGTTTGTATTCAAGTCCTAACATCTTTGAGCATGATGATCTCTTGTATTATATACATGTAATCTTGATAAGATATATAATATACGTGATTGTATAGTTATTGTATTGAAACCATAGAATGGAGGTTCTAACAATGTCTCAATGGAAAATTTACAAAGCACCCCTTTAGTAGGAGAAATGGAAGAGTTGATGAACTCTTTTGGTTAGTACATGGTGATGTATGTGGCTGATGCCTATAATTACCATGGATAATTATTCTTACTCTATTACCTTCACTAATGATTTCTTGAGACTATGATATGTATATCTTATGAAGAACAAGTCCGATATCTATGAGAAATTTGTTGAGTGTAGGAATGTAGTAGAAAATTAGATGAACCACAAGATTAAAACTCTTCCATCCGATCGAGGAGGTAAGTATGTTGGATAAGAACTCCAATGGTACTTAAAAGATAACAGGATTATTTCTCCGATTACTCCACCATATACTCCATAGCACAATGGTTTTTCGAAGCAAAGGAACCGAACACTATTAAATATTGTTCGTTCTGTGATGAGTAAAGTTAAGTTACCTTTGTCCTATCATGGATATGCGTTGGAAACCTCAGCGCATATGTTGAACTTGTTGCCCACCAAATCTGTACTTAAAACACCATAAAAATATGGTATGGTAAAAAATCCCAACTCAAGTATTCGAAGGTTGATCTGAATAACCAGGGGAAAGATCGGTACCATGAATTTATAGGATATTTGAAAAACTCAATGGGATATATATATATATATATTCTACAATACCAAAGAACAAAAGATAATTCTTTCTCGGTGCACTGTCTTTTTAGAAAAGGAATTTTTATCAAAGGGAATTCATAGTGAAGTTGTAGACTTAGATGAGATCCAAGAAGTTAACACTGAAGGTGAGAGAACTAAGTTTACCCATATATTAAAACATGTTACCTATTAGAAGGTCTAGTAGGGAATCTCACACACCAAAGAGATAATACAGTTTTACCATGGATGGCAAGAATGAGGACTGTGTCTTAGATGACGACACTCCTATATCTTTGTAGCAAGCACTGAAGAGTAAAGACTCTGCACTCTGGCTTGGAGAAATTAAATCCAAAATGGATTTCATGTATGAAAATGAAGTATGGACTTTTTCGGATGTACTCAAAGGGATAAAACCCATCAGCTGCAAAAGGGTTTTTAAGAAAAAAATGCAAATGGACAAGTAGAGACTTGTAAATCTTGGCTAGTTGCATGAGGATTTATTCAAATTTAAGGTATTGATTATGACGAGACCTTTTTGCATCTAGCCATGCTTAAATCCATTCAGAGTTTGCTGTCCATTACTACATTCTACGACTATGAAATATGGGAAATGGATGTAAAGACAACATTTCTAAATGGTAATTTATAAGAAACTATCTATATGTTACAGTTTGACGGTTTTGCAGTCTATGGGAGTGAGGACATGGCTTGCAAGTAGTTAAAGTCCATTTATGGACTTAATCAAGCTTCAAGAAGATGGAACAAGTATTTTGATAAGGTAATCAAACAGTTTGGTTTTAATTAGAACATAAAGGAAGCATGCATATATAGAAATGAATAGTGCAACGCTATTTTATCCTTACTACTATATGTCGATGATCTTTCATTGATTGGCAAATACATTTCATTATTACAATTAGTAAAAGCTTAACTTTCCAAGAACTTCTCCACAAGGGATTTGGGATAAGCAACCTATATACATGACATGAAGAACTATAGAGATGGATCTTAGAAGTCATTAGGATTGTCCCAATCCTTGTACATAAATACCATACCGAAGACGTTCATTATGGAGAATTCCAAGCATGGAAATGTTCCAACACAATCCAGAATCGTCCTCCCTGACGCTCCTCATACTAACGAAGAGAAAGAGCATATAAAGAGGATCCCCTATGCTATAACAAGAGGATCCATAATGTACGATATATTATGTACTAGACCTGATGTGGCTTATGCATTAGGATGTGTGATTCGATACCAGTCTAATCCTGGAGAAAAGTATCAGACAACTATAAAATATATGCCAAAATATTTAAGAAATACCTGGGACTTATTCCTCATATATGGGAATGGAGACCTCCATATAAAGCGGTACATAGATTCTAGATTTCTAGGTGACGTTGATGATAGTAAGTAAGTGTTTTGTTATGTCTTTACAATTAAGGCAGAGCTGGCTATTGGAAAAGTTTCAAACAAGAGACAGTAGCTTATTTGATGATGGAGGCCGAGTACATTGCCCTTGATGAAGCATCTAAAGAGGCAATATAGATGTGCAAATTTTTGAGTGAGCTTGGGGTGATCCTCGGTACCTAGAATCCAATGGCATTGTTCTGTGATAACAATGTGGTGATACAGATCGCAAAAAAGTCCAGAGCACACAAGAAGTCATGGCATATTCTTTGGAAGTTTCAGCGCAATAGAGAATTCATTGAGAGGAAAGAAGTCATGATACAAAAGGTAGATAACAAGGATAACATAGTAGATCCATTCACCAAGGGTCTAGCTCGGTCAGCTCTCAAGAGGCTGATCGAAGGGATGAGATTGAGATTCCATAATTGGCCCTAAGTGCAAATGAAAGATTGATAGAGTTAGAGGTATGCTCTAGGGTCAATTCTATAATTTATTATAAATTATTAACTATGTAATCAATTCTTATATGTAATAAAGGTGTTTTCTTTCTGTTATATATTTGTTATAACATGCTATAAATAATTAAATATTTAGTTAAAATATAGTTAATAGAAAAATCCATAAATGGTGTATTTGTGATAGTAATTAGAAATGTTGTAATCATGAGTATTGTATCACAATAAGATAACCACATTATTTTAAATATTTCTAGTCAACACGCATAGAGATTGGATATTGATCCATTCTTCGATAATAGAATACGTAATGCTCTCCATATGTTGGACAGTGTATTACTCATAACTCCTAGGAGCACCAAGGGCTTACATACTAATAGTTATTGGATAACTATAGAATGAACCACTTGATAGTTTCATGTTGGTTAATATAACTAAGGGCAAACAGAAAATGTCGATGTGACTAATTTACATAGTTATATTGACATGAGAATATTGTTGATTTTCATTTTGAAAGCTATGTTTTGATTATAGTCAAATCATGGCATGGCGTCCTTCGAATGACTATAGTTGGGTCGAGTAGAAGTATTGGAAGTGAAGCATTATTCAAGATATGATTCTTCTTGTATCGACCCACAGTTCCGTACCCTTTGAGTTGATAATAATTCACTCTTGTTCACAACCCATCGTTTTCATTCCGATTCTCCTAACCATTTCGACTTTTCAAAAATACTATCCACTATTTTTCCCAACCATGTTTCCATATTCTAATATAAATTCACCCTATGAATTTTATATTTCCAATTTAGCTACTGTTATCGTTTTCCTTATTTATAAACATTTTTTATAAATTTATAACACCTTTGGGTTTTACTTATTAAAAAAAAAATCCTGTTTATAAAATTTCATTTTATAAACCCATCTCCTTATAATTCCATTTATTCTGCCAATCTATTTTTAATATCGATTTCAACTTCTTTTTACATTTCCCGAATATCTTTAAAAAAATCTTTTATATAGATTATTTTTAAAAATCCCTATTTAAACAATTATCGAATTTATTAAGCACAACCAAAAATCAAATTATCGTTTAATTCAATCAATTTCTTTTTAAAATAGACTAAATTTCGATATAATTATTCTTATATTCAAAATCTCCTTTTAGTTCCTTAAAAATTAAAAATAATATTTATGGTATTTAAATTACCAAAATACAAGCCAGTGCTACTATAGCATCCAATAATTCACATCACAACAATAATCTATAACAAATTATTCTAACACATCATATATTATTATATATGAAAACAATCAATATAAATTTGATGAATCCAGTTGAATCCCTCCAACCTATTTTCCTGCATCCACAGATGTTAATACAACATAAAAATACCAATCCCACTTTGAGGAGGATATCGCGGTATATAGGGTCATCCGCTATTATGCAGAGCGCATAGGGTCTCATCTGCTAAAATATGCCGGAACATCAATCCAACTACTAATATATAAACTACTATATATATATAATATCATTCAACAGATAATAATTAGTAAATTCAACCAAGCAACAAATGATAAATTTTAACTATTTAAAATTAAATTTGGCAATTCCAAATGAGTGAGAATTTCTCACCTTGATTTTCGAGTTTGTTTGTCGTTCCAAATTAATCCCATCTTGTATATTTCTCATCTACGAATCCACACTCGTCTTGTTTCTATGATTTTTGTACCTCGTATAATTGTTATACAATATTATAAGGATTCCTTTTTAATTAAATAAAAATTATTTAAATTAATTAAAATTATTAATAACTAATTACCCTAATCAAAAATCTGCTACTCAGTAACCACCCACTCATGAACGTTGCTGCTTCACCGTAGACTACCATGCGATCACCAGACCTTCCACCTGAACCTCTGCCATCATCGCGACAACCCTCTCCCAAAAACGCGATCATCTACTTACACAGTCACGAAGCCGCACCACCTCGAAACCTACATCGAACGCTCCTTGTCACCTATACGAGCGAGCGCCAAGAACCCAATTACAATACTCCTCAATGTACGTCACCAGGATGCTCGCAACACTCGCCTACCTCCTGCGCTGACCGAAGGCCTCCCTAACACTCACGATTCATTTCGATCGTGATTCGATTGTGCCATAGCTTCGCCTTCAACTCCTTCACGTCACCACTCTATCGTCGTAGTAGCCTCGCACGCTCCCACTTCGCCCACGAGATCCACACGCACTTCCCTCCAATATCGATCGTGACCCTTCCCCCTTATCGAGCAGCTACGAGTTGCTCGAGATCAGAGATGAACGCGACTAGATCGCGATTCATTCTTTCTTTTTATACGATTGAAGTCGAACGAGATTTTCGTGGAGATGAACCGATTTGAATTTGGTTTCCTTTTTCTTTTTTTATCTTCGGTTTTGATTCCGATTTTTGGTTTTCATCTAATTTGAATTCGTGAAAAAAAAAAGATAAAAGGAAGAAGGGATAAGATATGTTACTTAAACCGGGGCAAGCGTCTGGAGCACATTTCTAGGTCGGTTGATGGAGATTGACCTTTGATGTGATTTAATATATTTAAAGATTGAAAATATCTTGTATTATCTACTGTGAAATCTCAGTCTCCTATTAAGGCGTGCCGCCTAGCATTTCTAATGTTATACCGCTATTCCGAACCCAATGGAACAAGTTTCGAAGCTTAATTCGATCGTATGGAGAAGATAGCTTTTTGGACCCAATTATTATATTAAATTTCGATATTAATTTCAACGTGTTTCTATCCTGTACGATCAAACGATAACTCCAAACACTACGAAATTTGGAATCCAATAATAATACACTATTATGGACCCAATGGAACTAGTTTCGTTGAATTCTAAGACTGTGCCCCGGATCCCTATTTTAATGCGTCGATTAAATCGACGATTTCCAAAATTTACGAAATCGCTCAAAATTTCAGTTTTAAAATCTTACTAACTGATTTCTAATTCAAATAGAATTTATACCAACATTAGAAATCTTTTCGATTCATAAACAACTCCAATTATTTAATGATTTTCAATTATAATTTCAACAATTAAATTTATTCAGTAAATCGCTATATTTGGAATTTAAATTCATTTAAAAATTTTCAACCAACATATTCATATTAAAAAATCAAATTATATCCCAAATCCATATTTAAAACTACTTAAATATTCAAACTCAAACGATGAAAAATCCGGATCTTTACATTTCTCCCCCCTTAAAAGAATTTCGTCCCCGAAATTGCTATGGCAGGATAAACGCTCCAAACCCATTAACTTATCAAAACCCACTTAGTTGAAACTCGATATTTCACTTTTCTAATCTTTTAGTTCCAACCAAAACAATTAGTTTTCAATTCTAATTCCAAAATCCTTTATCCCAATTACAATTCGAAATCAAATTGTCGTTAAAAAAATTTGCAAAATTTTTCTAACACCCTAAATTTTCGAATTTTTTTGGCAGAATCTCCTTTGTACGGACAACCTTTTGCAATATGACAAGAGAGATAAAAATATATACATCGACCCACACGGTCAGAAAACAAAAAATATATATAACAATATTTATATTTTGCGGTATTTAATCCGAAAACATACCTTATATTAGCATTTTTAAGCATTATTAAGCAAGAAAGTTTACTTCATATGCAATTTCGCGACGAAAATCAGGCAAAACAGCTCCATATACCCGTACTTACTTAATTTTAAACATGTAAGTACCAAAAACATGAAATTCAATAACATTTCACTTACTTAAATAGTTAAACACATGAATTCCATAAATGAGCATGCTAAACATATATTTGTAAGCAATTATAAGGTTTCGAACTAATTTAATTGTTTTCAATCGATTCATATACCATTTCATTCTATTCGAAATGATTTACAACCCAATTACTTGCATTCAATCCATATTTATACAAACAATTTCATATCCATTCCAAATTGATTTCAAAATCAATTTATTCACTTTCTATTAATTCATAGAATTTTATTTACTTTCGTTTACGTCAAACGACAATTTTTTCTATGCAGATTTGGCGATATTCATTTAATAAAATAACCATTTAAGCTTATAGCTATTTTAAATTGATTCCAAATCAATTTATATTCAATTTTATTCCATTTAAAACTCAATCCATTTATTTACATTTCATTCATATCCACATTATATTCAAATCCACTTTATTAATCTTGGAATCATTCCATGTTATTTTATTAAATAACCATTTCACAAATTTACTTAAGCCATACTTCCATTCAAAATATTTTCTTAAGTTAGTCCGTTATTTTAAATTATTTCCACCTTATAACTTAAGTTTATTTTCATTTCAACCAACTTCCATTTCATTTACTAATTAATTAATTAGTTCATTCATTTAATCCACTTCAATTTTAATTCCATACTCGAATTCATTATCCAATTTATTTAATTCGTATCCAAGGCCACATTCAATCTATTTACACTTTAAATTGAATTTATTTATAACTCAAGTCATCACTATTTCAATCCATTTCTATTTTATTCGACGATATTTTCAATTATATTAGATTCACTTACAATCAAGTCGAATTTTTATTTATAACTCAAGTTCCATATTCAGTATTCACTTTTAATCCACAATCCAATTTACTTAACCAAGTTAAGCTTCATTTTTGTATTCAATTAACTAATTAATTTATCTAATTAGTTCACTTCCAATTTATAATTCAATATCTGATTTTTATTTCAAAAATCAATTCATTTAATTTTCTTGAGCTTAAACTTATTTTTATAATTCAAGTTTGGATTTATTTCCTTTACCAAAATATAAAATAACTTTTTTGGTTTTTCTATTCCACCTTTAAATTTTATAAGTTATACGACTTATTTTCCAAATTTCCATCAATCTTATACTCGAGTATATTCACATTTTATTATTAACTCAATTTTATACCTCACTTTATTGCTTAGGCATACTTTCATTTAATTAATTTCAAATTTTTATAAGATATATAAACTCATTTATTCACGCTTTCGACAATTTCTGCTTAAATTTTATTCCATTCAAAATTTATAACTTATGGTTATATAATTATTTCACAATTCAATATTTATATTTACTTTAATTCGATATTATTTCTAATCAAATCCAAATTTTATAACTTATAGTTATATAGTCACTTTATAATTCACATTTACACATTTAATTCAATTCCATATGATTCAAATCCAATACACCTTTTTATTTTAATTTCAATTCCTTTTAACCAACATTTCAAAACCATATTCGAGTTATTCATACTTTAATTAAATTTCACTCCAAATAAATTTATTTTTAATTCATTCAATTTTATTATATATTTCAATTACTTCGCTTAAGTTAACTCCAATTTCATTAATACACTATATTAATTCAATTCAAATCCAGACAATTAAATTTCTACAATTTAATTTATTCAACTTAACTTAGGTTGAATTCCATTTTAACTTTCTCACTTTAAATTTCATTCCAACTTCAATTTTTCAAACTTCCCTCTTTATAAATATTATCTTCCACATGATTCCAGAATTTTTAAACACCCGATATTTATTTCAAATCACTTTGAAATCAAATATATATATATAGCTCTTTCTTGGTTTTTTACAACTATTCTTTGGAATTTTCAAAACCAATTTGGTTTTATCCAACACAAATTCCCTTTAGAACTTTCAAAACAACACTTGTTCCAAACAAAAATATTCATACCAAATTATTACGGCTACCATCCGTCACTTAGAAACTCGAAAATGAACACCTATGATGTCGCGATCATCATCAGAATTATTTTCCAGCGATCGAAGTGAGTTTAGTGCTTTATCACCTCAAAATCCATTTAAAACAATTTCCATTTAGAAATATTCCAAATAATATTACTATTACCCATTTCAAAACACTTTGGAAAATATTTCTAAAAAATCTTCGGGATTTAATTTTTTTTTCAAATTCTGGTTTGAATTCATTTTTTTTTAACCCATTTGTATAATTCATATTTATACAATGTCTTTTTGGTTATATAAACCATTTCCAATTTTATAATCTTGTCTTGATTATAACAATAACATCCAAACAAGCCAACATACTAAAATTATTTCAGAAAATTATTTCTTTTATATCAAAATATAATTTGGGTAAAATTATTTTATTTACCCGCTTCAAAACCATACTGTGTTGGTTTACCGTGTTTAAGTGTTTAGAAACTCCTATCGATTTAGTGGCATCCCACTACTCGAATAGAATTTATGTGCCACTCAACAAATAAGTCAACACAATATAAAACAATTTATATTCACTAACAAATACGCGCTAATATCTATTAATACACTCAACCCATTCTAGGGTACTACTGACCCTATCTCTAATGAGTAATCCCCACTAGTGCCAAGGTTCTCGCTTAACCTTCGGCTCTGATACCAAATGTAGTGACCCGTAGTTCTGTACCCTTTGAGTTGATAATAATTCACTCTTGTTCACAACCCATCGATTTCATTTCGATTATACTAACCATTTCCACTTTTCAAAAATAGTATCCACTATTTTTCCCAACCCTATTTCCATATTCTAATATAAATTATATTCCTAATTTAGCAACTGCTATCGCTTTCCTTATTTATAAACATTGTTTATAAATTTATAATTCCTTTGGGTTTTACTTATTTTTCAAAACAATCCTGTTTATAAAATTTCAATTTATAAACCCATCTCCTTATAAATTCCATTTATTCTGCCAATTTATTTTTAATATTGATTTCAACTTCTTTTTACATTTCCCGGATATCTTTAAAAAAATCCTTTATATAGATTATTTTTAAAAATCCCTATTTAAACAATTATGAAATTTATTAAGCATAACCAAAAATCAAATTATCTTTTAATTCAATCAATTTCTTTTTTAAAATAGACTAAATTTCGATAAAATTATTCTTATATTCAAAATCTCCTTTTAGTTCCTTAAAAATTTTAAAATAATATTTATGGTATTTAAAATACCAAAATCAAGGCCAGTGCTACTATAACATCCAATAATTCACATTACAACAATAATCTATAATAGATTATTCTAACACATCATATATTATTATATATGAAAACAATCAATATAATTTTGAGGTATCCAGTTGGATCCCTCCAACCTGTTTCCCTGCATCCACAGATGTTAATACAACATAAAAAATACCAATCCCACTTCAAGGGGGATATCGCGGTATATAGGGTCATCCACTATTATGCGGGGTGTATAGGGTCTCATCCGCTAAAATATGTAGGAACATCAATCCAACTACTAATATATATACTACTATATATATAATATCATTCAACAAATAATAATTAGTAAATTCAACCAAGAAACCAATGATTAATTTTAACTATTTAAAATTAAATTTGGAAATTCCAAATGAGCGAGAATTTCTCACCTTGATTTCTGAGTTTGTTAATTATTCCAAATTAATCCCAGCTTGTATATTTCTCATCTACGAATCCACACTCGTCTTGTTTCTATGATTTTTGTACCTTGTATAATCGTTATAAAATTTTATAAGCATTCCTTTTTAATTAAATAAAAAATATTTAAATTAATTAAAATTATTAATAACTAAATACACCAATCCAAAATCTGATGCTCAGTAACCACCCACTCACGAACGCTGCTGCTTCACCGCAGACTACCACGCGATCATTAGACCTTCCACCTGAACCCCTGCCATCATCGCGACAAACCTCTCCCAAAAACTCGATCATCTACTCACGCAGTCACGAAGTCGCACCACCTTGAAACCTACATCGAACGCTCCCTGTGGCCTACACGAACGAGCGCCAAAAACCCAATCACAATACTCCTCCACGTACGTCTCCAGGATGCTTGCGACACTCGCCTACCCCTGTACTAACCGTAGGCCTCCCCAACCCTCACGATTCATTTCGATCACGATTCGAATCTTCTCTAGCTTCGCATTGAACTCCTTCACGCCACCACTCTATCGCCGTAGCAGCCTCGCACGCCCCCACTTTGCCCACGAGATCCACATGCACTTCACTCCAATATCGATCGTGACCCTTCCCCCCCATCGAGCGACTACGAGTTGCTCGAGATCCGAGATGAACGCGACTCGATCGCGATTCATTCTTTTTTATAAAATAGATGTCGAACAAGATTTTTATGAAGATGAACTGATTTGAATTTGGTTTCCCTTTTCTTTTTCTTTTTTATCTTCGGTTTTGATTTTGATTTTTGGTTTTCATCTGATTTGAATTCATGAAAAAAAAAGATAAAACGAAGAAAGGATAAGATATGTGATTTAAACCGGGGCAATTGTCTCGAGCACGTTTCTAGGTCGGGTGATGGAGATTGACCTTTGATGTGATTTAATATATTTAAATATTGAAAATATATTGTATTATCTACTGTGAAATCTCGGTCTTCTATTGAGGCGTACCGCTTGGCGTTTCTAATGTTATACCGCTATTCCGAACCCAATTGAACAAGTTTCAAAGCTTAATTCGATCGTATGGAGAAGATAGCTTTTTGGACCCAATTATTATATTAAATTTAGATATTAATTTCAACGCGTTTCTATCCGTACGATCAAATGATAACCCCAAACACTACAAAATTTGGAATCCGATAATAATACACTATTACGGACCCAATGGAACTAGTTTTATCGAATTCCGAGACTATGCCCCAGATCTCTATTTTAACGCGTCGATTAAATCGACGATTTCCAAAAATTATGAAATCGCTCAAAATTTCAGTTTTAAAATCTTACGAACTAATTTATAATTCAAACAGAATTTATACCAATGTTAGAAATCTTTTATATTCATAAACAACTCTAATTATTTAACGATTTTCAATTATAAATTCAACAATTGAATTTATTCAGTAAATCGCTATATTTGGAATTTAAATTCATTTTAAAATTTTCAACCAACATCTTTATATTCAAAAATCAAATTTTATCCCAAATCCATATTTAAAACTACATAAATATTGAAAATCAAATGACGAAAAATCTGGGTCGTTACACTTCTCCTCGGTTATATGGGGTTAGTACAATGGTCAACTAAAGTCAACTCAAAGTCAAAATCTCTAGCAGTAGCTTGGTTCATAATCATTGTTATTATTGAAACAAGGACATTGTATTTGGATTATATAGTTGGATATGAACGATATTTGAATTTTAGCCATTACTAAATTTCATATGTCCAAAGTGATATAGTTTTGAAGAAGACAATTTGGCAAATAAATTTCACTATCGAGTAATGCTTAACAAAGTAAAATTGGATTCTACCGAACCAAGTAAGCGATAAATTTGGCCACACTATCACACCACCTGCTATATGACATGTGAATGTTAGTATTTTAAATATTTTTTTAGCAAAGCTAGCGGGGTTATTGGGCCCCTACCGGATTTTATTGCAACCAAAACAATAAAATAAATTAGCTTCAAATAAGCTTTGAGCTAAGAAAACACATGAGCAACAAAAAAGAAGATCCACAAGCACACATACAAAAAGGTCAAAAATAACAGGGAGGCAAATTTACACCTATGAACCACACAACCGAAACGTTGAATATTCCTTTTGCCACCTGATTAAATTAATTGACTAAATTTTTTTAAATTAATTAATATTTATGAAATATCACGTGCAAAATTTATTTAATGTATATTGAATAATATAAAATAGTTTTTATACAAATATACTGATCGATATAAGATATTTATACATGTTTAAATAAGATTTAAAATTTCATTAAATATTGTTCGGGCTTGGACTAGATTTAAGAGCTTTATGGGCATGCTATTTTGGCTGTAAAGGAGGGTGTTTAGGCCGGCTATGTAACAACCCGCACCTAATAGGCCTGAATTTTTTCTAAATCAAAAACCATTGTCCATCAAAGCACAGATCGTTGGTTTGGTATACTGCAAATAAAACAAAAGAATGAATACCAGAGCTCTAACTAAATAACATACAATAGAATAATTAAAATATAGTAGGTCACATAAGTATTGACCAAGATTCGACACTTCACAAAATTAAGTGTCCTTGTCAGCACCGAACACGCCAACACCAGTACATATCCTTTAAACTATCATATGGGTTGTTATAGGTTATATGATGGCATATAAGGAGGGTTTTGAATGGTTGAAAAGGTTGAAATGGTAAGAGAGATATTAGGATGTGATCCACTTTTCACTCTCTTGATTTCTCTTTTACAAGCCACCTTTGAACCATTTCTTTTTATATTTTTACTCTCCCTCCCCTCTAATGTTTTTGGCCAGCACTCCCCCTTACTGCCCCAAAAATCCAAGTACAAAATTACATGAAAACACTTCGATTTGATCATCGGTGGTAAGGCAGTTCGAGAACTAGCAACTTCTGATTTGTGAATGGATTCATGATATCAATTCAATGTTTCAATGTCTACGTAGCACTTTAGCGAATAATAAATCTCAATATTATCTTTATTATATCACATTTATATGCTATTTTTTGTTAGGATGTTGGATTATGTTATAAAACTTGTATATCGAAATGCTATCACAAATTAGTTAGTTGTGTATATCATTACATCTATATAAATAAAATAAATTATTTTGTGAATGTTTATCATACTTAGTTCCCAAGGACAGAAAAATAAAATAAAATAAATATTTTTTATAATAAAATATGGTTATTCTTGATTTTGATAAATAGTAGCTTTTTCTAAAGATTATAAATCATATATTACATGTTTTAGATTTTGTTAATTTTTGTATATAAAATATACATTTGTTAGTAAAATATAAAAATAGGGTTTTTATTTCGAAAAAATATATTTAATTATTTATTTACCTAAAATTGATTATGTGATTTAAATGTTTATATAATTATATATATAATAAATAATATATATTTTGTAAAAATATTTATAACATATATTACACACTATACTTTCAAAAATAATATTTATTTTACTTTATTAATTTTACATGGATTTTAAATTTAAAAATTATTTTATAACCATATTAACAAAACCAAAAAAATAAACAAAGAAATAAAATATGTTCTTAGCCAAGAGCAAAATTTGCAAATTTATATTTTTATAAAATTTTAATTTTATTATTTATATTAATATATATATCAAATCAAACATTTATATGTATTGTACAAATCAATTTGAAAAAAGATAATATTATTTTTAATAAATTAATTACGGCTTTCATGTTATATTATAAACACATACACACATACAAATACACACACACACAAACATGTGTGTGTGTGTTAAAAGTTATTTTATAAACTAATATTTAATTAATTTAGTGATTTAATTATATATATATATATATATTTACATACATATATATACATATATATACATATATATATATATTTACATATATACATTATTATTATTTTATATACAAATTGTTTATAACAACATTTAATATATCTATGTATATTTATATTTATACTATATTTATTTACTTATTTATATTATTTGATGCAAACATATATTTATTTAGACAACGAATCGAATACAAGTGGGGCTTTCATGTTCGTTGCTGTGTAATCGTAATATCTATACTTGGCATGTTAAACCATGTGCACATTATCTTATGCACGTGCATGCATACATATATATGTTTATGATACACACATATATATAATATAACACAGTTTATGTAAAATAAAATTTTGTTTATAAAATTTATATAAAATATTGATTTTATTTAACAGAAAATTTAAAAGCGTTCTAAATGAATTAGATAACATAGGCCCATAAAGATTCGATCATGTAAAAAGAATTGAAATTTACCCTACTACTCCATCGCGGGATAGCCCAAATCCAATAGATTCATTGCAGTATAAACGTATTAAAGACAAAAGTGCTATGGTTGGTTCTTCATATTATAAACCAAAAGTCGGAATACATGATGTTAATTCTTTAGTATAAACTAAAAGATGAAAGAAATACATCTATTGGGTATTTTATTTCGAAAAAATATATTTAGTTATTTATTTACCTAAAATTTATTATGTAATTTAGTTGTTTAAACATTTATATATGTATAGTAAATAGTATATAATTTTTAAAAAAAATCATAACATATATTACACACTACACTATCAAAAATAATATTTATTTTATTTTTTATCAATTTTACATGGATTTTAAAGTTTTAAATTATTTTATAACCATATTTACAGAACCAAAAAAATTAACAAATAAATAAAGTATGTACTTGGCCAAGAGCAAAATTTGCAAATGTATATTTTTATAAAATTTTAATTTTATTATTTTTGTTAATATATGTATATATTTATATCAATTCAAACATTTATATGTATTGTATAAATTAATTTGAAAATAGATAATATTATTTTAATAAATTAATCACATATTTCATGTTATATTATAAACACACACACGTATGTGTGTCAAAAGTTATTTTATAAACTAATATTTAATTAATTTAGTGTTTTAATTATTATATATATATTTACGTACATACATATATATATATATATATAATTTTTATAAGTATTTTATATATAAATTTATTATAAACATTCAATATTTGTGTGTATACTTATGTTTATATTTAGATTATATATATTTACTTATATATCTTATTTTGATGCAAACTATATATATTTATATTACGAATCGAATACAAGAGAGGCTAACATGTCATTGCTGTGTAAATCGCAATACATATACATGGCACGTTAAACCATATGCACATTATCTTGTGCACATGCATGCATACACATGTCTTTTTGATACACACATATATAATATAACACAATTCATATAAAATAAATTTTTGTTTATAAAATTTAAATTATATATTGATTTTATTTAATAGAAAATTTAAATATGTTCTAAATGAATTAAAGAACATAGGCCCATAAAATCCAATCAGGCAAAAAAATTGAAATTACCCAACCACTCCATCGTAGGCTAGCCCAGATCCAACAGATTCATTGTAGTACAAACGAATTGAAGATAAAAGTGCTATGGTTGGTTCTTTATATTATAAATTAAAAGTCAGAACTACATGTTGTTGATTCATTGTAATATAAACTAAAATATGATAGAACTGCATAGAGTGCTTCACAATTCAAATTATGGAGAAGCCAAACTATGCAAATGATGCATTTCGGGCAACAGGTTCCGAATGAAGAACTACATAAGCGAGGACTGTGCTTTTTGAAAGTAAAGGATACGATAGGGTCACTTGACAACTGGACTAATAAGGTTAGGACCTTATAGGTTTCGTTTCTATGCACAGTGTTAATCTATGAATCATATAAGGGTTTCGAGGATAATCCTAAGCTAGTTCTTTGAATTGTACTTATAGTATTTAATGTTTAATTTTTATGCCAGTGAGGGGAAGAACCGTTCCACACATGCAGTGCGATCTCGCTTTATGTTATGTTTTGGGTAAGGTGATATTTACACCAGGCTTTAGGTCCAACCCATGTTTTATTATTGTTTTCCCCATAAACTCATGGGTACTCATTTCAGTAGGTCGAGTTTATGGGCCTAAATAGTTATTTAAAGAAACGAAGAACAAATTTGGGAGATGAAGTGGGAGGCTTTATAAGCTAATTAAGATTGTTTATTTCTGTTGTTAGAAGCATCATCATATGTCGAGCATGACGTTGAATACATGCACACACACAAACATATTGCATTTAACACCTATGCAAATGCAAATTTGGGAATTAATTGTAAAAAATATACGTCTAAAGTATGTAAAAAACTATTATGTGCTATGAATTATGAATAGCTACTCTGTTTACTTATACTATTTATGTATATACAGAGCTCATTTATATTGCTTGAAAATAAATCTGATGATGACTACAACATCACCAATGTTTATTTTTGGGTTTCCAATTGATGGATTTTATGAGTTGTAGTAAGAGAAGACCTCTCAAAGATTTGCCAAGATTATAGAAATTTAGGTGGAAAGATGTTTACAGGGAAGAAACCAACAATTGAGGTATCGAATTGGCAAGAGTCAATTAGTGCATATTTGGAGACTTTGGATTGAATGTCGTACAAAGGAGAAAGCTAGCATCGAGGTAGTTGCATGAAGATGCATTAGACTAGTAGGAGATGGTAGCTACGGATACTGCTGAGGAGTAGATTACATGGGTGCAGTTTAAGGAGAGGTTTGAGACTCAGTTCATATCTGAATGTCACCGGTGTGTGCTACTATAGGAGTTTATAGACTTGAAGCATGGTGACCTTATGGTTGAGGGGCAAATGTAGAAGGTCAACTCTTTGGCTAAGTATAGGCCGGGCGATCGTCAATACTCCATTAAAGAAAAATAAGAAGTTTATCAGGCTTTTGAAGCGAGGTTTAGACCATTAGTTGAGGGCGCACTTGGCATTTCCTTTTGAATTCATTATAGATATGGACAGTAGATATGATGGTATAGGGAACAAAGAAGAGTAGATACGAGGCCTTAAGCAGTACAAAAGAAGTAGTTTACTACGTATACTAAGGGCAAAAAGGGTGTGCTGAATGGAAAGGGTGGAGAAATTGTTACAATGAATGTTGCTTACTTTATTTGTGGGCAGAAACAGCACTTCAAGTCTAAGTGTCCAATGCTAAAAAAATCTGTGAAGATTGTAGTGTTTCAAGTATGACAAGATATTAGGCAGTTTTTTTGTTTGGCTAACACTCCAAATCTTTTCGAAGCTAATTCTGAAAGAAATAAGGTAATTGAAGGACTACCGAAATTAAACAAGAAATAAACGTCGAAAGGAAAAAATGACACAAGATTTATACTAGTTTAGGAGAAGGATCTCTACATTCACTTTAAAGGTTATGCTTTAGGCTTTATTGCTCTATTTGATTTACAAGTTCATTTGTGAAAAATTCTACCATTAATGATCTTTAGAGATTAACTTTTGTAAAAGAGGAAAGAAGTACTGAATGACAGTGGAATGTAGAGATTTTTCTTTTCAACCACTTTATTGTTGTAGGTGGTACTATATTTCTAGCATATTTAAGGTTTTTCCATTAGTGTAAATATTTTCTCCTGGATTGATCACTTGTCTTGCTATGTGCGGCTCAGATTCCTGTCATCGTCTAGTTGAGTACATTTTGATGTAGATTGCTGAAGTGATGCTTATATCTATATAACTTCTTGAATATCTTCTATCTTGACCTTTATTCTCGGCCTAGGGTATCTGAGCCATTGATTGTTGGTACTTGCTGAAGTGCTTTTGGTTACGGCAATCGCTACCCTCAGTTCAACTTCTTGCCTTAGCTGGACAATGAACTCGGTCTCAGTCGACTCTTTGACTCATGCTTTCGTACTACAGGTTCTTGGATACTAAGTCCGGTGTTCTTGTTGGAAACCAAACAATCAGTCTTGGAGTTACAAGTTGTAACAACCCGCATATTTTGTGATTGTATATTTAAATGTTTTATTTAAATATAGCATCGTTAATCGGATTAAAGTCCGAAAAGCTACCTTTTGTAAACAGTCAAATTGGGACTCGAGACCACTTCCATTGAGTCCAAAATGGCGTTTACAACTTTTTTGAGTATAAACATCGATATGTTTGGAGTTGGGTGAATTTTGCTATTTTTCTATTGGGCTTTGGGTTTCGGTTTCAGCTCATTACTCATCTAATACCCTAACTCCACTCAACTTCCTTCATTCATTCTCATTTTCCTAATACTCTCTAGCTAAATCAAAAATGGTGGAAGAGAAAGGAAATTAAAATTCCTAAACCTAGTTTACTAGAAAATTCAAATTCAAGCTCTAGAAAACAAAGAGAAGCTAAGGTAAGCATCCTCTTCTTCTTCTCCATCTCAATCTCTCTTCAATTCTCAGAAATTCCTAACCCTAACTTAGGAAAAACTTCACCTTTGATAATAGAGTGAAGATTCTAGAGGTGTGTTGAAGAGGAATTGTTCTTTCCTTGTTTTAAAAGCTTCTCATTCATTTTTTTTGGGTTTAAAGGTGAGTTCTTTAACTCACATCTAGGTCTATAGCTATCATTGTTGTTAGGTATGAATTCATAACACTTGTGCATATTCATTTGCTTTTGATTTGAATTGATTTGGTGAATTTTCCAAATTTTGGTGTTTTGGTAACGAAAATGATGTTTGGACATTGATGTTTGGGGTGTATCGAAGAGCCTATAAGGCCAGGTTGTCGCTTGGCGTAAATCTTTAGTCGCCGTTGCTCATCCGATTGCTTCCGATACGTTTTGACTACTTTGGCCTAGGTAAATTGTTGCCCAGACCAGGTGACTAGACATCTGGTGACCAAGTCCAGACGTCTGGTTTGGACCTGGAGAGAAAAATATAAGCACGCAAAATATATAAAAAAAGTAAGAAATTAATTTCAGACGTTTGAAATCTAATATCAGACGTTTGGATGAGTCTCAAACGTCTGACTTGAAGTTTCAGACGTCTGGGGGTTCTCTGGATTATTTCCATAGAACAGAACCAGACGTCTGGGTTCTAAACCAAACGTCTGGTCATGGCTCAGACGTCTGCTTCGGTATTCCAGACGTCTGGGTGGTTTTCTAAACTATTTCCAGAACCTAAATCCAGACGTCTAGATTCCAAACCAGATGTTTGGGAGCGTTCATCTTTGCCTATTTAGGCTGTTTTGTGTGGATTTCCTATTTTTAATCGATTGTTGTTGATCCGGATAGTTTTCATCATTTATTATCGACTTTGATGACTTCTTTCTTTAGATTTTTGGGAATATCCATTTGATGGATTTGATATCGATTTCTATGGTTTTGATTCACGTCTTCGAACGTTAATCTTTGGTGATTGATTGTTTTTACAATCATTTTTGTGATTTATCACTTTCAAATACAAAGGTTTCTATATTAGTAGTAAATATTCAAACTCTTTCACAAAGATATTTTCAACTCTATTTTAATACAAATCTCGTTTATAAAATAGTTTGCCAATCTATTAGTATATACAAACCTTTTCCTCATTCGTATGAGAAATCTAATTAAACGGCTTAGTAAAACAAGTAGTATGAAACGCTTGCGTTTACTTCGTCGGTTAATTCTTGGACTTGTTCGATTGAACTCTTGTGACAATTTTCGAGTGGAAATCTACAATTTGTTGATAAATATTTAAGTTAAGCTAGTGGTTATGTGACATGAAGCTAAACTCATTTATTTACTAGCTTAGTGTGGTTAACACTTTTTATTGATCAATGATGATCATTTTGTGATTTAGACTAGCGATGTGCGATGTATATTTGTTTGTGAGGGGACTTAAAAACCCCGTTTGTGGAACTTCGGTTCAATTTGGTGGGGTAGCGACCCATGGTCTTCGGGCCGTTTGTGGAGCTTCGGCTCAAAATTGATGGTTAGCGACCATGGAATAACGTTCCGTTTGTGATACACATGTTGGTGAGTTTTCATGCTCCCGTTTGTGATAGGCCTCCCCCCCTTTGTGATTTCTGGATTTCTCATTGTGATTTCTAGAATTTGTGTTTCACTAATTTTCATGGTTTGCATTGATAAGCTCTATCAATATTTGTGTTTTGGTGAATAATTTAAAGAATGTGATTCTTTTTGGTGTTTTGAGAATATTTGGGATATTGTATAATTTTTGTTGTTATCTGATGTATACTTGTCATAGTATGGCATTATTGTTATCATACGTTTTTTGGTGATATCTCTTATCCTATCTCATTTTATCTGATATTTATAGCTAGACTGATCCGTTTATTATTTTCTTCTTAAATAATACTTGTGTCAGACCGAGGTATTTCAGGTGCTCCTGCTTGACTTCTTATCAGGGTTGATCATCTGATTTTTGGCTAACTACTTTAGATTAGTAGTTTTTGTTATTATACATTTGAGATATAGACTCCTTGATGTATAATTATTCTTTTGTCTAGCACTTGTACCTATTCTTTTGTGTTGTAGTGGATCTTATATGACCACTAATCTGATGTACACTTTCTTGTGATATATTCATATCTGATTCCGCCTTTGTGATATGAATATCTGTGACTGATTTGTGTTATGTATATTTCTATATTTGTTTCCGAAGTCCTCATAACCACTGTGTGGTAGCTTTGAGTTTGTATTTGATATGTCAGATTTCCTCTTGAAATGAAATGTAAGTTATATTATCTGACATATCGGTACTCGCACAAAGCAATTGCATAGATGGTCGCTCCTCAACAGCCTTATTCTTCGTGCTAGTTGACGGCATTACCCCGTAGTGTCCTTAGCTAGCGTGAGTATAGAGGTGGGGCGCCATAGCTTGGTATCAGAGCCAAACTTCGGAACAATGTAGAATAATCTAGCAAGGATCATTGTCCTAAGTCTTTTTTAGGAATCGTGCCATAGGATTTAATTTGAGTCTTCGTACCATTCTATCCTATTTCTTTTTATGATGCCCTGTTTTATCAATCAAGTTTGTTTGATATTTATTCTGAGAATAACCTTTTTCCTCTTCTTTCTTTCTTTCTTTCTTTCTTTCTTATAGAAGAGAAATGGTTAGACCAGGCTGTCCCAGCGCCGGTCAATCAAGTGCTACTCCTCAGGATGGAGTTTTTATGTTTGCCCAGCAACTTCTAGATCTTGTGAAAAATGCTCAAGTTATCAGACCCATTCTACAACCTACTCATCCTAAATCTGGGTTTGCACGCTTGTGCAGTGATTACACCAACTTGGGTGGAAAGCCTTTCAAGGGTTCCGAAAGCATTATAGAAGTACAAGCTTGGCTTAGAACATGCGATCGCATCTTTTCCCGCATGAATCTTATTGATCTACATCGAGTCCAAATGGCTTCTAGCATGCTCCAAGAAAGAGAATTAGATTGGTATGAGCTTCTGATCTCTGAAATTATTGAAGAGGATCTTACTTGGGAGCAATTCCGGGAAAGATTCGAGTTAAAATTTGTGCCAAAAGCTGAAAAAGTATCTTTAGCTCGACGCTTTATTGACCTTGTTCAAGGTGAATCTTTTGTGATGGATTACGTTGCATCTTTCGAATCTCTATCTAAATATGGGGTCGAGTATATTAATACCCCATTGAAGAAAAATCAGAGATTTTATTATGGATTAAATAAGAACCTCAAAAATCCATTTCTTCTGAAACTAGAAGTTTCTTTCGATCAGCTTGTTGATATCGCTCTTCGACTCAAAGAGGCCGATAAAGAAAGTGATGTTGATGTCAAACAAAACATCAACAAGAAAAGGCCTTTTAAATTCAAGCCTAATCCCAACAAGAAAGGGAAGCAAGCAACTTCGGTAGCAAAGACTCCTACCTCTAGTCATGGAGAATGTTACAATTGTGGTTCTAAGGACCATTATGCAAACAAGTGTCTGAAGTCCCTTACTTGCCGCTATTGCAAAAGTTCAGGTCATACTATATCTTCATGTCCCAAACTCCAAAGAATGAAAGAGGGAAAGCTAAATGTGGTGCAAGCCCCTACTAACACTTCTCGTGGTCAAGGTATTTCTCATTCTATCCTTGATGGCATTGTTATATTTCATGATTTTCCTATTCGAGTTCTTTTTGATACGGGTGCATCTCACTCTTTTATACCAAAAGAACTTGTTGATGCTTTGTCTTTGAATGTTATTGGCTTGATGACTTCATTGAGAATTGCGAATCCGATTGGTGGATCCGCAACACTCAGTTTACTGTGTAAATATGTCGAGATTATTTTATGTGATTACACTTTCCGTGCCGATTTGCATGTTATGTGTTACCTAGGTTTCGGAATGATTTTGGGGATGGATAGGCTTAACTGTTATGAAGCCCTTATCTTATGTCCTGAGCGGACTATATACCTTCGATATCCTCAATCTGTTAAGCAGATTTCTCTTGTTTGAAAGATTCAGATTCCAATTCGAAAGCATCCTTGTATTCTCTAAATCCTCATGATGACGATAATGATGATGAGGAAGATGTTATTGCTCTCATTCACATTGTTTATGAATTTCCCGACATATTTGAGCCCGTATTAGGATTACCACCTAAGCAAGCAATTGAGTTCAGAATTAATCTAATCCCTGGAGCTCTACGTATCACTCGTCCTCTTTATCATATGTCCAATAAGGAAAATGAGGAGATGCATAAACAATTATCCGAATTGGAAGCGAAAGAGTTTATTCGTTCTAGTTCCTATCCTTAGGGAGCTTCGGCTATTTTTGTGAAGAAATCTGATGGTACACTTAGGCTTTGCATTGACTACCGCAAGCTTAATGATCTCACCATTAAGAATAAATATCCTTTACCTCGGATTGATGATCTATTCGATCAACTTAGTGGTGCTAAAGTCTTTTCACAGTTAGACTTAGCAACCGGTTTTCATCAGCTCCGTATTGCAGAGGATAGTATTCCTTTGACATCGTTCCGTACTCGTTATGGATCTTATGAATGGCTTGTTATGCCCTTTGGTTTGACAAATGCTCCAGCTTATTTCGTTGATCTTATGAATCGAGTTTTCAAAGACTTCCTTGATCGATTTGTTATCATCTTTATCGATGATATTCTAGTTTATTCTAAAACCGAGGATGAGCATGAAAATCATCTTTGGATTTTGTTGGAAACTCTTAGGAGCAACCAATTGAAAGCAAAATTTTCTAAATGCCACTTTTGGCAATCTCGTGTGAAATTTTTAGGGCATATTATTTTTGAATCCGGAATTTCCGTGGATCCTTCAAAGATTGAAGCGATTCAAAATTGGAAGAGACTGGAGAGTGTGATGGAAATTCGTAGCTTCCTTGGATTGGCGGGCTATTACGTCGGTTCATAAAAGACTTTTCTAAAATTTCCGTACCTCTTACTAATTTGACAAAGAAGGGAGTTAAATACATTTGGTATAACAAATGTGAGGCTACTTTTCAGAAACTAAAAGAACTCCTTTCCGATGCTCCTATTCTTGTGATTCCCGATGGGAACCAAGACTTTATTGTTTATACCGATGCTAATCGTGTTGGTTTGGGTGCCATTCTCATGCAAAGGGAACGTGTTATCGCTTATGCTTCTAGGCAGTTAAAGCCTGCCGAGACTAGATATGCCACTCATGATTTAGAGCTCGCAGCTATTGTTTTCGCCCTTAGAATTTGGCGCCATTATCTTTTTGGAGAGAAGTTTGTTCTCTACACCGATCATAAATCTTTGAAGTATTTATTTTCTCAAAAGGAACTTAATTTGCATCAACGACATTGGCTCGAGTTCCTTGCATCTTATGATCTTGATATTCTCTATACTCCCGGAAAGGGAAATCTTATTGCTGATGCCCTTAGTCGTAAGCAACAAGCGGTTGTTTCCATGATGATATCCGAATGGAATGATCTCGAGACTTTATCCACTTGTGAGATTCGAGATCGTGAATCCAATTCATGTTCATCTCTTGTTTTGTGTAGCATTGAGGCTCACCCTTCTCTTTTAGACCGCATTTTTGAAGCTCAAAAGCATGATCCCGAATTGGTTCTTCTTAGCCAAAGTTGTAGGGATAAAATTGATATTGAAGGTTTGGAAGACTTTGATATTGATGCTCGTGGCGGTATTAAAAATTTGGTAGACTTATTGTGCCAAATATTATTGATCTTCGTAAAGACATTTTAGAAGATTCTCATCGTTCTAAATTTACCATTCTTCCCGGTAGTAGTAAAATGTACGCGGTTGTGAAGCGACTTTATTATTGGGAGGGAATGAAATCTGATATTGCTATCTTTATTAAGCGTTGCATGACTTGCCAACTCGTGAAGGCCGAACATCAAAGGCCCGGTGGGTTATTGCAACCTTTAGACATTTTAATATGGAAGTGGGATCAAATTTCCATGGACTTCATTGATGGTCTTCCCCGTTCTCGTTCGGGTCATGATAGCCTATGGGTGATAGTAGATAGACTTACAAAATCCACCCATTTTCTTCTCGTTTGGTCCAATCGGACCGTACCTATTTTGGCTAAACTCTTTGTCAAGGAGATTGTTAAATTGCATGGAGTTCCTACTTCTATTATTAGCGATCGTGATCCATTGTTTACTAGTGAATTTTGGAAAGGCCTTCAAAAAGCTTTGGGAACAAAGCTTAATTTTAGCACCGCTTATCATCCTCAGTTCGATGGAAAAACCGAGCGTGTGAATCAAACTCTTGAAGATCTTCTTCGTGCATGTGTTCTTGATTTTGGTGGAAGTTGTGAAGATCATATTTCTCTTGTTGAGTTTTCCTATAATAATAGCTTCCAATCTAGTACTGGTATGGCTCCTTTTGAGGCACTCTATGGAAGGCCATGCTGATCTCCTTCGTGTTGGCTTGAAGCCGGTGAGAACCTGGTTTTAGGTCCAGATTTTATTCGTGATGCCATATAAAAGATTGACCTTATTCGTCATAGGATGAAAGAAGCTCAAAGTAGACAAAAATCCTATGCCGATAACCGAAGAAGGAAATTTGAATTTTCTGTGGGAGATTTGGTGTTCATTCGTGTTTCACCTATAAAGGGTGTTGTGCGTTTCAGTCGATCGGGAAAATTAGCACCTCGATATATTGGTCCATTTCCCATCGCCGAACGCATTGGTTCCGTGGCTTACCGCCTTTTATTACCGGCTCATTTTTCTGCTATTCATGACGTATTCCACGTATCTCAATTACGGAAATGCCTTCGAGATTCTGATTCTGTTCTTGAGCCCGGTGTAATTGAAGAAATTGAAGTTTCACCAAATTTAACCTATGAGCAACATCCTATTCGTATCATTGCTACGAATGTTAAACGCCTTCGAAATAAAGATGTTTTTCTTGTGAATGTTCAATAGTCCTCAAATTCTAAGGATTTCTCTTAGGAATCCAGAGAATTCATTGAGCGAACACATCCGGACTTACTCTCTCGTGCTCATTAAGGTGAACTTCTCATTTTAAAATTTCTTCTTTTGTGTTAATATGCTTTAGTACGGTTGTTACTTTTTATTTCTTTTCCTTAAGTATTGCGAGGACGCAATTTCTTTAAGGAGGGGAGTCTGTAACAACCCGCATAATTTACGATTGTATATTTAAATGTTTTATTTAAATATAGCATCGTTAATCGTATTGAAGTTCGAAAAGCTACTTTTTGTAAACAGTCGAATTGGGACTCGAGACCACTTCCATTGAGTCCAAAATGGCATTTACAACTTTTTTGAGTATAAACATCGATATGTTTGGAGTTGGGTGAATTTTGCTATTTTTCTATTGGGCTTTGGGTTTGTGTTTCAGCTCATTACTCATCTAATACCCTAACTCCACTCAACTTCCTTCATTCATTCTCATTTTTCTAATACTCTCTATCTAAAGCAAAAATGGTGGAAAAGAAAGGAAATTAAAATTCCTAAACCTAGTTTACTAGAAAATTCAAATTCAAGCTCTAGAAAACAAAGAGAAGCTAAGGTAAGCATCCTCTTCTTCTTCTCCATCTCAATCTCTCTTCAATTCTCAGAAATTCCTAACCCTAACTTAGGAAAAACTTCACCTTTGATAATAGATTGAAGATTCTAGAGGTGTGTTGAAGAGGAATTGTTCTTGCCTTGTTTTAAAAGCTTCTCATTCATTGTTTTTGGGTTTAAAGGTGAGTTCTTTAACTCACATCTAGGTCTATAGCTATCATTGTTGTTAGGTATGAATTCCTAACACTTGTGCATATTCATTTGCTTTTGATTTGAATTGATTTGGTGAATTTTCCAAATTTTGGTGTTTTGGTCCAATTTTATGAAAATGATGTTTGGACATTGATGTTTGAGGTGTATCGAAGAGCCTATAAGGCCGGGTTGTCGCTTGGCGTAAATCCTTAGTCGTCGTTGCTCGTTCGATCGCTTTCGATACGTTTTGGCCACTTTGGCCTAGGAAAATTGTTGCCCAGACCAGGTGACCAGATGTCTGGTGACCAAGTCCAGACGTCTGGTTTGGACCTGGAGAGAAAAATATAATCACGCAAAATATATAAAAAAAAGTCAGAAACTAACTTTAGACGTCTGAAATCTAATATCAGACGTCTGGATGAGTCTCAGATATCTGACTTGAAGTTTTAGACGCTTGGGGGTTCTCTGGATTATTTCCAGAGAACAGAACCAGACGTCTGTGTTCTAAACCAGACGTCTGGTCATGGATCAGACGTCTGCTTCGGTATTCCAGACGTCTGGGTGGTTTTCTGAACTATTTCCAGAATCTAAATCCAGACATCTGGATTCCAAACCAGACGTCTGGAAGCGTTCATCTTTGCCAATTTAGGCTATTTTGTGTGGATTTCCTATTTTTAATCGATTGTTGTTTATCCGGATAGTTGTCATCACTTATTATCGACTTTGATGACTTCTTTCTTTGGATTTTTGGGAATATCCATTTGATCGATTTGATATCGATTTCTGTGGTTTTGATTCACATCTTCGAACATGAATCTTTGGTGATTGATTGTTTTTACAATCATTTTTGTGATTTGTCACTTTCAAATACAAAGGTTTCTATACTAGTAGTAAATATTCAAACTTTTTCACAAAGATGTTTTCAACTCTATTTTAATACAAATCTCGTTTATAAAATTGTTTTCCAATCTATTAGTATATACAAACCTTTACCTCATTCGTATGAGAAATCTAATTAAACGGCTTAGTAAAACAAGTGGTATGAAACGCTTGCGTTTACTTCGTCGGTTAATTCTTGGACTTGTTCGATTGACTCTTGTGACAATTTTCGAGTGGAAATCTACAATTTGTTCGTAAATATTTAAGTTAAGCTAGTGGTTATGAGACATGAAGCTAAACTCATTTATTTACTAGCTTAGTGTGGTTCACACTTTTTATTGATCAATGATGATCATTTTGTGATTTAGACTAGCGATGTGCGATGTCTATTTGTTTGTGTGGGGACTTAAACACCCCGTTTGTGGAACTTCGATTCAATTTGGTGGGGTAGCGACCCATGGTCTTCGGGCCGTTTGTGGAGCTTCGGCTCAAAATTGATGGTTAGCGACCATGGAATAGCGTTCCGTTTGTGATACACGTGTTGGTGAGTTTTCATGCTCCCGTTTGTGATAGTCCTCCCCCCTTTGTGATTTCTGAATTTCTCGTTGTGATTTCTCGAATTTGTGTTTCACCAATTTTCGTGGTTTGCATTGATAAGCTCTATCAATTTTTGTGTTTTGGTGAATAATTTAAAGAATGTGATTCTTTTTGGTGTTTTGAGAATATTTGGGATATTGTATGATTTTTGTTGTTATCTGATGTATACTTGTCATAGTATGGCATTATTGTTATCATGCATTTTTGGTGATATCTCTTATCCTATCTCATTTTATCTGATATTTATAGCTAGACTGATCCGTTTATTATTTTCTTCTTAAATAATACTTGTGTCAGACCGAGGTATTTCAGGTGCTCCTGCTTGACTTCTTATCAGGGTTGATCATCTGATTTTTGGCTAACTACTTTAGATTAGTAGTTTTTGTTATTATACATTTGAGATATAGACTCCTTGATGTATAATTATTCTTTTGTCTAGCACTTGTACCTATTCTTTTGTGTTGTAGTGGATCTTATATGACCACTAATCTGATGTACACTTTCATGTGATATATTCATATATGATTCCTCTTTTGTGATATGAATATCTGTGACTGATTTGTGCTATGTATATTTCTATATTTGTTTCCGAAGTCCTCATAGCCACTGTGTGGTAGCTTTGAGTTTGTATTTGATATGTCGGATTTCCTCTTGAAATGAAATGTAAGTTATATTATCTGACATATCGGTACTCGCACAAAGCAATTGCAAAGATGGTCGCTCCTCAATGGCTTTATTCTTCGTGCTAGTTGACGGCATTACCCCGTAGTTTTCTTGGCTAGCGTGAGTATAGAGGTGGGGCGCCACACAAGTCAAGGAACTTTCCTTTTGAATATTTCTAATATGTACCTCATAGAAATTATGGTATAATACATGCCCCTTAAAGTTCACCTCATATGTTTGATGTTAGGTAGACTTTGGAAGGAATAGTGTCCTTTCATGTTTTAATACTTGGCTTGTTTATTCCGTCCCTATCATAAATTGAGATCTAACCTTGTCTAGAGGGCTCGAATATTGAAGTTAGTGCCCAGGCGTGAAAATACCTCATTACTATGCTCCAGTCATCTAGATCTGGTATTACATAGGTGTCGGTTTTGAAAACTATTAGTGGTGGTATAAAACCTATATTTGCATGTTATTATAGGAAAATTGCTCGCTATACACCACCGTGCAGGGTACCATTCAACCATGACTCACTCTTTGCATGACATGATTTGGCTATGGCTCGATGTTTTACACAGCACTCTAGATGTATCTCACTAGGTGCATTCGACACTTCCTATGACTCACTCTTTGCAAGACACTATCGACCGTGGCTCACTATTATTGGAGATCTACCCAGCGCATGGTTTTCCTTGACATGGTTCACTATATTGGGAATTTACCCAACTTTCTAATCTTATTGGGAATTTATTCAATGCATGGTACTAATGACCATTGCTTATTCTATTGGGAATCTATCAAAATTTCTAATCTTCTTGGAAATCCACCCAATGCATGTTACTACTTGACCATAGCTTACTATATTGGAAATCTACCCAACTTTCTAAACTTTTTGAGAATCTATCCAATGCATGCTACTACTTGCCTCTAGTACTTTTCTTGGAGGTAAAACTAAGTAACTTCCATGAGGCAAAATCATTTACTTGCTCGAAGGCGAAACTAAGTAATTTCCATAAGGCGAAATCATTTACTTGCCCAGAGGAAAAACTAAGTAATTGTCGGGAGGCAAAATCATCTACTTGCCCAAAGGCGAAACTAAGTAGTTGTCATGAGGCAAAATAATTTACTTACTCGGAACCAAAATTAAGTAATTTCCATAAAGCAAAATCATTTACTTTCCCAGAGGAAAAACTAAGTAATTGCCGTGAGGTGAAATCATTTACTTGCCCGAAGGAAAACTAAGACGTGAGGTGAAATCATTTACCTTTCCATAGGCTAAACTAAGTAATTATCGTAAGGCAAAGTCATTTACTTGCCCGGAGGCGAAATTAAGTAGTTACTATGAGGCGAAATCATTTACTTGCCCAGAAATGAAACTAAGTACTTGCCGTAAGGTGAAGTCATTTCCTTAACTGGAGGCGAAACTAAGTAATTGCCTTGACACGAAAACATTTACTTGCTCAAAGGAGAAGCTAAGTTGTTCCCATGAGGCAAAATCATTTACTTGCCCGGAGATGAAACTAAGTAATTTCCATAAGGCGAAATTATATACTTGTTCGGTGGCGAAATTAAGTAACCGTTGTGAGGTGAAATCATTTTCTTGCCCAAAGGTGAAACTAAGTAGTTGCCATGAGGCGAAATCATTTAATTTCTTAGAGAAGAAACTAAATAGTTGTCATGAGGAAAAATCATTTACTTGTCTTGAGGTGAAACTAAGTAGTCTCCATGAGATGAAATCATTTACTTGCCCGGAGGTGAAAGTATGACTTTGAAACTCGCATGATGCTACTTGATCCGAGCAGTATCATGACAAAAATGTTTTGATGAACTTTTGAAATTTGTGTGATACTAATTGATTACGACAATAATAACGACTAAAACGTTTGAGAAATGTTTGAAATTCTTAAAACTTTAAAAGACCGTAATCTAGTGCGATATAACTGAGTCATGGCTAAGAGATTAATGATTGTCTCAAACTTTTGATAAAGCTTTTATTCAGGTAGTAGTCTCATGCTGTGATAATGTTTTAGATGCTTGGCATTACAAATCTAAGGTATTATATTGCCATCTGGCCTCTTTAATCCATTTGTTCCCAATTGGATGAAGTCATAAATTATTAGGGGTCATTCCCAATTTGGGCTGAATAGTCCATCTACCGGATCCTATGTATTCGGAATTATCTTTCGAAGAACGAGGTCTCCTTTCTCAAACTTTCTAGTTCAAACCCTATGGTTGTAGTATCGAATCATCATCCAAATATACTCTACGATCCTTAAAGCAGCTTTCTACTATGCATTATAATAATAACTTTGGTGAGAGGTGATTTCTAACTCAACTGGGAGCATGGCTTCAAAGCCGTAAGTCAAAGAGAAAAGTATGACCCGTCGAGGTCTTGGACCTTGTTCGATAAGCCTACAAAACAAAAGGCAATTCATCTGTCCAGTTGGCTTTTGCCTTGTTCAAACTTTTCTTCGAGCAAGCCTTGATAGTTTTATCGATTGCTTCCATTGTCCCATTTTCTTGCGGTTGGGATACTGAAGAAAAACTCTTGATGATACTATGATCTCAGCAATACCCCTGCAAACTCTCGGCTCTCGAACTGAGCATCATTATCCGTAATGATCTTATGTGGAAGACCAAATCTAGATACAATATTCCTCATCACAGACTTTATTACTTAATGGGAGGTCATAGAAGCTAAGTATTCTGCCTCGACCCATTTTGTAAAGTAATATATTGCCACTATGACATATCTTGCTTCTCCTTTAGCAGTCAAAGAGGAACAATAAGATCGATTCCCTAAATATTAAAGGACCATGGACTCATCATCGGGGTAAGCTCGCAAGGAGGAGCTCTTGGCACTTTTGCATAAAAATGGCACTTAAAGCATTTTCTTGCATAATCCATTGCATCTTGATTTAGTGTCGGCTAATAGGACCCTTGTTGGAGTATTATCTTTTCCAATTTTTGGCCACTGCAATTGTCTTCATAAATTCCATCATGGGCTTTTTCAACAACTATTGACAATCCGAGGCCATTACACACTAAGAGTATGGATTTGAGAATCCCATCTTATTTAATACTCCATCTAGAATGTTGAACCTTGGAGTATTGCATTCAATCCATCTTGCTTTGGCAGCATCCGAAGGTAGAATACCCTCAGTCAGATATCAAATATATAGTGACATGCATTCTTCAGTTATTAATGGTGTTGTAGATTCACTTTGGGCAGCTTGAGCCCATGTTATAACTAACACTTTCTCCTGTATTTGTATGCTAGGTTTCTCTAGGATCTATACTGGACTGAATTAAACTCTCTCACGTCCCTTAAGCATGCATATTTTGTTAAGGTATTGGCCCCTGTATTTCGATCTCTAGGGATGCTTTCTATGTGATAACCCTCGAAAGATCCAAGGAGCAAAGGGAATACATTTGTCAGTTGATGGACTTACGAACCTATTCAAAACAGTGATCTTTCCATTCAAACTTATTAATTCTTTTCCAACAGTTGGAGCTTTCACGATGGTTATAGATTTTATGTGATGTGGGTTTATCTTTATACCTCTAGCACTTACTATAAAACCTAGGAATTTCTCAGATTGTATACTAAAGTGTTCGAACGGCCAGTTCTCTATCGGATTATGAAATAGCTGATCAAATTTTAATTAAAAATTAACCACAAGCGCAAGACATACAATGTTGATATGTGGCGAGTATGGATCGATCCATTGAGATTTGTTTAGATTTTAAAATTTCTATTCAATCAAATTAACCAAGAGTTGAGGGTGTTTTAAGCTAGAAATGTAAAACCTAACAAAAGCTAAATTGGATAAAAATATGAGAGTAGAAGGCAATTTAGAGGTAATTTACTTCTCATGATCACATAAATCAACAAAATGAAATAATGATCTCTCTTTTGGTAATTAGTGAATTTAGTTGATGTGCTTATCATAAGTATGGAATATTTGTGCTTTTAATTAGCCCAATATAAACCATCAAACTATAACACAACCACTAAACCACTTTTTAACTCTCATGAAAATGTTAATGAACTTGAGAATAAAATCTATTCTAAGCATGATCTGTTAACTATTGGTTATAAATATAGACAATTAAATTTTGATTTTAACATTCACTTCATTACCATAATCATATGTAGATGAAGAGGTAATTTTTTTTATTTGTTTAAGCATAGCATATTTGGTGTCAACAACACAGGCTATCAAATTCAAAGCTAAAACAACAAAGTTTAACCCATTCAAACATTTCCATTAAGCATAAAAAGAGATAAAAAATTATCAAAATGTTGAATTTACATGATTAAGAGAGCTTCATTACCACTAAATTGAAGGGGGTTTGGCCTCCCATATTTGTTATCATTTCAACAAATGTAGCATTCAACATCAAATAAAAACAAGAGGAAAAAGAGAGCAAAGTAAAAAAAGAGCTAATTAAAATGAAATAAAAACTAATCTACTTGCATAAGAAATGAAACTACACTACTAACATGAAAGGAAAAAGCATGTAAATAAAAAAGAGTGCATGAATTAACATTGCATAAAAAGGAAAGTCACATGAAAATGAAATGGCTAAGTATCCATGAAAAATAAAAAAGAGTTTTTGATTTAGTTTTGAGCCTAAAACTAAACTGTAGAGGAGGTTCAAAGGAGGCTAAGAGAGAAGAGAGTAAGTACATGAATATATGGGGTACTTATACATGTTTGGAAACCCTAATCATATTTTTGGGAACTATCCAAACTACCCTCTTAGGAAGTGTGGCCTTCAAGTTATCATTAGCATGAGATAATCTACCATTAAGTGTGCATGTAACTTTAATAGCCATTTAGCATATGCATTAGCTCCTAATTGTACATCATAGTGGGTAGATGGGATCCTCCATGATTCATGAAATGAATTATTTCCATCTTCATTTGCTTGTCTTCTCTTGTGCATGCATATTTTCCATGAAGCCATTTGTAATTTGAGTTCAAATTCCTACAAAATAACATAAAAATTTCCAAGTAAATTTTCTAAAATTAATATATGCACAAAAATGACCATTTTGCCCCCTATATGAAGATGAATATATGATGATTTGAAAATAATTTGAATTTTGGTTTAAACATGTTAAAATACCCAAAATGATCATTTATTTAATTAAATTCAATTAAATATGAAAGTAAAAATATACAAATTTACGTGCACATCAAATACCCTCACACTTATCTTTTTGTTCGTCCTCAAGTAAACTGAAACTAAGATAAATCCGTTTTCGTAGGGAGCACGATTGCATTGAGCGTATGTAACAAGCCGTTAAACCTCTAGGTGTCCCTAGTAGGATGAGTGTTGTCTCGTGAGGGTTTTCCGCAGATACTACCCACAAAATCCAAATGCAAAGTGAAAAATTCCTAAATGCAAAATTTATTTACAAAGTGATGAATGCAAGTTTTTGATAATATTTACAAATGAAGGATTTATTTTTAAATTAACACGAATAAATTAAATATAAGTTCTGGTTATTATCAAGAAATTTAAGTCATTAACTCATCAAAACATCCAACAAAAATTAAGTTATCATAACAAATAAACTCTAGTTGGCTAGTTGTTTCGGTTGATAACATATCGCAACTATGAAATGGATCCTTGGTTGATTATCAAAGTTTTGCAAAGTGGTATTTTTATTCTTTTGAATAAAAAATCAAATCAAATAAGTGAAAATAGTGCTCAGATTTCAATCGCTTACTCTCTCTTTATTTGAAAATTTTAACGATATTAACAATATTTACATATGTCTAACTCAGAAAATTAAGGCCAGATATATTACCCATGCACTGCCTTTCGGGCTTACGTGAGGGGAATATAGAGCGTGGTGAGTGAACACATAAGTGTGAACACCTATCGACTGTAGGCATTATTAATGAAAGAATTTATATATATATATATACACACACACACACCCCTAACTCAGATAAACTAAGGCTAATTATACCGATCATGCACTGCCTTTCGGGCTTACATGAGAAGGATACAGAGCATGGCGAGTGTACACACTTTCGTGTGAACACATGACTCTAGGTGTTAATAAAAAATATATAGATATATATATATATAAATGTTTTTTTCTTATATTTTTTTCTTATTTTTGTTTTGTTTTTGTTTTGTTTTACAAAATCATCTTAGCATCATTTAACTCAGAAGATAAAAAAATGTTATATCCTTTTCTTTAAATCTACCACTTTTTAAAACAAAGATTTTCAATTAGGATATATTTCATAATTATCACCCATGAATCTTCTTATATACTACTTAGACCATCATTGCTTGTAATCAAACTTTATTTTTATTTTTGTTGAGACAAAAATAAATTTTCGAAAATTTCAATTTAATAATCAAAATCATATATTTATCCTATAGTGTTTCTTCAAAAATAATTAAAAAGAAAAAAAATTTTAGGATTTTTTTAATTTTTTTTTGGTTTTTGGAAAGAAAATGAAAAAAAATAAACCATGAAAAATCAAAAGGAAGATGAGGTCCCCCTCCCCCTCCACACTTGATTTTGACTGTGTCCGTTCCCATAGTCAACCCAAGTGGTGGAAGAAAAATAAAATAAAAATAAAATATGACCTATATTTACATAAAAATGAAAAGGTTATTATTTACAAGACATTAGAAAATATGCCGTTAAGGAGTAAATGAAACGGTATTCCAAATACCAATTCATTTGTCTCATCAAGTATGAGAGATAGCTTAAGCGCAGAAAACCAAGCTATAAAAGATTTCAAAGTTGGATGTTGATTTGGAAAAACGGCTACCGTTTTAAAAATCGTATAAGTTGTTTTATTTTCGATCATTTTTGGGTAGATAGAATAATTGGTTGAAGTTCAAGTTTATTTTTACCAAATTGAAATTCAAACTTATCATCGAAAACTTCTTCAGAATTAATGATTTCAAAATCAAAATGGTGATTTAAATCTTTCCCTTCAATATTTAACAACTCATTTTCAAAAAGTCCAAAAAATTTGTGTTCATTAAATTCGTCTTCCTTTGTTGGGTTATCAATAACTTCATTGCATGTATCAATTTCAAAATCCAAAGTTTTTGTGTTCAAATTTTCAAAATCAAAAAAAGGAAGATCGAATTTTAAAACGAGTTTCACACCCTCAAAAGAATTCAAATCCAACTCAATTGCCATATTTTCAACAACTTCATTAAGATTTTCATTTTCAATTTCAAAGGTTGTCATTTGAAATCGTCCATTTGGTAACATGTGGATTATTATTTGACTCGTCTTGTTTCATATATGTTTCAAACAACAAATCCATGTGATCATTGAAAATTTCATCCATTTGCTCAACAAAATCCAATTTATAATTATTAACTTGAGATTTTTGATTTGAACTTGTTGAGAAATTTTTTTTGCCATAATTTAAACAACTTCCATTGCCAAAATCATTTAAACAATTGTTTCCATTTTCGTTTTGATTTTGAAATTCGTTTTGGAGTTCGAAATTGAATTGGCATGGGTTATAATCAAAATCATTTGAATTTTGAAGTGAATTCAAATTATGATTACCTTTAAAACTTTGACTTGAGTTATTGCACAAATATGAATTGCAAAAATCATTTATCCTTTGATTTTCTTGTGTAGAGAGTTCAAGTAAAGATGAAATCATTTCAGTGCTATTTTCAAGATTTGATGGTTGGTCATCATTTTGAAAAGTTGTTCAAAATTCGAATTATTTGTATAATAGTTGTCACTGAAATATCCATAAGGGTTTGATGTGAAACTATATGTATAATATTGATTTTCACAACTATTGTAAAATTCATGTAAGAAGGGAAACTCGGACATTTTCAAGAATGTTTTTTACTTTTTTGATTTTTGTATAAAGGAAAACTGTTTACCAAAAGGAATTTATTTTTCAAAAAGGAAATTTGATTTTTATTTTGTTTTTGGATTTTCAATTTTTTTTAATTTTTGAAAAGGTTTTGTATTTTTTTGGATTTTTTTTTATTTTCTAAAATAAATTAACTCGATTTTTTTTGGATTTTTGATTTTGATTGAGAAAATTTTCAAAGGATTTAAAACTAAGTTCAGAAATATTCACAATTTTTATAGTTTTGGATTTTGAATTTTTTTAAATATGCATGAACTAATGCAACTAAATGAATGCAAAGGATTTAATTACAAATTTGCTATCCTAAGTAGCTCCTAACCCAAAATTGTATAATCAAGTTTGTCTTAATCCAACAAGATAGTTCTCAGCTAGGTATCAGTCAGGATTTGTTGGTGCATCACGAATCACCGTAGCAATGCAGCCGAAGGTTTAAGTACCTTCAGAGATACAATCAATATAATATTTACAAATCACCATAATATTTATAACTGATTATTTCTCTACCGTAGTCTAGACACCAAGAAATCAAATTGTTCAAAGAAGACAACTTGTCAATATACGATTAAACCCTAGGTGAGCTCGCGACATCCTTAAGTATGAAATCCAACCGTTATTATTAATCAAAATTCTAAGATGAAATGCAAAACTAAAATTAAACATGTATTAACGATGCAACTATGAATGAAATTTGTTTTTGTTTTGATTATTTTTTAAATGCAAGCAACCAACAATGCAAAGCAAAATCAAAACAAGAGATAGGGGAGCATGATACCAGAGCGTGCAGAATTATTAGCAATTTATTTTAAAGCAGCGGCTTTTTTTCTTTTTATTTAAGCAAGCAAGCAGAGTTGAGCCGTTTATCACAGCAACTTCTTTTTATTTCCTACAACTTGAAAATTACAAACAAGATATATATATATATATATATATATATATATATATATATATGTGTGTGTGTGTGTGTGTGTGTGTGTGTAATTTTTATTTTTGTTATAACAATTTTTTTAGGAAAGAAACTAGGAAAATTATGAAACCAAAACAATTTGTTTTTTTGTAAGAAACTAAAAACAAATGAATGTAACCAAAATGACCCCTTTTTTTATTTTATTTTTAAAGAACAGAGAAACGAAGAACTTGAATGAAACAAATGAACTTTAAAAGAAACAATCAACTTTTATTTTCCAATCCCAAACCCGGCCCACTAAAGTTTTGCAAACACTTGAAAGAATTATATATATACCTCAAAGAATTATTGTAAACACTTGTTGTTTTTGTTTTTTTTAAATTTTTTTAAAGTAACTCAAAAGATGGCTTAAAAAATATTATCAAACTTACTTCACTAAGGCCCCACCCACTAGAAAAAAAAAACAATCGATTACTTCACCGTTCATTAGCTTTCTCTATTAAAATAAAAATGTTGACTATCCTCTTTAACTAAAAAATTTAAAGCGGTTCTCTCTTGATTTCGATTCAGATAAGAGGAGGAAGTCTCGATTGCGGATTTGGGGATGGTGGCGATTGCTTTAGGCAAGGGAGGCGGTTTAGGAATTAGGAATTTGGGTTTCGAAGTTGGATTCGAGGTCGATTGCAATGGTTTGTTCAGGCATTTGTGGTGTTTCCGGTCGAGTATAGGAATTTAGTTGCAGAGGGAGGCGAAGCAGTAGTGGTCGCGGTTGAAATTTGCAGTGAAGGAATCTCGGTGGTGGAGGTTGCTGAGTTGGGTAAGAATGGATTTGCGTATGGAGTTTCTTTTGTGGAAGGATTCATATTAGTTTCTGGTTGGCGATTAGCTGGAGTCGGTTTCGGGTGATGAAAATGCGCTGGTTCTTTTCTCTTCCTCTTGTTTTTGGATTTTGGGTCAAGTCGCAGTCGAATTTTCGATGTCGTGGTGTAGTATTTGAGGTTGTGGATGTAGTTGCAATCGAAGCGTTTTGGATGCAATATGTCAGTGAAGTGGGAACAGTAGTGTATGGGTATGTGCATACTGCTGTTGGGTTTGTGGTTGAATGTTGAGGATGGTGGTTTGATGAATGGGGTAGTAGGGTGGTTTGGAGGAGAAGTGTTGTGGGGGTAATGATGCTTGGTGGTATTATGGTGAAGTTACTTGTATACGCAAGGGAAATGGCAGAAAAGGGTGTTTGGTGGTTAGGCACAGTGGCAGAGATGGGTGCAATAGTTGTCTTGTGGTGATGTGTATATGGTATGACAGAGATGGAGATGTGTTTTTATGCAGGCAGTAGTGCACAGTTTGTGATGGCTGAGGGGATTATTGATGTAACTGGCAGCATCAATGTAGGCAGTGTATGAAGTTAGGTAGTTTGCAAGGCAAAGGTTTGGAGAATGTATGTATGGCTGTGGTTTAGTGATGATGTATAGATGACGGTGATGTATGAAGTTTGTATGATGGTTGAGTGTACACAAGTTAGGAGGGTTTGATGTGGAATTGTGAAAATTGTTGTGCCTTGGGGGTATGGTTGTTGTATGGTAAGTGTGTGAAGATGTTGATTGAGGAAGAAATAAAGTGTTTTGAGGGTATGGTGGAAATATGGTCAAGGCAGTGGGTAGAGTAGTAGTCTAGTGATGAAGACAGGCAGAAGTGTGTACAGGTTTGTGATGGATGATGGAGTTCAGATGGTCGGAGGGTAGTGAAGTTGACAGGCAATTGGAGAGGTAGTTGATGTTTTGTGGTTTGATATGTTAAGACAAAGGTAGGAAGTTATGTTGAAGTAGTAGACTGTTGATGTAAGGCAATGTATTGGCAGAGTAATGGTTAAAGGTGATCTGTTGTTTGGAGCAGACATGGAAAGGTTGCTGGATGAGGAAGTGGTGCGGTTGAAGATATTATGGAGTGCAGGAAAGGATGAATTGTAGAAATATGGTTTTGTGTTGGCAGTGAATGAACTATGGATTGAATGGTTGAAGTAAGGTAGAATTGGTGGTGAAGAGGGATATGTGGTGGTGGACATGCAGTGTTTGTTTAGGGTAGTGGTTGTTCGCAGTTTTTAGTGGTAGTTGAAGGTTTTCTATAGTGGTATGCGACAGTTGTGACAGGGGATGAAGTTGTAGTGCACAGATATGCACAGTATGGTGAAGTGGTGACTGAAGTGTTGAGGGGGTTTGTGGTGAGAAGTAAAAAGTGGCTTAACCGTGATGAATGGTGCAGTAGTAAGAGATTAATGGTAAGGCCTGGTTTGCACTGCAAATGATGTTGTAGTGGCAATTAGCAAGGCAGTTGTAGAGGGGTAACAATATGGTTTTGATGTGGTTGTAGTTGTTGAAGAGGGTGACAAGGGAAGGACAGGCACTATATAGGTTGAGAGTATAGGGTTGCACTATGTTGTATTAGTAAGGAAGAGGTGTGGAAGTAGGCTGATGGTTTGATGATTGCAACGTAAATCAGTAACAAAGATGTAGTGAGTATATTTTTGTAAAACAGTGAATAAAAGCAATGTAAAACAGAAAACGTAAAATGTGAAGAAAATGAAATTAATTTTTTATTTTATTTTGAAATTGTGTATGTTTTTTTTAAATATATGTAAATTCAAATGCAAATTGAAAACAAAAGATGCACACAAATAAAATCACCAAACAAATATACACACAAATTTTTTTTAAATGCAAATTAACACACGAAAAACACACGATAAAAATCAAACGAAAATGATTCGAAGGATAAAAAATAAAATTAAATCAATTCCTCGACAATGGCGCCAAAAACTTGTTCGAACGGCCAATTCTCTATCGAATTAGAAAATATCCTATCAAATTATAATTAAAAATTAAGCGCACGGCATACAATGTTACTACATGGTGAGTACGGGTCGATCCGCAAGGAGTTGTTTAGATTTTAAAATTTCTACTCAATCTAATTAACCAAGAGTTGAGAGCGTTTTAAGCTAAAAATGTAAAAACTAATAAAATCTAAATTGGATAAAAATATGAGAGTAGAAGGCAATTTAGAGGTAATTTCTTTCTCATAATCACATAAATTAACAAAATGAAATTATGATATCTCTTCTGACCATTAGTGAATTTAGTTGATGTGCTTATCATAAGTATGGAATATTTGTGCTTTTAATTAGCCCAATATAAACCATCAAACTATAACACAACCACTAAACCACTTTTTAACTCTCATGAAAATGTTAATGAACTTGAGAATAAAATCTATTCTAAGCATGATCTGTTAACTATTGGTTATAAATATAGACCGTTAAATTTTGATTTTAACATTCACTTCATTACCATAATCATATGTAGATGAAGAGGTAATTTTTGTTCCTTTTTGTTTAAGCATAGCCTATTTGGTGTCAACAACATAGGCTATCAAATTCAAAGCTAAAACAACAAAGTTTAACCCATTCAAACATTTCCATTAAGCGCAAAACAAGATCAAAAATTATCAATGTTGAATCTACATGATTAAGAGAGCTTCATTACACCTAAATTGAAGGGGTTTAGCATCTCATCTTTTTTATCATTTCAACAAATGTAGCATTCAATATGAAATAAAGAGTAAAAAGAGAGCAAAGTAAAAAAGGGCTAATTAAATTGAAATAAAAACTAATCTACTTGCATTAGAAATGAAACTACACTACTAACATGAAAGGAAAAGCATGTAAATAAAAAAGAGTGCATGAATTAACATTGCATAAAAAGGAAAGTTACATGAAAAGAAAATGGCTAAATAGCCATGAAAAAGAAAAGAGAGTTTTTGATTTATTTTTGAGCCTAAAACTAAACTAAAGATGAGGCTCAAAAGAGGCTAAGAGAGAAGAAAGTAATTACATGAACATATTGGGGTATTTATATAGTTTGGGAACCCTAATCATATTTTTGGGAACTAGCCAAATTACCCTCTTAGGAAGTGTAACACCAAGTTATCATTAGCATGAGATGATCTTTCATTAAGTGTGTATGTAACTTTAATAGTCATTTAGCATGTGCGTTAGCTCCTAATTGTACATCATAGTAGGTGGGTAGGTGTGGTCCTGCATGATTCATGAAATGAATTATTTTCATTTTCATTTGCTTATCTTCTCTTGTGCATGCACATTTTCTGTGAAGCCACTTGTAATTTGAGTTCAAATTCATACAAAATAACATAAAAATTTCTAGGTAAATTTTCTAAAATTAATATATAAATAAAAATGACCATTTTGCCCCTATGTGAAGATGAATATATGATGATTTGAAAATAATTTGAATTTTGGTTTAAACATGTTAAAATACCCCATATGATCATTTATTTAATTAAATTCAATTAAATACGAAAGTAAAAATATGCACATTTACGTGTACATCATGAAGGTACACTTTCGAGGGTTTTGCTTCATCGGATACTTTCAAAGAAATGTCGAACATCTCGGCTAGATCTGAAACATGACTTTCTAACTGTTTAGATTTAACCAACATATCATCGACATACACCTCCATGTTTCAACCTATGTGCTTGGCAATCATTCGGTTGACTAACCTCTGATATGTTGCCCCTGCGTTCTTAAGATCGAAGGGCATTGCCTTGTTGTAGAACAAACCCTATTGGTGACAAAACTTGTATGCTCCTCATCAGGCTTAAACATTGGGATCTAATTGTATCCGAAATAGGCGTTCATAAACGAAAGCAACTAATGCCCATTGGTAGCACCTACTAATTGATCGATTCTCGACAAAGAGAAGCAATCCTTCAAGCAAGCTTTGTTTAAATTCATAAAATTAATGCAAGACTACATTTCACGTTTGAGTTCTTTACTAACATCGGATTAGCGATCCACTTTGGATAGTAGACATCTTGGATAAAACGACTGAGGGGTCGATTCCTATTATATCATCGTGATTCCAAGTAAATACATCTTGGCTATATATGAGGTAGTAAGTCAGCTCTTCTCCAACAAAAGGATGGAAATAAGTTCCTACCTTAACTATCTAATACTTTTTAATCTCATTGAGGCACACTTCTCCTAGAGTCTCGATTGCTGAAGCTGTCTCGACCTCTTGTTTCAGGTCGAGATCAGGCTTAATTTCTTTTTCCTTCGAAACACTTATACAATATGAACAAACTTTCTCTTTCTTCCAGAAGACTTATTACTTTTCCCCCACTCTATCTTATTATATTCTCATTGATAGCTTGATATGTAAACTAATTCTCTGACAGCATAATCTTCTTACCTTGGGAGAATTCTTAAGGGTTTTTACAGACTATTTCATAAAATACTTTTGAAATCACATAGTTGGTAAAACTTGTTTGATTCAAGTTTGAAAAGGAGATTTTGTTGAGAGAACTAATTCTTTTTAGAAAAAGTGAAACTCCTCATCAACCTTGTCAAATCAATAGAAGAGTTTCGGCCCTTGGACTCTAAATGCAGACATGATAAACAAAAATAACTAAAAGATAGACATACTGGAATGAATTTTATGGGTACCAAGATTGGATGTGCCCATTGAGAAAGGAAGGAGTTAAACCAAAAATAAGTGTTTCGAAAAGATAGGGGACTCCTTCATATACAAAGATCCATATAGTACTCTTCATCTTCAAAGGGATATATATATGTATGTATGTATGTATGTTCGGTCGAACAGGCTTACATAATATGAATTTCCCCTGAAACACATAAGTGAGTTAGATATTTATGAGAATGAGATACTAAACTAACCGTTTAAGTAACTTAGTGAATCTCCCGTTCTGTATGAAGTTTTACATGGCCTAAGAAAGTCTTTGACATCCATATGTTTCATGTCCATTCATTTGATGGTAGACATAGTAGTTCTTTCCTTTCGGACCTTCTTTGGTAGATGGGGGATAGTTTGGATAATGGATCTCTCCATAAGTTTCCAAAGAGATCTGAGACTAACTTTGGTTGAGCGAACTAAAGACTTGGTCTCGTCTGATCTTCTTCTGAGATCGGAGAGTAGAGATAGGGAAAGCTCTTTTAGTTGGATGAGATGGACCTTTACTTATCATTATTATGATACTAAAGTCATTGATTTTGTTTTCCATAGCCTTAACTATCCCTCGGAGTTGAGCAGACTCTTGGATAGACTCTGAAAGATGTTTGAAAGCTGTCTGATTTGAAGAGCATGAAGTTCATAGACGGGATCATATTCCCGGTCTCGGTCTTTTTCCAAGATGAAGATAGCCAGATGCTCATCATTTTCTTCTTTAATGAGATGGATGTAGAGGTTGACGGGTAACTCCAATGCCGGTCCCTTATTTTCAAAGTTAGTTATGGTCGGAGAGATGATATTGCTGGATTTTCCAAAATGAAACAAATGATGGAGGTTCAGGGTCCTCCTTCTAGCGCCAAAAATGTTAGGTAGAAATTTTTCTGGTTAACATTCCAAAGTTTTCAGAAGCTAATTCCAAAAGGAGTAATTGAAGAACTACCAAGATTAAACTAGAAATAAATGTCGAAAGGTAAAAATGACACAAGCTTTATAGTGGTTCGAGAGAAAGATCCCTATGTCTACGTTGAAGGTTCTGCTCTAAGCTTTATTGCTCAATTGATTTACAAGTTCATTTGTGAAAAATTCCTCCATTAATGATCTTTAGAGATTAGCTTTTCTAAAAGGGGGAAAGAAGTACTGAATGACAGTGGAATGCCAGAGATTCTGCTTTTCAATCACTGTATTATAGTATGTGGTCCTCTATTTATAGCAAATTTAAGGTTCTTCCATTGGTGCAAATGTTTTCTCTTGGATTGACGACTTGGCTTGCTATGTGCAGCTTAGATTTGAGCACTTGTCATCATCTGGTTTGTGCATTTTGACGCGGATTGCTGATGTGATGCTTTTTATATACAACTTCTTAAATATCTACCATCTATCCTAACCATTGGTTTCAGCTTGGGCTATTTGAGCTGTTGGTTTTTGATACTTCCTGAAGAGCTTTTGGTTTCGGCAACTACTGCCCTTCGTTAAGCTTCTTGCCTTAACTAGAAAATGATATTGTCTCAGTCGACTCTTTAGCTCATGCTCTTGGACTAAATATTCTCGGATATCGAGTCCTATGTTCTCATTGGAAACAAAACAATGTGTCTCAAAATTACTAGCTAAGGAACTTTCCTTTTGAATATCTATAACATGTACTTCGTAGAAATTATGTTGTAACACAAGATAGGTCATATAAAGTAGGACCACCCAGGGCTTAAAACATATATTTATGCTTTGGGGTACCGGGAGTGGTCCGTCTGCTACTGAGAAAGGCAAGAATGTTGCTTTGAAAGGTATGACATTGGTTTTGGTCTTTTATCTAGAGTAATGTTTGATACAGGTGCCACACATTCATTTATAGCTATAGACTTCGTTGATAGACCTGGGATAAGGCGTATATATTTAGTCTCCCCTATACATATAGTAAATACGATAGGAGGATATGCCACTCTCGAATTGAAGTGCACTAGCGTAGGAATTGTGTTTGTAGGATGCAAGTTTTTGGTCCCTACGTGTTTGATTTTGTGGACTTTGGAGTAGTCATTTTAGGGATGGACTAGTTAGAGAAGTACCGTGATAGAATCTACTATGACGAAAGAATGATAACCTTAAGTTACCTAGGCCAAGACAAAAGGATATTTGTAATTTCGAAAGAGTTAAAAATGGGCGAAGAAGTGTGTATTCTTCTTTAGCTTTGAGGGAGGAAGGTCTTGGTGTAGTATGGGTAATGAAGGAGTTCCCTGATGTGTTTGAACCAGTCTCAGGGTTTCCACCCTCGAGAGCCGTAGAGTTTCGTATAGAGCACTTTTGAGAGTCGAACCATTTAGTCAACCTCCGAGTAGAATGCCGCTAAATGAGATGGAGGAGTTGAAGAAGCAATTGGTGGAGTTAGAGAGCAAGAGCTTTGTAACAACCCTGGTTTTTGTGATTACCTGTAATATTAAATTATAACGGTGGTTATAATTTAATATTGGAGAAATAAAAATAAATTGGAGATGTAATTTGTTAAAATTGTTTATTTTAAATAAAAAATGGGTTAAAATGTTGAAAATAAGGTTTAAAAACTTTATTTTGGTTGTTTGTGATAAAAATGAGTAACATATGGTTTTATTTTAGTAAAATGCAATAATTTTGGAAATTATTGCCAATTGTTGGATTTTGTTAATTTTAAATGAAGTATTTGATTTAATATGTTGTATAATGTAATTAAAAAGGTGGAATTTTGTTTCAAAAAAAATTTTGGATGTAGAAATGATGTTAAAATGGTTTGTTATATTTAATTACACAAGAAAATGGTTTTTATGTAATTTTTGGTGCTAAAATATTATTTTTATGTAAATTATTGTGAAAATTGTGTATTTAATTAAAAATAAGATTTTTAATGATGAAAAATAATTTTATGGCTAAATTATCTTTTATTTTTTGATAAAATATTTTGTTAAACATAGAAATATGTTTGTATGATTTTATAGTGTTGAAATCATTCGAACATAAGTTGTTTTGAATAAGATATATGTGTTTTAAGTGTTAATTAGATTATAAAACTAATTGCTTTCCTAATTGAGTCTAAGCCCATTTATAGCCTGAACTAAGAAAGAAAAAGTTTCTTTCTTCTCCATTTTGTACGTACAGTACATTCACAATCAAAAAGAAAGAAAACGGAAAATCATCTTTCCTCTTTCAAAACCTAAAAATCAAAATCTCCAAGTTATTCCATTTCTTTGATGAATTAATCAATTTAAAGCCAACAAACTCAGGTAATCACTCTAAAACCAAAGATTTATTCACCAATTTCTAATTTTGATATTTGTGGTTGTCTGTAAGTTGAATTTCTTTGTTGCATGCCTGTATATTGTCTATTTACAGGTTCCTAAAGCTCAATCAAGCCAAAAGCTCACATCTTTCTTCAGATTTGCTCAAATTTGATCTTCTTTTTGCTATGGTGGGTATTCTCACATTTTCTAGATGAAACATGAAGATTACGTAGAATATCGATGTTTGTGTTGATTTTGATTCGATGTAAATTTAGTTTTCTAATTTCTGAAGTTTACAGTCGAAAAAGTGCTTATGTCCAACTTTGAGAGCTTATATCTCTCTCGTTTCATGTATGATTTGTATCAAATTTTATTTGGTTGATATTATTGTTATTGAACTGTATTCGTCTCAAATTTCAGGTCATTCTAACCTCTGTAGCTTATAGAAATCTGCTGTCGAACTTTGATTCGGAGCCTGTTTTGCTCCAGCCGTTTACAGTGAAAACAGGGTGTGAGTCCAATTTTGAGAGCTTATATCTCTCACATTTCTTATCCGATTTGAGTCTGGTTTTTTTGGATGATATTGTTGTTTAGCTTTATGTATGTCAAATTTCAGATCATTCTGACCTTTGTAGCTTATAGAAATCTGCTGTCGAACTTTGATTCGGAGCATGTTTCACTCCAGTTGTGTACAGTAAAAATCTGGCTATGAGTTCAACTTTGTGACATTATATCTATCTCGTTTCTTGTCCAATTGTATCCATTCTTTTTTATTGAAAGTAGAGTTGTTGAATTCTATGCCTGTAAAATTTCAAGGCTTTTAGACCTCTGTAACTAGTTGAAAACTTGCCTGGAATTATGAATCGGAGCATGAATTGCTCCAGCCGTTTACGGTAAAATCTGGCTGTGAGTCCAACTTTGTGACATTATATCTCTCCCGTTTCTTATCCGATTATATCCATTCTTTTTTTATTCGAAGTATAGTTGTTGAACTCTATGCCTATAAAATTTCAAGGCTTTTAGACCTTTGTAACTAGTTAAATATTTGCTTGGAACTTTGAATCGAAGCATGTTTTGCTCCAACTGAAAATTTCTGAATTGATTTACATGGATTTCTGAAGCAAATTTCGATGTTGTTTTTGATCGACTTGATCCTAAGATGGAAGAGACAATATTACCACTTATCTGTATTTTGGATTGGTGGTTTTTTAGTTTGATTTTCATATGACGATTTTATGAATAATTTCATTGATTTTTTGTTGATTTTTGTTGTTTCTGTGCACGTGTTTTCTAAACCGTTTTCGAAAGATTTTTTATAATAAAATAGCTTTCAAAATAAATATTTTACAATATTTATAATTATTTTAAAGCTATTAAAATTATATATTCTCTATAATAAAGAGAATTTCGAAGGAATGTTTTGCAAACGGTTTCCAAAAATTGTTTTAAAAACTAGTTTTCTCAAAGCAAAGTATTTTTTCTATATAAAATACACATTTTTGCACTCTTCGAGCATATGAGAAAGAGAATTAAACGATTTAGTAAAACATGTGGTATGGGACACATGTGTTTACTTTTTCATTTAATTCCAGACTTGTACGTTCGAAACTACACATTCATTGACTTTCAGGTTATATATGCCGATGATATGAGGCGATTCTTGTGATTTAAATGATTTTGTTTTCTAATGTGGCATTGGCTAGCAGTTAGTAAACTGATAAGTGAGAACGTGTGGTATGGGACACATAGTTAACACTTTTCTGGTTCCTATCTGAGAGTTTGTGACACATTCATGAGTTATTGCCAGTACTGGACCTTCGGCTCATTTGTCCTTCGGGATATTGTCCTTCGGGATGTTTTGTCCTTCGGGATGTTTGGTCCTTCGGGATGTTTTTCCTTCGGATGTTTTGTCCTTTGGGATGTTTTTCCATTGAGACGTGGCGCCTTATTATTTTGAGAGACAGCACTTTGCGGGCTTCGACCATTTTGTAAGCACATGCTATCATTTGTGATGATTTCATGATTTATTTGTGATTTCCAAATGTATCGCCTTCCGAGATTATTTGGCCTTTTAAGCTGTTTGAGACATTATTATGTGGAGATTACATTTTTTTGATTTTGAACTCATATCGAGTTCTATACATTGAGATTTGTGATTGCCATCTTTGGCGTTTATTTTGAGATTTATAATCTCCTTTTTAGGAAATATATGTGATTGCCATCTTTTGGCGTATTTTGAGATTTGAGATTTCCTATTGTGGGAATTATTTGAGATTGTCATTCTTTGGCGAATATTGAGTTTTGTGATCTCCTATTTAGGAGTTTGGTTTATGGAAACCATTATATTGGCTTTTGTGCTATGCCGATGATATGAGGCAATTGTTGTGCTTAATTGATTTTATCGTTGAGTTTGCCTCTTTTGAGGATATATTTTAGTGGCATTAGCTCACATGAAGTAATGACATATTCATAGTGTTACTTCTTCTCATTCGAGAAGAATCATTATCCTTTACTCTTATACTTCATTTATCTTGCTAATCAGTTGTTTAAGCTACACTGACCCATGTATTTTATATACTCCGGTCAGACCGAGTTATTTCAGGTTAGATACCTGCCATAGGACTTTGCTATGCTGCTTCTGTTTAACGATGAATTTTCTACTGAGTTAGAAAATCACCGAAAAATTTATAATAAAATTAACTACAAGCGCACGGCGTACAAATATTAGTACGTGGCGAGTATGAGTCGATCTGCAGGGAATTGTTAGATTTTAAATTTCTTTTCAATCAAATTATATCAAAGTCAAGAGAATGTTTTAACTACATAAAATGTAAAAATTAACACTACAAAAGTTGTTTGCATAAAAAAATGGACAAACACCTCAAAGTTGTATGATTTAGTAGATCTTATGTTGTTCTTAGTGATTTGGGTGATTTATGCAAATATATGAAAATCTAGGGCTAAACTGTAAAAAGACACGCAGATTTATAGTGGTTCAGCCAGAATGTGCCTACGTCCACTTTATATGTTATTTCTCTTCTCTTCTTTTGATTACAAGTACAAAGCTTTGATACTAGTAAAAAGAAAGTTGTTTGAAAGTTCTATCCATGTTTGAGCTCTCAAACTTGTGCCCGTTGTTGTACCCCTGCCCCTCTATTTATAGAGTGAGGTTAGAGGTAGGGGTCTTAGAGGTATACAGTAGCTGGCGGGCCTGGGCTGATGTAATCTGGCCTGGCACGTGTCAGTCCGGTATCTTGGTTTGGCATAGAGTAGGTCTGGTTTGAACTTTGGACCGGTTGATAGTTTCCATTCGGTGGGGAGTTATGGACCGGTTGATGGTTTTCATCCGGTGAGGAGTTGTGGACCGGTTGAAGGTTCTCATTCGGTGGGGAGTTATGGACCGGATGAAGGTTCTCATTCGGTGGGGAGTTATGGACCGGTTGATGGTTTCATCCGGTGAGGAGTTGTGGACCGGTTGATGGTTTCCATTCGGTGGGGAGTTGTGGACCGGATGAGTGATTCGGCAGTATTGGTTCGGCATGTGTTCGGTGGTGAGAATTCGCCCAATCATTTGCCCCCCAAAGTAGGGCATATGCCTATCATATGTCTTGCTTTGTTTCAGCTGAGCCATTATATTCGGCCTGAGGACCGAACCATCTGGTCCGGCTATCAAACCTTTCTTTATAAATAGGAGCGTCAAACCTTCGTGTTTCCTCATCAAACGCGATAACCGAATCAATCTTTCGAACTGCCGAATCAGGTGAGCTTGTTTTCTGCCGAACGAACTTCTAGGGCTAGGCTACCGAATGAACTCGGAAACTTTGGACTCCCGACTAACCGAATGAACTCTCACATTGGGATGCCAAATGAGCTTTTGGTTGGATTTTACTGACCGAATGAACTCTCATATTAGGATGCCGAATGAGCTTTTGGTTGGAATTTGCTGAATGAATTTGGGGTTTCCGAGTGTCGAATGGTTTTCGAGACTCCGACACCGAATGAAATTTCATATCCACTTTACCGAATGTCAATGGGAGTTTGAGCGTTTTGATTTTATGAGTGAAATTCTAGACTGCACACACTCGCTTCTTTACTTCCTTTAGTCTAACGACGTTCTTCTTTGTGTTTGCAGATAATGTCTCGTAAAGCGGAAACTCGATCAGACAAAAAGAAATCCGGGGGCGAAGGAGGTTCCTCCGCCGTGCCCCCAGCTCAGCCGAATCCAGAACGTCACGGACCTGCCCCGAGATCACTAGTGGACGGGTACGGCCCTCAGGAACTTCTGAATTCCCCGCCCGATTGCTTTCCTAGCTCCCTCAAGGAGGAGGAGCTTGATGTCATTTCCCGATATTTTGGAATCGATAGGGCGCACTTGCTGTTGCCAGGGAGAGAAGTTATGCCGTATGAACCTCCTGAAGGGTACTTTGCCTACAGCAGATACCACTGCATGTATGGTGCCATTCCTCCTCTTAACGCTTGGGTAGCCAGCTTCCTCACATATCTAAAGGTGGCTCCATTCTAGCTTCAACCCAACTCCTATGCCATACTGGTGAGCCTCTTCGTCATTTTCCAGAGGAAGTATGGTCGTGCTCCTTCCAACCGGGAGATCCGGTACTTATATAATCTGAGGGGCTATAAGAAGGGGTCCCCATACATCAGCTTGGAGTCAGCTGTAACCTTCAAGCCGGTCTTAGATCTGTATTCCAAATTCAGCATGTTCAAGAAGGAGTGGTTCTTCGTCAGGGACGACTCTGTTTCTATTCGGCGTTTTACTTCTGGATGTAAGTTGATGCTTTACTTATAATTTCCATTCTGATTGCGATGCTTCTTCTCATACTTTTTCATTTTTGCTAGCGACAGGTGGCTTTGCGATTGTGGAGACGGACCGCCTGGTTCAGATGGCGGCTGAGATAGAAGCTATTCCCGGAAGAGATAGATCAGCTGCCTTTCTGATCAGAAATGCGACCCTTCTGGAGTATAACTTGATCCTTACACAGCAGTCAGTAGTCAAGCTGAGGGAAACGGCAGAGGAGAGGGCGGCTGCTCAGGCTAAGGGAGGTGTCGCGGTAGAGAGTGGAAAGAGGAAGCCTTTCACAAAACCTCCAGCTGTCGGAGGTAAGAAACTTAAGAGGTCGGACGGTCCTTCCCCCAGCAACTGTCCACTTACCCAGGGGGAGGAAGACGTGGAGGAGGAAATAGGTGAGGGTGGAGATGGTCGGGAAGGTGATGAAGGTGGCGACGGCATCGGGGCCTTGCTTCCTGGGCAAGCGGGCGAGATTCAGGAGTGGACGGATGATGCTTTCCACCAGGCTTTCGAGGGGCTGGACGAAGATCCGGCTTTGGCAGAGAAATCCGGGAAGGTGGACAAGGCTGGGACTGGTGCAAGCGAGTCTTCTCAGACCATTCCAGCCAAGGTGGCTCCGACGACCCAAGGTGAACTTTTGACTCCTGCAGGCTTCGTTAATGATAGGGACTTAGGAATATTTTATGATCCGCTCCCGTCCTGGAATGAAATCCAGGACTCATTGCAGTATCCTACTTCTCCCCAGGGTTTGTATAACAGACGTGTTTTCTTTCTTCTTTTAACTTTTAATTTACCGCGTTTCTCGAATTATATAGTGATGTAAGTTTGTGACACTTGTTCTTCATATCAGGAGCAGGTAAGACATCCAAGGCCTCGGATCTTCGGCACAGGCTTGAGCAATACAAGCTTTCAAAAACTTCCGCCAAGCCGAAGCCTTCGACCCACCGCTCCGGGGATGTAGTCGGCTACCGTCCTCTTCTCGGGGTTATTGAGGAGGGTATTCAACAGAGAAAGAGGAGTCATCCTTCATCCGAACCTTCACTTGGTCCTCAGCTCCCGACTCAGCCTCTTCATGATATCACGGAGGAGGATAGCGAGTTTGCACTCTCTCCGCACCCGCCCGGAAACCCTACCGTTATTCATATCGACCGTCCTGACTTGGCTCGTAATCCATTTGTGGGTCAACCTGATCTGGATCCAAGTTCCCATGATATTACCTTTGACGAGGTTACTGGTGAGCACCTTCTTCCCCGCAATCCCATGGTACGGGTGCTTGATGAGGCTAAGTCCTTAGATCTTGATCTACTTACTACTCGGATAGTTACCATGGGAGACGAGGCCAAGGCTAATATTGATCGGGTGGCGGAGGAGACTAGGAAACTGATGGAGCATCATGCCCGGCTGGTTAAGACTGGAGAGGAGATTGGGAGTGCCAACATCCGACTTCGATTGGTGGTTTCGGATCAGGCCATTCAGATCTCTCAACATGAGGCTGCTTCTGGACGACTAAAGAAAAACATGGAAGAGGCCAGCCGGGCTGAACTGCAGAAAATGGAAACTACCTGCAGGGAACGGATCGACATGGCCATTGCCACGGTGGACGAGGTTCGGAAAGCGGATCTTGAGCAGATAGAGGGGCTATCCGGGAAACTTGAGGCTGCAGAGCTCGCTCAAGCTAAGTTGAGGGAGGAGATGGAGGCAATGCGGAAATCCCTTCTGGCTGATTGCTCGAGATATCGATCGGAGAGAGATGCCGCCGTTGAAAGGTTGTCGGCTTCCGAGGCCCGGATGAGGGAGTTTGAGGAAAATGAGGGGATGATGGACGAAATGCTTCAGGACATGTACTTCCGAACCTGGAAGCAGGGCAACCTATCCTGGATGGATGATTATCCCAAGTTCATGGCTAAGATCTATCTTCGGGCTCTGGAGGAGGCTAAGGCCGATTCGGATAAAGATGGTGGCGTGGTCTTCAGCATGGATGCGGTCACTACTCAGTTTGCCAAGGAGGAGAAGGTGGCGGTGAAGGAAGGCATGCGGTTGCTTGCTGCTGAGGAGGTAGGCGTGCAAGTAGAGGATGACGATCAGGATAGTCAAGAAGCAGGTGCTGGTAAGTCATCCTTTTTAGTCTCTCCATTAACTTGGTTGCTTATTGCTAATGAATCCTTTCCTTGACTGGACAGGTGGTAACAGGGCAAGGATAAAACTCCAATGCAGCTGGCCCCTTGATTATACATGGAAAGACTCTTTTTGTGGATTTGACAGGGTTGTATATGTTAGTCTTAAAACAGTAAAGTAGCCTTTAGGTTGTAATATTTTGCCACTTGTAATAAATAGTCTTATTTTTGACGTGTAATTCTTTAACTTAAGCTGATTTTGTCGTTTTCTGAATGTTTGTTGTTATTTTGACATGTCGTATGAGAAATATAGCTATGTATATTCTTGTAATTAAATTGTGTTTGATGTCGGGTTCTGGTTTAAAACATAATTTTATGACTTGTAACGTTAGCGTGTGGTGCGAACAAATTATAGTCATCTATTTGTACACAAAAGAAGAAAATACCGCCTTTCATGTTCTAATTGTAGATGGCAGTTTTGAATATCTTGTATGACCGAGCATGGAAAGCAGTTGAATGCCCTGCCATCCGATTGTGAGTCCCTGCATCCATTGGCGAGTATCTCCTACTCTGTATCCTGTACTTTAGGGATTGTTATAGTGGATAGGAGGAAAGCTTTTTAAGTAAAATTGAAATATCTGAAATAGTAAAACTTCCAATCACGGAAGGCCTTCGATGTGCTTAAGTTCGTGGCAAACGGGCTTTGTAGTCACTTTCCCTAGCTGTGGGTCTTGGAGACATTTGTCACCCATCTTACGCCTCCGCGGGGAGTTAATTCTTTTTTACCACAGCCGCACTTAAGACACATCGGAGCCGAGATCGCGCACAGTAACTACCCGAGCCATTATGGCCCGTAATCGTGGGTATTATTCGATTTACTGTAGCCGGCTAGCGTGGGTGCCGATCGTCAACTGTGAACTGCCCCTGGTTGGCCACACCTTATGTTGGGGCTTATAGTCGGTTCACAGTTGCTGGCGAGCCGAACGCCGTAATGAGCTGCCTCGGCTATAGTCGGCCTTCTCGGTGGCTTATAATTGGCTCATTACAGTTGGCTTTAAGGGCCGTTGCGAGCAATGAGTTAACCCGCAGCAGAGGGATGTTGGAGCAAAAGTGTCTCATTGGCGAGGGCATAGATTCGCGTAGTACCTGTTAGGTCTTGTCCAGGTGAAGTTGCGCTGTGGAGTGCATCGAGTGAAAATGCGATATGCATAGGATTTTGTTCAACAGAAAAGGATAATGTTAACAAGCAGCCAAGATATAAAGGAACTAGTTAAAAAGAGACAAGTATTTTTAAAGTGGTTCGGCATGAAAAGGCCTACGTCCACTGATTCTCTTTGTTAATTCACTTCATATGGGCAGTACAAGTTAAGAAAAGTATCGACAGAGGTGCTGGATGTTCCATGCCCTCTGGAACACCTCTCCGTCCACCGTTGACAAAATATAAGCTCCATTGTGGAGATCTTTATAAATTACATATGGTCCATCCCAGATTGGGTCTAGTGCTCCGGGGCAAGGGAAGATTCGCTTGAGGACAAGATCCCCTTCTTGTAAGGTACGATGCTTGACTTTGGAGTTTTATTGTGCTGCCACTTTCTACTTGTGGGCTGCTGCTTTAAGGACTGCATCATTTCTTCTCTCCTCAACTAGATCCAAAGACATGTGGAGGAGTTCTTCATTCTCTTCTGGGTTATAGTGGATCCTACAGTGGGAAGGCACAATGGTTTCAACTGGGAGCATAGCCTCCGATCCGTATGCCAAAGAGAAAGGAGTGTGCCCTGTTGATGTTTTGAAAGATGTGCGGTAGGCCCATAGTGCCGTAGGGAGTTCATCCACCCAAGCGCCCTTTGACTTTTCGAGCTTCTTTTTGATCAGAGTTTTCAGAATTTTGTTGACTGCTTCGACTTGTCCGTTTTCCTGGGGATATGCTACGGATGAGAAGCTTTTGTGAATTCCATGTTCTCGGCACCAGTTGGCGAATTCCTCGCTGTCAAACTGAAGTCCATTGTCTGATATGATTTTGAGTGGGACTCCGTACCTGCATAGAACATTTTTGATCAAGAAGTTAATAACTTTTGCTGAAGATACTTTATTCAGAGGTTCCGCTTCCACCCATTTGGTGAAATAATCAACTGCCATTATAGCATATTTGGCCCCGCCTTGGCCCATCGGTAGCTCGCCGATTAAGTCAATTCCCCATATTGCGAAGGGCCAAGGGCTGGTCATTTGAGTAATCTCGGTTGTTGGTAGCCGCGGAATCTTAGCAAATTTTTTGCATCTGTCACACTTCTTGACAAAATCTAAGGCGTCCTTGCTTAAGGTGGGCCGGAAATATCCGTATTGGAGTATCTTTTTTGCTAACGTTTGCCCTCCGGTGTGATCTCCGCAGCTTCCCTGATGGATGTTGGATAAGACTTCCTTGGCTTCCCTCCCAGTGACACACCTTAATAACGGGTTAGAGAATCCACGCCGATAGAGGATGTCTTCTTGTATTGTGTAGCGGGATGCTTTCCTCAAGATTTTCTTGACTTCGTTACGCCCGTTGGGTAGTGTGCCACTCTGTAGGTAGTCTCGGATGGGAGTTATCCAAGTTGCTTCTTCGGTTGTAGCTACCAGATTCACTTGTTCAAAACTTGGGGCCAGTTGCTTTGAGATGGTTACTGCCCCGAAGATGGCGACGTCTCTCACACTTGCTTGCTTTGCCAATTCGTCGGCCTCTTGGTTCTCTTCCCGAGGGATGTGTTTGACTAAGTAGTGGTCCAATCGGCTGAGAAGTAACTTGGTCTTCTTTAGATATGCTATGAGTCGTTCTTCTCGAGCTTGGAATTCTCCTAGTATTTGATTAACAATAAGTTGAGAATCGCTATGAAGACACAAAGAATTGGCTCCGATTTCTATGGCAATTTCTAGTCCGGCTATCACTGCTTCATATTCCGCATCGTTATTGGTGGCAGCGAACTCCAATCTTATAGCATAGTGCAGTTTGTTTCCCCTGGGAGTGATTATTACCACACCTGCCCCAGATCCTTGTTCGTTCGATGCACTATCCACAAAGAGATTCCACTTGATATCTTCCGCTATTTCCAATTGCTCCTTATCTTCGTTGGTAGTGAATTCTGCAATGAAATCAGCCATGGCTTGTCCCTTGATGGCGGTGCGAGGGTGATAGGTTCATACTGACTTAGTTCAATGCACCATTTAAGTAGTCGCCCAGAAGTGTCGGGACGATGGAGCACCTGCCTTAGTGGTTGATCGGTCAGAACTTTGATGGAATGGGACTGGAAGTAGTGACGCAGTTTCCGTGATGTGATTAGTAAACAGTATGCTAGCTTCTCGAGTTTAGGATATCTGACTTCTGCCCCAGTAAACCTTTTGCTGACGAAGTAAACTGGTCGTTGCTTGCGGTTGTCTTCCCTTATCAAGGCAGCTTAGGGCGTGAGATGACACAGCAAGGTATAGGTATAATTCTTCGCCTTCGCTTGGAGTCGAGAGTACCGGTGGTTTCTGGAGGTGTTCGATTAGGCTAAGGAAAGCGGTTAAGCATTCGTTGGTCCATTCGAACTTTCCTTTGTCTTTCTTTAGAGCTTCGAAGAAGGGGACGCACTTGTCCGTTGCCTTGGAGATGAATCGGCTTAAGGCGGCCACTTTTCCATTCAGGCTTTGCATTTCCTTTCGGGTGGAAGGTATCTTGATATCCCTTAGCGCTCGGACTTGTTCAGGGTTTGCTTCAATCCCTCTGGCATGGACGATGAACCCTAAGAACTTTCCCGATGACACTCCAAAGGAGCACTTTAGTGGATTCAACTTCATTCCATACTGTCGAAGTACCTGGAACATCTCGCCTAGGTGGCTTACGTGATCTTTGGCTTTCCGTGATTTCACCAGCATGTCATCCACATATACTTCCATAGCTTGTCCTATTAGCCCTGCAAACATCTTGTTGACGAGGCGCTGGTAGGTGGCTCCTGCATTTTTAAGTCCGAAAGGCATTACCTTATAGCAGTACAAACCCCGATCGGTGATGAAACTAGTGTGGTTTTGGTCGGGAGCATGCATAGGAATTTGGTTATATCCTGAATACGCATCCATTAAAGATAGGAGCTCGTGCCCGACTGTGCTGTCTACAAGTTGATCGATTCTGGGAAGTGGGAAGCAATCTTTTGGGCAGGCGTCGTTTAGGTTGGAAAAGTCAATGCAGGTTCGCCACTTCCCATTAGCCTTCTTTACCAGCACCGGGTTGGCGATCCATTCCGGGTAGATAGCTTCTCGTATGAAGTCATTGGCGAGTAGATTCTTTACTTCTTCATCGAGGGCTGGTGATCGCTCTGCCCCCATACTTCTCTTTCTTTGTTTTACAGGCGCCTTGGTAGGGTCAATGTTTAATACGTGGCAGGCTATGTCGGGGGAGATTCCAGTCATGTCAGCGTGTGACCAGGCGAATACATCCAAGTTGTGGCGGAGAAAATCGATGAGTTGTTCCTTCAATTCGGCTTTTAGTTGGGACCCAATTTTCAGTAGTCTACTTGAGTCGTGCCTGTCTACAGATATAAACTCCATAGCCTCTGCAGGGTCGGCGGTGGCCTCCTCCTCTTTGTCCCTAGGGTCTAATTCATTGAAAGGGTCGCTGGTATATCGAAGAGGAGGGGCTTTCTTTAGTTGCTATGCTTCTAGACTTTTTGTGCAGAGGGCAATCTCTACACACTTCCCTTTATCCTTCCTGTGGTTGTTGCGAAGTTCAGTCACATAGCAGTCTCGAGCAATATCCTGGTCTCCTTCCACCTCCCCTACTCCATTGTCTGTTGGAAATTTCATCTTCAGGCACCATGGGGCTAGGACAATTTGGAAGTCAGACAAGGCTGGTCTTCCTAAGAAGGCATTGTAGGCCGAATGGTTTTCTATTAGCACAAACGTCTGCTTCCGTACAACGGAGCGGGGATGGCTTCCAATCTCAACAAATTGGTCCAGTTGCCCGAGGGGCATCTTCGCATCTCTAGTGAAACCGTGTAGTGGTTTATCGCAGGGAGATACATCCTTCATCGATAGCTTCATTTTGTCGAATGCGTGTTTGAACAGGATGTTTACAGAGCTTCCAATGTCTACCAGGATTCGGTAAACTTCGGCGGGACCGAGTCGGGCGGAGATAACCATGGGATCCATGTGAGGGTATTGCATTCCTTCTAGGTCACGCTTACCGAATGTGATGTCATTACTTTCCTTCCGCTTTCGGCGGCGCTCTTCTATAACCGAATTGACACAGTCTTTACTGTTCCTAAGCGACTTTCCATATCTTTCCATCTCTTTCCAGCTTCTGTCTGTGATGTGCGGCCCTCCTGAGATGGTATGGACCACTATCTTCTCTTGACTAGAGCTGCTAGCGTTGCGGTTTCGTCCGTCGGTCCCCGGTGAGGGTAGCCTTGGGTTTTCATTGGCAGGAGCTGGAGTCCTGTCCTGACTTTTTACATAACGTTCCAGTTTCTTCCTTTTGATGTGTTCCTCAATCAGATCCCGGAGATGATGGCATTCATTGGTATCATGCCCGTGCGATTCGTGGAAGCGGCAGAACTTTCCAGACTTCTGCGCGTTATCTGATTCCTTCTTGTATGGTAGGCGTTTGTATCTAACTTCGCCTTGGGTGGCAAGGAAGATATTTTCGACGGTCTCGTTCAAAGGAGTGTAAGCGTCGAATCTTGGTCCGGGCCGATATAGGCGCTTTTCTCCCTTTTTGCCCCCAGCATTGTCTCTGGAATCATTTCTTCAAACGTCCCTTACCACAGCAGGGGCGTTGCTGTGAGTTGCCTTACCTTGCTGTCCTGACTGTCCCTCAACGGCAGCATCCTCGAGCCTCATATATTTCCCGACTTCATGGAAGAAATGGGGTAAAGTAGCTGGTTTTTCTTTTGTCAATCGCCTAACAAATTTAGTGTCCGGGTGCACACCACTACAGAGGGCTATTAGGATAAGCTTCTCGTCAGCATCTTGGACAGCGGCCGCTGCGGCATTGAATCGGGTCAGGTATTGCTGCAGTTTCTCTCCGGGTTTCTGTTTGATGCTGGATAAGGAATAAGCGTCCTTAGGTTGTTCCACATGAATGCGGAACTGACTGATAAACCTTTCTTTCAACATTTCCCACGAGCTGATGGATCCCTGGGGTAAATGACAGAACCAGGAGGTAGCGAGATCTGCTAAGAATAGTGGAAAGCATTTACACAGTACTCCTTCTGTTGCTCCACTCATGAGCATGTGCTGTGTGTATCTTTGTAAGTGTACGATGGGGTCGGAGGTTCCCTTGTAAGGTTCCATTGTTGGCATCTTCCATTCTCGGGGGGTGATAGCAATTTCAATGTTGCGGGCGAAAGGGCTGGTCACCCTAGCACCTATCCCTCGATCTCTTTGCTCCCGTAGGACGCACTCTCTGAACAAGCGTGCCATCCTTTCATCAGAATTTGGAGCAGATAGAAATGAGTTTGGTTCTGTTCTGTGGGATTGATCCCGTCCAGATGACCTGTAGGGATGGTATCGTCTATCACTTCTCATATTTTCCAGCGGCTGCCTTTGATCTTCTGGGAGCATGTTAGGGTCAGCTACAGTTGGCCCTTGCCTTGATCTTCCCCTGATGGGTTCTGATCTAAGCACTTCCTCGGGTCCAACTTCGGGCTGGACTCTAGCTCGGCCCCGTTCACTGGCGTTTCCGTGGTTAGGCAGTATGACAGGCTCAGCTACAGTTGACCTTCGCCCGGTACCTCCCCCGTTGGGTTCTGTACCAAAGGTTTCCTCAAGCCTAACTTCGGGCTGTGCTTGGTCTCGGCTCCTACCATGGCTACTTCTGCCGTTAGCTCCTTCGAAGAAGGAAGATCTTTGTTGTCTCTGAGATCCTCCAGACTGGGACTCGCCCCATGATTCAGTGTTGCGGTTGGACTCTTCAGCGTCCCTTAAGCGTGACATGAGATGATCCACCAAGGCTTCCTGTTGGGACGTGAAGCGGTTAGTTACTTCAACCACAACTCTGTCCAAATCTGCCCTGGTAATTGCTGCAGGCTGTTCTGTGGCAGGAGTGGTTGGGTTAGCCTGTCCTTCATTTGTTACTGTTGCTGGAGGAGGACGATTTACTTGATTCGTGACAGCTGGATCTGGAAGACTGCTGGATGCGATGTTTTTTCCTTTATTAACATCTTTTTTCTGTTTGGGAGGCACGTTTTCCAAGCGGCGAACGATGCTGTTAGGAAAACTGTTAAGTGGATGAAGCTGAAGCTTCGAGCTTCTAGTTCTCAGTGAAAGCACCAAAAATGTTTGCACAAAAAATGGACAAACACCTCAAAGTTGTATGATTTAGTAGATCTTATGTTGTTCTTAGTGATTTGGGTGATTTATGCAAATATATGAAAAGCTGGGGCTAAACTGTAAAAAGACACGCAGATTTATAGTGGTTCAGCCAGAATGTGCCTACGTCCACTTTATATGTTATTTCTCTTCTCTTCTTTTGATTACAAGTACAAAGCTTTGATACTAGTAAAAAGAAAGTTGTTTGAAAGTTCTATCCGTGTTTGAGCTCTCAAACTTGTGCCCGTTGTTGTACCCCTGCCCCTCTATTTATAGAGTGAGGTTAGAGGTAGGGGTCTTGGAGGTATACAGTAGCTGGCGGGCCTGGGCTGATGTAATCTGGCCTGGCACGTGTCAGTCCGGTATCTTGGTTCGGCATAGAGTAGGTCTGGTGTGAACTTTGGACCGGTTGATAGTTTCCATTCGGTGGGGAGTTGTGGACCGGTTGATGGTTTTCATCCGGTGAGGAGTTGTGGACCGGTTGAAGGTTCTCATTCGGTGGGGAGTTATGGACCGAATGAAGGTTCTCATTCGGTGGGGAGTTATGGACCGGTTGATGGTTTCATCCGGTGAGGAGTTGTAGACCGGTTGATGGTTTCCATTCGGTGGGGAGTTGTGGACCGGATGAGTGATTCGGCAGTATTGGTTCGGCATGTGTTCGGTGGTGAGAATTCGCCCAATCAAAAGTGAATGAAAACTATGAGAATAAAATGACAATTTAGAGATAATTCCACTCTCTAGATCATATACTTCAACAAAATATGAAATTATGATCTCTCTTTTTTGGTCATAAGTGAATTTAAATGATGCGCTTATTATAAGTATGGCATATTTGTGCTATTAATTAGCCCAACATAAGCCATCAAATTATAACACAACCTTTAAATTACTTTTAATATTTATAAAAAATGAAAACATGTTGAAAGTAAAATCTATTTTAAGCATGCCCTATTAACTATTAATTAGAAATATAGACCATCAAATTTTGATTTAAATATTCACTTCATTACCATAATCATATGTAGATGAAGAGGTAATTTGTGTTTAGTGATTGTTTAAGCATAGCCTATTTGGTGTCAACAATATAGGCTATCAAATTCAAAGCAAAAACAACAAGTTAAACCACTCAAGCATTGTCATTAAGCACAAAAAGAGAGCAATAATTATCAAAATATTGAAGCTACATGATAAGAGAGCTTCATTACCCCTAAATTGAAGGGGTTTAGCCTCTCATTTTTGTTATCATATCAACAATTATAGCATGCAACATGAAATAAAAAGAAAAGGAAAAAGAGAGCAAAGTAAAAGAAGAGCTAACTAAAAAGAAATAAAACTATTCCACTTGCATGAATAAATGAAACTACATCACTAGCATGAAAGGATATGAACATGTAATTAAAAGGAAACATTAATTAACATTGCATAAAAAAAGGAAAATTACATAAAAAATGGCTAATTAGCCATGAAAAGAGAAAGAGAGCTTTCTTTTATTTTTAATCTAAGCTAAAACTAACTAAGACGAAGAGAGATTACATGAAGCATAAGGGGTATTTGTACATGTATGAAACCCTAGTCCACTTTTTTGCGGAATGTCCAAAATACTCTCTTAGGAAGTGTGGAGGCCAAGTGATCATTAGCATGAAATAATCATCATTTAAGTGTTCATGAAGCTTTAAACTCTATTAGCATGTGCATTAGCCTCTAATTTGTACATTAAGATAGGTGGGTAGGTGGGGTCCTCTATTATCATGAGTTTGAATTATTTCCATCTTCATTCCTTTGTATTCATTTGTTCATGCATACTTTCCATGAAACCCTCTTTCATTTGAAGTCAATTTCCTATAAAATAATGTAGAAATTTCCAAGTAAATTTTCATAAATTAATATATGCACAAAAATGACCATTTTGCCCCTATATAAAGATGAATATATGACGATTTGAGAATAATATGAATTTTGGTTTGAGCATGTTAAAATACCCGATATGATCATTTATTTTATTTAATTAGATTAAATATGGTGGTAAAAATATGTACATTTACGTGCACATCAGCTTCTGCTTTGGATATCTACTTGTCACCTTTGTGTAGTTTTGTAGTCGCTTTGTAAAACTCTGATATGTATCTATTGTTTTGACTCAATGTATATATTATGGTCCTTGTACCACTTCTGTTGTATCATTTGTATTGTACTGGGATGTATCTGTGTATATGTATATATATCTATGTGACTGCTGTTATGTGATATGTTGTGTTTATTGTTGTTGTATTTTATTCTGATAGATCCGTTAGCCACTGTAGTTTTGTATTAAGCATTTATTGAATATGTCGATCCAATTGAGAAAAAAAAAATTAGAGCACCCAATCGACGTATTCAATAGATGTTTAAGACAAAGCTATGGATGGTCGCTCCTGATCAGCCTTATTCTCCGCATTAGCAGACAATATTACTCAGTAATACTCTTTGTTAATGTGGGTCTCGGGGTGGGGCTTCATAAGCTTTGTAAGGTCATGTAGCTCGCCTTGGGGAGTTGCGGTAATATTTTTAAAGAAATCTAATGAGGCGGTGTATCTACTATAGGAAGTTGAATGAAAGGACGGTGAAGAATAGATATCCTTTATTGTGAATTGATGACTTTTTTGACCATTAAATGGAGCTAAAGTTTTCTTGTTGCTACATTTGGCTTCAGGGTTCCATCTGCTAAGAGTTACGAAGGATGGTATTCCACTGACTGCGATCGGAACTAGGTACTGTTCGTATGAATGGTTAGTAATGACTTTTGGATTAACTAATGCATTTGCATTATTTGTAGACTTAATGAATAGGATCTTTCAAGACCAACTAGGCAAATATGTGTTTGTATTTATAGATTACATCTTAGTATACTCAAAAGATAAGGAGGAGCAAGCGGTTTATTTAAGGCTTGTGCGCGAGATATTGAGATAACATAAGTTAAATGTGAAATTTTATCAGTACCATTTTTAGTGATAGGAGATAAAGTTTCAAGGCCACATAGTTTCCAAGAGTAATTTGGAAATGGACCCTTCGCAAGTTGACGTAGTAAATGGGTGGAGGAGACCTAAGAAAGTGACTGGGGTGTGTAGTTTCTTGGCCTCAACTGGTTACTATTGAAGGTTTTTGTAAGACTTCTCTCGAGTGGTTGTGTCGATGACAAAGCTTACTTAGAAGATTGAGAATTATGTTCTAACAAGGAGTGTGAAGAGTAATTCTAAGAGTTGAAGCGCAGACTAACAAATACTAGTTTTGGTCATACCCAAAGGGAAAAAGGTATGATTGTTTACATAAATGCTTTAAGTTTGGGGTTAGGGACGGTATTGATGCAAAAACGCATGGTAGTAGCTTATGCATCTAAGCACTTGCGGCCCCATGGAGCTCGATACCCTAAGCATGACTTGGAATCAGCTGCTATTATCTTCGTATTGAAGATTTTGTAACAATATCAGGAGAGAGTTTTGTGCTATTTACTGACCATAGGTCCTCGAGATGTTTGTTCTGTCAAAAGGATATGAACATGAGGCAGCAAAGGTAGTTGGAATTTTTAGCATCTTATGATTTTGGATTAGAGTACACTTCATGGAGAGGTAATATGGTAGTTAACACTTTATGTCGAAGATCGAAAAATTGTGTTTTGGCCATGATCGAAGAGTGGTATATATTAAGGACTTTGTCTTTGTGCAACGTGCAATTTCAATCTTGCATAGATCAAAGCGATGCAAGCAGAATGTTGCCGTGCTTGGAAGCTCGGCCTGGATTGGTAGAGAAGATTTTTGTACTACAGAAAGATGATCAGTTCCGTACCGATAAAATAAAAATCCTAGGGTCAGAAACTGAGTTATATGAGTTAAAGGGGTTCAATGTTAATAAGGAAGGAAATTGCAGAAGAAAGGAAGGTTGTATGTACTGGATGAAGGTGGCCTTTGGAAGGAAGTTTTGGTCGAATGTCATCATTCAAAGTTCACCATTCACCTTGGAGGTACTAAGTGTACCGAGACATAAAGAGAAGTTTGTTCTAGAAAGGCCAGCACTGTAAGGAGATGTCATACCTGCCAACAAATCAAGAAAGAACATCAAAAGCCGATTAGACTTTTGCAGCCTTTGGAGATTCTGGATTGGATACGGGATTCGATGTCTGTGGATTTCTTTGAAGGATTACCAAGGTCTAGAGTTGGGAATGAAAGTATATTGGTCATAGTTAATAAGTTAACGAAGTGTGCTCATTTGATTCCAGTGGAAGTTGCAATAATGGTGATAAAGTTCATTGAAATATATAAAGGCGGTACTGAGACTACACCAAGTGCCTAGTACTATTGTTAGTGATCGAATCCAACAATTCACCATTGATTTTTGGTGTAGTTTGCAGAATGTTATAGGTTCGGAGTTGAGCATAAGTACTACGTACCATTCGTAGACAGATGGGAAAATCAAGAGAGTCAATAAAGTTCTTTAAGACTTACCAAGATCATACATTTTAGACATAGGGGATCTTGGTAAAATTACTTACATTTGGTAGAGTTTTCATACAACAACAACTATCAATGGAGTATTAGGATGACATCATTTAAGGAATTGTATGGAAGACTGTGTAAGTCGCTTATATGTTGGTTAGAGGCAGGGTATAGACTTGTTTTAGGACAGATATGGCGAAGGATGTTGCTAAGAAAGTAAAGCTAATCCAAAATAGAATGAAGGTGGCGCGGTCCAAGCAAAAGAGTTATAGCGATATGAGGAGAAAGGAACTAGAGTTCGCAGTAGGTGACCTTGTATCCGTGAAGGTTATTCCGATGCATGGAGTAGTTCATTTTGGGAATGTTAGGAATTTATCACCCAGATATGTAGGACCATTTCTGATTATAGAGGAGGTCAGAAAAGTAGTGTACCCGGTATTCAAAAGCAGTAGTAAGGCTGAGAGCAGTAGATGACTTAGTCATAGAGCCAACCATAACTTATGTAAGGAAACTGGTTTGGATAGTAGACCGAGATGAGAAGCGACTTCAAAATAAAGTAGTGAAGCCAGTAAGTGTCCAGTGGAGTGAGGACCGGCAGGACTGTACATGGGAAATGGAGGACAAGGTTAAGAGAACATATCTGAAGTTGTTTATTTCTGCTTGGCTTATGTGATAGCTATGTATTTTATTATTCTGGATCATATATATGTATATATATGTATGTATGTATATCATATATATATATATATGTCTGTATGTATGTGTATGTATGTGTATATACATATGTGTGTGTATATGAAAAATATGGTTGATTGTTGTGTATTAGTTGATTCACTAAAATATTTTGTTATGATTATGGGTAGGAAACTCCATGTGGTCATGCAACGGAAGGCATGTGGTAAAGTGAATATCCATACTGTACCTTGAGAGAAAATTGGGGCTAAAATTCCTTTAGGGGGAGTTTGTAATAACCAGTAATAAATAATGAACTAGTTAGAGAACTAATTATTATAATGTAAAAAATATAATGGGTAAACTATAAACAAACAAGAAAATAGGATATGGGCCATAAAAGGAAAATTAAATAAGAAATAAAGCACTGAACAAATGGGAAAAGGTTAAGAGGGCCAAGGCCCAGATTATTGTGGGATGGTAAAAGTTACTCTTTCCTCATTTCTTCATTTCATTCTACCAAAAAGTAGAAATAAAGTCTTGGAGAGGACCGTAATGGTGGTGGCCAAAAAAGAGCAAAGAAGAAGAAAAATGAAAGCTAAAGGCGATTAAGGAAAATAAAACAAGATTATTTAAAGATCTAGGTAAGTAATACAAAACCCTTATACTATTTTCATTGTGTTTGAACTTGATTTTGACTTGTATGTTATAGAGTATATATGAGTTAGTGTTAAAGCGATATACATGATATTACAATGAACGTTTTAGGTAGGTATAGCTAAACATGTGCTCTTTACAGATGTTTCCCAACTCTAATGTTTTCAGAATGCAATAAAAATTTAATACGATGTTCATATCTTGATATTAGAGATGAGCTTCAAATTAGAGAACTTTCCAATGTCAAAACAATAAGTTTTGAGTTATGGATGGAAGATACCTAGTAAATAAATGAAAAAACAGGGTTTAAAATGGGAAAATAGATGAAAGTGGGTTAAGTAATAATTCAACATTTTCTAGAAATTTATAAGCATTTTTCTAGCCATAAATATGTCATTGTCGTGATTAAAACTGTGCAAGCGGAAGAAATTAATATGTGATCGAAACCTAACATACATATGTATGGTGAAAAAGATTAATAATAAATATTAGGGGACAAGTCCCATTTAATTTTTGAAAAAATAAACCGAAGGACATTGACACTGATAGAAAGTGTATGTTAACCGAGTTAGATGATAATACATGTAAAGGCGATAATAGACGTATCAGACATTGTCTGTAGTTGAGCTGTGGTAGCGGCCAAACATTAAGTGAACGAACCTAGATCCTAGGGTCGAAAATAGTGGATTGCCAATAGGAGTCTATTGACATTCGAGGAGAGTCGGTACTATGTAAAGAAAAACTATGCTAAGAGAAGAGAATTTAATGTAAGACAGAAGCTAAAGGTGTAGGATGGAACTACACCTAATGTCGACTATGCATAAAGATTTAACATGCTGAGGGATGAAGTTAGACAATAGGCTGAAAACTGAAATGGCAATGATATACTATGCCGACATTAAAAGGAATGCATATGCTGGCATAATAAGAAATGTGTTGCGCCGACATTGTAATAAATGTATTGCATCATTATTTAAGAAATATACCATGTCGGCACTATAAGAGGTGCACTACATAGACAATGAAAGAGACATATTGTTCCAAAATATGAGAAAGGGATAAGGTGGTATTGTGCCTATGCTAAAAGAGAAATTCTGCACTGCAATATGGAGGTTGGCAAGGTTATACCTTGGGATGGCAATGGGGCGGGTATAGGGTGTAAACTAGGTTGATCCACCCCTGTTTCGACCTCCCAAGACCTGTCCCATTGGGTCATCGGGGAGGGTAGACCCATGAGCTATTCTTGAGAGCTCCGGATCTTGGGTTGGATCGGGTCTCGGCTGACCCATCCCAACCCCACTCTCATTACTAAGATCTCGTCAAATCACTTTATTACTATAATGATGATTTTTTGACCATTTTTGACTTATGTGATTATCACATGGATATTATAATGTTTCATTCAAATAAGTTATAGGATTTTTATAGTATAAAGTTGCATCACTAGAAAATATACAATAACCTATGCATATTTTTTTGAACTGCTTTTGTACATTTAAATTATCGTCCTTTATCTCAATAAACACATTGTTATTTATATTTAATATACCATTTAGTGGCAATCTGTCTTACAAATAAAATACATGAATATATGTACATTGTTACATAATTTTGAATGAATATATAGAGCCTCACCGGGTCTCGGGGTGGGGTGGGTCTAACCTGACCAGTATTGGTTTTGAGTATAAGAAAAGAAATCCAGATTTACATCGGGTCTACGGGGCGAGTCTGGGGTGTGATTTAACAAACTCGGGGCAGGTCTGGAGCATAAAAACCTACCCCAACTCACCCATTGATATTCCTAGTAGTACTGTACTGAAATAAATATGAAACCAAAACCTAATATATGAAAATTTGGAAAAGTTTGGGGATCTTAAGGAAACAAAGTAGAAGAAGAGCTTATATAAGAATATGGATTCAAAAGGACTACGATGCCAAGTGGGATGGTCATTCGAATGCACACCTTGGGAAGTTAAGGAGAGGCATTCAACTTCCAAAGGGATGTGGGATGTTTGAGCAGGTCTGTAACATCCCGTATTTTTAAGCCATTGAATTTGAACATTTAATTCATTTTAAATGTTTAATATGGGTTTAAGATTTATTTTGAACTAAAAAGAATTGGTTTAAACTAAAACAACAAGTGATAATTTCTAATGTGGAGGTTTAATGTGAGATTGGATAATAATAATTTAATATTCGAAATTGGGATAAAAGGTGAATTTGAGATAAATGATTATAAAAATGGTGGTTACATGTATTTTTAAGTTCAATTGGTTATAAACAATAATGTTGGATTTTTAGATGAATTTAAAAGTCGACAAGTTATTATTTGGGGTTTATATTAATTTAATAATGAATTTAATATTATTAAAATGCAATTTAATCAGATTTTGGTCTAGAATGAGCCAGAATGATTTTTAATGTGTTTATACATATTATATGATTTATTGTTAAGTTATTAAAAACTTTAAAAGTGAAATTTGAAACGTTTTCGACGATTTTAGAAATCGCCCGATTTAATAGACGAGTTAAAATAGCCTTCCGGGGCACAGTCTCGGAATTCGACGAAACCAGTTCCATTGGATCCGTAATAGTTAGTTATTATCGGATTTCAATTTTCGTAGCGATCGGAGTTGTCGTTTGACCGTGGCAGCTCGAAACGCATAGATATCGATTTAACCGATTCAATTTTAAATTGACCGTTTAATTCCGTAACTCGCACATACGATCAAATTAGCTTACGAAACTTGTTCCATTGTGTCCGAAACGTGGAAAAACCCCAGGGTAGCCTGTCGGAACGTGAGAATTGGTGGTCGTTTGCTTAAACTGTTAAATCGAGAAGTTTTATTTATAAAATAATATTAAATTATTATTATATCACGTTATACTTCACTAAACCCTAGCTCAAAATCACCGGCCGCCACAAATTTCTTCAATGGCTGAAACCGCTTCTTATTTCTTCCTCAGATATCTCGAGATCCATCGAGTTTTAGGCTAAACGTTCATCTGGAAAAGCGGAGAGGATAGTTGGATCTACATATCCAACGGTCGAGATGCATTTTAGTAAAGCGGATAGTGAGATTTTTGTCGCTGTTTTCCATTCGTTCGTGCTCGTCGAGAGGGGAATGGGGACCACCGGGTTTCACCGCCTTCTGGCCGAAGGTGGAGGAGGGGAGGGCGCGTGTGGTGGCGGTACTTGATCGCACTCGAGCGGGCTGGAGGAGAAGCGATCTCGAACCCTAATCTCGGCTATTATGGGTTCGTTTGTAAACTGGAGTCTTCGTGCGTGTAGAAGAAGGAGGCTACGGCCTTGATTTCATCTCAGTTTTCAACGGCCACGATTTTGGTAAAAAAATTAAATAAAAGAGAATTTGTTTTAAATCGTTATTCAAACTTTGTAAAACCATAACGTGTTCATACGATATCAGATTTAGGCGATTTTGGATGCGTTGGAATCGCAGGAACGCGTGCTACGCGGTGGTGCAGTTCTGGAATCATTACGGGCAAGTAGAAATTTGGGTTAAATCGGACGTCGTCCGGTTTAATTTAAATTTCGAACGCTCGCCGAAACTCAATGTGAGTTTTTCTCACTCACATCTGGATGCTAGACATTATAAATAATTGATATTTGAATATCTGAATGATTGGTTGACTTTAACTGCTGTTATCTGGCTGGATTGATATTTATATTGTGATGTGCTAATATCTGTGATGCAGGGAGAAACAGGTTGGAGGGATCCAACTGGATTCCTCACAATGTAGCAATTATTTTATAATTGATAGTGATACCTGTTTATATGATGTGATTGATAAATCTGGAAATTTAGTTGTTCTGTGACATTGTGGTATAAATTGTAATCATAGAATTAAATTATAAATGGCTAAATTGTGTTTTCACGAAATAAAATGAATTGTTAAATTTAGAATTTCAAAGAATAAAATTTGAAATCGGATTTGAAAGGAAAAATGTAAATTGGGCCAAATTGGGATTTTGAATAGAATGGGAAGTTTATGAAATGGGTAAATGGAAAGTATAGTTTTCTGGAGATTGAATTTATGGAGTTATAAATTGTTTAAAATAACGGTGTTTATTTTAATAACGACTAATGTTATCCGGAAATTAAAAATATGTTAAAATGGAGTTTCCGATTATAAATTAACAAGTTCAAATGAAAAATAGAATGTTTTGAAATGCCGTATTTCATTGGAATTTAATTAAGTGAATTGGAAATTTGGCTTCCATTGAAAATACACCAAAATGTTTAAACTATATTTAAAAATGAATTTCCGGAAATGGAAAATTGTGATTTAACTTCGGAGGAAGTTGTAGTTAAGTATGGAATTGGAAATTTATGTTGTAAAACATAATTGACTTGAAATAAATCAGTGGATTTATATGAAAGAGTACTTTGGAATGTTTGAAAACGGGAAAGTGTTTCCCTGGGAAAACCAAGTAAATGTTTGTAAAAAGATTTTATTTAACTAAGGTTAAGTTTTAAATCGTTTTAAAAAGTATTTTTAAGAAATCGTTATTTTTAAAGAAATAAATTAATAATTTTTAATACCGTAATAATTTGGAAGTATATTAGCAATTATTTTACAAATGGATTTATTTAAAAGTTGGTTTTAGCTTAAGTTGTTAAAATTAGCATTTTTCTTCTTATAACGCTATTTTGAATTTAGTTAAACTAAACCCTTATCTTTAAATCAAAGTTTATGTGTTAATAACTAGTTTTCTTCACATATTTTAAATTTATATTTTGAGTAAATAAATAGAAGAAATTTCCATATTTTAAAGTATATTTCAGTATAAAGTATTTTTAACTGTTTTAAATGCAAATTGTTTTATACTTGGTTATTCCCGATGGGAATAAAGGGTAAGAGATTTACCTTGTAAAGGAAGAGTTTGAAAAATTGTTTTCAAACGAGTTTTGAAAATGTGAAAATATATCTTTGAAAGATATTAGAAGTAAATAAATAATATGGAGATTATTTATTGTGTGATGGATGTGTATGGATGTTTGTGAATATTAATTGATAGTTAAATCACCGACTATCAATATTGGCCAAAAGCGCTAATCGTTTCGAAGAGACCGGGATCGAGTTTCCGTATACCGGGATTCTAGGTCTGGAGACTCGAAAACCACTTCGATCCGGTTTGTACGTTTCGTGAAAACGATTTCGGAGTCGAAGATGGAGCAGTGAAGTGCAAGGGCTAGTCGCTACTAATCCTGAGGATATTTCCAAAATGGATGTAGTAGGAATAGTGCCTTCGGTTCCGTTCGGACCCGGGACGGACTTGTATGGACGAATGCTTTCGTGACATCGTCAGGTGGACGATGGGCATTCTAAGGGATTTGTGCTATAAAGGTATCGTTTAGCCTCGAGCCTCATCAACCGGGAATGACTGAAAATCAGGGGTTATGCAGCAAGGCTTCGTGGGTAGCCCCCACTTGAGAGTAAGGTCATCCCTGTCTAGATGTCCCTTTTATTTCGGCTTAGTGGTGCGGTTGCTGATCACAACCGTGGGGTGATTTTACTTGGAATTGTCCAGTAAGGGATGATTCCGGCTTTGTGTTGCAGGGGAGCGGGCGTACTCCTCGGTACTGTGATCTAGGCCACGTACTGTGACAGGTGGTACCCCAGTGCCTAGTCATTCGTTGGAAATCCATTCTCCCTACGTGCCTTGTACGAGTTTTGTTTGTATTACCCACGTTGTGGCTAGTATGCCGGAATTTAATAGATGTAACAATTTCGGCTATTTTATAAGTATTTGTAAATAGACACTATTATAATATCAGAGGATTTCTATAAAAAGTGTTTTGGCTATCGTAAGGTAAAAACCCGACATGTTTATTTGTGGCGTGGTCTTACGAGATGCTTTTGTTTTTAAAGAATTTTGAAACTTTAATAATCAATTGGGTGTATTTATGATGCGCTGGTATTCCAGACTGACTCGGGTGTTATTTTATTATAATGCTCGGGTCAGACCGAGTATATTACAGGATAGGTTGCTATGGAGCTTAGGAGAGGAGCTGGAGTTCGAGACGTATTTCTCGTACTTGTATTATTCCGCTGCTGTGATTGTTGTATTGACTGATTGACTGGTTATGATTGGTTGTATTGATATACTCTGATGATGATGTATTGTATATAAACAGATATAGTTTTCATTTGTGTAAAGTTCTGTTCTATATATTATATTTTATTCCGCTGCGACTGTGAGGTTCTGTTATTGTTTAGTTTTTTTCTTCTTCTACCTTCTTTCTTTTCCTACAATCTGTCTTTTCCGGCGTTCGATCGTCGGCATATAATACTGTTGAGTATTTTGTGTCGATTTTCGAGGGTCAGAAGGGCGGGTCGTCACATTTGGTATCAGAGCTTAGATTGGCGACAACCTAGGCTTTGGTGGGAAAATTACTCATTTTTAAATAGAGTCAGAAGTACTCTATAATGAGTTGAGTATACTAATAGCTATGAGAGCGTACTTGTTAGTGGATATAAAATTGTTTTTATACTATGTTGACTTATCGGTTGAGTGTTTATGAATTCTGGTCGGTGCGGGAAGTACAACCGTATCGATAGGGGTTTCTAAACTCTTAAACAAGATAAACCGACATAGTATTATTTTTAAAATGGGTAAATGAAATAATTTTACCCAAAATTGTATTTTGGTATAAAAAGAAATAATTTTTCTAAATTATTATACGTATTGGATGCTTGTTGGTTGTTTCTTCTATAACCAAATAAGAAATTAAAACATGATCTAAAATTTGAAATGATATATATAAGAAAATAAGAAGTTAAAATATTAAAATGGTTTATAACCAAATAGAGTTAACTCAATATGTTTTAAATAAGAAAAGTGAAATTTAAAATTTGATTTAAACTAGAATTTTGACCCCGGAAATTTTGAAAGGGATTTCAAATGAAATTAAACAAAGTTTTGGGAATTAAACTTTGTGGAAATGTTGGAAATGTTTTCAAAAGCATTTGGAAGTTTGGGGTATTCATTTGGAAAAAATATTTTGAGATGGGAATTGCTTTGAGAAGAATTTCAGAAGTAAAGAGCATTGAACTCACTTCAGTCGCTGGAAAATAATCCTGATGATGCTGGCCACATCATTAGAATTCATTTTCGAGTTTCTAAAGTGATGGATTGCTACCAAAATAGTTGATTATGATATTGTTTGGACTTGTTTGGGAAAACAAGTGATTTTGGAATTTTCAAAGGAAAATTGTTTGGTAAAAGCAGTTTGTTTTGGAATTTGGTATTTGATTTGAATATCAAAAGAGAAATGTGTTGATTTTTATTTCAAATTGGTTTTGAAATAAATCCGGGTAAATTGAATTCTGGAAATCCTGTTTAAATAAAAATGTGAAAGTTGAAATGATTCAACTACATAACTTATAAAGGAAAGTTGATTTAAAGAAGAATTGAGTATATATGGAATGTAAATTTACTTCGAATAAATGAGGATGAATGGAATATATCTGGATTTAACTTATGATAAGTTAAATAAAATTAAGAATTTGAAATTGAATTAAATCTAAATGAATTGGAATTAAAGGGAAGTTGATATAAAGGTGAAGTGTAAATGCTTATGATTGTGCAAATGAATTCATATTCTTAGGCTATTAAGTGTTAAAATTTGACATTGTGATTATAAAAATGTGGATTGGTTTGAAAAGAGCAATATAAACTTACAAGTAAATAAGTTGGAGAACTTGAGAATGGAAGATTTTATTTTAACTCAAGTAAAGTGGAATTATAATCACAAATGGAAATAATAAATGGAATGGTGAATTCGAACTTAGTTTTAAATGGAATGCAAAGTAAGGTGAAACAATTATAAAATATAAAAGAGGTAAGTGAACTGAAGTTAGTAAATAAGTTGAACTTGGATATGGAGAATTAAGATTAAATTGAATTTGGTTTAACTTCGACTAAGATGGAATTAAGATGAATATTAAAATTTCTGTTGTGTTATGAATAAGAATGAATGTAATTAAATTCTTATTTAAAGTAGTAAAGGAAATGGTTTAAATTCAGGTGGGCTAAATAAAATTTAGATGAACTTGAATTAATTCTGGAAAGGAATTAAATTGAAAATGCATATATAATTTAGTTAACCTTGAATTAAAATGGGATAAGAATTTAGTTTAATGGAAATTTAATTTAGTTAAGGTGATGATGAATGAAGTAAATGTTTACTCAACTAAATCCAAAATGATTGTTTGGAAATAAATCTTGTGTAAGCTAAATTAAATGAAATTTGTATCGGTAATAAATAAAATTTTGATAGATGGCCAAAATGTGGAGGTAAATAAAACACCTGATTTGGATTGGGATTTAATTATGGTAACTAATATTGGAAGTATGAATGGGTAATGGAATTAGATTATAATAATGATGGTTTTGAATTGTAAATAAAATTCAAATGAGAGAAATAATTTAAATGGTCTCTTTGTTGATAAAATAAATCTAAAATGGAGTGGATAAATAAACGAAGAGCATTAAACTTTGTAAATGAATTGAAATTGGTTGAATGGGAATCAGATGGAAATAAAATAAAATTGATATAAGAAGATGATGGAAATTTTGTGAAAGAACTTAAGTAACTTGGAAGAAAAACAAATGATTGTGAACGGGCTTATTTAAGTAATTCCGAATGAAATTTGTTAGGAAATAAACTGAAATGCAAGTGAAGTGAGTTTTAAATTAATTAATGTGATGAGTTAAAAATATAAGAGGTGTAAATAACTCAGGAATGAATGATATTAATATAAACTTGAATTTGGTTAATGGAAATAAAGATGTAAGGAAAATGTAATTTAACAATTACATTGGAAAGAGAAAATATTTGGTTTGTGAACCTTGTAATGGAATAAAATTTATATGAATCCAAGTTGGAAATAATTTTAAATGGTTATAAGCTTAAGAGGCAATTGTTTTGCTTGAATGACATGGAAATTTGCATGTATTTGCAATTGAGTGTTTAAAAGCAATTGGAATTGAATTGTGAATAAATTGATATGAATGGGAACTCAATTCAAAGAGTTTTGTTTATGAATGCAAGTGAATTGGTTAAGAATAGCGAATGAAAGTGATTTTGAATCAATAGGAATGAATTGACCTCTTAATGAGTAATGTTTGCATATGAATGAAAATGGATCATAAAAGAAATGCAAATGTTTCAAATTGGAAATAAGAATTGGTTGGTGAATCAATTTGGAATTGAATTAAAATAGATTGACGTTTGTGAAGCACATGTTAACCATATGTTAAATAGAAATGGATTGGTTATAATTAATATAGATTGTATATAGTGAACTTGAATGTAAATCATTTAAGTGAAATAAAATGAAGTTGGACTTGAACAAGTAATTTGAAAGGTGATTGAAATCTTTGAATTGTTAATAAATTATGGTTAACATTGTTAAATTATGAACTATGCTTGGATTGGTTATGCAACGAATATGTTTGGTTTGCATTTGTATTGGAAATGTTGTTAAAATGCTCATATTGGGAAACTGATGAGTTTGTTGAGTTTAGTACAGGTACGGGAGGCGTTCGAGAGAGTTGGAGCGCGTATATGCGTTATAGTAGCCGCTCGCTATTAAAAATTTGTTAAAAGGTACGCCTACGCAAATATAATTGGGAAATGATATATATATTGTGATATATTTTGGTTTCCGGCCTTGTGAGCCGATGTATATATATTTGTGTATCCTGCGATATCGTAGAAGCTCCTCCATACAAAGGAGACTCCGTCAAAATTTTTTGAAAATTTTGGGAGTTAGAAATTTTTGGGGTTTTTTGGGAAAATCTATTAATAAGTAAAGTTATTTTTGAAAGCAAATGTTAAAATACAGGCTTTAGGGTAGATAAAGCAAATGGTTTTGAAATGGAGTTGAAACTTTTTGGGAAGTGGATATATGTTTTTAACTAAGCCAATTGGATAAGTAAATGGATTGGAGAGTATTTTCTACCTTAGCAAATTTCGGGGACGAAATTTTTATAAGGGGGGAGGAATGTAACATCCCGTATTTTTAAGCCATTGAATTTGAACATTTAATTCATTTTAAATGTTTAATATGGGTTTAAGATTTATTTTGAACTAAAAAGAATTGGTTTAAACTAAAACAACAAGTGATAATTTCTAATGTGGAGGTTTAATGTGAGATTGGATAATAATAATTTAATATTCGAAATTGGGATAAAAGGTGAATTTGAGATAAATGATTATAAAAATGGTGGTTACATGTATTTTTAAGTTCAATTGGTTATAAACAATAATGTTGGATTTTTAGATGAATTTAAAAGTCGACAAGTTATTATTTGGGGTTTATATTAATTTAATAATGAATTTAATATTATTAAAATGCAATTTAATCAGATTTTGGTCTAGAATGAGCCAGAATGATTTTTAATGTGTTTATACATATTATATGATTTATTGTTAAGTTATTAAAAACTTTAAAAGTGAAATTTGAAACGTTTTCGACGATTTTAGAAATCGCCCGATTTAATAGACGAGTTAAAATAGCCTTCCGGGGCACAGTCTCGGAATTCGACGAAACCAGTTCCATTGGATCCGTAATAGTTAGTTATTATCGGATTTCAATTTTCGTAGCGATCGGAGTTGTCGTTTGACCGTGGCAGCTCGAAACGCATAGATATCGATTTAACCGATTCAATTTTAAATTGACCGTTTAATTCCGTAACTCGCACATACGATCAAATTAGCTTACGAAACTTGTTCCATTGTGTCCGAAACGCGGAAAAACCCCAGGGTAGCCTGTCGGAACGTGAGAATTGGTGGTCGTTTGCTTAAACTGTTAAATCGAGAAGTTTTATTTATAAAATAATATTAAATTATTATTATATCACGTTATACTTCACTAAACCCTAGCTCAAAATCACCGGCCGCCACAAATTTCTTCAATGGCTGAAACCGCTTCTTATTTCTTCCTCAGATATCTCGAGATCCATCGAGTTTTAGGCTAAACGTTCATCTGGAAAAGCGGAGAGGATAGTTGGATCTACATATCCAACGGTCGAGATGCATTTTAGTAAAGCGGATAGTGAGATTTTTGTCGCTGTTTTCCATTCGTTCGTGCTCGTCGAGAGGGGAATGGGGACCACCGGGTTTCACCGCCTTCTGGCCGAAGGTGGAGGAGGGGAGGGCGCGTGTGGTGGCGGTACTTGATCGCACTCGAGCGGGCTGGAGGAGAAGCGATCTCGAACCCTAATCTCGGCTATTATGGGTTCGTTTGTAAACTGGAGTCTTCGTGCGTGTAGAAGAAGGAGGCTACGGCCTTGATTTCATCTCAGTTTTCAACGGCCACGATTTTGGTAAAAAAATTAAATAAAAGAGAATTTGTTTTAAATCGTTATTCAAACTTTGTAAAACCATAACGTGTTCATACGATATCAGATTTAGGCGATTTTGGATGCGTTGGAATCGCAGGAACGCGTGCTACGCGGTGGTGCAGTTCTGGAATCATTACGGGCAAGTAGAAATTTGGGTTAAATCGGACGTCGTCCGGTTTAATTTAAATTTCGAACGCTCGCCGAAACTCAATGTGAGTTTTTCTCACTCACATCTGGATGCTAGACATTATAAATAATTGATATTTGAATATCTGAATGATTGGTTGACTTTAACTGCTGTTATCTGGCTGGATTGATATTTATATTGTGATGTGCTAATATCTGTGATGCAGGGAGAAACAGGTTAGAGGGATCCAACTGGATTCCTCACAATGTAGCAATTATTTTATAATTGATAGTGATACCTGTTTATATGATGTGATTGATAAATCTGGAAATTTAGTTGTTCTGTGACATTGTGGTATAAATTGTAATCATAGAATTAAATTATAAATGGCTAAATTGTGTTTTCACGAAATAAAATGAATTGTTAAATTTAGAATTTCAAAGAATAAAATTTGAAATCGGATTTGAAAGGAAAAATGTAAATTGGGCCAAATTGGGATTTTGAATAGAATGGGAAGTTTATGAAATGGGTAAATGGAAAGTATAGTTTTCTGGAGATTGAATTTATGGAGTTATAAATTGTTTAAAATAACGGTGTTTATTTTAATAACGACTAATGTTATCCGGAAATTAAAAATATGTTAAAATGGAGTTTCCGATTATAAATTAACAAGTTCAAATGAAAAATAGAATGTTTTGAAATGCCGTATTTCATTGGAATTTAATTAAGTGAATTGGAAATTTGGCTTCCATTGAAAATACACCAAAATGTTTAAACTATATTTAAAAATGAATTTCCGGAAATGGAAAATTGTGATTTAACTTCGGAGGAAGTTGTAGTTAAGTATGGAATTGGAAATTTATGTTGTAAAACATAATTGACTTGAAATAAATCAGTGGATTTATATGAAAGAGTACTTTGGAATGTTTGAAAACGGGAAAGTGTTTCCCTGGGAAAACCAAGTAAATGTTTGTAAAAAGATTTTATTTAACTAAGGTTAAGTTTTAAATCGTTTTAAAAAGTATTTTTAAGAAATCGTTATTTTTAAAGAAATAAATTAATAATTTTTAATACCGTAATAATTTGGATGTATATTAGCAATTATTTTACAAATGGATTTATTTAAAAGTTGGTTTTAGCTTAAGTTGTTAAAATTAGCATTTTTCTTCTTATAACGCTATTTTGAATTTAGTTAAACTAAACCCTTATCTTTAAATCAAAGTTTATGTGTTAATAACTAGTTTTCTTCACATATTTTAAATTTATATTTTGAGTAAATAAATAGAAGAAATTTCCATATTTTAAAGTATATTTCAGTATAAAGTATTTTTAACTGTTTTAAATGCAAATTGTTTTATACTTGGTTATTCCCGATGGGAATAAAGGGTAAGAGATTTACCTTGTAAAGGAAGAGTTTGAAAAATTGTTTTCAAACGAGTTTTGAAAATGTGAAAATATATCTTTGAAAGATATTAGAAGTAAATAAATAATATGGAGATTATTTATTGTGTGATGGATGTGTATGGATGTTTGTGAATATTAATTGATAGTTAAATCACCGACTATCAATATTGGCCAAAAGCGCTAATCGTTTCGAAGAGACCGGGATCGAGTTTCCGTATACCGGGATTCTAGGTCCGGAGACTCGAAAACCACTTCGATCCGGTTTGTACGTTTCGCGAAAACGATTTCGGAGTCGAAGATGGAGCAGTGAAGTGCAAGGGCTAGTCGCTACTAATCCTGAGGATATTTCCAAAATGGATGTAGTAGGAATAGTGCCTTCGGTTCCGTTCGGACCCGGGACGGACTTGTATGGACGAATGCTTTCGTGACATCGTCAGGTGGACGATGGGCATTCTAAGGGATTTGTGCTATAAAGGTATCGTTTAGCCTCGAGCCTCATCAACCGGGAATGACTGAAAATCAGGGGTTATGCAGCAAGGCTTCGTGGGTAGCCCCCACTTGAGAGTAAGGTCATCCCTGTCTAGATGTCCCTTTTATTTCGGCTTAGTGGTGCGGTTGCTGATCACAACCGTGGGGTGATTTTACTTGGAATTGTCCAGTAAGGGATGATTCCGGCTTTGTGTTGCAGGGGAGCGGGCGTACTCCTCGGTACTGTGATCTAGGCCACGTACTGTGACAGGTGGTACCCCAGTGCCTAGTCATTCGTTGGAAATCCATTCTCCCTACGTGCCTTGTACGAGTTTTGTTTGTATTACCCACGTTGTGGCTAGTATGCCGGAATTTAATAGATGTAACAATTTCGGCTATTTTATAAGTATTTGTAAATAGACACTATTATAATATCAGAGGATTTCTATAAAAAGTGTTTTGGCTATCGTAAGGTAAAAACCCGACATGTTTATTTGTGGCGTGGTCTTACGAGATGCTTTTGTTTTTAAAGAATTTTGAAACTTTAATAATCAATTGGGTGTATTTATGATGCGCTGGTATTCCAGACTGACTCGGGTGTTATTTTATTATAATGCTCGGGTCAGACCGAGTATATTACAGGATAGGTTGCTATGGAGCTTAGGAGAGGAGCTGGAGTTCGAGACGTATTTCTCGTACTTGTATTATTCCGCTGCTGTGATTGTTGTATTGACTGATTGACTGGTTATGATTGGTTGTATTGATATACTCTGATGATGATGTATTGTATATAAACAGATATAGTTTTCATTTGTGTAAAGTTCTGTTCTATATATTATATTTTATTCCGCTGCGACTGTGAGGTTCTGTTATTGTTTAGTTTTTTTCTTCTTCTACCTTCTTTCTTTTCCTACAATCTGTCTTTTCCGGCGTTCGATCGTCGGCATATAATACTGTTGAGTATTTTGTGTCGATTTTCGAGGGTCAGAAGGGCGGGTCGTCACAAGGTCGTATGTTCTCGTAACTACATATGCCTGATTCTTTCCAGTATAAATTAATCAAAGACTGTGTAGAGTGCGCTTCGTAGTTCAAATTGAGGAGAAGCCAATCTGCACAAAGGGTGCTTTCGGGTAAAGGGTTTCGAATGCCAAACCATGCAAGTGAGCATCTACATTTCAGAAGTAAGGAATACAATGAGGTTGCTTCATAACTGGACCAACAAGGATTCCAAAAAGGTTTGCTTTCTATATACAGTATTAATCCATGAATCATACATGGGTTTCGGGGATAACCTAAAATAGACATATGCATTATAATTGTGGTTTTATGTTTAATTTTTATGCTTATAATAGGAAGAGTCATTCTGCACATGGTGGCACGGTCTCAATATATGTTACGTTTTAGGTAAGGTATTATTGACACTCGGCTTTATATCTAACCCATGTTTTATTAAAGTTTTCCCCATATACTCACGGGTACTCATTTGAGTAGGTTGAGTTTATAGGCTAAAGAGGTTATTTTAAAGAGCCGAAGAACGAAGTCTGGAGATGAAATAAAAGGCTTTGTTAGCCAAATAGATTGTTTATTTTGTTGTTTGAAGTATTCATGCCAGCATCATCATATGACAAATGTGATGTTGAATATATATTTCTATTGTATATTGACCCATGAGCGGGTGTGACTTTGGGAATTAATTGGAAAAAAATGGAAGCAAAAAATGTATAAAAGCTATTAGGTGCCATGAAGTATAACTAGCTGCTCTGTTTACTTAGAATACATGTACATAGACAGAATTCACTTTCGTTGCTTAAAAATAATTATGATGATGACTTCAGCATCATCGGCATCCATTTTTGGGTTTCTAAGTAAGGGATGTTATAATAACGCTCTTCAAATGTTAGATAGTGTATTACTCATGGCCATCAGTGCACCAAGGGGATATGAACTTTGTAGTTATTTGATAACTATAGAATTATTGAAGCCTGCCGTTTTGAGTTTTGATGACACAACTATATATTTCTACAAACGTTGCATAACTACATTTCTTATAGGATACGTTAAAAGCAAATGGTGAGCAATTGACAACTAGATCTTCCAATCAAGGCAATGAAGATCACCAGTCAAAAATTGTTGTCGTAGTAAGTTTAGAAACTAATGTACAACATCCTTTGATGATTAAGCACACTTGAAATCTTTTTAAATGATAAAAAAAAACAAAGTCAAAATCAATTTTTAAAAATTCAAGAAGTCATATGTCTGAGAAATTGTATCAGACGTCCTAATATTTAAAAATAATAAATTTTAATTTAGGGCTAGATGTCTAATTGAATTTCTTAAACATCTGAATTATAAAAAATGTCCTATAAACTTTCGAGAAGAAACCCTCTAAAAGTTTAGACGTCTGACCCATTTAATCACACAACTGAGATACTTTCTATTTTTTTCTTGAAGCTAGTTAGACGTTTAATTGGTTCGGCTAGATGTCTGATGAAGGTATCAAACATCTAATCGAACCAAGCAGACGCCTGACCTTGTATAAACTAATTTTTATATAACAGAAGTTAGACATCTGAATCTTAGGGCCAGACGTCTAAGTTATGTCAAAAATGAACATATTCCTTTATGGAATACATTCAAATCTCCGACCCTATAAATTTAGACATATGACCCTATTTTTAGGTGTTTTGAAAAAATAAAGAGTCGAGCGTCTGTTTTTTCATCTTAGACATCTAGGAGGAAATAAGCGACTATATTTTTCAATGACAATTATGTCTAAAAAGTTGCATCTGCTTATAAAAGGTTACGATCTTTTGAACAATCATGATCTTTCATGAGATCCTTTCACTATTATAAATATAGACCGGTTCATTCATTGTGATTATCAATTAATTCTCTGTAATTCATAATCTGTCTGTTGCTTTCTTGAAATCAAAAGCAATCAAAAACTATTCTTTGCTTTCTATATCACTCCAATTTCAATTCACGAATCATCAAAGGATATTATAGAAAGAGTGTACTCAATTTAGACTTATTCTTTTTGTTAAGGACATATTGAAGTTGAAAAACAAAGTATTTACTTTAGAATGGCTAAAGTCCCGTTCGAGTGTTTAGGCAGCTATAAACATGTTCCTTCGGTAAAGTAAGGATTGTTGCTAGTGAAATTCCTAAATGGAGCTTAAGGACTGGACTTAGGACGGGAGGTCCGAACTAGTATAAAAGTCCTGGTATAATCATATTTTATTTTACTTTATTAATCAAATTATTTTCCTCTTTATCAATAGTTAGATATTATCCATATTATATTAGAACCTATAGAATTTTATTTGGCATTAGAGCGGGTCTTCACTAAATCGTGACAAAGTTTGTGATATTCAAAGTAACATGGATAACACCATTACCACATTTGCCGAAGGTCAATCCACTACACGATCACCGCTATTCACTGTTTAAACGATGCATATTGGTAAATTAGGATGAAAATATATATGTAAGCAAGTTGATATGAAATATGGAATAATACGTATGTTAAATATACTATAACTACTACTAATTATAGTAAATGCTCAAATGCTCAAAACATTGATGCTGCTACCAATGCTAAAGCTATAAACATATTATTTTGTTTATCGGGTTAAAATGAATTTAATGGAGTCGGTGTGTGCAAAACGCGTATGAGATATGGCGTACTTTGCAAATTGGACATAAGGGAAAAAATAAGGTTAAGAAAAGAAAATTTTACATGCTAAAGAATCAATTTTCAAATTTTAAAATGAAACCAAATGAAATCATTACTGACATTTATTTAAGGTTTCAGACATTGCTCATGCTCTCATAGCACTAGGGGAAATTTTTTTTAGATTTTGATAAAATATCAAAAGTACCCAACTCTTTAATAAGTGAGTGGGAGAGAAAAATATTGGCTATTGAAGAGGCCAATGAACTTTCAACACTCAAATCAGAAGACTGGATTGGAAATCTAATGTCGCATGATGTAAATTTGCAGGCTAAAAGAACAATCCAAGAACAAAAGACCATCGGATTTCAAGTTGAAGATGAGTCTGACTTTGAATAAGATGACTTTGTATTTATTACCAAAAACTTCAAAAACTTTTCGAAAATGGAAAGAATAAACAATTTGGAAAAAATAGCAAGAATGCACCCTCCTTAAAATGCCATGAATGCAATAAGATCAATCACATCAAGAAGTCCAAATCTTTAAAAAAATGATTCAAAAGAAAAAATGACAAACAATTTATAAAGAAGAATGCTTTTCAAGTAACTTGGGATGATTCAGATTCATCTTCTTCATTAGATAATGAGTGTGATACGAAGCAAGCTAATATATGCTTCATGGCCTCAAGTGATGATGTAAAATCTGTAATCCCTTATTATGATATGTTTGAACTCGATAAATGAAAAGCTAATAAGAAAATGAATAAAGAAACTATTAGAAAATTGAATAAAGCTAAATTAGAAATTGAAATACTCAATAACGAAAAATATTTAGAAGATTACATCATAAATAATTTAGAAGAAGAGCTTCAAAAATCTCAAAACTATTGTTCAAATTTGAGTTCTCAAGTCACTAGTTTGAAAAATGAAGTTCAAATATATACAGATGAGAATGTCAAATTAGCCGAACAAAGTTGTTATTTAAATACTACTTTAGACTCTCTTAGCAATAAAGCTGAAAATCTAATTGAAAAACTTTAGACAAATGTTTCTAACTTTAATAAAGGAAAAAGAGAATTTGTCAAATATTACAAAGTCTTCGAAATCATCAAGAAATAAGGATTCACTGGGAATAAAACGAATTTTTAAAACTAGCAAGATAATGATATTTTAACCATTCAAATATATGTAGATGATTATTTTTGGTCCCACAAAAATGAAATATTATGTAATGCATTTTAAAATATTATGGAAAAGGATTTTGAAATGCCACGCGTGAGTGAGTTAAACTATTTTTGGGTTTACGAATCAAACAATTGAATAATGGGATTTTTATCTATTAAGAAAAATATTGTAATGATTTATTAAACAGATTTGGAATGGTAAACATCTCTAGTACGCTAACTTAGATGAACACTGGTCTTCTTCATGTAAATGATGAAAATGGTAAAGATGTATATCAAAATCTTCATAGAGGTATGATCAGTTTATTATTATATTTTAAATCAAGCCAACCCGATTTAATGATGAGTGCTTGTTCGTGTGCAAGATTTCAAGCAAATTAAAAGAATCGCACTTACGAGCTGTAAAATGAATTTTTCTTTACTTAACTAATACCAAAGATTATGGACTTTTTGATCTGTAAGAATTTCATTTTCAATATGTACCATATAATGATGCAGATTTCAAAGGATGTAAAACGGATCAAAAAGCACTAGTGGCACATGTTACTTCATTGGTCAATCTCTTGTATCATGGTTTAGTAAAAAGCAAAATTGTGTTTAACTCTCGACATATAAATCATAACATATTTCTACGGCTTCGTCATATGCACAAGTCATCTATATTCAATAAAGGCTTCAAGACTATGGTGTTCTTCTTAAAACTCACCAATATACGGTGATAATACAACCACCATTAACTTACCAAAAGATCCTATTAATCATTCATGACCAAAACATATTGATATTCGACACCACTTTTATGATATAATGTAGAAAAGAGTGCCAATTCTGTAGAGTTTGCCAATTCATAAAATCAAATAGATGATATTTTTACAAAGGCAATTATAGAAAATATTTTTAAAAATTTTCAGTGAAAATTAGGAATGTGTCCTCAAAATGAAGTAATACAAAACGATCTAAATTTAATTAGTTTATTTAATTTATGACCTTAATTCAACCTTAATTTACCTCACCAGAAACTAAGGTAATTATCTATTTTTTACATATTTAAAAACCCTATTTAAAGTTGGAAAATTTAGCATGAAACTACAGACTCTTTGAAAAACAATAAATGGCTTATAATGAAAGTTCATCCTATTCTATTCAAATAATTTCATCTTCTTTATCATCAGAAAAATCGAACAATTATTCTCTAAGAGGAAAGAAATTAAAAGAAGCTATAACCTTCGTCCGCTACTTAGTTCGACACAATGAAAAGTACGAGAATATAAAAAATAGTCAGTGAAAATTAAAACATCAAAATGTTGTCATCATAAAGGAACAAAGAAGGATAAGGTCAGTGCAACAAAAACGAGGAGAAAATTTAAATGTCATTGAAAAAATGTTGTCAGATTTTTGTAGAACTACTCGGAGTAGAAATAGTATCCGTAGCCATCATTCTTTTAATTCAAGACCACTAAGAATATATAATCCACAAAAAAGTGCCATTGTCTAATTCTAACCCAACGACCCCCTTCAGGATACCATGATTAAAGGACATTTGATTAGTAAATTTTGAAATATTACTATCATCATAGAGTATATAATAAATCATTCATATTTGTTTATACATTTTTCCTATAAATAAACAGTCAAACGTTTGAGATATAGCCAAACGTCTAACTGGACACCTCGGGCGTCTGATGTGTTCTAGAATTTTTTTTCATATATAAATTTTGAATTTATTGCCTCATTCATAACGCTAACTAGCCCACTAAATCTATAACCCTTCAGTTAACAACCATCTTCCTTCATCTTTTATTCAGTTTACCCAATTTTATTTTTCACAAACCCTAAAATACCTCCATGGCTCTAAAAGCTCCTCCAAAATAAAAGATCTCTAAGAAAAAGAAGACCGAGAAGCCTTCTTCCGACCATCCACCCATCGTTACTCAAGAACGATTTAAGGAATGACTTTATCATGGTCCGAAAAGCATGAGAAGGTATAAATTTTTAACTAATATGAAGTTCTTCCATGGTTTCTTCTATGAAGTTGACAATTTTCCATCGTATAATCCAAGAGCTCTTACGGATAGAACACATATTGACTCCTTATGAAATATGGTTTTAATAATGTTCAAATTGACACCTAGTTTTTAAAATACATAATGATGATGGCTTATAGACAAGTGTTTATGGAAAACTTATAAAACTCCACTATAACAATAATGGTCGAATATTAGGAACTGGTTATTAAGGAACTGTATTAAAAGACGAAGACATCAAACACTGTAAGTGAAATCAAATTGGACACTGTTTATTGGGAAAACCGCGTAACTAAAGCAATTTCTAAGGATTTGCGCCTAGGCCCCGTTATTAGAACGATTGATAACCAAAAACCCTTATTCCATGTACTCGAAGCCATGAACAAATATATGACAAGGATTATAAGGTGTTATTTGCTATTATTGGGTGTATCGATTTGATTTGGGTAAAATCCCTTCAAGATGAGATGTCTTCTTCCTTCGAGCACTCTAGAAAGGCCATTTTCTAAGGATCTTACATAACTCGTCTTATGGTGTCCAAAACCGTTCCTCTTGTTCTTAATGATGAGGAAAGTGATACTTACGCTGGTAAGTTTTTTCCCCTTATGCCCCTGCCCTCAACTGTTGCTCAATATATCTCTTATAATGAGTATTTGCAATATCCCCAAAAAACCTCATCGACAAGTGCTACCGCTTGAGGTAAAGATGTAGAAATTCATGAGGAAGAAACTAAAGAGGAACGTCATGGAGAATATAAGAGTGATGATAGCATGGAGCTGGTTAAGATTATTTCCTCAAACATTGCCACTTTTTAGATGCCACAACTTCACAAAACTCAAGTTTTACTATACCAAAACAAAAAAATCCTTAAAAAGCATATTACTTGGAAAAAGTTTTCGGGTAAGTCATGATCTCCGTCTCCTATCATTCCTCGCCCCCTCCACCTCCGTACCAAGGTACCAGGTCATCCACTGCTCCATTACAAGCCTCAAAAGGAGATGATGAAAGTGTTAGTGAACTTAGAAGAATGGAGATGATGAGGAAGAGATATCGTCATGTCGTGATATTGAGAAAGGCAATATAAAACTTTTGTTGAAATCAAAATAATTTTTTTACTTCATTTTAATCATGTTCATATATGTGTTAGGCTCGCTTGGAGTTTGCATGGTTGTTTTTGAGCTTGAAAGTATTGCTTGGTTATGTGCAACTGTCTTGGTTGTTTTTGCTTGGTGGTATTGCAAGGATGGAGTATTGCTTGGAAATAGTTTATGTTAGTATTTTGTTTCAATATTTATTGTTCTGTATTAATGATGGCTAAAAAACAATTTGTGGTTCATTGTAATTAAGTGGTATTGGTGGTATTGTGTTATTAAACAATTTGTATACACCATTTTGTGTTATGTTGTATTATGGAACAATTTGTATCATTTTGCACGCAATATTATGTGGTGCCATTCATTAGTTTATTACTTATGTAATCATCCTGTACCTTGTGCCTTTTTGAAATTTTTTATAATGACAAAGGGAAAGTAAAACATGGGGCACATTGATAGAGGAGTATTTCATATTATAGATGTATATGATTGTCATCATTAAAACAAGGGAGAATGTTGAATCCAACCTTTTTGAGTTTTGATGACACAACTATGTATTTCTATAAATATTGCACAACTATATTTCTTATAGGATATGTTCAAAGCAAACGACGCGCAAACGGTAACTAGCTACTGTAATCAAGGCATTGAAGATCCACTGTCAAACATGATTGTCGTAGAAAATATGGAAACTAATGTACAATATCCTTTGATAATTGCACACAGTTGAAATATTTTTTAACGATCAAAAAAATTTCAAATTCAAAATCATTTTAAAAAAATTCTAGAAGTTAGACATCTGAGATATTTTATCAGATGCCTTAATATTCCAAAACAAAAAATGTTAATTTAGGGCTAGATGTCTGTGTGAATTTCTCAAACTTCTAAATTATTAAAAATTAACCTATAAAATTTCAAGAAGAAACCCAATAAAAGATTAGATGTTTGACACATTTATCCTAAGATACTTTCTATTTTATTTCCTAAAGCTAGTCAAACGTCTGATTGGTCTAACTAAATGTTTGATGAGGGTATCGGACGTCCGATAAAACCAGCTAGACGTCTAACCTTATACTAACCAATTTAATATACAGAAGTGAGACGCCTGAATCTTAGGGTTAGATATTTGAGATAGGTAAAAAAATGAATATATTTTTTTTGGAAAACTTTCAGACATCCGACCCCATAAATTTAGACATCTAACCCTATTTCCAAATGATTTTAAAAAATAAAGAGCCAGACGTCTGATTTTTCATCATAAACATTTGAGGTAAATTAAAGGCTATATTTCTGAATGGACAATTACTTCTGAAAAGTTGCATTTGTTTGTAAAAGGTCAATAACTTTCGAATAATCATGATCTTTCATTAGATCTTTTCACTGGTATGAATATAGACCGGATTCATTTATTGAGATTATCAATTCGTGCTCTCCAATTCATAATCTATCTATTGCTCTCTTGAAATCAAAAGCAATCAAAAATTATTCTCTTCTTCCTATATCACTGCATATTTGTCTCACGAATCATCAAATTATATTATAAGAAGGGTCTATTCAAGTGAGATTTATTCGTGTTGTTAAGAACACATTGAAGTTGGAAAGGAAAGTGTTTGCTTTAGAGTTGGTTGAAGTCCTGTTTGAGTGTTTGGGAAGTTGTAAACTTACTCCTTTGGGTGAAGTGAGGATTGTTGATCATGAAATTCTGAAGTGGAGCTTAGGGACTGGACGTAGGACGAGAGGTCCAAACCAGTATAAATATCCTGGTGTGATCTTATTTTATTTTACTTTATTTATTTTCTTATATACTTATTTATCAATAGTTAGATATTATCCATATTAGATCCTATATAATTTCTGGGATGACTCATCCAAGAGTTTCCTATTGGTTAATTACAACGAGGTCAAATAGGCAATCTCATGATGATGACAATGTTACACTGTTCCTCGACTTGAGAATACTGTAGAACTTTAATATGAATAGTCCACCTTGATTAAAGTTAAATCATGATATGATAATTCATCGAGCGACTATGCTTGGGTCTGGGTTAAGGCATTGAAAGTGAAACATTATTTAATAGAGAATTTGTCTCCTTACTTGTATGAAGTTAAATCATATTCAACTATAGTTGACATAATGTAAAAATATCAAGTAAGAGTGGTAGGTTAATAATAAATTTTATTAGACATCGTTTATGGCTGACCAAGTTGAATAAACATGATATTGTAATTAATTCATACCAAATTCCATAAATTTTGAAATGATATAGTGTCGATGAAGAGAATGTGTATAAATAATCGTTGCAAAAGCAACCGCTTAAGAAAATGTGAAACTGAATTTTACCAAAAGATTTTAAGCGATGAATTTGGCCAAAATGTCATATTACTTGCTAAGGTTATGTGTGAAGGTTAATATTTGAATTGTTCAATAATAATTGCTGGGTATATTCACACCTCTGAGTCACCAAATCGCATTTGTAAATTCTCCAAAAAATAGCATGATTCATTTTTTATAAAGCATTATTAATTGATTAAATTAATTAGTATTTAAGAATTGTTAAATACTAATTATATTTGATGTTTTGGGCACTGTAAATAATTATTTTGATTTGTATATAAAAGTTAAATATACATACATGCATATTAATATGCACTTGAACATGCTTTAAATGTCAAAAATTACTTAATGGATTTTGTATTTTTTGCCCGTAAATTAACTGTGCATGGCTAGCCATATAGGAAAGGGAATCATATAGATTAGATATTAGATCAATAGTGATGTGCACATAAATATGCATATATTTACATCCATATTTTATCCATTTTTATTTAAATAAATGTCATATTTGGGTATTTTAACATGTTTAAACCAAAATTCAATTATTTGCAAATCACCATATTTTCATCTTCATATAGGGGAAAAATGGTCATTTTTGTGCATGTGCTAATTTAAGAATTTTGACTTGGACATTTTTTATGATTTTTATAGGAATTTGGATATAAATGGAAGAGGGTTTCATGGAATATATGCATGCACAAGAGAATACAAAGGAATGAAGAAAATAATAATTCAAACTCATGATCATAGAGGACCTCATCCACTTACCTAAAACTACAATTAGAAGCTAATAGACAACTAAGTGGAGGTTAAAGCTTCATGCATATTTGATGATGGATTAATTAGAGGCTAATGGCTACTTGGTGGTCACACTTCCTAAAGGGCATTTTGGGAAGCACCCTAAAAAGTGAATTAGGGTTTTATGCATGTATAAATAACCCACTTATGTACATGTAGATATCTTCTTACTCTTCTTATTACTTAGGAAATTAGCAAGTTGTAAACACAAATCAAAGTGAAATAAAAATGGCTTCCTAAGCCTTCTCTTTTCTACATGCTTCTCTTTACTCTTATGCTTATGTTTATTTCTATGCTCTTTTCTTTTCATTGTTAATAGATTAGATTTACATTCTTGCAAGCAATGTAGTTTTATTTTATTTCTTTTATGAAAGTAGTTTAGTAGTTAATCTTATTTTCTTCCTTTGTTTAGTTTCTATTTCTTTTGCTTTTAATGTTGAAATTTACATGTGTTGATATGATAACACATATGAGTAGCTAAACCCCTTCAATTTAGGGGTAATGAAGCTCTCAAATATTGTGTAAATTCAACATTTCTATGATTTATGGTCTCTTTTATTTGTGCTTCATGAAAGTGGATTTTGATGTAAGTTTACAAAAGTGGGTTTGATAGATTATGTTGCATTTGCAAATGTGCTATTCTTATTCAACATAAACACAATTTATATCATCATTTGCTAATTGATTTTTGATTTTGAAATGAAAGTAAAAACAAAATTTGATGATCTATATTATTAATTACAATAGTAAATAGATCATACTTAAAATAGCTTTTGCTTTGGCTTCATTTTCATGAGAATTGATAAGTGGTTTATTTGTTGTATTATAGATTGATGGTTTAAGTTATGTTAATTAATAACATAAATAAACCATACTTATAATAAATGCAACAATTATTTCACTTGATATCAAAAATAGAGATCATAGATTATTTGTTTGTTGATTTACAAAAATATGAGAGTGGATTTGCCTCTAAATCGTTTTCTAATTTCATAGTTTTTAATCTCATTTTCATTCTAGTTTTAGCTTCATTTTGTTTGTAGTTAACAATCTTTTCTCATTTTGGTCTAATTTGATTGATTAGAAAATTTTAAAATCTTAAAAATTCCCTGCGGATCGACCCATACTCACCATGTACTAACATTTGTACGCCATGCGCTTGCAGTTATTTTTATTATAAATTTTTCGGCGATTTTCTAACTCGATAGAAAATTCGTCGTTAAACAAATAGATATTTGATAATTCAAAGAGGAAGTTTTAAAGAGTGTGTTGAATTAGAATTTTGGCTCAACACACAAGATGTTGTTCAAGGTGGTATTATTTGAAAACGTTCCAATAATACCCATTGGTTTCAATATAATCACGAAGTTGTTCAAAAGTTCAAGTCATATGTTCAAGGGTGAAACACGTTAATTGCATAAATATGTAATAGTTCTTCATTCATATTTCAATAGGAAATTCACATATGTTATAGTCCCTTGCACATATATCAATGGGCATTATAGGAAATATGCAAGGTAAATTTCAATTTAAACAAGGGCTTAAGTGGCCTTATGCAAATTAATAACATGCAAGTCCAAGTTAAGTCCAAATCTGAGAACAAATTCATGTATGTCCAGTTTCACATAGTTAAATAAGCACGTACAAAAGAAGTGTGTTATGCGAGGTTAAATGTCTAAGTCCTTATTTGCAAAGAGTCTAAGAGTTATAATTGGCTCTAGAAATCCCCAAGTTGATTTAGGGTTTATGATTTATAATTATAAAATCGAGAAAGAAATAATTCGCTCCTCTCAAAGTGGAAGTGGAGGTTTATTTATAGAGATAACAAATAGACAGGATGGTTGACACATGTCCCCTCGCCATCCCTTCATATGGTAGATACTCGGTAGCCCTTATGTCTTCTGAAGTTTGGTATCTCTTGCCACTTGTAAAATCTCAGCATTCTTTGCTGATGTCGAAGCTTGTCGTTCTTTTCGAATTTGTTATCCCTTCTATTTGTAGAAGCTTGGCAGCACTTCTTCTTGGAAGCTCGATATCATTTGTTGTTTATAGATGCTTGACAACCGTTACTATTGTAGAGGCTCGATAACAGTTGTTGTATCAAAGGTTTGCTATCCATAGAAACTCAATATCCTCCCCTATTGTTAGATGCTCGACATCACTTTTTCCTTGATAAAACTCGATAACCTCCCCTTATGGTTATATGCTCGACATCTTCTAGTGGCACATCATCCTTCCTTTGTTACAGACTATAAAACACTATGTGTTGTAGTGGTTTGACATCCTTTTACATCTTTGACAACCCTGGTATCTTTAGGCTCAACAACCTTTGTGCTATAGCTTGATATCTCAAAGATTCAATACCTCTTCACTCTTTGTTGGGGCTTTCTAACTACCTAGATGCTCGACATCCCTTTTGTTGTAAAGGCTTGACCTCACTTTTATGGTTGTAAGGGCTTGATAACCTTACCATTTTCAAGTTCGACAACACTTGTAGCTCGATAACTCTCATTATTCACTGATTCCTTTAAGATGCTTAACTCTTGAGTCGGTGCTCGACATATTTTCATTAGATGTTTAATAACCTTCTTGATATAGCACTGTTAGAGGTTCAATATTTTTGTTAGATGTTCACTACATTATTGATTTGGAAGCTCAATATATCGTCATGGATTTATTGGCTTATCGTATCACCATGCATCTATATGCACGATACCTATTTTTTCCGAATGTTTCCATATCCTCCTACGGACTTAGTTGCTTCTTTTTCCCTCGATGATTTCTAAAGCATATCTGATAGTCGAAAAATATGTGGATGACATTTGCCTCTCCCCTAGTATAAAAGAAGCTTTATACACTTTAGTGTAAAACCAAATATTTTCTTACTTTTCCATCTCCCACTTCTCTTTGAATCCTTTTTTTGAAAACTATAAAGTAAATGGTGATGACTTACCTAATTTTAAGTAATCATTTCTTTCTCAAACTGACCATTTTGTTTTGTAAATTTCAAAGAAATTTGTAGAAAAAGTTTTCTTATTGAAATTTTAATTTTGAAACCTTTGTTTTGAAAATCACTTTTGGAATGATTATTGAATCAGCAGAGTTTTAAATGAACCTTTCAAATTAGGTAAATATATGAATCAACTTGTCTTCTTATCTTTTTAAGTGGAATGACTTCATAGACGAATCTTTGTTGCTTAAATATTGCTACCCTAACTTGTTTTTTAGAGTAATCTTCTTTCCCTTAGTCTTGTTTTATTGGTGACTATTCAATGACTTTTCTTTGTTACATGAGATTATATAAGCATGAAAAGTTACCCAACCTCTACTTCTAAGGTTGTTTTAACTTCTCCTTGGGGCATGGTCGTGTTTGATTACTCTTCCTTTAAAAGATTGCTTGGCTCATCATTAAGATAGAATTAGACTCATCTAATTGACTTCTTTATATAAGGTTGCCCCTTTTATACCTTTTAGGTACGGCTTAAGAATACTTTGGCCAAGCCATCTTAGGCGAGATCAAAGTCTAATCCACCCTCCATCTAAAAGGCACTCTGAACAGTCCTTCTAGGTAGAACCGAAGGTTGCTGGTCGCTGCTTTGGCCAAGCCATTTTAGGCGGGCCTAAAGTCTAATCTGTTCTCCCTTTAGGATGCGCTTGAAACTGACCTTATAGGTAGGACCGAATGCTATTGGTCGGTGCTTTGGCCAGCTCATCTTAGACGGGACCAATGTCTAATCCACCCTCTCTCTAGGAGGCACTCCGAACAAGCCTTATAGGCAAGACTGAAGACTGTTGGTTGGTGCATTTAACAGGCACCTTAGGCGGGAACAAAGTCTAATCCATCCTCCATCTACGAGGTGCTCTGGATAGGCCATAAAGGCATGTTCAAAGGCTTTTGTTTGATGCTTTGCCCAGGCCATCTTAGGCGGATACAAATTTTAACCTATCCTCCCTTTAAGAGGTTCTTTGGACAAGCCTTATAGGTGGGACCGAAGGTTGTTGGTCAGTGCTTCTATCAAGCCATCTTAGACGAGACCAAAGTCTAATTTGTTTTCCCTCTAAGAGGCGCTCTTGACAGGCCTTATAGGCGGGAGCAAAGGCTTTTGGTCGATGTTTCTGCTAGGCGATCTTAAACGGGACCAAAATCTAACATGTCCTCGCTCTAACAAATGCTTTGGATAGGCCTTAGAGGTGGGATTGAAGGCTTCTCAGTGCTCCGGCCAGGCCTTATAGGTTGGACTAGAAGCTTACTTTGTCCTTCCTCTAGGAGGTGCTCTGGCTATGCCATGTAGGCGAGGCCTAAGGCTATGATGCTCTGACCAGGCCTTATAGGCATGAACAAATGCTTACTCCAGCCTCCCTCTAGGAGGTGCTGCAGTCAGGCCTTATAGGTGGGACCAAAGGCTTATAATGCTTTGACCAGGTCCTTGTGGATAGATCAAAGGCTTTTCCTTTATTTTATGAGTTCCTTCCTTCCTTTATATATATATACATATATATATATATATATCAATTACGTAGATATACTTGTCTTAATTTCTTTATTTATCCATTATAGGAAAATTAGGTCATAGATGCTCAGCATTTCATGTTCTTGCTATTAAATTACCATCAGGTCGGCTTAGTTGATAAGTTCTTGGTTGGATTACTTTGTGGATAACAAGGGGTCCTTCCCAGTTTGGTTCGAGCAGTCCATCCGTCAGATTCCTAGAGTTTTCCACGACTTTTCGGAGCACTAATCTTCTTTTTGAAATGATCTCCCCTTAACTTTGGAGTTATAGTATCTTGATATCCTTTGTTGATATTCAGCCGTTTGTATGGTTGCTTCATTTCTCAGTGCATTGATCAAATCCAGGGATTCTTTTCTTAGTCTTGATTGGGATTGAAGGAATATGCAATCCTTTGATGGAATGGTATTTCAGCATCAAATGGAAGCATTGCCTCACATCCATATGCCAGGGAAAATAAAGTATGTCCTTTTGCAGTCTTAGTAGAAGCTCGATATGCCCATAGCATAAGTGGTAGTTCTTATACCCAATTTTCTATTTCTTTGTCTAGCCATTCCTAATGATAGTCTTAATGGTTTTGTTGGAAGCTTCGACAGCTCCATTATCCTTGGGATGTGCTACCGACGAAACTTTAGACTATCCCATTTTTATTGCAGAATCTCATGAATTCTTCACTTTCGAATTGAGTCCCATTGTCGGATATTATCTTATTTGGTATTCTAAACCGAGTGACTATTTTATAGATCACAAGCTTTAGCACTTTCGCCAACATTATAGTTGGCAATAGTTCTGTATTTACCCATTTGGTAAAGTAGTCGATGCTGCTACTACAAACTTGGCTCCACCTTTTGATATAGGCAACGATCATATTAAATCAACTTCGCGTACATCAAAGGGCCATGTACTTGGGATTAGGGTTAACTCATTTGGTGGTATATGTGGTATTGTTGAAAATCTCTGACAGTTTTTGTATCTCTTTACATTATTCATAATGTTGCTATTCATATGGGACCAATAAAACCTTGTCTCATGACCTTATTGGCTAACTTCATGCCATTAGAATGATCCTTGCAGAACCCCTCATGGGCCTCTTTAAACAATTTTAAGCCATTCTTTGGACTAACTCACCTCAAAAAAGGAAGCAAATATCCTCTTTTATAAAGTATTCCATTCATCATAGTAAAGATAAAGCTTGGTATCTTATCTTATAAATCTTCTCTTTTATTTTTTTGGTAGTTTTCTTTCCACCAAATATTCAGCAATGGGTGTCAGCCAATTGTTCTCATATTGATTATTTATTTCATATGGATGGTTCCTTTCTAGTTTTCACCATTACTAGTTCCTGGTTCATTTTCTTTTTCCATGTGTATAAGAGATTGGTACCTAATCAACACCATGGTTCATTTTTGGTTCGGGGCTTTTTCCTTAATACTAGGATTTTAATGGAAACCTACCGACACAATTCGAGTTTATAGGGTTCCTCGCGAGCTAACTAACTTGGCCAAAGAGTCGGCTTGAGAATTCCTTCCTTTGGGTACTTGGTGTATTGAGAAGTCTTCAAATTGGGCTAACATTTTCAATACTTTCTTGACATAAAGGATCAACCTTTCATCCTTTGTTTGATAAGTTTGATACAGCTATTTAACCATTAATTGGGAATCACTGAAAATTTCAATCCATGGGATTTTTGATTGAAGAGCTAAGGTAAGTCCTACTACCATTGACTCATATTCAGCCATGTTATTGGTAGCGGGGAAACATAACTTCATTGCATAATGTAATCGGTGTCCATCAGCGATAATGATTACATATGTTGCACCTGCCCCTTGCTCGTTCGAGGCTCCATCAACGAACAGTTGCTATTTAAGCTTCATATTTTTTTCTTTTTCGACTGTTCTTCAATAAACCATGTACATTCATTAATGAAATCAACCAGAGCTTGTCCTTGATTGCCACTCAGGGCTGGAAATTCAATCTCGTACTGACTCTGCTCTATTCCTCATTTTACTAGCCTTACTGATGTTTTGGGTTTATTGAAGGTTCGCTTAAGTGGAAAATGAGTTAAGACCTTGATTAGGTACGCCGGAAAGTAAGCCCTTAGTTTTCGAGCAGTGAGAATTAGATAATATGCCAACTTCTCTATAATGGATATCTAACTTTTGCCTCTTTAAGCCTTTTACTAGTATAGTACACCAGAAGCTAAGCTTTATTTTCTTCTCTTATTAGAATAGAACTTACCACATGTAAACACCTATAGGCTTACTTACTTACCATAAGTTTAACATTTATTTGTATACTCTTAATTGTCCTAAAGATTTATCTTTTCTATGAGTTCGACGTTGATTATTTAACGGTTATTGACTTGTTGTGAATATTATGTGGGACATTAGACTTTTTGCATTTTGGTGTCAAAATCTAGGCAATTGATTAGCTATTCCTTATTCTAGAATATAATATCCCACCTTATGTAACGACTCATATTTTTAACTATTTCAATTTTTAGAATTTGATATAATTATTGAATAAAAATGGTAAGAGATAAAATTTAATGACTTATTATCGTAATTTATTGAATTTGAGTTTGAATAAAATTTTGAAACAACCAATTTCTATGATTTTGGAAATAACAGTATTGAAATGGAATTATGCATATTGAATGTATTTATAATCAATAGTTGAATTGAATAATAAATGTTAACTTATTTATTTGAAAATAAACTAACTGTTAATAACTAAAATTCATTGGGATATTAGTATTGGATAATTAAATTATTTAAAATTAATACTGGAATTATTTGAATATTGGAATCTTGAATTAATGCGAATGAAAATGGTATCGAAAGTTGATTTAAATTTTATTTAAACAACAATGAAGATTGTTGATATTTAAAATTTAATTTAGAAGTGAATAATAAGAAATTGAAATTTTATATTTTAATTGACAAGTGAAAATAGCCATTTTGGCCACTGTCTCGGATTTCAACGAAACCAATTTCATCGGATCCATAATAATGAATTATTGTAGAATTTCAAGTTTCGTAGCGATAGGACTTGTCGTTTGCCCGTGCGAGCTTGAAACGCGTAGGATTTAATTTCAGAATTTAATTTAAATAATTGATTTTGAAAAGCTATCTTTAGCATACGATCGAATTAGGCCTCAAAACTAGTTCCATTGTGTTCGGAACGGGGATAGAACATTAGGAACGCTAGGCGGCACACTTTATTTGGAGCTTGAGAATTTCAAACGTTGTAAGCTAGATATTTTTTAATATAATAATATATATTTTCTATTTTTCCATCTCGTACACATCTCGGTCCCACTATCTTTTGTCTACACGTACTCCTTCTCCCCCTTTTTTCTAATCTCATATTTCAAACGAACGAAATAAAAAAAGAAGCTGTCGATCGAAATCGAAGACAAAGAAAATTAAATAAAAAGGGATCGAAGTCGCAATTCTCTCTTTGAGACCCGCGAGGCGCCGCAGCCATGGCGGAGGACGAGATCGAAGCTGGGGGAGGCACATTAGGGGTCATGCGAGTTGCATGCGATCGGGGCGCTGCTGGCTAGCGTGTTCACACGCGCGTGGTCTGGGGGGCTATAGGTGGCGAGGCTGACTTCGTTCGGCAAGTTAAAAAAGGAAACGTCACGACTGGAAGAGCGAGCTGGAGGTAATCACAATTAAGCCTGGGAAGCTAGCGTGATGGGGGGAGATGCGAGGTTTGTTTAATTAGAATTAAATTTGGTTAAACATGTTAATTATTCTTATTTAATCAAAAATGCTAATTAATTCGTAAATTTTTGCATATAAGGTCGGTTTCGGACGAATCAAATCACGTTGGAATCGCATCGACGAAGGTTTCAACGTGGAATCGGATTGAAAATTTGTTTGAAACCGAGATATTTTCAATTTCAGATAAAAGGGACTGTTTTATACACTCACAACTGATTGAAATAATTTTTATGTTAGTTAAATTTATATCGCGAAGGGATTTAAATTTATTGACCGTTGTTTAGTAAAATTTAGCTGGCATTTATATTGATATGAATTAAAATGACGGGAATTTGAATTAATAGTTAAAATTTGAAATGAAAATTAAATTGCTAGTAAAATTCCCGATTGTTGATAATTGGTTAATTTTTGTGAATCATTGATTATTTAGATAATTGGTTGTGATGGATGAAGATTAGTTGATATTTGAATGATTTAGTTATTTATTTCTTTTTATATATCATATATCATCCTGTATATTATTTATAGTATATAAAACTATAAATTGAATTATTTTGAATAAATTAATTGAAATGATATATACCTATAGCATTTATTTTGCATTGAAATGATATATATCAATCCCTGAATTAAAATTGAAATAACTGATTCACTTGGCCATAGGATAGAGAATTATATACGGACACAGGGTTTGGTAAAATTAAATGATTTTGAAAATTTTCGATTTGAATTTATTTGAAATGATTTGTTTTAAAAAGTAAAAATCAAATTTATGGGAATCGAATTATTTTCGAACTTGAGCTCGAAATGTGGAAATTTTAATTTGATAACAGGAATTGTTTAAATAATTAAAATTGAGATTTTGAAGTTATAATCGAAATATGATTTGAATTTTAGAAATTGATTTGTTTTAAATAATTGGATTTTTATTCGAACTTTGAATATTGCTAAGTAAAAGTAATACAAAACGATATTTCAAATTTGAACTCGAAATTGAATTATATTTGAAGATTTGGATTTTAAATTGAATGTTGAAGGTTAATTTGATTTAAGTGTTTTGAATCGAAATTTTGTAAATCGAACTCGAAATTGATATAAATCGAAATGGTTTAAACTTGAGAATTGAGTTGAAATTTAATCATTGAATCGGATAGTTGAAATTGAAATTTATTTGGAATTAAATTTTATTTGGAATTGAATTGAAATAAATTTGGAATTGAAATTTATTAGGAATTGAATTGAAATAAATTTGGAATTGGAATTAATTTGGAATTGAAATGGAAATTAAATTGCGATTGGATTTAAATTTATTCAAGTTGTAATTGAAATTGAAATCAATTAGAATTGAAAGAGAAATTGAATTAATTCAGACTTGAAATTGAATTTATTTGAATTGAAATTGGAATCAAAGTAAATTCCGACTTGAAATTAGAATTGAATCAATTAAATCGGAATGGAAATTGGAACTGATTTGAATTGAAAACTTGGGAATGAATCAATTTGACTTTGAAAGTATTTTCAAATAAATTATTTTAATATAAACAGTTTAAAAATCTATCTTCTTAAATATTCAAATTAGTTTGATTTTCCAAACTATTTTATTATATAAATTAATTTCAACATTCAAACTATTTTAACTATTTAACTGTTTTAAAACTGTTTAAACTATTTTCTAAAAATTCAAACTGGTCAAAAGGGTGGAATGTTATTTAAATCTTGGATTTAAATACGAAATGGGTTAAAATGAAGCTATAACCTAAATTGAAGTTCGAAATAATTTTAGAGGAGAAATCGTGATAATGGAGTGAAATGATATTTTCAAGTGAAAATGACGTATCGAACTGAATAGGATTTTTGAAGTAAATATCATATTTCGAAATGAAATTAATGTTGAACCGGATATGATATTTTGATATCAAGTGCGAATTGTTTTCGAAATATAAAAGTACCAACCGGTGTGTAAAATGACGATTGGTTATTAAAGAGACCGGCGCCTCTTATTGGCATACTCTTTGTCAATATTGGAACCACTTTGACAACTGTATACGTGACGGATGATATCCAAAATGTAGTGGTTGAATTGGCGACGTTTACTGGAATGAAGTAAGAGAATGATGGATAGCTTTGACACTCGTGTCATAATTAAAATGACTAAAACAGGAGCCTATGTCTGGCCAATGAGGTTAGCTACCTCTAGCGACGTTGATCCCTCGTATTACTATTGTGATTTCGTATTCGTAGGATGCACCTTTTGTTTGGATTGATTGTCGCGGTTGGCCGCATATGGGTTACGACCAGCTAGAAATGGTAAACTGGTAGAATCCTACCTTGGGCATTGCCTCGCGTGCCTTGTCATATTTATCCTTATACGAGCGCAATACGAATTTGGTTTAGTACTATACCTATAGGGGACTCACTGGCTACTGACGTTACTGGTTGTGTTACAGGACCTGCATAGATTACATGCTATAAAATGTGTTAAGGTGGATCAATGTAAAGCCTTAATGCTATTTTAATATTTATTTTACTGATAGACATTACCTATTATAGCGTATACTATTATATATAAATTGTTTAACGGACCCTTAGGAGATGGAAAATCCCGTAACATCTCTTAAGTTATTTACACTCATTATTCCATGATATTGATTTGACTTACATAAGAGTATTTTAGTCGTGACTCGAGTGTTTTGTCTTTCCTTTACGCTTGGGTCAGTCTTGAGTTTATTCAGCGTATTGAAAATTATTCTTTGGAGGACGAAGACGAAGATTTGATATATTACTACTATTATTATTCTCTGCATCATGCTATTCTGCTGCATTATTTATTTATCCCTGATGTATATATAACTCTGATAAGTGTTGTATAGACTATAATCTAATGTATAGTAAACAACTTCATGAACTGTTATTTGATTATTATATTTTATCGTTCCGCTGTGAGATTCTTTGTTTGTTTTCTTCTTCTTTAATTATTTTTATTAATCAACCCTATTGATTATGTACGTTCCGGATTGTTTAAGTTGTACATATATGGATTATTGTCGATTTAAACCTTTCGAAATGTGGTTCGTCGCAATTGGTATCAGAGCTTTGTTTTAGTGATAACCTTGGCTTTGTGGGGTTTGACTTATTAGAGATAGGTTAGTAATACTCTAAAATGAGTTTGTTTGAGCGTATATATATGAGAGAGCATACTTGTTAGTGTTAGAAAAGGTTTTATATTGTGTTTATCTATCCATTGAGCTGTTTATGAATTCTAGTCGATGCGTGGGACGCCGTGTTATCGATAGGGATTTCTGAACACTTAAATGAGGCAAGTCGACATAATATTGTTTTAAAAATCGAGTAAATGAAATAATTTTACCTAATTATATATATATATAATGATTATTAATGAATGTTGTTGTTAGGAGATGATAATATTTAGTTATCATCGATTATTAGTTGAATTAAAATAAAACGAATACTTAATGAATTTTATTTTATGAAGCATTTGATAATTAAATTGAATTGAATCTCATTACAAAAAATATTGTTTGAAATAAAAAAAATGTGAGGTAATGAAATTTGTATAAGTAGAGATTTGTAATATAGATTATAAATAGAAGGAATTAAAAATTGAGAATTTTAGAATTTAAATCCCTTTGTCTTCAAAATTGTTTTCAAACCTTCAAAATTTAATATTAATATTATTTGAAAGAGCTTTTACTAGAAAAATATTTTGAAAATATTTTGAAGAAAATAAAAGCATTAAATACGCTTTGATCACTGGGAAATAATTCTGAGGATGACTGCAGCATTGCCAGTATACCTTTTCGAGTTTCTGAGTGAGAACTGCTACCAAAAGGAATCTATTTTCGACTAAAACAAGTTTTGTTGTGAAAAATATTCAATTATGATTTGATAAATATATGAAAGTTGTTTTGAACTTATAATTGAAAATAGTATAGATAAAAATAAGTTATAACTTATAAATCTGAACAGGGGGAAGTAAAATTAAATTTTAAAACTATTGAATATTTTTTGTTAAGCAAATAAAAGAAACTTTGAATTTGAGAAATAAAATAAAATGAAGTTGAACTCAAGAAGCTTAGATAAATGATAATTGTATTTGAAATGAATTAAATAAAATAATAAAATAAAATTTTAAGTGAATAAGTTTGTATAACTTATATATTTGGTAAATATTAAGCTAAAGCAAAATTTAAATTTGTTCAATACGAATGATAACGAAAGAAAAAAAAGTTTAGCTTAAATAAAGTTGAATAAACCAAAAATGGATAAAATGAAATGAAGTTTAATTTAATAAAGATTAAATGAATTGAATTGGATTTGAATATAACTAGATAAATTTATGGAGTGAATTAATTCCACTTAAGCTATAAAATGAATTAATAGAATGAATACAAATTGAATTATAAATTGAAATGCAATTTGAATTGTGAAAGAAATTGAATAAAAATAAACGAGTGTAAGAAAAATTAATGTGAGAAATTAGATTTAATTTAAAATTGGATGAAAATAAGTTAAATACAAATGAAATGAGTTTTAATAAATCGAATGTTAACTAATTGCATATGAAATAAGTTAATGAAATAAATTAAAAGATGGAAGTTAACTTAAGAAAATTGAATGAAATAAACTGTGATAAAAAGAAAAATTTGTTAATATGAATATGAGTAAAAAAAAGAAAATTTCACTTAAGAAAAATTTAATGATATGGATCTAAATATGAACTATAAGATGAAGTTAACTTAAAAGGTTGAATGAAATTGATTGTGAGAAAAGAAAATTTATTAATATAAATTGGAATTATAAAATAAAATTTACTTAAGTAAAATTATTAATATGAGTTTAAATTTATGAAATAAACTAATGAAGTGAATCAATAGATTAATATGAATTTCAGTTATGGAATAATAATAAAAATGAGTTGCAATTTTATAAATTTTTTATAATAAACTTAAATTGTTTAGAAATAATATTAGTACTGAAATACTAAGTGATAATGAAATAAATTTAAATTAACATGATTAAATGGAATGATTTTATAAAATTGTTCATAAATGATGTTGATATGAAAAAGAAATATGAACATTATAGTTTAAATGTTTTGCGAAGCATAAAAGCTAAAAGTTTATAACTTATAGATTTGATAAATATGAATGATAATAAAAATGGAACGTGGTATGGAATCAAATTTCTTAAATGTAATTAATTATATGAATTACTGAAATGAAATAATGGAAGTGAAAAATGAATGTAACTATAAATGAATGTAAATTAATAGAATGTGAATTCATTAATGTTGATAGGTGCATGTCAATCAATTGGAAGTAAATAAATTGAAGGAAAATCAATTGAACGTGAATTTAATTGAATGAAAGTTGGTTGAATGCAAATAAATTGAAATGAGTCAATTAAATGTTAATAAAAATTGGACGTTAGAAGAAATGGTAGTGTATAAATTAAATATTGACATTGAAATGTAAATGGTGATAGTTTGGATTAATTTGATGAATATCGATGGTTGAATGGTTTTTTTATTGAAAATCATTGTTTTAGCTGTTTTTGATTGCATATGATTGTTGTATGTTGTGTGTTTGTGTTTGTGCTTATGATTTGGATTCAAAATCATGCTATATTGTTCTATTTAACTCATACACGTTTTATATCTTATTATAAGTAACTAATATTCTAAATTGAGTTGAGATAGGTACATATGAAAACCGTTTGGACATATATGCAGATTTATATGTTTTTGCTTGCTTAATACGAGTGAACTCGTTCGTATTATTAATAATAAGGTACGTATCTCGGATTACATACCGCGATATTATATTTTTTCCTTCGGTATGCCTCTTCATTGAGATGAGATGTATATTTGATATATATTAGGTATATTTGTATTATATATTATATTGTAAAAAAAATTCGATCGAGCCACGCAAAGGAGACTCTGCCGAAATTTTCTGTAAATCCGGAAGTTAGAAAAATTTTAAAGTTTTAAAAATTTTATAATTTGTTTTATATATAAGTTATGTTTTCCGTAAAACCGATATCAGAGTTGCGTAGTTGAAGCGTAGTAATAGTTTTTTGTAAATAAGATGTTTATGTTTTATAAGTTAATTATTTTGAGAAAATATATCCAATGTTAAATTCTGTACTTAACACCTTTTCGAGGACGAAAAGTTTTGAGTGGGGGAGTATGTAACGACCCGTTGTTTTAACTATTTTAAATTTTAGAATTTGATATAATTATTGAATAAAAATGGTTAGAGATAAAATTTAATGAATTATTATTGTAATTTATTGAATTTGAGTTTGGATAAAATTCCGAAATAACCAATTTCTATGATTTTGGTAATAACAGTATTGAAATGGAATTATGCGTATTGAATGTATCTATAATCAATAGTTGGATTGAATAATAAACATTAACTTATTTAGTTGAAAATAAACTAATTGTTGATAACTAAAATTCATTGGTATTTTAGTATTGGATAATTAAATTATTTAAAATTTAATACTGGAATTATTTGAATATTGGAATCTTGAATTAATGTGAATGAAACTGGTTTCGGAAGTTGATTTAAATTTTCTAAAAATTCAAACTGGTTAAAAGGATGGAATGTTTATATTTAAATCTTGGATTTAAATACGAAATGGATTAAAATGAAGCTATAACCTAAATTGAAGTTCGAAATAATTTTAGAGGCAAAATCGAGATATTAAAGTAAAATGATATTTTCAAGTGAAAATGACATAACAAACTGAATATGATTTTTGAAGTAAATATCATATTTTGAAATAAAATTAATTTTGAAGCGAATATGATATTTTGATATCATGTGCAAATTGTTTTCGAAATATAAAAGTACCAACCGTGTGTAAAATGAGAATGGTTGTTAAAGAGACCGGGGCCTCTTATTGGCATACTCTCTGTCAATATTGGAACCGCTTTGCCAACTGTGTACGCGGTGGATGATATCCAGAACGTAGTGGTTGAATTGACGACGTTTACTGGACTGAAGTAAGAGAATGATGGATAGCTTTGACACTCGTGTCATAATTAAAATGACTAAAACAAGAGCCTATGTCTGGCCAATGAGGTTAGCTACCTCTAGCGACGTTGATCCCTCGTATTACTATTGTGATTTCATATTCGAAGGGTGCACCTTTTGTTTGGATTGATTGTCGCGGTTGGCCACATATGGGTTAAGACCAGCCAGAAATGGTAAACTAGTAGAATCCTACCTTGGGCATTGCCTCACGTGCCTTGTCATATTTATCCTTATATGAGCCCAATACAACTTTGGTCTAGTACTGTACCTATAGGGGACTCACTGGCTACCGACGTTACTAGTTGTGTTACAGGACCTGCATAGACTACATGCTATAAAATGTGTTAAGGTGGATCAATGTAAAGCCTTAACGCTATTTTAATATTTATTTTACTGATAGACATTACCTATTATAGTGTATACTATTATATATAAATTATTTAACCGACCCTTAGGAGATGGAAAATCCCGTAACATCTCTTAATTTATTTACACTCATTATTCTGTGATATTGATTTGACCTACATAAGAGTATTTTAGTCCTGACTCAAGTGTTTTGTCTTTTCATTATGCTCAGGTCAGTCCAGAGTTTTTTCAGCGTATTGAAGATTATTCTCTGGAGGACGAAGACGAAGATTTGGTGTATTACTACTACTATTATTATTCTCTGCATCATGCTATTCTGCTGCATTATTTATTTATCCCTGATGTGTATATAACTCTGATAAATGTTGTATAGATTATAATCTAATATATAGTAAATGGCTTAATGAACTGTTATTTGATTATTATATTTTATCGCTCCGCTGTGTGATTCTGTATTTGTTTTCTTCTTATTTTCTTAATTAACCACATTGATTATCTACATTTCAGATTGTTTAAGTTGGACATGTGGTGATTATTGTTGATTTAAACCTTCCGAAATGTGGGTAGTAACGTATATCATGAGCACCTTAATTAGCATTTTTCTAATTTGGAATAATATCACCTGGCAGGTAATTGGAAGGTGAGAAGTCCAAAAACGGTTCCAGACCTTTTCTGATTTCAAAGAAAAAAGACTATATGCTTATTTAATTTTCCCACTACTGCTCAGCAAATGGTAAATTCCATTTTTCGTCCATTTGGGATTGTGGGCATGGAATCTCTTCCTGGATTCCTTATGCAATTTGTTACCTCGATTCAGTTGACTCCCAATTCTCCCACCCATTTGAGAAAGAGAAAGTAGCTTCTTCTGGCCATAATGGATCTTTAGTTCAAAGAATTAAATTTGATACAGAGATTGCTCAACTTAATCAAAGTGTAATGGATCTCGGTTCTTCTTTGCTTGATTAGGGATTTGAAAAGGATGGCACAAGGTTTTGGCTTTTAATTGCTTATAAACTTTTGGCTAGATTCTTTGGTTATTCAACCCTTTTATTCCTGCAATTCTCATAAGTAGCGTGTTAAATAAATTTGTACTAGAATGATTGTTACCTTGTATGCATTACATATCCAAAACTGCCTGGGATACACAGCTTTGTTTTCCAGAGCTTTAATTTGATACAATATAATATGTAATCCTCGGTTTGTCTCCTTAGTATAATTCTTGTCTCTAAACCTAAAATCTACTTTGATAAAAGTTTAGTATTTAAGAAATTAGGAATTAATTTAACAAAGAACTAGAAAATTATCTAGCACTAATGTCGAAGAGAAAGCTAGAAAATCATCTGACATTTAGAAGATCAGAATTCCATCTGATAATCTGATATTAAGAAGTCCATAATACCATCTAATAATAATAAATCTAGAATACCATCTGGCAACGAGAAATCCAGAATACCATCTGATAACGAGAAATCCAGAATACCATCTGATAATAAGAAATCCAGAGTACCATCTGATAATAAGAAATCCATAAGACCATCTGATAATAATAAGAAGATTAGAAAACCATTCAGCGGTAAGAAGGCCAGAAAATCCATCTGGCAATAATAAGAAGACCAGAAAACACCTGGCAATAATAATCTAAATAGGAGACTAGAAAATTCATCTGGTAATAATAATCTAAATAGAAGACCAAAAAATCCATTTAGTAGTAATTAGAAGACCAGAAAACCATCTAATATTATTAATCTGAGCAGACCTAAAATTTTGTATCCTTATTTGAAATGTTAAATTATAAATTTTATCTGGAAAATCCCATCTTACTGGAGACTGATACTTTTACTTAGCAATGGAGATTCCTGCTATTTAACGGGATGTTTCTTGCTAGGAGATGTGTGATCTTTAAGGTGTTTATTTTTAACTATATTTTCAGTTTTATATTGGAGCAAGATAGCTCAAAATTTATATTCAGGTGTTCTTATTATCCCTCCATTCAATCGTTCAACTATTCAGTCAATCAACCATTGGGCCATTCGGATGTTCAAACTGAAAAAGGCATGACTACTCTGTTGATATTCCTTGCATAGTCCTTCCTTTGAAGGTTATTCTATCTTTGGGTTAGAGCCAAGTTGGTCATATTTGATCACTTTTCCTATTAGAATTCTGTTTTAACCTATCCTTTGGATGAAACTATTTGTACCCTTCTAGCAAGGATTTAAACTTTGGTTAATTTCTTTTTCCTCTTCTACGGGCTTTGAGCTTCTTCGTCTCTTCTACTTTCGCCTTTATTTAGGCTTTGAACTTCTTTTTCTCTTCCTATTTTTGCCATTCTTTGGGCTTTGGAGTTCTTCATCCCTTCTTGTTTTTGCCTTTGTTTAGGCTTTGGACTTCTTTGTCCCTTCTTATTTATCTTCTCTTTCGGATTTTCAATTCTTCATCCCTTTATCAGTTGCTCTAAAAATACATCAGATATTTTTATGGTGGGCACTAAGCCCTCCTCCCTCTAGGAGGCACTTCGAAAATAAATTGGAGGATTTCGGTAGGAACTAAGCCCTCCTCCCTCTAGGAGACGCTCCAGAAATACATCAGAGGCTTTTAGTGGGAACCGAGCCCTCCTCCCTCTAGGAGGCCCTAGGGTAATACATTGGAGGCTTTTATGGAAAGAAAACTTGATTGTTAAAATAATCTCATGGGTTTTTAGCCAATCGGTACATTTGAAAATCTCCTTTTGAAAACTAAAACTTCAATTTTTTTGGCATGAAATTCTATTTTGAAGAATTTTTTTGAAAAAGAACATCTTTGCTAAATTAAGAAATGTTTCCTTGATATTTTATTAGGGATTTGAATTCTTTGATAGAAAAGTCCCCTCCTAGCGTTGCCACCAAGAAGAGTTTTTGAGCTAATCCTCATAATATAAATGTACACCTCAAATAAGAGACTGGGTGGTCATTGTTATCCCGCCTTTTGGCAAGGCCGTGAAACCAAGAAATTAACTGGAAACCAAGGAAAGTCCGTCCCGAATATTTGTTAAACACAGGTTCACTATGGATACTGGTAAATTTTGTACGAGTCCGGATCAAGCTACAACCGACAAGGCACGACAAGAAAAGCTATAAAGGCCAACGTTCCAAATTTCAAGTCAATCTGATATGATTGATGCAACTCAAGTGATCACCTTGTTCGTATCCATCAAACAATCAGAAAAAACCTCCTTCGTATCGATCTTGTTCGAATCCATTAGATGTGCATGGCTTCGTATCGATCAAGGGAGCACAAGTTTGTATCGATCCACAGCAGCGTTCTTCGTATCCAACCATCCTCATATTGCTTTGCATCCATCATCTCCATCTTGTTCGTATCGATCAATCAACGTCCACTTCGTATCCATCCAGATCCACCCACTTCGTATCCATCGACAATAACACGAGGGTCCATTTTGCATCGATCAAGTTTCAAACATGCTTTATATCGATCACCCACAGATCGATATGAAATCAACACCTTCCATTGATACGAAGTGGAATGCAAAAGATCGATACGAAGTGGAATGCACAAAATCGATACGAAGTGAGATACAGTGGATCGGTACGAACAAGGCCAAGCCGGGTCGATACGAAAGAGGCGCATCCATAGGAAGACTCGATCGTTCGGCATGAAAAGTGGATCGATCCAAAAAGTTAGCACCACATCAACTAGCAAGCACGTGCTCGGAAGCGATACAAATAGAACGATGCGAAGTAGATCGATGCGAAGTCAGCAGCCTTCAATAAATCAAAACTTGCATCGATCATAACACGAAATCTACAGGTCCAAATGCCACCAAATTTTCACAGGAGCTTTCGTACATCCTCAAGAATGTTCATGATCGATCTCAACTCGGTTGGATGAAATACTGATCGATATGAAATTCGTTCGTATCGATCATGGACCGAGTGCAAACGGCATGGAATCGATGTAAGGGCCCACCCACGTGAGAGAAGAGGTCTTCCAAGATTTGAGTGAGGTATTTGCAGCCTACGCCTATAAATAGCGACCCTGGACCTACATAAAAGGGACTTTTGACTCTTTGACGTCCAGACTCTGTCGAAATCATTGTTGCACTCGAATTCTACTATTGTAACACGTTGTAACCAACAAGGAAAAATCAATAAAGTCAATCATTTCATAGTGGACGTAGGCCATACGCCGAACCACTATAAATCCGTGTGTTGCTGTGTGATTTTCTTGCTTATTATTGGTGTGTTTGTTAAATTTTCCTCCTTTTCCATTTATATTCTTCATTTTATTTCTTCAAACACATCCGAAGAGTGTTGTGCCCAATTTTGGTACAAACACTTTGGTGCTTTCACTGAGAAAACCCGGTTTTTCTCCTGGTCGTTGGATCTACTATTGATATCGGATTGTGTAAATCTAAGATGGAGATCCAGATTTCAAGTTTAAAGTTCTTCCATCCTATTCAGATTTGCATCAAGTCTAAGAAAGAGCTTCGCTGTCCATCATGTTTAACACTAGGACTACCTCAACTACCGCAGATCCAAAAGGACGGGACAAATAGAACCCCGTACAACTACCTCCTACCGATTAGAATGCTACCGGACCATTAGATCCGCAAGGCCCTGTCACCAAGGAAGAATTTAAATTGCTAATGCAAGAGCTTACTCAAAGCCACCAACAGCTTACTCATCAACTGCGTGCGAACGCAAAACTGACCAATCAACTAAACCATCAAAGATGAAGGAGATCCAGAAGGGATCGGGCTTCCTATTCATCCACTGAAAGTTCGGAATCTTCTGACTTTAATCAGAGATCCACGCGCCCAAGGGTAGACGAAAGTTACACACAAGCTACTGGACTGCAGTGCACCTTGAGTCTCAGGCAACCAAGGGTTGGCCCATCAACCAGCCATCAGATTGGACCCTCCTCCCGAGGAGGTACTACCCCATATCACCTTACCGACAACCGCACTACCACTGCTACTGAATTGGGAATTGATGCTCGGAACCGAACAGATCCGACCCACCGCCAACGCAACCATACTTCTGAGCCTTATGTCCTAAAAGACATAGAACCAAGGAGGCGAGACATGGACCGTCGATCGCGACCGGCCCCTCTTCGCATTGTGGAACCCGACCACACCTTGGCCCAACATGCTCAAAATATCCAAATGTCGGACATCCCGACGATGATCCGTCAAATGATTCGTGAAAGTCAGGGTGTCACTAACAACGTCTGGGGAATCTCCCGGAGTCATACCCCTTTCACTGACGATATACTTTATGCTGAACCACCTCGGTGATTCAGGATGCCAACTCTACCCGTTTATGAAGGGAGCGCTGATCCCAATTAGCATATCCTTAAGTACGAATGGTTGATAAACGCTGCATGAGCCGATGATGCGGTCAAGTGCTGAAGCTTCCCGATTTCTCTAGGGGGCATAGCAACTATGTGGTTTACCCATTTACCACCTCGATCTATCTCGTGTTTTGACCAGTTGACAACAAAGTTTATTGAGAAGTTCCGCATGCATGTCGCAAGGCTGAAAGATGTTAATACTTTGTTTAGTGTCACTCAAGCTCGTGGAGAGACACTAAGACGTTATCTGGAGAGATTTCATGCTGCATGCGCTGAGATTAGTAATCCCAACGATAACTCAATTTTGATGGCACTAACTAAGGGGATCGATCCCGATTCCGAGTTTGGCAATTGGTTGACCGAAAAACCTCCCGCGTCATTGGACCGTTTCTATTCCAAGGCAGCCCAATTCTTGAGAAGGGAGGATGTGAAATAGTCTAGGAAGAAGGATGACGCAGGACCCAGTGTGGAAGGAATCCAGAGCAATGTTGTTGTTAAACAAATCGAGGAGTTCCGGAAAGGTACAACTGAATATACATAATAAAAAGAATCAACAGATAGGCAATGGAAACCAAAATAGGAAACGGGATCAAAATCGTGGGCCATGATGTAGGGCTCCCATGTTTGATAATTATACCCCTTTGAATACGTCGTTGGAGAATGTGTACTTACAGACTTGCAATACTATTCAGTATAAGAAACCTGCTCCAAAGCAGTCATCAGGAAAACAGATTCAGACAGGAAAGTTTTGTAGATTTCATGATAGCTATGGCCATAACATGAATGAGTGCTGTCATTTGCAGGATATTATTGAGAAGTTGATACGTGAAAGGAAGTTGGAACAGTTTGTGCGGGCGCCGCAGTCCAGAGGTGCAGGCCCATCGAATCAGAACCATATGCCAAATCAGACAAGACAGGAGGAACCACTCGTACTGGCGGGAGGTTGGTGATAAATACTGTTAGTGGTGGTCCTCATCCAGCTGACCGAAGCTGGAAGGAAATGGAGTCGTATGCCAGTTTGGTGAGGCATGCGAGCTTCAAATGTTGTAATAGTTTGGAAGAGGGCCAGCCAAGCAACAAAAAACGATGACTGACGACATCGTTTTTCGAAATAGAGATGCCGACAGAGTCGAATCCCCAACCATTGATCCACTCGTCATTTCAGCTCAAATAGGTCCTGCTTGGATGAAGAGGATCCTAGTGGACAGTGGAAGTTCAATAAATATATTGTTTAAGCGAGCTTACGATCAGATGAAAATGGAAGCAAAAGATCTGAGGCCTTGTCAGTACCGCATCCATGGCTTCAATGGGAGTGCGACTATACCCACTGGGATGGTGGAGCTACCAGTGGAATTGGGAATTGCAGAACGCCAGAGAGTCCGGATACTATAGTTTGTTTTATTGGATATAGATTCGCCATACAATGCTTTTTTAGGCCGACCGGCCCTAGCCGAGTTCAGGGCTGCCATTATCCCTTGGTGTCTGACTTTAAAATTCCCTACCAACAATGGAGTCGGAGTTGTTCAGGGAGACCAAGTTGCTGGACGAGTCTGTTATGTTGCTGAGCAGCGGGAGGCGTAGCGAAAAGAAAAAGAAAAGGGCGTAGAGGAATCTCTCTGCGTCCGATTTGCTGAGAATTGACAATTGATGCCTGGGCCTAGGCCCGGGCACCCCAACCAATTCCTAAGGGATCTTGACCCGAGAGATACTAAAAGTGAAGATGAAAGTAAAGACAGCCAAGCTTCCCTAGCCGAATTGACGATCGATGTTCCGATCGACGATAATGACGATTCTAGAATGATAAAGATTAGATCTCAGCTAAGCCAACAAATGCAAGAGGAATTAGTTGAATTTCTCTGGGCAAACCTCGATGTGTTTTCCTGGACACACTCTGACATGTGTGGGATCTCGCCAGACATCACGAGCCACACATTTAATATTAACCCACGGCATGTCCCGGTAAACAAAAAAGACGTGGTATGGATCCAGAGAGATCTGCCGCCCTTATGGAAGAGGTAGAAAAGCTCAAATCGAACGGATTTATCAGAGATGCATTATATCTAGAATGGGTGTCAAATCCTATACTTTTTCGAAAGCCAAATGGGAAATGGAGAACATGCATTGATAACTCAGACTTGAATAAAGCCTGCCCTAAAGACAGTTTTCCACTTCCCCAGATCGATCAGCTCGTAGACTCAACAGCTAGACATGAGCTATTATCCTTCATGGATGCGTATTCTGGCTACAATCAAATACGCATGCACTTGCCCGACCAGGAGCATACCAGCTTCGTAACCAATATGGGACTTTACTACTATAAAGTTATGCCTTTCGGACTCAAGAATGCTGGGGCAACTTAACAATGGTTAGTTAATCGAATGTTCGCTAACCAGATTGGAAAAACCATGGAGGTATATGTGGACGACATGCTCGTGAAGTTGCGATTCTCCACTGATCATATCAAAGACCCGGAGTTAATGTTTAATATCCTCCGAGAATATAGAATGAAGCTCAACCCGTTGAAATGTCACTTTGGGGTCGCATCCGGAAATTCCTCGGGTTTATCGTCAATGCTCGAGGGATCGAAGCAAATCCTGAGAAGATCTGGGCAATCAAAAATCTTGAGACTCCGAGAACTATAAAGCAAGTCTAAAGCCTCAATGGGAAAGTAGCAGCATTGAGCAGGTTCATCTCAAAATCCACTAACAAATGCATTCCCTTCTTTGACCTGATAAGAAAAGGGAAACGAAACTTTGAATGGACTACGGAATGTGAGGGCACATTCCGAGATCTAGTTCAACATCTTTCTACACCACCCATTCTGTCAAAGCCTATTGACCATGAGAGATTATACATTTACTTAGCAGTGTCAGAGAACGCTATCAATGCCACCCTAGTTCGGGAGGAAGATCAGATACAACGGCTAGTATATTACATTAGCAAACGACTGACCAGGGCAAAGAGAAATTATCCGTAGCTAGAAAAGTTAGCTTATTGTCTTGTTATTGCCTCAAGGAAACTCTGTCCGTATTTTCAAGCTCATCCTATCATTGTCTACACTGACCAACCGTTATGACAGGTCCTTACGCGGCCTGAGACATCTGGAAGGTTACTTAAGTGGAATATTGAGCTAAGTCAATTTAACATTACTTACACTCCAAGGCTCGAATTCACTATCCTAGAGGACTTGCTCAAAACCATTGAATCTCCCAAGTATATATGGAAGCTGCATACTGATGGTGCATCAAATGACCGTTGCTTAGGTGCAGGGGTTGTACTTGAAACCCCTGAAGAATGATATATATGCTATGCTTTAAAGTTTGATTTTCGTGCGACCAACAATGAAGCCGAATATGAAGCCCTACCTGCCGGACTGAGACTCGCTAGGGATTTAAGAATCATTGTTGTGGAGATTTATTGTGATTCGCGGTTGGTCATATGTTAAGTTTGGGGGGAGTACCTGGACAAAGACCGAAGGCTGGCTTCTTACCTAGCTCGAGTCCAGAAGATACTGAATCCGTTTGATTATTATGCCATTTATTGTATACCCCGAGAGCGCAATCAGAAGATCGACTCATTAGCAAAGTTAGCTAGTATAGGTGAGGCGCACCAAATGGGAATCGTCCCCGTGGAAACATTACCATCCCCGAGCATCGATCAGATGGAAACAGATTGGGTATTTGATGTCATTCCCGATAAGGAGTCATGGATGACTACGTTCAGAAATTATCTCGAGCATGGGACCTTGCCAGAGCGTAGGAGTGAAAAGAGACAAGTTCTTCGAAAAGCTTCGCGGTTCACTATCTAGAATGGAGTCATGTACAGAAGAAGGTACTCTGTTCCTTTACTCCGGTGTATCGCTCACGATGAGATCAAACGAGTATTGCATGATGTACACGAAGGAGAATGTGGCAGTCACACCTGGGGGCAAGCTCTTACCAAGAAAGTGCTCCGATATGGATACCATTGGCCGACCATAAATCACGATGCATCGGATTACGCCAGAAAATGTGACAGATGTCAGAAGCACGCTCGAATTCCAAGAGCCCCACCTACCGAAAATAACTCAGATGGTCAATCCATGGCCATTTGTAGTATGGGGAATTGACATTATTGGCTCTCTACCTCTAGCCAAAGGTGGTGCGAAGTACGCCATCGTCGCAGTTGATTACTTTACCAAGTGGGCAGAAGCTGAACCCCTTGCTACAATCACAACAAAGAAAGTGATCAACTTTGTAGTGTGCAACATTATCTGCCGATTTGGTCTCCCACATACCATCGTCACAGACAGCGGAGCTCAATTCGACAGTGTTGAGTTTAAGAATTTCTGTCAATGGTTTCACATCCAGAAGAAGTTCTCCGCAGTTGCATACCCTCAAGCGAATGGACAAGTTGATGCTGTTAATAAAGTTATAACCTCCTTCATATCGATCTTGTTCGAATCCATTAGATGCGCATGGTTTCATATCGATCAGGGGAGCACAAGTTCGTATCATTCCAAAGCAGCGTTCTTCGTATCCATCTATCCTCACACTGCTTCGCATCCATCATCTCCAGCTTGTTCGTATTGATCAATCAACGTCCACTTCGTATCCATCCAGATCCACCCACTTCGTATCCATCGATATCCACCCACTTCGTATCCATCGATAGTAACACGAGGCTCCATTTCGTATCGATAAAGTTTCAAACATGCTTCGTATCGATCACCCACAGATCGATATGAAATCTTCACCTTCCATCGATACGAAGTGGAATGCAAAAGATCGATACGAAGTGGAATGCACAAAATTGATACGAAGTGAGATGTAGTGGATCGATACGAACAAGGCTAAGCCGGGTCGATACGAACGAGGCGCATCCATAGGAAAGACTCGATCGTTCGGCCTGAAAAGTGGATCGATCCAAAAAGTTAGCGCCATGTCAACTAGCAAGCACGTGCTCGGAAGCGATACGAATAGAGGGATGCGTAGTAGATCAATGCGAAGTCGGCAGCCTTCAATAAATTGAAACTTGCATCGATCATAACTCGAAATCTACAGGTCCAAATGCCACCAAATTTTCATAGGAGCTTGCGTACATCCTCAAGAATGTTCATGATCGATCTCGACTCGATTGGAAGAAATACTGATTGATACGAAATTCATTCGTATCGATCATGGATCGAGTTCAAACGGCATGGAATCAATCGTCCGGGCCCACCCATCTGAGATAAGAGGTCTTTCGAGATTTGAGCGAGATATTTGCAGCCTACGCCTATAAATAGTGACCCTGGACCTACAGAAAAGGGACTTTTGGCTCTTTGACGTCCAGACTCTACCGAAATCGTTATTGTACTCGAATTCTACTGTTGTAACATGTTGTAACCAGCAAGCAGAAATCAATAAATTCAATCATTTCATAGTGGACGTAGGCCATACGCCGAACCAATCTAAATCTGTGTGTTTCTATGTGATTTTCTTGCTTATTATTGGTATGTTTGTTAGATTTTCCTCTTTTTCAATTAATATTCTTCATTTTATCTCTTCAAACACATCTGAAGAGTGTTGTGCCCAATTTTGGTACAAACTGTCATGATTCATGAACTAATAATCTTTTAATCGAGAATTGGCACTTCTATATGGATCTTTAGCAGTGATAATTAGCCCTAGTAGTTCCAAAATCTTTCTTTGAAAAATATGTATAGGTTTCTCTTTTTCAATTATTTCTGAAAACCTTGATAATGCTCTTGTTAACAAATTCTGGATCAAAACCATTTCTAAATAATTATCAATGCTAAGAAACATTCTTTCCTAAAGATTTTATAAATCATCCTTGAAATAGATAAATATATGTTTTCCCTGATCCATAGGGTGATTGATTATAATATTTTTGATTTTTGAAATTTCTTTCCCAAAGATTTGTTTTGCAAAACTTTTTGAATGAAACTGCTTGTTGAAAATAATGTTAGTATATATTACTTTACCTTCATATGATATGTATAATTGCACCACTTTAGGTCTTTCATAGCAAAAAGAAATGTCTTGTTTGCGAGTTTGAAAAGTCATGATTCATGAACCAATATGATTTACGAACAAGATCACACTTTTATTTAAGAATCCCTTTTAAGGGGGTTTTGAATATTACCTTAGCAGCAATAATACATTCATACAAAATATGGATACTAATGTTTTTGCCAAGTTATATATTATATAGTGTAGAATATTATACAGGTATTTAATCGAAGACTGTACAGAATAAAGACTCAAAGAATGGACATGAAGAGTCATGAGCATAAAGACCAATATATGAAGATCTTAAGACTATAGTATAGTATATAGAGTTATAGAATATTATTAAAGTCTCTGGTAGCAATCTTTGATCTCTTTTTCTCTTTTTCTTATCTTTTATATTTAAATCAAAATATATTAGTAAAATATATTGATAAATATTTTATAAAAGTTTTTCAAAGGTTAAAATGTTTATAAACTATGTTTAAACTATTTTACAGAGTACCAATTATTTTACATGGTATAGGATTTTCAAAACATTTTATAATAAACTAGTTTTCAAATTACACTGGCCTATGTCGACATATAGACAGATGATATGTCGACATATATGCCGCTATTTTGAAATTCAAATTTTGAAAAGAAGTGTCTATTCATCGTACCTCTTTACGAATGGACATGCATGTTTATTCTTTATATATATGGGGTTTTCAAATAAATTTTTAACAACTACTTTCTTATTATCTTCTATCCTCTTACCCTGCTAAAATTTCTAATGAAAAATGTATTCAAATCTTCTCAAATTCAACTAGAATTAATTCAATCTTCATTATATTGATTCTTTAAGCTCTGGTTGTATTTTCTTGGGTGTGATTGTAGCCATTTAAATCAATTGAGTATGCTCGGTAGCCCGAAATTTTGAATTGGTGTGGTTATAGCCCGTCCAAATCAAGTGGGTGTAACCTGAGCCCCGAAACTTAGGAGGGTGTGTTTCGTGGCCTCGGAATTGAGATTGCAGTTGGGATTGCCTTCTACTAGTTGAAAGGTTTGCATTTTGAAAAGAAATCTATATAAGATATTATACACGACTGGACCTAGGTAACTCTTAACAAGTAGAAAAATCCCGATGTGATCTCTCTAATTCTCTACTTTTTACTTTACTAAATTTATACTTATATGTGTTTGCATCTATGATTGTTGATTTTGTATTATTTAACAATAACCTTAAAAGAATTTTAAAAAGATTCATATAAATCAGAAAATACTATTCATCCTCTCTAGTGTTTAATCAGCCTTAAGATTCTTAATTTCGCAACCCACGTTTGGTATCAAAGCTCTAGGATTTCAAAAAATCATAATTTTATTTTGAAAGTCTAAATGGCTTGTAATATTTTTTAAAATTTTGTAGAAAAACAAGTTTGTGAAACCAATATGATTTTAAAAACTAATTGTTTTGAAAAGTCACTTGATTTCTTGAAAAGGTATGATTTTCAATTACAGGAACAAGTTTGTTATATTGCTAACAAGTTTGTTATATTGCAAATGGTGAACAGACATTTGAAATCAAGTATCACAAATCAAGAATGATAAGTGGATATTGGATAGTGAATGTTCAAGACACATGACTGGGAATCTAGAGGTCTTGAAAGACATAGTTAATAAAGGTGGTGAATCAGTAAACTTTAGAGATAACTCAAAACGATATGTGATTGGCATCGGTAATGTCGGTAACTCTAGAACTCCTATTATTTTTAATGTTTTGCAAGGAATCTAAAACATAACTTGCTTAGTATTAGTCAGTTGTGTGATAATTGTTTTTAAATTAAATTTGAAAAAGATAATTGCCATATCAAAGTTAATGAGTCAAGCATTATCTTTGAAGGTATTAGAAAATGTAACATCTATATTTTAAGTAGAAGGTGTCAATGACAATTTATGTCTTTTGGCTGAATCTAATGACCTTTGGATTTGGCATAAAATATTTGGTCATTTGAATTTTAAAACCGTTCTAAAGTTGCTAGATATGAACTTGTTAGGGGTATTCCTAGAATGAGTTCTAATGTCTATAATTTATGTGATGCCTGCCAACTGGAAAACTTCGTAAAAGCTCTTTTAAATCTAAAGATATGATTCCTACTTCTCATTCTCTTAACATCTTCACTTATATCTCTTCGGACCTTCGCAAATACAATCAATAAATCACAATAGATATGTCTTTATAATTGCAAATTATTTTTTTAGATTTACATGGACAATTTTCTTGAAACTTAAAAGTGATGCTTTCAAAAATTTAAAATTTTTACCAAAAAAATTCAAAATCAAAGGTTAACTAAAGTTAAAACGATTAGAAGCGATCACGGAGGAGAATTCGAAAATGATCATTTTGAAAACTTTTGTAATAAGAAAGGAATAACTCATAATTTTTCTTTGTTAAAAAAATTCAACAAAATGGAGTAGTAGAACATAAAACTAGAAGTATACAAGAATGTGCTAGAACAATGTTAAATGATAGTGAAATTACCAAAAAAAATTGGGCTGAAGCAGTTGCTACAGCATGTTATATTTTTTTTTTGAAAAAGTTACTTTATAAACAATATATAACACATATACCTCCATGATATGGCTCGTTAAAACCTTGCAATCACCCTAACCTAGATGAGTGCCTTCCCTGGAAAAAGAGTACATATCATTTCCATATATTAATAATACAACTGGTCTGAGCCTGAACCAAATCATCAAATAGATGGAGGAGTAAACAAAGGAGAATTACACTCAAAACCATCCGCTTGATCAATTTAGATCAGCTAGCAAAACATAAAAAGAAAACAAATAATACAGCAATCACGTGCATCACAAAAAACACATGAATCAAGACCAAATGCCACGTTATTTCTACGGCAGGAGAGAGAAGATAATCACTTTTCCAAAATTAAATCTAAGAAATGGCAAGCCCATCGAAACTAAAAATGGCGGACCCATCTAAAGTAAAAATGGCGAAAACGGTTGAATCTAGTAAGGTCGAAGCAACTAAACTAGATTGCGATGGGATATAGCACAAACGTCAAGGAGGCTGATGAGTAGCTCTTGGGTCTGTCGCAATTTGGAAGTCGGCCAAGATAAGTTTTATCTCTTGATCTAAATTTTGAGATTTAATCAGTTCTATATAAGAAGCTTGCAATCTTGAATTAAAAGATTAAATCTCACTTTATTCGGCATTCCAATCCATTTGAATACATGATTATTATGTTTACACCAGATATTCCATATAAGAGTAGTAAAAGTAATGTTAGTGATCTGGTTGTAAAGTGAGTTGCTTTTCTAATTTTGGCTAAAGTCTTCCAAAATTTGAGAAATATCATGGTTATTCCTGTGGTTAATCCGTAAAATTCTCATAACCTCATCCAGTAAATTCCTTGAGTAGTTGCAATTATAGAAAAGGTGATCCCTATCTTCAACATGATTTAAACATAACACGCATGTTTGACCTATAGTGGTATTCCATTTACTGACTTTCTTTTTCGTATTTAATTTGTCAACTTTAGTCATCAGAGCACAAATTGACATCTTTGGGGAACAACCTTTGTCCCATATGATTTTTGTCCAATTTAAAACAGCATGCTTGCATCTTGTATAATCCCATGCTGATTTCAAAGTGAATAATCCATTGCAGTTTGGAATCCAGTACTAGTAATCATGATGCATTTGCGTGTGAATAGTTAAGTTTTGAATAGATTAATGCATTTGTGTAGGAACATACTACATATAATTATTCCACTAGTTTCCAGATATTAAACTAGATACATTCTTATTACAACCACCAGTCATTGACATTGTGTTCCACCCAAATCTATCTATCAATGAGGTACCATTAATCCATGGGTCGAACCAAATGTTGGTGTTGTCACCATTAACTATTTTTCTGTCAATAAGTCCTTTACACCAATGTCTGGCTCATAGAATAGATTTCCAAGTATATGAATTATTGTTATCTATAATGGCAGTCCAAAAATTAACATTGCTATAATACTTGTTGTGCATCCATTTAGCCCAAAGGGACTCCATTTGAATATATGTCCATAACAGTTTTGATGCCACTGCTTTAGCAAGTTCATAAATTCTTCTAATTCCAAATCCTCCCTCACTTATTATTTTTCACACATTATCCCAACACATTTTGTGAGCCTTAGATGTCCATAAAAAATTAGCACATAATGAATTGATTCTCTGAATGATTGACAAAGGAAGTTGTGTGATTTGTAGCCAGAATTGAATCATGGGAAAATAGACTATTTTAATAAGTTCAGCTCTGCCACTAATATTAAGAAACTTACTATGCTAGTGACTGAACTTCTTATTAATTTTATCAATTAACCAGCGAAAATCACCAGTTTTTAAAATGTTGTTGGATAAAGGGATGCCCAAATACATTATTGGCAGATTTACAGTATTGAAGTTAAGAAATTTTGTAATTTGAAGTTCATTAACAGCACCTTTACTAAAAACAGTGTGGATTTATTAGCATTAAATTCCAGGCCAGTGACAGCTTTCAGTTCTTATAAAATAAGTTTAATGCTTTCAGCGGTCTTCATTGTAGCTTTTGCCAAAATAAGAATATCATCTGCATATATTAAGTGTGTGATCACTGGTTCGGTGTTAAATATGAGAATAAAGTTACCTTTCAAGTATTCCACATCGATGTTTATTGTAAGAAATTCCATGACAATAGAAAATATATATGGCGAAAGGGGATCCCCTTGTCTTAGACCTCTCGAGCTATTAATAAATCCATAGGGAGATCCATCAATTAAAACCGAAAACAAAGGAATAGAAATGCATTCATATATGAGGTCAGTAAATAACACCGAAAAGCCCATACAAATCAGCATATAATGAATAAATTCTCTACTAACTTTGTCCTAAGCCTTATGTAAATCAATTTTGAAGCATATATTGTTAGAATTTTTCCTGTTGAAGCCTCTTATCATTTCATATGCCAGCAGGGAGTTCTCTAAAATAACTGTACCAGGAATGAAAGTGTTCTGATTATATGATATCAGATCATTCATATAGTCTTTCATTCTATTACACAAAAGGTTAGCTAATATTTTATACGAGACATTGCATAAAGAAATCGATCTAAAATCTATCATATCAATTGCATCTGGTTTTTTAGTGATAAGGTAGATAAAAGTATGATTGATTTCTTTAATAATTTTCCCAGATTGGAGAATACCATTCATTGCATTCCAAATATCAAATTTAATTTGTTCCCAATGAACTTTATAAATTTTGGAATTGATACCATCTAGTCTAGGCGAGCTATTATAATTAATCTGGAAAACAGCTTCTTCAATCTCTTCTAACTGAAATGGTTTACACAAATTGTTTTTAGCATTTTCAAAACGGATTTTCTTGCATGTTATGCCTGGAAATTGGTTTGCGGCTTGAGATGATGAAAAAAGATTAGAAAAATAACTAACAACTACTTGCTCAGTTTTTCTGATGCTGATGACCAAGAACAATTGACATTTAAAATGAAACTACTCCTTCGTTTAGGCTTGAGAGAATTTATTTTGCTGAAAAACAATTCTGTTGGTTTATCCCCTTTAGTAAGCCAGTTGATTTTCATTCTCTGCTCATTTCCTACTACTATTAATCTCATCATAAATTGTATTTGCACATATTTAGTAGTATACTGATTCAGAAGGCTGTCATTAGAAGGATTACGCACTAGCTGATTATACTCTTCATTTGTCTCATCCTTTAGCTTGTCCACGTCATTATATATGTTGCTTTTAGTATATGCCCATTTTTTCAGCGCAGTCTTAACAGTTTTTATCTTGCATAACAACATATGAAGTGGATTACTCGAATACTCTTGCATCAAAGCTTCGTGAATAGAGGAATGGTAGCCCTTTTGGAGATGCCAAGAGTTATTATACATAAAAGGTAATCTATTCATCATTTTACACTGTAATAAGAGATTAATCAAAATAGGAGTATGATCACTCAGAGAGTGATTTCCAAAATTTATCCCAAAGTGATTGAATTTGTCTAACCATAAACTGTTAACAAAAACTCGATCTATCTTGCTATGAATAGAAAACCCGGGACCACCTCTCCAAGTAAAAAAGTTACCTGTAAACTCTGGTTCAATCAGTTTAGAGGTAGATATGCAGTCTATAAATTCTTGTTCACCCATCGAGCTGTAGCAACCATTATTAATTCTATCAGTAGGGGATAAAATAACATTGAAGTCTCCCGCCACAATCCATGGTAGGTTAACACGCTTGGATTGATCTGAAATGTAATCCCATAACTATTTTCACTTCACCTCTTCATTGAAAACGTACACCGTCGTGCACATAACACTTATACCACTTACACTATGAAGAATGCAGGTAATATATTTGCCATTAGTGTGAGAAATGATATTCGACTAGTGCATCGAATCCCATATAATTAATATACAACTTTTTTGATCATTAGATATATTATGAGAGAATTTACAATTATTAGAAATTTTGGCCATAAATATGTCAATATTATTTGTAGACAGTTTATTCTCTCGAATACTGATAAATGAGAACCTGTTACTATTCAAACAATTCAGAACTTCTAACTGTTTGGTAGGGGCATTCAATCCCCTTATGTTCCAAAAAAGGAACTGCTTCTATTTAATAATTTCAGGGCTGCTACCGCCTTCAGGGGTAGTAGCTGTCCTCGATATCTTTGCTTTTTTTGTTTTTTTGTTTTTGCCTTTTAACCGAGCGACTAAGTTAATCCAAGTAGGATTTTCAATAACATCAGAGCTAGGAGAGGCCTTGAATTCGAATGGAGTTTCATTAGACCTTATTTTGCGAGTTGTTCTTGTTCTGGAGTTTAACAGAGACTCAGAAATCTGGCCTTCACTTTCAGGGATCACGGATGGGTCCGAAGGAGCCTCAGTCATCTTGATTACATCAGAAATAATTTCCTTTGTATTATTATTTGATGACTGTAAATTATTAACCAAAACTGAATCTGTGACTGTCTGTTTTAAGTTTTTATTAATAATCGAGTTTGAAACATTTGACTGGACATTATGGAATGTATCAGTAATAAATTCTTCTGTATTCTTAATACTGTCCTTATTTGCATTAATGATAATACTATTTCACAGTACTAGAGTGTCAGGATTTAGTGGAATATCTGAACTGGATGTTGATAGATTTTGATTATTGTCTTTGGGCAACCAGACTTTAGTGAATTGGCAATGAATTTCAGCATGTCCAAAACTAGAATAATTTCGGCAAATATTAGGCTTCCATTAATACATAACTTCTTGCCAAATAATTTCATCCTTCTCAGTTATAATGGGAATTTTATTTGGAAATTTGAAGGAGTTATTAACTTCTATTAACACTCCAGCATAGGCAATTTCGATGATACCTTCGGTAAATTTATCCAATCTGATAGGGGATCCTAGCACTGAGGCAATACGACTAATCCCGTCTTCCGTCCAATAATCAAGAGGTAGGTAGGAAAGTGAATCCAAATCAGGATGGAATGAAGTAGTTCTTTGTTGAGCTGCATACCAAGCGACCATCTCTTCATCATTATCAACTTCTTGTTGTAAAAACAGGGTCCTCCTTCTAGAATTTTGTCACAATCTTGTTTTTTGTTGAATTTAATAACATAGAATCCATTTTCCTTAGAGTAGATCAAAAATTCATCATCTAGCTTCCATACTCTATTAATATAGTCTTTGAAATATGGATAATATGGCTTAGGACCTACCACATAGATTACAATGGCATTATCCCACTGTTTTCTAGCATCCGGGACAACCTCAACTGACATTTTAGCACATTGCATAGAATTAAATTCACGGGGATGATAGAATTTTAATGGGATAGAGACGGGAATATCGTTACCCTTGACAACCTCATTTCATGCTCGACTGGAAGAGGTGGTGAAATTCCACTTGTTGCTAGCAGATTTGTTAACATATAGATTGGGGCATTCAGACTTATTCTTAGAATTGATAATATTCTGGTGAGCGTTATGTAATGGTGGTGGTCTATAGGTTTGATTCTGCACGTGAGATGTAGAATTGGTTATCTTAGTATGTTGCAAAAACTTAGCCTGTCATTTCCATTTGTGTGAGGTGATCGGGGTGAAACCATCAGCAGCAGCAACGTTAAGGTCAGGAGGAGACATATGGGAAAAGCCTGGTGGAGCATCTGTAAGGGGAGGGGGTGGATCTGGGGGAGGGGAAGCCTGACGGCTACCAGCGTTGGACTGAGACATCATGGGGGATAGAGTAAGGGGATTGCGAAGCCAAGAGGAGTGGAGATAGGTGAAAATGGCGAACAAAAATTTATGAAAAGAGTAGGCAGCGGCTGCTCAGTTCGACCTAGCATGTTATATTTTAAATAGAAATTTAATGAGACCTTTGATTAAGAAAACTCCTTAAGAATTACTTTATAATAATAAGGCTAAAGTATCTTATTTTTGAATTTTTGATGGTAAATTTTTTACATTAAATACAAAGGATAATTTAGATAAATTTTATGCTAAATCAGATAAAGGTATTTTTATTAGTTATTCAAATAGAAGTAAAGCTTATAGAGTTTTTAACACCAAAACTAACACTATTGAAGTAACATTACATGTTTTATTTGACAAAAAATTTAAAATCAATAATACTAGTTTTGATGAAGAAGAAAATGCTGATAAAGCTAATGAAATAGCTAGTGATGAAAATAATAACAATTCCAAAAATTTACATCCAAATAAAAGAACAAATTTTTTAAAAGATCACCTTATAGATAGTATTCTAGGAAATATAAAATCAATTAAATAAAATGAGTAATGTTTCTATTATCTCATTTTTGAAACCAAAATCCAAAAGAAACATCATTAGATGATTCTTGGATACTAGTTATGCAATAAGAACTGAATCAATTTACTAGAAATGATGTTTGAAAATTAGTCTCAAGACCTGAAGATAAGTCTGTAATAGGAATTAAATGGGTATATAGAAATAAAATGATTGAACAAAGAGATGTTATTAGAAATAAAGCTTGATTAGTTGCTCAAGGTTATAGTCAAGAAGAAGGTATAGGTTTTGATGGAACTTTGCTCCTCTAGCTATATTAGAAGCTATTAGAATTTTAATCGCTTTTTCAAATCATAATACTTCAAATTATTTCAAATTGATGTCAAAAGTGTCGTTTTAAAATTATTTATTAAAGAAGATGTCTATGTAGAAAAACCTCATTTTTGAAGTTGAAAACTACCTAATCACATTCATAAATTAAAGAGCGTTATATAGTCCAAAACAAGCTCCTAGAGCATGATATGATAGATTACAATCCTATTTATTACAATCTAATTTTGAAATAGGAAAAGTAGATAGTATTCCATTTATTAAGATAAATAATAATGATATTCAAATTATAAAAATATATGTAGACGATATTATTTTTTTATTAATAGTAAAACAATTAAATAAGGAATTTTTAGATATACTGACCAATGAATTTGAAATGGGTCATATGGGAGAACTAACATTCTTTTTAGGATTACAAATAAGGCAACTAAATAATGGAATTTTTATATGCCAAAATGCTAAAGACTTAATTAAGAAATATTGGATGTCAAACACTGGTAGTAAGCCAACTGTCATGGGAACTAATGAGAAATTAAATAAGGAAGAAAACTCAAAACTTGTAGATCAAAAATTATACAGAGGTATGATAGGATCGTTATTCTATATAACTGCTAGTGGACCAGATATAATGCATAGTGTTTGTCTATACAAGGTATCAATCTCAATCTAATGAAACTCATCTAAAATCAGTAAAGAGAATATTAAGATATGTAAACAATACCTTAGACTATGGACTTTTTATCCATAAGAAGATTCTTTCGATTTAATTTCATATAGTGATGCTGACAATGTTGGTTGCAAATCAGATCGAAAAAGCACAAGTGGAACTTGTCACTTTTTTAGGACACTCTTTGGTTTACTAGTTTACCAAAAAGCGAAATTATGTATCTTTATCCACAACAGAAGCAGAATATATTTCGGCTGCATTAGCATTTTCATAGGTTATTTATATGCAACAAAACTTAAAAGATTTTGGTTTAAATTTTACCAAATCACCAATATACTATGATAATACTAGTGCAATAAATCTATCTGAAAATCTAACACATCATTCTAGAGTCAAACATATAGATATGAGACATTATTTTTTGAGAGATAATGTAAATAAAGAAAAAATTTCACTCAAATTTATAAATACTAGAAATCAAATAACTGATATTTTAACAAAACTGTTAACTCAAACATCATTTATAAAGCATGCAAAAGAGTTAGGAATATGTTCTTTCCCTGAAATATAAATATAATATAATAAAAAATACATATTTAAAAGAAAAATAAAATGTCAAAATTGCACTACATATGTCGACATACCTCCTCCATATATGTCAACATATATTGGTAATTTAAGAAAACAAATTTTCCTCCTAAATTCGAAATTCGAAATGCAACTATATAACCACCTAATTTCAAATTTAAGCATGTTTCTCTATCTACTCTATTCTACAAATTTTAAATAAAAATTAACTAATGGCATCCTCGAGTTCCTAAACCCCCAAGAGAAGGGAATGCACCCATTTCCTTCCAAACTCCCACCTAAGGCCCCCTCCAGAGCAATCACCATGGCTAAAGTAACTAAAATTGAGGATGATATGAAGCATCTACTGCATATGCTTTCTGTAATAGAAGTTTTTCAACTACACCTCCGAGAAGAACAAGAGGAACAGGGTGAATTCTACGATCTCCAGAAATACCTATTGGATAATTCAACAAATCCAATAGTAATCGAAGAAGATACCCCTACTCTTGTCATTCACAATCCAGTTAATAATTAGGAAAGGAAGAAGAAGAGGAAGAAGACGATGATGAAGTTACATGCATTGGCAAAGTATGCTTCGATTGAGATGGAATTCCCATCAAAAAAGGGGGAACTTTTGTCTTCACTATTCTTTCTATCATGTCCATAAGTCCCCCATAATCAAGAGAAAACCGTAGACTTAAGTAAACAAAGTTTGGTTTGTTAGGATTTGAATTGATTTGGGTGCATTTTAGTTTTCATTTGGACTTGTATGTTTTACTTTGGTTTGATTTAGATTTGGATTGGTGTGTATGTATGAATTGGATTTGTTTATGTCTAGTTTGAAATTGCATAAATAAAATCTACTTTCATTACCATACATAATCATGTTTAATTATAAAATAGTGCACTATTTATCATATATTTATCATCATTACATATGAACTTAGATTATAGATTCTGAATTATATGTCATCATATATCATCATGAATTTTCCGTTTGGGGAAGTTTTTCTTAGTTTTCACCCATTTTTGTTGGTGACGAAGGCAGAGAAAAAAATAAAATGTCCATATGTACATATTCAGGGAGAGTAATCTAACTCGGGGGGAGTTATACCATTTTCATACATATAGATATTAATGATTGTCATCATCAAAATGGGGGAGATTGTTAATACCTCAGTTGTTGATTTTGATGAAAACAACCTTAGTAACAATAATACATTCATATAAAATATGGATACTAATGTTTTTGCCAAGTTATATAGTACATAGTTGCATGATGTTATACAGGTATTGAATCGAAGACTATAGAGTATAAAGACTCAAAGAATGGACATGAAAGCTCATGAGTATAAAGACTCAAAGAATGGACATAAAGGCTCATGAGTATAAAGATCAAGATATGAAGATCTCAAGACTATAGTATAATATATAGAGTCGTAGAATATTGTTAAAGTCCTAGGTAGCAATCATCGATCTCTATTTCTCTTTTTCTTATCCTTTATATTTAAATCAAAATATATTTTTAAGATATATTTAAAAATATTTTATATAAGTTTTTCAAAGGTTAAAATGTTTATAAACTATGTTTAAACTATTTTACAAAGTATTAAATTATTTTACATAGTATAGGATTTTCAAAACATTTTAAAATAAACTAGTTTTCAAATTACACTAGCCTATATCGACATATAGGTAGATGATATGCTCAACATACTTGCCGCTATTTTGAAACTCAAATTTTGAAAAGACATGTCTATTCATCGTAACTCTTCACGAATGGACATGTTTGTTTATTCTCTATTTATTTGGTATTCAAATGAAGTTTTAACAAAACAAATTTCTTATTATTTTCTCTCCTTTTACTCTGCCAAAATTTCTAGTGAATAATATATTCAAACATTCTCAAATTCAACCAGAATCAATTCAATCATTGTACTAATTATCTACTACTACTCTCGGATTTCAATCATCTCTTCCCTCAATCAAAGATCAAAGTGTTGTCCAAAAGGCTATAGGATCCATTGTAACCAAAGATCAAGAAATTATCTTTGGAAAAACCATCAAACTCTTATTTTAATTGCTTGGGTGTGATTGTAGCCCTTTCAATCAATCGGGTATGCTTAGTAACTTGGAAATTTGAGTGGGTGTGCTCGTAGCCCTCCCAAATCAAGTAGGTGTACCCCGAGCCTGAAAAATCAGGAGGGTGTGCCTTGTAGCCTCTGAATCAAGATTGTAATTCAGTTTTCCTTTTACCATTGAGAGATTGGCATTTTGAAAAGAATATGTACAAGCAATTATGGATCTGGACGCAGGGTAACTCCGAACCAATATAAAAATCCTGGTGTAGTCTCTCTAGTTCTCTACTTTTTACTTCACTACATTTATATTTTTCTATGTTTGCGTCTGTGATTGTTGATCTATTAATAATCTTAAAAAAATTAAAAAAATTCATATAAGTCAGAAAACACTATTCACCACCTCCTCCCCCAGTATTTAATTAGCCTTAAGATCCTTAATTCCGCAACCCATACTCTCTTTGGTGGAAAACTAGAAATCTATTATACTTTGACAAGGAAATCCAGAACCTCCTATATGTTTATTCCTATACGATTAATCTTTGTTTCAACCTATAAAGAAACTTGAATTTTGTGTTAGCACATGGTGAATTTCAAGTATAAATCAAATTAGAAAATTTGTTCAGTAAAGTTGATTCATGGTGGGTAATTTCCACAAAACTTTACAATTTGACTAAAATCTGTGTTTTAGGTTGCAAAAATTCCATAGATATACGTGTTCTGATTTATTTATTATCATTATAGACAAATAAGGTTTCGGATACATGAATTATTCTCTTCAAGTCAGGAAGTCTTCTAAGTTTCCTTAATGAATTCCTTTAGAGATCCTGACTTGATCATACTCTGGATTATTCCCGCCAAAACATGGCATTTCTCAGTCTTATGTCCATTTATTTTGTGGTAGGCACAATAATCCTTTCCCTTATTAGGTTCAAAACGCCCCCTTGTATTATAGGAAATAGGGAAATTTCCATTACTTTATGCCATAGCAAAAATATAGGTGAGGGGTTTATTCAAGTCTACTAATTAGATTCGAAGGTTTCTTTTCGACTTCTTCTTCTATTTTCATCCTATTTTGGCCTTTTGTTAGAATGATGGAAATGAACTTTCCTTCCTATTTGTCTTGTTGAGTTCTTCTTGTCATGGTACATCTTGTCCATGCAGATGAATTTCTCAGCCCGTAAATGAAAGTATTGTAGATCTTTACATCCATGAATATAAAGTTCCTTCCAAAAAGAAGTCAGCTCGGTTAATCATGAACGAAATGCCATCGGCTTTACTCTATCGGTCATATTTTCTGCTTTTAGTGCTTTTGTATTGAATCTTTTAGGTATTTGCCAAGCAATTCCCTTGGCCTTTGTTTGATATTAGCTAACACACTGGAATCTATAATCGGATCTTTGTACATGCAAAACTACGCCGAGAATCCATAAGAAAATTATTTGCAAGAGTAAATGGTCTTTTCTTGGTAATGCCTATACTATTTGGCATATGCTGCATGAAAAGTTGTGGGGATGAGGTTACAATGGACAGCCCCGGTGTGACGACCCGGCTTTCTTTGCCCAGAAAGACGCATCGTTATGAAGAAAGAAAGGGATAGAAAAAGAAAAGAAAAGAAGAGAGAACAACAACACATCAGAAATCTCACAGCGGAACGAGAAATATATTATCACATAAGATATTACATAGTATCATATACATTAGAGTACACAATTTATACATCACAGAATAGACAGTTATAAACTTCTGTCTATTATACAACACAAGTACATCAGTACAATACAGACTAATACAATCACAGCGGAAACTCTATATATCTACTCGCTGAAGCCTCCTGCTTCACAGCTCCTCCAGAATTCGTCAAGATTATCCTGAATCCCTTGACTACTCAATACAATATTGAGTACCCAAGAGTTTAATAAAACAGAAAATAAACACTTGGGTCAGACATGGGTCTGGTGTGAGTAAACGGTTAGATTGCTTAACTTTGAAAACCTTTGAAAACAAAAGTATCACGTAAGACTCCCCACAAATAAACATGGGTAAGTTTTTACCTTACGCTAACTAAAACGTTTGATAGGAAATCTGATTGTATTATAATAGGGTCTAGGGTTTTCAAGTAAAATACAGAAATAGCTGAAATGCTTACATCTCACATTCCAACATAGTTGGGCACAACTAATACGTACGGCACTTATTGGAGTTTGGATTCCATACAATGGCAGGGCTACTGGGGTACCGCCCGTCACAGTACGTGGCCTAGATCACCGTACCGAGGAGTACGCCCACTCCCCTGCAACACAAAGCCGGAACCATCCCTTACTGGATAATTCCGAACAAGATAACCCCGTATTTGGCGCGACCAACCACACACTAAGCCGAATGAAAAGAAAAGGGACCTCTAGACAGGGATCTATCTTGCTCTCAGTGGGTGCTACCCACGAAGCCTTGCTGCACCTCCCCTGTTTTAGCCATTCCCGGTTGATGAGGCTTGAGGTTACGATTACCTTTAATCAGAACATATCACTTAGAATGCTCATCGTCCGCCTGACGATGTGCTGAAAGCATTCAATCCATACAAGTTCGTTTCGGGTTCGAACGAAACCGAAGGCATTATCTCGTTACACTCGTTTTGGAATCACCCTCAGAGTTAACGACAATAACCCTTGCACTCTGAATCTTCATCTTCACTTGAGATTCACGACCTATCGTAAATTTGGATCGATGTGGTATTCGGGTCTCCAGACCTGGAATTCCGGTATACGGAAACCCGATCCCGGTCTTATCGAAATCCAAAACGTATCTTTTAAGGCCAAGTTGTTTAAAGGTTTAAACATTTAAACTTATATTCAGGATGATATAAACATATAGATAAATCACATTATCACAATAGATAATTCATATCAAACATTCATCTCACAAAGCAGCATGTCACATAGATGTCATATCCAATCATCTAGTATCAACCAATCACCCAATATCAATCATCCAATATTAACCAATCATTCAAAAGCAGAATTGATTAACTCCAAATCAATTTAATTAACCTTTAATTAAATTAATTACTATCCTTTAATCACTTGGATTATCTTAATCCTGCTTCATTGATTTATTACATATCAATTTATTAATCATCTCTTAATGATCTTCCTTAATTAATCTTCCTTGATTAATTATACTTTAATTACATTCAAGTAATTATCCTTAACCATATACAGTAATTAACCTTTAATTACTATCATTAAATTACAATAATTAATGATCCTTTATTTGCTTCCATTAATTAATTTAACTATAATTATTTGCATTAATCCTCAATTAATTATAATTAATTAATCATACTTTAATTAATCATTTTTATTAATCAACCTTGATTAATTATATTAATTATATTAATTAATAATCCTCTAATTACTTCATTAATTAATTACCTTCTAGTTAATTTAATAATTAATCTTTGATTAACTACATTCATTAATTAACCTTAATTAATCATAAACAGTAATTAATCATCTTGTAATTACCTACCTTAATTAATTAATTCCTTAATTAATTATATTAATCCTTAATTAATTAATTACTCATTTAATTAATTACCTTAGCAAATAATTAATCACATTATTAATTAACCTTAACTCTCTAATTAATTAATTACTTTTTAATTAATTAATTAATTAATTAACTCTTTAATTAATTTTATTAATAAAACCTTTAATTAATAACATTAAGTGATTGACCCTTAATCACTTCCATTTAATTTACTTCCATTAGTAATTATCCACTAATTACTTCCACAAGTAATTCTTCTTAAATTAATTACCTTTAGTAATTATTCATTAATTACTTCACTAAGTGATTACACTTAATTAATTATAAGTGATTATCTTTAATTAATTAGACTAATTAATTAACCTAAAATTAATTACATTAATTAATTACTCAATTAATCATCACTTAATCTTTAATTAATTTATTTCTTAATTACATTCATTTCCACTAATTACTTCATTTAGTTATTATCCTTAATTACAAATAGTAATTAACCTTTAATTTTAATTTATTGATTAATTATCCTTAATTAATCTCAACATAACTAATTAAGAATAAACTTGTATTTATATTAAATACTTACTCAAATCATTTACTTCATTAAAACCAAATTTAGAAATCAATTTTGAAATATAATTTATTTTAAACAAAACAATTCAAACATTTAATTTTAATATACTTAAACCTTTGAAACCATTTTCAATCATGTTTAATCAAATTAAACTATTATTTATTTAAAACTTGTTTTAAATACTTAAAAAAAAACTTGTTCATGCTTTAAATTTTAAAACTAAGATATGATTTGTTTTAAAATTTCAAAACCTGGTTACTTAAATAAACAACCCGAGCCCACTTCACTTCTTCCCCGAGTCACTCGCAAGGAAACTCACGTACGTTTTCTGCTTCGAGTCGTATCTCCAAATGCTCGAACATATCACCGAGTCGAACTCGTCCTCCCCAAAACGCAAATAAACCCAGACACCCAAACGTGCACACGTGCACGTGCACGGCCATTCAACCACCTCTGATCATCACCGAAGCCTTCAGCTAGCCATCGATCATCTCTCCGACCAACACGACTGCCCAAATCACCGGAAACGACATCAAAACAAAATCGAGTCAAACGATAAAAAAATCTGGAACCCACATCGATCAGAAAACATCAATCCGCCGTCGACTCTGACTTCGACCAACCTCGCCGTCCAACCTGAAGCAACGCCATACCCGGACGAACAACTCCCACCTATCGCGATCGGGTCCAGAGCACCATCATTGCCACACGACCCAGATAAACATCATCGGCAAAAACTGGGAAGAAAACCTACTTCACCAACGCCTGGCCACTCCGGTCATCAATAGACAACTTCGACATTTTTCCCGCGATCCTCCTCCTACGAGCTTCCTTCGACAACGACTATGGCGACTAATCATCCTGCCGTTCGTCTGAATTCGACGTTTTACTCAAATCTGACCATCTCCAATATCTTGATAAATACTACACTAAAAATCATGTTTTTACTATCTAAATTCATGATTTTGCACTACGAACCAGATTATATAATCAAAGATTGAAATTCACTTGATCGATTTTTAACCCATTCCTTGATTTACACTGTAATTCATAAATTTTGAGTTAAATACTAAATATAAATTCCTATCATCATTTTTAAAATCAATATTATCATGTTACAGTACTTTTCTTTTTAAACATCAAGGCCTAACAACAAATCATTTGGAAGAAAGGAATTTGTTCTGTTGTTTGAAACAGAAATTATCACAGAGTCAGGCTATATACATACAGACATATACATTCATATTCATATGCACATACATTCATATATATATATATATATTTATACCAATCCAATTATATAAAAACTGAAAGATTTTCATGCAACATCAATATCAATTAACAGATCAGTACATTCATTAAAGCCATTCATAACTTAAACTGTTTTTAAAACAAAATGTTTACTCACCAGATTTAATATGAAGAACAGAGAACAGAGCACTTATTTGAAACTGCTTTTGATACTTTAAAACTGGAATACTTTAATCCCAAGAACCTTGCATGCTACTGAAATTTGTAGAAATGACTGAAGACTTGATTTTAGAGCTTGCTTCAGACAAATTTCCAGGTTTGCTTCAATTATCTCAGGTTGAAGAAAATGCTTGCAGGCTAGGTTTACATTTTTCTTTTGAAAATGAATTATAGGTTGAAGAATTTAGTTCAGATTTTTGAATTGATTTCTGTTTTGAGGAGGATGGTTTCAGATTTTATTACAGAATTTGTTTGAGTTTATACAGGCTGAAACTTCTTTGTATTAGAAAAGAGAAATAGGAAAAGAAATGAGGAGAAGAAGGCATATGTTTATAATGGTGAAAATGATTTATTAAAAATAAAAATAAAAACTAAATTTAAAAGAATGACATTTGTCACTATATTGTTTTATTAGTTAACACTTGTATAATGAAGCCTTAGGATAAAAACACTTGTCTTTTAGGTAATTAGTATTTATAATTAAATGTTAATATAAGATTAGTGTAAACTTTATGCTTAATTAATTAGTTAATATGTACTTATTTATATGTAGATAAATTTTAATATAAATAAACCAATTTTATTTATAAATAAAAGTTTATACCAATATTTAAATCCAAAACAATTTAAATATCTATACTTTGAATTTCAAAACTTTAAATTCAAATCCAAATCAAATTTTAAAATCAAATTAAAATCAAGTTATATATACAAATATAACTACATATTTACTTTGAAAATAACAATTCTATTTTTATTAAAAATCTTATTTATATTTATAAAAACAATACATTAAAATTATTAATTTAAAAATAGCAAATTTGACAATTTTATATAATTTATAAAAGAGATTATAAATTACTTATTACTTGAATGGATTAATGTTTCATATACTAATTGTATTTTAAACTTATATATATATATTATTCAAATTATATTTATCAAGCTATATTCAAAAATAAAATAAAACAAACCTTTTTGTAAATCTTAATTAAATTTAAAACTTAAGTTATAATATAATTTAAACCATTATACATTTACCTTAAGTAATTTAAAACTATATAGTTAACTATTTGAATCATCTTTGAAAATCTTTATTTTAAATTTAAATCAAAATTCCCAAATTACCAAAAATATATTAGAACTTGAAAATTATGTTTCATTTGTTAAATTCAATCCAAAGCTTTTCTATTTACAATATATACAATTATATATACCTTATAAATAGAAAACAATTTAATTTAGCTTTTAAAAGATAAATATTTACCAATTAAATATTTATAAAAGAAGTTTATTAAACCAATTTAAACATTTATTAACAAAGATTATTAAATCAATTAAATTTTTAAACAGATTATTAAATTGATTATTGCCCAAAATTTCCGGGATATCATATTCCTCCCCCCTTAAAATAATTTCGTCCCCGAAATTTAAAACAAAGGTAATTTAATAATCTCATTAAAATTTTAATTTTAAGAGACAATCATATATTATCAACCATATGCTAACAACCATAGCAACCAATCATCCAAACAAACAATTCTAATTATCTAGACTAAATTCTAGATAAAATACCTCGAGTTTCCCCAAGTATATATATATATATCGGGATACTCGCTCTACAAACAATCTAAACTACTAAGCTATAGATCTCCTACTCATCTAGATTTACAGAACTAAACATAATATCAGACTACAGACGAGTCTGACTCAACTACCCAACTTCCCGAACTGTTGATTTTACAACCAAAGATAGATCAAATACGTATTCCCTCAGAGATACGTAAAACTCAATGAATTCCAGTTATCCAAACTGACAATTCAATCAAGTAGACCAATTACTTATCCAAATCAGAACACAGACGAGATCCAAACATAACTCTACTTCACAACATCAGTAGATTCTAAACTTACTTCTCCCATCCAGAGATACACTCCAAACTGCTTTCGCTGCTCAACTCTGATCTGAGGTAGGACACAAGCACAGACTGGACAACTCATTCCAGAAATAAGGTCCACTGATCCATAAATAAAACTCAGATATTCCAGCAAAACTTGAGCTGCTTCACCAAACTCTATCTCTAGGAAAACATCCTTCAACTAGACTGAACCACCGATATCACTCCTGGAATCCAGTCGATAAGAAAACTCAACCTTCAGATGCGGACAAACTTCTGACTTCTCTGAAGACATCCAGAAAAACTCTGACAACCCAAGAGAACACTCAGACAATCGCAAGTAACTTTTGCGATCAACCCAGCCTATTTCCAAAGAAAACTGTCCTCTCTTAAAAATCAGAACAGTTCAACTTAACTATCCAATCCATCGAAGAAATGGATCCTCTTACTGCTTCTGAACTTCACTTCCAGAAAAACTGCTCATCCAGAAAACTTCCTGCCAACGCAAAGAACACTCCGAGCTGCACTGCTGCCACAGATGCCAAAGACTTCTCAATCAAAGCTCTTCGAGAAACTCGAACCTCAAACCAAACAGAAACACCATGCTGAACTCAGCCACAACACCGAAACAGACACACTTCATTAACTTGTTCCAAAAGAAAACATCTTCGGGAACATCCATATTCACTGCGTCTCATCACACAGCTACAATTTCCTGAGATACCATCACTCGCTTCTGCCTAACCGACAGATCCAACTCTACTCATCTAACTTCAAAGATAAACTCCGAACCATAACAGGTTTCCTTCAGAGATTGTGAAATCCTTACACAACTGCAAAGTTCACTCGAGATGGTATTTGGTCTACAGTCTCGTCAGATATACTTCCAATCTCAACACTCAAATTCCAACCATTGATAGTCGTGTTACACATACTACCCCCTTATCTACCTTTATAACTTATATTGGAAAACCCGAACAGGTAACCCAACAAATAGGTAAAAATACATAAATATATATATTTAAAATGATACTTTTTATATAGAAATTATTTCTGGGTAGAATTATTTCATCTACCTCTTTAAAACAATATTGTGTCCGTTGGCCTGGTGCAAGTGTTTAGAGATCCCTATCAATAACGTTAGCTACTCGTATTGACCAGAATCCATATACCACTCAACCGATCAATTAACACAATATAAAATCATTTTTATATAACTAACAATTACGCGCTCTCAAGATAGACACCACTTCAGAGCCTAGGTATTCACTCAACCTACTGCTCTGATACCAACTGTGACGACCCGGCTTTCTTTGCCCAGAAAGACGCATCGTTATGAAGAAAGAAAGGGATAGAAAAAGAAAAGAAAAGAAGAGAGAACAACAACACATCAGAAATCTCACAGCGGAACGAGAAATATATTATCACATAAGATATTACATAGTATCATATACATCAGAGTACACAATTTATACATCACAGAATAGACAGTTATAAACTTCTGTCTATTATACAACACAAGTACATCAGTACAATACAGACTAATACAATCACAGCGGAAACTCTATATATCTACTCGCTGAAGCCTCCTGCTTCACAGCTCCTCCAGAATTCGTCAAGATTATCCTGAATCCCTTGACTACTCAATACAATATTGAGTACCCAAGAGTTTAATAAAACAGAAAATAAACACTTGGGTCAGACATGGGTCTGGTGTGAGTAAAAGGTTAGATTGCTTAACTTTGAAAACCTTTGAAAACAAAAGTATCACGTAAGACTCCCCACAAATAAACATGGGTAAGTTTTTACCTTACGCTAACTAAAACGTTTGATAGGAAATCTGATTGTATTATAATAGGGTCTAGGGTTTTCAAGTAAAATACAGAAATAGCTGAAATGCTTACATCTCACATTCCAACATAGTTGGGCACAACTAATACGTACGGCACTTATTGGAGTTTGGATTCCATACAATGGCAGGGCTACTGGGGTACCGCCCGTCACAGTACGTGGCCTAGATCACCGTACCGAGGAGTACGCCCACTCCCCTGCAACACAAAGCCGGAACCATCCCTTACTGGATAATTCCGAACAAGATAACCCCGTAGTTGGCGCGACCAACCACACACTAAGCCGAATGAAAAGAAAAGGGACCTCTAGACAGGGATCTATCTTGCTCTCAGTGGGTGCTACCCACGAAGCCTTGCTGCACCTCCCCTGTTTTAGCCATTCCCGGTTGATGAGGCTTGAGGTTACGATTACCTTTAATCAGAACATATCACTTAGAATGCTCATCGTCCGCCTGACGATGTGCTGAAAGCATTCAATCCATACAAGTTCGTTCCGGGTTCGAACGAAACCGAAGGCATTATCTCGTTACACTCGTTTTGGAATCACCCTCAGAGTTAACGACAATAACCCTTGCACTCTGAATCTTCATCTTCACTTGAGATTCACGACCTATCGTAAATTTGGATCGATGTGGTATTCGGGTCTCCAGACCTGGAATTCCGGTATACGGAAACCCGATCCCGGTCTCATCGAAATCCAAAACGTATCTTTTAAGGCCAAGTTGTTTAAAGGTTTAAACATTTAAACTTATATTCAGGATGATATAAACAGATAGATAAATCACATTATCACAATAGATAATTCATATCAAACATTCATCTCACAAAGCAGCATGTCACATAGATGTCATATCCAATCATCTAGTATCAACCAATCACCCAATATCAATCATCCAATATTAACCAATCATTCAAAAGCAGAATTGATTAACTCCAAATCAATTTAATTAACCTTTAATTAAATTAATTACTATCCTTTAATCACTTGGATTATCTTAATCCTGCTTCATTGATTTATTACATATCAATTTATTAATCATCTCTTAATGATCTTCCTTAATTAATCTTCCTTGATTAATTATACTTTAATTACATTCAAGTAATTATCCTTAACCATATACAGTAATTAACCTTTAATTACTATCATTAAATTACAATAATTAATGATCCTTTATTTGCTTCCATTAATTAATTTAACTATAATTATTTGCATTAATCCTCAATTAATTATAATTAATTAATCATACTTTAATTAATCATTTTTATTAATCAACCTTGATTAATTATATTAATTATATTAATTAATAATCCTCTAATTACTTCATTAATTAATTACCTTCTAGTTAATTTAATAATTAATCTTTGATTAACTACATTCATTAATTAACCTTAATTAATCATAAACAGTAATTAATCATCTTGTAATTACCTACCTTAATTAATTAATTCCTTAATTAATTATATTAATCCTTAATTAATTAATTACTCATTTAATTAATTACCTTAGCAAATAATTAATCACATTATTAATTAACCTTAACTCTCTAATTAATTAATTACTTTTTAATTAATTAATTAATTAATTAACTCTTTAATTAATTTTATTAATAAAACCTTTAATTAATAACATTAAGTGATTAACCCTTAATCACTTCCATTTAATTTACTTCCATTAGTAATTATCCACTAATTACTTCCACAAGTAATTCTTCTTAAATTAATTACCTTTAGTAATTATTCATTAATTACTTCACTAAGTGATTACACTTAATTAATTATAAGTGATTATCTTTAATTAATTAGACTAATTAATTAACCTAAAATTAATTACATTAATTAATTACTCAATTAATCATCACTTAATCTTTAATTAATTTATTTCTTAATTACATTCATTTCCACTAATTACTTCATTTAGTAATTATCCTTAATTACAAATAGTAATTAACCTTTAATTTTAATTTATTGATTAATTATCCTTAATTAATCTCAACATAACTAATTAAGAATAAACTTGTATTTATATTAAATACTTACTCAAATCATTTACTTCATTAAAACCAAATTTAGAAATCAATTTTGAAATATAATTTATTTTAAACAAAACAATTCAAACATTTAATTTTAATATACTTAAATCTTTGAAACCATTTTCAAACATGTTTAATCAAATTAAACTATTATTTATTTAAAACTTGTTTTAAATACTTAAAAAAAAACTTGTTCATGCTTTAAATTTTAAAACTAAGATATGATTTGTTTTAAAATTTCAAAACCTGGTTACTTAAATAAACAACCCGAGCCCACTTCACTTCTTCCCCGAGTCACTCGCAAGGAAACTCACGTACGTCTTCTGCTTCGAGTCGTATCTCCAAATGCTCGAACATATCACCGAGTCGAACTCGTCCTCCCCAAAACGCAAATAAACCCAGACACCCAAACGTGCACACGTGCACGTGCACGGCCATTCAACCACCTCTGATCATCACCGAAGCCTTCAGCTAGCCATCGATCATCTCTCCGACCAACACGACTGCCCAAATCACCGGAAACGACATCAAAACAAAATCGAGTCAAACGATAAAAAAATCTGGAACCCACATCGATCAGAAAACATCAATCCGCCGTCGACTCTGACTTCGACCAACCTCGCCGTCCAACCTGAAGCAACGCCATACCCGGACGAACAACTCCCACCTATCGCGATCGGGTCCAGAGCACCATCATTGCCACACGACCCAGATAAACATCATCGGCAAAAACTGGGAAGAAAACCTACTTCACCAACGCCTGGCCACTCCGGTCATCAATAGACAACTTCGACATTTTTCCCGCGATCCTCCTCCTACGAGCTTCCTTCAACAACGACTATGGCGACTAATCATCCTGCCGTTCGTCTGAATTCGACGTTTTACTCAAATCTGACCATCTCCAATATCTTGATAAATACTACACTAAAAATCATGTTTTTACTATCTAAATTCATGATTTTGCACTACGAACCAGATTATATAATCAAAGATTGAAATTCACTTGATCGATTTTTAACCCATTCCTTGATTTACAGTGTAATTCATAAATTTTGAGTTAAATACTAAATATAAATTCCTATCATCATTTTTAAAATCAATATTATCATGTTACAGTACTTTTCTTTTTAAACATCAAGGCCTAACAACAAATCATTTGGAAGAAAGGAATTTGTTCTGTTGTTTGAAACAGAAATTATCACAGAGTCAGGCTATATACATACAGACATATACATTCATATTCATATGCACAGACATTCATATATATATATATATATATTTATACCAATCCAATTATATAAAAACTGAAAGATTTTCATGCAACATCAATATCAATTAACATATCAGTACATTCATTAAAGCCATTCATAACTTAAACTGTTTTTAAAACAAAATGTTTACTCACCAGATTTAATATGAAGAACAGAGAACAGAGCACTTATTTGAAACTGCTTTTGATACTTTAAAACTGGAATACTTTAATCCCAAGAACCTTGCATGCTACTGAAATTTGTAGAAATGACTGAAGACTTGATTTTAGAGCTTGCTTCAGACAAATTTCCAGGTTTGCTTCAATTATCTCAGGTTGAAGAAAATGCTTGCAGGCTAGGTTTACATTTTTCTTTTGAAAATGAATTATAGGTTGAAGAATTTAGTTCAGATTTTTGAATTGATTTCTGTTTTGAGGAGGATGGTTTCAGATTTTATTACAGAATTTGTTTGAGTTTATACAGGCTGAAACTTCTTTGTATTAGAAAAGAGAAATAGGAAAAGAAATGAGGAGAAGAAGGCATATGTTTATAATGGTGAAAATGATTTATTAAAAATAAAAATAAAAACTAAATTTAAAAGAATGACATTTGTCACTATATTGTTTTATTAGTTAACACTTGTATAATGAAGCCTTAGGATAAAAACACTTGTCTTTTAGGTAATTAGTATTTATAATTAAATGTTAATATAAGATTAGTGTAAACTTTATGCTTAATTAATTAGTTAATATGTACTTATTTATATGTAGATAAATTTTAATATAAATAAACCAATTTTATTTATAAATAAAAGTTTATACCAATATTTAAATCCAAAACAATTTAAATATCTATACTTTGAATTTCAAAACTTTAAATTCAAATCCAAATCAAATTTTAAAATCAAATTAAAATCAAGTTATATATACAAATATAACTACATATTTACTTTGAAAATAACAATTCTATTTTTATTAAAAATCTTATTTATATTTATAAAAACAATACATTAAAATTATTAATTTAAAAATAGCAAATTTGACAATTTTATATAATTTATAAAAGAGATTATAAATTACTTATTACTTGAATGGATTAATGTTTCATATACTAATTGTATTTTAAACTTATATATATATTATTCAAATTATATTTATCAAGCTATATTCAAAAATAAAATAAAACAAACCTTTTTGTAAATCTTAATTAAATTTAAAACTTAAGTTATAATATAATTTAAACCATTATACATTTACCTTAAGTAATTTAAAACTATATAGTTAACTATTTGAATCATCTTTGAAAATCTTTATTTTAAATTTAAATCAAAATTCCCAAATTACCAAAAATATATTAGAACTTGAAAATTATGTTTCATTTGTTAAATTCAATCCAAAGCTTTTCTATTTACAATATATACAATTATATATACCTTATAAATAGAAAACAATTTAATTTAGCTTTTAAAAGATAAATATTTACCAATTAAATATTTATAAAAGAAGTTTATTAAACCAATTTAAACATTTATTAACAAAGATTATTAAATCAATTAAATTTTTAAACAGATTATTAAATTGATTATTGCCCAAAATTTCCGGGATATCACACCCGGAGACTTTATACAAATCCATTTGACTTTCGAAAGCCAAAAGGTGATCATTTATATCAGTGGTTCCATCATACTTTAGTGAAGAAATTTTTATGTGGGACGAAATCCTAATAACCATTCTTTCCTCTGTAAAAGGAGTTTTTCAAAAATTACTATTATTCCTTGGGCTAAGGGTCCCTTTCTCCGTAAGGGCAAACATATCCTTTGTTATTTGATTGGGTATGTCCCTTTGGTAGGTTGCGTTATTAAACTAGTTCCACTTGTAGGGCTTATACTCTCCACGTGAGATTGATCTATTTGATTGTTCAAGGGATCTTCCTTCTTAACTTTCTTGATTTTCATTTTTGTCGACTCAGTTTAGCCTTATTTCTTTCTCTTGTTTGCAATCTTGGAGAGTATGTTTTTTGTTCCCCCATCTTGGGTCTTACTTGGAGATTCCGCTTCATTTTCTTCTTTCATAAGCTACGTCGAAGGTTTTTGAGATGGAATCTTCTCAAGAAGCTCTCGCATCTCTATTTGTTGTTATGTTAAATCCTAAACCTTGGCCTCAATGCTTGTGAGCTTTGTTAGAGTTAAAGGTTATCCAACCTCCGTATTCTTTAATTTGAAGCTCGAGATGATATTATCCTTAAAAGTTATTTGTGTGTGACTTCTTTACTTGGGATGTTATTATTTTTCCTGGCTCTCACCATTTTCTGTTTGAAATAAAAGAACTTTATGCAATCAGTTTATGGAGAGAATTATAAGGAACCGTAGGTTCGAGCCCTTCTTTTAGCGCCAAAATGTTAACGAATTTCGTCGCTAACGCCCAAAATGTGCAAGGGAAGAGGAATTTGGTGCACAAAGGCATTGACCACCTTATGGACCTCAATGAGTATTGGAAAAAATGACACTTGATTGAGAAAGGGCTTAGGTAAATAGGCTTAGTATGTCCAAGTCCATGATGAAGTCATAGTTATGTTGATGTTATATGATTTAGAAATCGATCTACGTAGACAATCTTATGTAAATAGAAACCAAGAATATGAGTGCTTTTGAAATTTGAAGCAAGCTTTATTGAAAATCATAAGTGCTTTGGAACTCGAAAGTAAGCCATAATTCAAAGTGTTTTAATCATATTCCATTTAATAGTTGAATGTACAAGGTCCTATGTGAAAAGGTAGAATTGGCACTAAGATCCCAAAATCGATTTAGGGTTACAAAGTTTAAAATGTAAGAGAAGGGAAAAGAATGATTGGCCCCTTCTTCCATGTTACTAGGTCGGTATTTATAGGAGTGAGTAGATGCGGCACAACTGCTATGCAACATCGATTAGTTTATCTCTGTGGTATGCATGATTCCGCTTTTGGGTTAATGATCTATGGCATTCTTTGCATAAATATTAACTTCAACATTAATGACTTTCGACATTATTGACCCCTTTTGATAGTGACCGGCACTATATCTTGGATTGATGACTTTCGACAATCCTCTAAGTATTGATAAATGATGACACCACATATATTCATTTTGGCCTTAAGAGCTTGGTGAACTTTGGCCTTTTGACGATATATGGCATCAACAAAACATGACATCAATGGAATTCCACGTTGATAGTACATAACTCCTTTATCTCACTAATGGCTTATGGCATGCTATCCTATGTTATTCTTTTGATTGATGAGATGCGACATCCATAGGAGTGACATTGATAATAAGCGGCAATGGAAGGTCAACATTAGCATGAGGCAGCGTTGAAGAAGTGCAACATCAATGGGAGATGGCATTAATAAGGTATGGTATTGATGAGGTGTGACATCATTTGAAGGATAGCATTAGGATGAGGCTGGATTAGAAAGACGCGGCATTGATCTGAAGTGGCATTGATTCTTACGACATCAATGGGGTGCGACGTGGGTGATTATCCAGGTCACTATAGCATTGATGGCTTACATTATTGCTGTCTTGATGAAACTTCATTCGACGCTATAAGTGATTTGCGACATTGAGGACATTCGATAACCTTTGCTTTATTGTTGATTTATGACATTGTCTATGATCCTTTATTGATGATAAGCGGCATTGTAGTCTTTTAACACTAATTAATCTCTATACTTTCGACATTAGCCTATTTCCATACCTTCAACCCATACTTTCGGCATTGGTTATTTCCAAACTTTTGGAATTGGTTATCGATGCGATGTCATGGCTTTGTTGGCATGCCGCATATTTTCGACATCAATATTAGTAGTAGCATTTGACATCTTAATGTCGCCTTTATATGCTTTGTAATGGTTGTCATCACAAAGGTTTTGGCATTCCATCTTGTAATGAATTTTGACATCTCTTCTACTTGTCATATTATTATCTCAGAAGCCCAATGGTAGATTCATCAATTCGATATCATATTCCCTTTGACAATTATATGGATAACATTTAACAATCAAATAAACAAACAATCAAATCGGAGATTTAGCCAAGCATGGTTAAGCACATAAGCAACCACTAATCCTCTTTAACCAATCCTTTCATTAATTAAAATCTCCTTTTAAATATTTTTATTAAAATACCATTTACAAAAGATATATTTACAAACTCTCTCTATTCTTTTCAATACTTGAAAAATATCGATATACTTATGTTAACTGTATAAGTGTACCCTTAAAACATTTCACTTTCAATAGTTACAAGACTTTTCCACATGATTATATCAAAAGTATAAGTATATTCACAAAACTTAAGAAAGATCTCAATTATAAAATCATACTTAATTGGGTTAAAACGAATGTCATTTCAAACATTAGTACTATAAACCCCAACTCATTTCTGGTGTAAGTAAATGGATCGAATAAAGATCATATCAAATATATTTACCACCACTTCTCGATTTCAAACTTGTACTATCCATCGATTAACAATGTAGTCAGACATGTTAGCGTACTATCCTTGCCTCAATGTACATTCTTAATTCTCAAGATAGGAACGAGTTTCCCTACCTTGAAATTTGGTGTTAAGTATGAAAAGAATAATATCCATACCATCATAATTTAAAATGATCATTCATAGAAATCAAATCCCATTCCTTTCATAAACTCCTTTCTATAAATCTCTTTCATAATTATAAAAATCCTCCTATAAATCTCTTTTCAATTTAGAAAACTTCTTTTACAACTCTCTGAAAATAACTATAACACTTCTTTTATGAACCCAGTTCTATTTATAAAACTATTTTAATAAATCTCCAAATTTATTCATAAACCTCTTTTATAAATCTCCTTCATAGTTATAAAACTTCTTTTATAAATCTCCACATTTGTTTACAAAGCTTCTTTTATGGATCTCTTTCATTTATTTATAAATCTTTTTTCTATTTATAAAACTCTTTTATGTTTACAAAACTCCTTTCTATTTATAAAACTCTTTTCTATTTACAAAACCCTTTCAATTTATAAATATATTTTCTATTTATAAAACTCTTATATAAAACTCCCTTTATAAAACTCCTTTATACTTACCCCAAATCTTCGTTTTCAAAATAGGACCAATTCCTTTTCATAAAATGATCATTTCATATATCGTTATAAATTCACAACCGTGATTTATGTTCTAATTTATTAAAATGATACTAATTTCCCTTTTATAAAATATCATTTATAAATCTATTCTTTTATTTATAAAATACCACTTTAAATCTATCTTTCTCTACAACATTATGCATAAAACGTTTCAAAAATTAATTATCCCAAAATATTTCTATCATTTTTTCCAAAAAAATCACTTTATTATAAAAGATAAATTTCCCGTTTTCTTTTAAATAAACCTCCACCTCCGTTATTATATGAATTTTTTTGTAAAATAAATATTTTCATAGATACTTTTAAACATTTCTAAATAAACTAGTAAAGATTAACAAAAAGTTAGAGTAAAATAGAGAAGTTCCAAAAACCCGTTTTTAAATAAAAGGCCACTAAAATCTCAAAAATCACATTTAAAAATCATTCTATGAATAAAAACCATTTTTCAACTCAAAATAGCAAATAATAGTATTTCAAAATGTTATAATTAGGCTAATAGCTGCCATGGCACTTAACCAATGCTATTACTACCTTTATCACTAAAAAGATTCAACTTTTAACGCATATCAATGTCATATCCAATATGCCAACTACCAAAGTTTTAGCATTCAGCAATATATACAACAATATATAACCAAAATTTAAAATCAACAATAGTGAAGAAAGCTGATCCCTTTATTTCATTTTATATGTCATTCGGATTTTAAAGAAGATATTCAACCAAATCATGCCAATAAATCATTCAAACATAAAAACAACAATTTATATCTACTATATATCATATACTATTCTTCCAAAGGTGAGATAACCCACAAAAATTTCAGCGGATGCTTATGTGAGGAATGCAGATTACAGATCTTAAGGCTAGGAATAACACTAGGGGGGTGAATAGTGTTTTTAAGAAATTACTAAATCTTTTTGAGTTTATCTTAATTTGAACACAAATGTATGGAATATTCAGACACAGATATAATCATAGAAACAAACACAGATACAGAAATAAAGTAAATGCAGTAAAGGAAAGAACACACCGGATTTTATACTGGTTCGGGGTTACCCTACATCAAGTCCCACACAACTAAGTACGGATTTCCTTTCAAAAACAATTCAATAATTACAACCCTCGATTTCAAGGCTATGAGGTACACCCTCCAGAATCACAATCCTCTGGGTAGAGATACTTGATTTCCGGGGCAACAAGTTCACCCAATTGGTTTCCAAGGCTACAATCACACCTTTTCTCGCTTGATTGATTTCCAAGGCTATAATCACACCTTTTCTCGCTAGATAGATTACAAAGAAGCCTATAACTCTGAATAGCACTTAGATCTTGTTGAGATAGTGATAGAGAATCAAACCAGAGATTATCTAGTTAGATTCAATGTTGATTTCAGCAGAGTAAGGATAGGATTTTGATTAAGAAAATGTGGAAGAAGAAGAGAAGTGAAAAACCAGAAAAACTGATGTAAAATTCGTTGAAACTAACCCCTATTTATAGAAGAACAATAGTCATGTCCATTCGTGAAAGGTTATGGCGAATAGACACTTCTTTTGAAATTTGAATTTTGAATTTTAACTGACACTATGTCGACATGGTCACCATGGGTATGTTGACATCCCAAAGAAATTTTTGAAGTTTTGTTTTTCTTTGAAAATAATCTTTATCTTATAATAAAACTATTTTAAACTTTATAAATATACTTGACTATAGATAAAATTCATAGATGAATATAAAGAATAATATATATAACATTTTACTATAATTTTATATTTAAATCAAAGTATAAATATATTATAATTAAAAGATAGTTTAAAACAACCGAAGTTTAAAAACAAGAATATTTAAGGCTAAAACATCTTTTTGAAAATCATTGAAAAGATAATTTTTAAAGCTAAAACATTTTGAAAAATAATTTTGAAAATCATTCTGAAGTTGTTTTGAAAATCATTTTGAAGTAGTTTTGCAAGCTTCTTCCTACAGAATATCTCATCATGACAGGACTCGAGAACTTGTACAAAACCAGGATGTTCGTGGGTTTGTAAGCCACTTGTCGTAGGTTTGTAAGCTACTTGTCGTGGGTTTGTAAGCCACTAAAAAGTAGAAATGGGTTCCATCCCAAAAGAAAAATGGAGTGAAGATTTTAGTGCTATTGTGAAGTTTTAACATAATTCTAGACTCAGTACTTATCTTGAAATCTTGAACTCTTGATAATCTTGATACTCATGAGTCTTCAATCTTGGTATCTTTAATCTCTATACTGTACAATCTTCATTCTTGGTACCTGCATGGTTAAATCCTGCATATACATCTATATCTAAACTATAATGTTAGTATTTATATTTTATAATCTTATTCTAAGGTTGTTGTCATCAAAACCATCAACTCATGGACTAACAATCTTCCCCTTTTTGATGATGACAACCTTTGTTTATAAAATATTACTTCTATCCTATTGACTCCCCCTAAATCTAATAACTCCCCCTTAATCTATGCCTAACTCTCCTATTTTATATTTCTCCCCCTTTGTCATCAACAAAAACAAACTAACTCTAAACTATACAACTCCAAACTATATAGTTCTTACTTTAATATTCTATATGATGATAGTGTTATCATCAATACTTACTTGTAAACCTAAAACTTAGTCCTAAATTACAAACTCTCCTAACTAAGAATCTATATAATAATACTTTTAATAGAACATATATATAAGAACACACATTATTTATTAATTATATATTTGTTTATATTTACATTTTCGTAGAGAACGTAAAAACAAACAACAAATAGAAAAGAAAGAGAAAAACTAATGTGAGTCTTTGAACATAGGAGATCTATGAACCGAACAATTTGGATAGTGGAAACAGAAATTTCCACTTTGTTCGACAAGATTTCCATCTTTGTCAAAGCAAACTTCGCCAACGCAAACTACTTTGTCGTTATCTTCCGCAATCTCTTCTCCATGGGTTCTTCTTCTTCTTCTTCACTTTCCTCTTGATCATGTTTTCCTAAAGAGTCGTCGGCAATCATGATTGGGTTAGCATGATTATCCATAAGAAATTTTTGCAAATTCCTAAGGATTTTGCCTTGCCTCTCTTGTTCTTTGGCCATTCGAAGTTGCATCACTTGGATTTCAGTCATTAACTGAAGGGTATCTTTCAGAGAATCCTCTATTTTCGTTACACGAGCGAGCGTTGATTGTTGACACGGACCAGAAGTAGGCGATGGGAATAAAAAGGTTGATTTTAAGTTTGATTTGGAAGAGGAGGCCATTGATAAATTGATCTCAGAAGGAAGAACAGAAAGAGAATAGAGAGAATGAAGAAAATTTCGAAATAGGAGAAATTTATAACCACTTATTTGAATTTTGGTGGGAAAGAAAATTTAAAATTTAAAAACGTTATATGTCGACATGGGTCTAGGAGGGATGTCGACATGGTTCTTGAATTTTTGCCTTTTTAATTTATTTTGAATTAATTTTTATTTATACTTTGTTTATTTATATTTTATATTTCAGTTAATGAACAAATACCTAATTCTCTTCTTAATTTAGTAAATGTAGATTCATTTAAGGGTTTTGTTAAGATATCAACAATTTGATTTTCAGAATTGATATAGTCGAGAGTAATTACTTCTCGACTTATATTATCTCTGATAAAATGGTGTCTGATATCAATATGTTTAGTTCGAGCATGTTGAGTAGTATTTTTGGATAAATTTATTGCACTAGTATTATCACAATAAATTGGTGATTTTGAGATATTTAAACCAAAATCTTTTAAAGTTTGTTGCATGTATATTACTTGAGAACAAGCCAAAGCAGCAGAAATATACTCTGCTTCAGTTGTTGATAGAGAAACTGTGTTTTGCTTTTTACTAAACCAGGAAATCAGAGAATGCCCTAAAAAGTGACAAGTTCCACTTGTACTTTTTCGGTCTGATTTACAACCAGCATAATCAGCATCACAGTAAGATATTAAATCAAACGAATCATTTTTAGGATAAAATAAGCCATAATCAAAGGTGTGTTTAAAATTTCTTATAATACGTTTTACAGCTTTTAAGTGAGTTTCTTTAGGTCGGGATTGATACCTTGCACAGAGACAGACACTATGCATGATATCAGGTCTACTTGCAGTGATATAGAGTAGTGATCCAATCATTCCTCTATATAATTTTTGATCTACATCTCTCGAGAGATCTTCTTTACTAAGGTACTCATTGGTTGCCATGGGAGTGGGTTTTCCACTCATAGTAGTCAAACCAAATTTACTAACTAGGTCTTTAGCATATTTTTCTTGACTAATAAAGATACCATTATCTAATTGTTTTATTTATAATCCTAAAAAGAAGTTTAATTCACCCATATGACTCATCTCAAACTCTTTTGTCATTATTTCAGAAAATTCTTTATTCATTTCAAAATTACTTGATCCAAAAATGATATCATCTATGTACTAGTTGAATATCATTTTTATTTGTTTTAATAAAAAGAGTATTATCTACTTTACCTATTTCAAAATTTGATTGTAACAAGTAAGATCTTAGTCTATCATACCAGGCTCTAGGAGCTTGCTTAAGACCATATAGAGCTTTCTGAAGTTTGTAAACATGATTTGGAAATTTATCATTTTCAAAAAGTGGTGGTTGTTTAACAAATACTTCTTCTTTTACAAAATCATTTAAAAATGCACTTTTAACATCCATTTGAAATAATTTGAAATTATTATGATTTGCAAAAGCAAGTAGAATCCTAATGGCATCTAATCTTGCTACGGGGGCAAAGGTTTCATCAAAATCTATTCCTTCTTCTTGACAATAACCTTGAGCGACTAACCGAGCTTTATTTCTAACAACCACTCCTTGTTCATTCATTTTATTTTTATAAACTCATTTAGTTCCAATTATTGTTTTATTTTCAGGTTTAGGAACAAGTTCCCAAACATCATTTCTAGTGAATTGATTTAATTCTTCTTGCATAGCCAAAATCCATGAATCATCAGTTGATGCTTCTTCTGGATTTTTGGGTTCAATAGTTGATATAAAATCTACATTACTCATTTGACTTAGTTGGTTTCTAGTTTTTACAACGATTGCGTATCTCTAAGTATATTTTCTATAGGGTGATCTTTTAAATGTTTAATCCTTTTATTAGGATGATTTAATTCATTATTAGTTTCAGTTGACTCTAGGTTTTGAGTGATTAAATCCTCTTCATCATTTATTTCTTCAAAAAATTTGAAATTTTCATCAAATGAAGCATGCATTGTTTCTTCGATGGTATTAGTTCTTAAATTAAATACTTTGTATGCTTTACTTCTATTAGAGTATCCGATAAAGATACTTTTGTTGGATTTAGGGTCAAATTTATCTAAGTTATCTTTTGTATTTAAAATAAAACAATTACTTCCAAAATTTTTGAAATAAGATACCTTAGGTTTCTTTGAGAAAATAAGTTCATAAGATGTCTTATCAGTTAAAGGTCTAATTAAAATTCTATTTAAAATATAACAGGCGGTAGCAATTGCTTCTGCCCAAAAATACTTTGATAAATTACTATCAGAAAGCATAGTTCTCGCACACTCTTGAATCGTCATATTTTTACGTTCTACTACTCCGTTTTGTTGTGGAGTTCTTGGAAATGAAAAATTGTGAATTATTCCATTTTTATTGCAGAGTTCTTCAAACTTTTCATTTTCAAATTCACCACCGTGATCACTACGGATGGTTATAATTTTTTGAGAAAATTGATTTTGAACCCTTTTTGAAAAATTCTTAAAACATTCAAAAGTATCATTTTTATGTTTCAAAAATATTGTCCATGTAAATCTAGAATAATCATCTACAATTACAAAAACATATTTACTGTGATTTAATGACTGAATTTGAGATGGACCAAATAAATCAAGATGAAGTAATTCAAGAGGTTTTGAAGTTGAAATCAAATCTTTTAATTTAAAGGAACTTTTTCTAAGTTTTCCTAGTTGACATGCATCACATAGACTATCTACTTTAAAATTCATTTTAGGGAGGCCTCTTACTAGATCATGTTTTGACAGTCTAGATAAGAGTTTGAAATTCAAATGTCCAAATCTCTTATGTCAAATCCAAGGGTCACTTGCATTTGCCAAAAGACACAAGTTATCATTTGAAATTTTCATACTAAGAATATAAATATTCTTTTTCCTAATTCCCTCAAATATTATGGTTGAATTATTATCTTCAATGTGACACTTATCTTTTTCAAATTTAATTTTATATCCTTTATCGCATAGTTGACTTATACTTAGCAGATTGTGTTTTAGATTCTTAACTAGCAAAACATTAGTAATAATAGGAGTTTTAGAGTTACCGACTTTGCCGATGTCGATCACGTAACTTTTGAATTGTCTCCAAAGTTAACCAGTCCTCCATCTTTATATATTATATCATTCAGCATATCTGGATTCCCAGTCATGTGTCTAGAAAATCCACTATCGAGTATCCATTTGTTCTTTTTGATCACCACAATTTGTTTGTTTTGGATTGATTCCTCAATTCCCATAAAGCATGATTCCTGCACATCAAATAATCTTAGTAGACAACTTGTATTTGAATGTTGATTATATGCAGACTCAAGAGACAATGACGATCTGAATATTTCTAAACATGCATTAACAGATTTCCTAAACATAGCCATTAAAAAAACTTTTTCAAAAATCAGATTATGAAACTTTTGAAAACCTTGCTCTGATACCAAATGTGAGGAATGCGCATTACGGATCTTAAGGCTAGGAATAACATTAGAGGGGGGTGGATAGTGTTTTTAAGAAATTACTAAATCTTTTTGAGCTTATGTTAATTTGAACACAAATGTATGGAATATTCAGACACAGATATAATCACAGAAACAAACACAGATACAGAAATAAAGTAAATGCAGTAAAGGAAAGACCACATCGGATTTTATACTGGTTCGGGGTTACCCTACATCCAGTCCCGCACAACTAAGTACGGATTTCCTTTCAAAAGCAATTCAGCAAATACAACCCTCGATTTCAAGGCTACGAGGTACACCCTCTAGAATCACAATCCTCTGGGTAGAGATACTTGATTTCCGGGGCAACAAGTTCACCCAATTGATTTCCAAGGCTATAATCACACCTTTTCTCGCTTGATTGATTTCCAAGGATACAATCACACTTTTCTCGCTAGATAGATTACAAAGAAGCCTATAACTCTGAATAGCACGTAGATGTTGTTGAGATAGTGATAGAGAATCAAACTAGAGATTATCTAGTTAGATTCAATGTTGATTTCGACAGAGTAAGGATAGGATTTTGATTAAGAAAATGTGGAATAAGAAAAGAAGCGAAAAACCAGAAAAACTGATGTAAAATTCGTTGAAATTAACCCTTATTTATAGAAGAACAACAATCATGTCCATTCGTGAAAGGTTATGACGAATAGACACTTCTTTTGAAATTTGAATTTTGAATTTTAACTGACACTATGTCGACATGGTCACCATGGGTATGTCGACATCCCAAAGCAATTTTTGAAGTTTTGTTTTTTTCTTTGAAAATAATCTTTATCTTATATTAAAACTATTTTAAACTTTATAAATATACTTGACTATAGATAAAATTCATAGATGAATATAAAGAATAATATATATAACATTTTACTATAATTTTATATTTAAATCAAAGTATAAATATATTATAATTAAAAGATAGTTTAAAACAACCGAAGTTTAAAAAAAAGAATATTTAAGGCTAAAACATCTTTTTGAAAATCATTTGAAAAGATAATTTTTAAGGCTAAAACATTTTGAAAAACAATTTTGAAAATCATTCTGAAGTAGTTTTGAAAATCATTTTGAAGTAGTTTTGCAAGCTTCTTCCTGCAAAATATCTCATCATGACAGGACTCGAGAACTTGTACAAAACCAGGATGTTCGTGGATTTGTAAGCCACTTGTCGTAGGTTTGTAAGCTACTTGTCGTGGGTTTGTAAGCCACTAAAAAGTAGAAATGGGTTCCATCCCAAAAGAAAAATGGAGTGAAGATTTCAGTGCTATTGTGAAGTTTTAACATAATTCTAGACTCAATACTTATCTTGAAATCTTGAACTCTTGATAATCTTGATACTCATGAGTCTTCAGTCTTGATATCTTGAATCTCTATACTATACAGTCTTCATTCTTGGTACCTGCATGGTTAAATCCTACATATACATATATATCTAAACTATAATGTTATTATTTATATTTTATAATCTTATTCTAAGGTTGATGTCATCAAAACCATCAACTCATGGTCTAACAGCTTAAGCATTACACTTTAATATAAAATCGAATGATATTTCATTTTAGCTCGAAATTTCACTTACTCCAAACTTGATGATATTAACTCCAACCCATAGATAATGGTCCTACGAGCCCAACGCAAAGGACCACGTCTCGATTGGACCTCGTATAAAGAAGTTACTCATTGTATAAGTTTTTGAGAATAAATAAAACAATTAATTGCACTAATAATGTAACGATCTAGAAATTTAACTAATTTAAATAATAGTAGTTATTTAAATATATGAATTTGAATTCGAAAGTTATATGAGTTTATAGTTAAATTCATTTGAATTTATAAAAGATAGCATACATAGATAACTAAATGAATAAAAAAAGCTATGAAAACAAACCATAGCATGAAACAAATGCTACTAAAGAGAAGCCTTACACATGTCTTCTTCTTAGCCTCCATTCACATGCACATGACACCTCTTCTACACATGTCTTCTTCTTATCCTCCCTTCACATGCACATGACACCTCTTCTACACATGTCTTCTTCTTAGCCTCTCTTCACATGCACATGACACCTCTTCTACACATGGCATGCTCTTGATTTTTGCATGCTTGAGTCATACCTTAAGCATTAAGAACAAGACACCTAGCCTCCTTAGTTTTCCTATATAAGCATGCAAACCCCCTCTCACTCTTCCTTTTCCATTCGGCCAAGAGAGCCACCACCACCCTCCCATCCAATTCCTTCCACCACCTTCCCTTCCACCACTCCATCCTACGTCATCAACCACCTCCAGCCACCACCACTAGCGCCGTACCCTCCCCAGCCTTCCCTAGGCCTCATGCAACCCCCTAACTCCGACCAAACCCCTCCCCTTGGCCGCCACCACCTTCCCTTAACCCCTAGACCCCTTGCGCCACCAAACACCCCACACTAGGCCACGTGTCCCACCTCCCTAGGCCCCACAAAGCTTCGTCCACCCCCTCTCCAACAAATAAAAATTTATAAAATATTTTGAAGAGAAAAGAAAAGAAAAAGAGAAGGAAAGGAAAAGAAATTCAAATAAAAGCGTTACGGCGATCGTTCATTAGCTAAGGAATTTCCTACGTTAAAGAAAGGAGGAGTGGATCCCACGGTGAGAAACTATATCATTTAATATAGTGTTTATATTGGTTGTGATTGGATGAATGGATTGATAGTTATGGATGTTTTAACTATATGATAGTTATATCAGTATTTAACTGTTAAAATATTCAGTTATACCATATACTACTTGTTTGGATGATATGAATGTATATATGGATGTTAATAGTGATAACACTGCACGTAACACTTATTATACACACCCATTTGGATTTAAACGGATATTGGTTAAGTCTCGATTTAAAATAATAATAATATAATATTCAAATTTGAGTGGAAATTTAAATATTCGAATTTTATAATTTAAATTATTTGGAAATGATATTGGAGATATATTGAAAAACTTTTGTAAAGGAAGTTATTTATTTGAAATCATTTTGAATATGAAATGGCATGTTCAACTTTGGAAATATAAATAATAATTTAAAATTTATTTAAAAGGTAAAGTTTGTTTAACTATATAAATAAAGTTGAAATCCAAATTTTATTGTTCCAATAGTCTTATATACTATTTAAATTGACTTCAGGAAAGTTTGGATTTAATTGGATAAAATTTTGACAAATAATTTTATTATATTATTTAAATATTAAATTAAATAGTGAAAATAGAATAAAAGTGATTTAAAGTGGAATGGAATGTTTTGGAAAATATAAATGGCATTTGTACAAATACACTATATTTGCGACACTTTTTGTAACGCTTAAATCAACATTTTGATTTTTAAGCTATAAGTGATCAATATTTTCCTAATTTGAAATGGTATGAATAAAGTAATTTAAATGGAGGTTTAAATCACTTAAATAAAATATGAATTTGATTTGTTGAGACTTAAATTAAAAATCCATTTGGTTCTGAATGGCTTTTAAAGGACGCTTATTTTTCGAAAAGATCGGGAATGGGAATTTCTCATTTCGAATAATAATACGACGCTATGATTGTGATGAGTCGTATTAAAGACGATGTTGAAGACTGGGGATCTTCACATCTAATGGACCGCTTGTTGATTTCTCTTCATCGGTTTAGCGGCCGATATAGAAACGAGACCCCTATACTTTTAAAGTAGTGGTCCAGATGATGTTTTGGAGAATTTTCGGATACATAAGGGCCTCTCACCTTTTGGGCAAAGGTTGAGGAAAAAGATGCCTTTGGTTTCGTTCAGTCCCAAAACGAACTTATGGATGGATGGATTCTCTGACATTACATTCTGACTTTATATGATTGATCTTTATTAACGTGTATCTGCTGTGTGGCGGAGAATTTATTCTCTTAGCTTAACACCCTTCCTTGAGACGTATGAGCTCAAGGGTTATACGTTGGTAGAAATCAGTTATATAAATTTTGGATTGGTAATGTGACATTCCGAAGAATGCTATGGATAGGATCAAGGCTTTTGTTGAAAAGCAGAGCCTTGTGGGTATGAGACTTCACGAACCTCACACCCCGGGAATGGCCGAAACAGGAATGGATGCGGCAAGGTGTAGGATGTCTATCCCCTTCTAGATATATATAGTGATACCATGGTATGGAACCCAGGAATTCACTTTGTGGATTATATATTTATATAGCTGTACTGTGGTCTTACGCGCCCAATATTTGCTTGATGTGGATGTTGGAAAAGATCGGCCAAACTCGATCGCACTCAACATCCAACATACGGATTTGAAGCCCTTTCTCATACGATCACAACAAATCTAATTTCATGATTTTACGTTAACCAAATCATTCCATTTTGATTTTTAAAGGAGGAGTTTGATTTTTTTTTTCTTTTGCTGTATATATAAGAGGAGGGAAAATGAAAAGGAAAGAGGGAAAAAGGAAATGAAGGAAATGTCTTGTGTTAGGCTTTGTTTATTTTACAGTTTCTAGCACATCGCTACATAAAATTTCAATCGCGTATGAACCACGGACGACAGAAATAAAAATACAACCAAGCACAATAATGCGATACGATCCCAAAACAACAATAAAATACATTAATTATCTTGTTTAGTGAAATTTCAAAAATATGAATGTTTGCCAAAAATACGCCAAACAAAAATTTAAAAATATTTTCCGAATAAAAAATTATGGAACAATCCTACAGATTGAAATAAAAATAGGTCATTTAAAAATCAAATCATTTTACTAATTATTTGTTTACTTATTATTTATTTTTGATTCAAATTTGAATATTTAAATAAATTAGATATTCATATTCGAAACGTTAAAAATTTTGGGTCGTTACAGTTGGGCTTATGTTCTTTATATGAGATCAACTATCCGATTGCTCTAGAGATCTTCCCCCTAGCCTTTCTTATTTCCTCGTTCAATGGTTCATCTTTGCCTTGTCGTCTTCTTTTGCTTGCAATCTTGGAGAATACATTGTTGGTCCTTTATCTTTGGTTTCATTCTTCCTTTTTGGGACCATGATACTTTTGCCCTTATCTTTACTTCTAAGCATTGAGCTGTCTGTGAGAAATGCGGATTAAGGATCTTAAGGCTAGAATAACACTAGAGGGGGGTGAATAGTGTTTTAAGAAATTTGTTAATCTTTTTGAGTTTATCTTAATTTGTTAACAATGTATGCACTAATTAGACACAGATATGAACACAGAATCAAACACAGATGCAAATATAAAGTAAAAGCAGTAAAGGAAATAACACACCGGAATTTATACTGGTTCGGAGTTACCCTACATCTAGTCCCGCACAACTAAGTACGGATTTCCTTTCAAAAGCAATTCAACAATTATAACCCTCGGTTTCAAGGCTACGAGGTACACCCTCCAGAATAACAATCCTATGGGTAGAGATACTTGATTTCCGGGGCAACAAGTTCACCCAATTGATTTCCAAGGCTACAATCACACCTTTTCTCGCTTGATTGATTTCCAAGGCTACAATCACACCTTTTCTCGCTAGATAGATTACAAAGAAGCCTATAACTCTGAATAGCACTTAGATCTTATTGAGATAGTGATAGAGAATCAAACCAGAGATGATCTAGTTAGATTCAATGTTGATTTCGGCAGAGTGATGATAGGATTTTGAATAAGAAAATGTGGAAGAAGAAGAGGAGTGAAAACTAGAAAAAAATGATTAAAAATTCGTTGAAACTGACCCTATTTATAAAAGAGCAACAGCCATGACCATTCATGAAGAGTTATGGCGAATAGACACTTCTTTTGAAATTCGAATTTTGAAACCAACTGACACTATGTCGACATGGGGTACTTGGGTATGTCGACATCCTAAAGAAATTTTTGGTGTTTTGATTTTCTTTGAAAATAACCTCTATCTTATATTAAAATTATTTTAAACTTTATAAATATACTTGACTATAGATAAAATACATAGATGAATATAAAGAATAATATATATATAACATTTTACTATAATTTTATATTTAAATCAAAGTATAAATATATTATAATTAAAAGATAGTTTAAAACAACCGAAGTTTAAAAACAAGAATATTTAAGGCTAAAACATCTTTTTGAAAATCATTTGAAAAGATAATTTTTAAGGCTAAAACATTTTGAAAAACAATTTTAAAAATCATTTTGAAGTAGTTTTGAAAATCATTTTGAAGTAGTTTTGCAAGCTTCTTCCTGCAGAATATCTCATCATGACAGGACTCGAGAACTTGTACAAAACCAGGATGTTCGTGGGTTTGTAAGCCACTTGTCGTAGGTTTGTAAGCTACTTGTCGTGAATTTGTAAGCCACTAAAAAGTAGAAATGGGTTCCATCCCAAAAGAAAAATGGAGTGAATATTTCAGTGCTATTGTGAAGTTTTAACATAATCCTAGACTCAATACTTATCTTGAAATCTTGAACTCTTGATACTCATGAGTCTTCAATCTTGATATCTTGAATCTCTATACTGTATAGTCTTCATTCTTGGTACCTGCATGGTTAAATCCTACATATACATATATATCTAAACTATAATGTTAGTATTTATATTTTATAATCTTATTCTAAGGTTGTTGTCATCAAAACCATCAACTCATGGACTAACGATCTCCCCCTTTTTGATGATGACAACCTTTTTTTATAAAATATTACTTCTATCCTTTTGACTCCCCCTAAATCTAATAACTCCCCCTTAATCTATGCCTAACTCTCCTATTTTATATTTCTCCCCCTTTGTCATCAACAAAAACAGACTCTAAACTATATAACTCCCCCTCATTGTTGTACTGAAGTACCTGCATTAATAAACTATATAATAGAGTATATATAAGAAATAACTATACTTATAGACATGATATTCCAACAACGAAAAATTAATGTATATTGATAAAATCATCAAACCACACTAATGTATAAATCAAGTCAATCAAAACAACCAATTTCAATCAAAACAATCAATTCAAACAAAGTAATAAAGCAAACAAATTAAACGTTACGGGGAACTTCCACCCATCCTTCTTCTCCAAAAATAGGGTCTGCTTTGATGGCATCCCAATTTTCATTGTCATTTGTGAGGGAGACAGAAGGATGTGCTTCGTTATCATCCTTGTGCAGGGAAGAAATCATCCATCGAATTGCATCGAAATGCCTTTCTTGCTCCTTGATCATTTGCATTTGACTCAACTCTAAGTGTCGCTGGTTACGAAGAATGAATGAGAGAATGTTCTTGAACGAATTAAGAGTCTCTTCAAGGTTCTCGGTTAAATTGTGAATAGGATTTTCCATTTTTGAATTTGTGAAGAGAATAAGAGATAAAGAAGATAGAAAATAATATTGAGTGAAAAATTATGGAAGAAATAGGTATTTATAGGTGTAGGAATTCGTTTAAAATGAATAGACATATGGTAGTTATTCAATTTTCAAATTTGAAATGAAATGTTATTTCTGACCAGTACATGTCGACATGGTTAGGGGGGATGTCGACATACTGTAGTGAAATTTGATGGTAATTTTGATTTTGTGAATAATTGTGTATATAAATAAATTTATATAATATACTAACATTTATTCAGGAGATAAGATAAGCTAGATAACAGAAAGGAAATTCAATTTCATTGCATAATAGGATAATACAATGATTGAACATAAAGAACTACATAAACACTCAAATTAAAACAAACTTAAACTAATTCGATATGATATAAAGATATAGAACTAGTTAGAGGATGATGAAGATGAAGATAATCCAAGTTTCTTGCTGACTTTAGAGAAAAACTTGTTCATCTTGGATGACATTTTGTCCAATTTCTTACTAACGGTTCTTTTAAGAACCCGTTGATTCTGAACAATAACCTTTTGGTTTTTGAGAAGGGTTTTGTTGGAAGGATTGGAGGGATATTCAATACTTTCTAGGGATGTGTTAACTCCTTGTTTTCTGGTGACCTAAAACTCTGCAACCTAAAAGCCTAGCGACCTAAGGAAGTTAGCGACCTAACGACCTAAGGAAGTTAGCGACCTAACATACCTAGCGACCTAAGGAAGTTAGCGACCTAACGACCTAAGGAAGTTAGCGACCTAACAGACTCTACGACCTAACGACCTAAGGAAGTTAGCGACCTAACAGACTCTACGACTTAACTTCTCCAACGACCTAAAAGTCCGCGACCTAAAAGTATCTACGACCTAACGACTTATGAAAAGCTGCGACCTAGCGACCTAACTTCTCAGCGACTTAACTTCTCCAACGACCTAAAAGTCCGCGACCTAAAAGTATCTACGACCTAACGACTTATGAAAAGCTGCGACCTAGCAACCTAACTTCTCAGCGACTTAACTTCATAAAGCAGCCCAACGACCTAAAGGCTTCAGCAACCACTCCTTAGGTCGCTCACGACCTACGACCTGCCTTAGGTCGCTCACGACCTAAAACTTGCCTAGTTTAAACAAGCCAACAAAGCTCCCTATGCCGCTTCCCCCTAGGTCGCGGACTATTCCTACTAGGTCGCCCACGACCTATGCCTTGTCAATATGATCGAAGCATTCAGAGCAAGCTGTTAAGTCATAGCTTATGCCTCTTAGGTCGCCCGCGACCTACGACCTACCTTAACTCGCCTGCGACTTACGACCTAAGGGGGAAAATTCTCTATAAATACCCACCTACCCCGAACACAAAAGGGACTTTGGGCCAATCATTTTCTGAAGCGTCATTACTCTGCCGAATTCTCAAATCATCCAAGACTCGAAGAACTCCAAACATCGAAGATATTACAACAAGCTTTGAACGAGATTCTGCACATCCGACACGGATTCGACAAATCTCATCGTCAAAGTTTGAGTTTCTAATCTGAAGTGTTTAAGTGATTGAAGTGAATTGTATTCAGAGTGCTTTGTATCAAATTGTAACCAGATCAGCAATAAAAGACTATAAAGTGGACGTAGGCTCAATTACGGGCCGAATCACTATAAATCTGTTGTTCCTTTACTGCTTTCTGCTATTTTTAGCTCATATTTTGTTCCCGTACCAACGGGTGGTGCTTTCACATTGTTATTACACACACCGGGTGTTAGCGTTCGATTTTCAGCGTTAACATTTTGGTGCTTTCACTGAGAACCCAACTCAGGAAGATTGTCATCATTGCTTCAAAAAAGTTCGTTGAAAAAGTCTCTTTCAAAACCAGAAGTCTGTTGGATATAATGGCTCCTGGAAGGAAACGTAAGTCGGTCAGATCTGAAGATGCTCACGAGAATACTGCCACTTCTCCTTCTCCAAGTCAGGCAGCTCCAAGCGTTGGAGTTACGCGAGAAGAGTTGGATGCTGTTGTTTCTGGATTGTATCAGCAGATTGAAACTCAGAATACTCTAATGATGGAGAAGTTAAATGCTTTGCTCGGGGAAAGTCAAAGACCAGTTAATAATGAAGAAAACATTGCTGATGCTCTTCACAACTCCGAAGGAAGAAATATTCCTCAAGGGGGATCAGGTGCCGCTGAAGGGGCACCCCTCTAAGCTGAAGGATCCAGGCCATCACCAGTTTTCCGTGAACATCTACCCGGACAAACTTCCAAGAAAATGGCCGAAGTCTACTCTGCAAAGTCATTGAATAATGAGGAATATCTTTCCGGCATGATTTGGCAAATAATGAAAGAAAGCATGTAGAGAGATGAAGATGAGAGCGAATGGGGATTCGCACCGAGTAAAACTCCGTTTACTGAGAGGATTCTAAAAGCTGAGTTTTCCAGAAAATTTATTCCCCCCACCATTCCTGCTTATAGGGGGACAAGCGACCCAAATCAATTCTTGTATAAATATGACTGGCATATGACCGGCGCAAGGGCAACTGATGAGATTAAGTGCCGGTATTTCCCGGTATATTTGGAAGGGGTGGCACTTCTTTGTTTTACCAAGCTTCCCGTTCGATCTGTTGACCAATTTTCTGTTCTAACCCGAAAGTTTAAAGAACAGTTCAGACTATATGCTTCAAAGGCAAAAGACATAATGTCGATGTCTAGTCTCGAACAGAATCCTGGAGAGCCTATTAAGTCATTCCTGAATCGCTTCAATATAGCTCTTGCTGAAGTTGACAACGCTGAACCACGAATGGTCTTGACTTATCTAATGCGAGCAATCGATAAGTCAAGTGAATTTGGGAAGTGGCTGAAAATGAAAGAACCAAATTCACTCGAGAAATTCTATAAGAAAGCTGACGAGTTCATACGCTTAGAGAATCTTCCAGCACCCATGAAAGTGGTGGCGACGAGGGTAGAGAATAACATTGCTACTTCAGCTAAGAAAGATTCTGGAGGTCAGAAAAGGGAAAATAATGATGGGAAGAAACAAAAAGACCTAAAGAAACCTCGCTTCTTCAAGCCCTCAGATTTCACTCCATTAACTGACACTCTGGAAAACATCTTCTTTGCCACCAAAGATGTTGTGGATTATCCCAAACCAGCTGAGATAAAACCGGGAAAGGGTGCTATGCGAAATGGAAAATTCTGCCGCTTTCACAACCAACCCGGTCATGATACCAACGAATGCCGGCACTTGAAAAGCTTAATTGAAGAGTTATTAAGGGAAAACAAGCTGCAACAGTATGTAAAGAAGAGCATAAATGACCCAAATTCGTCTACTCAGGGGCAGCAGCTTCCCACTCATCCATCTGGCTCGGGTAAGGGCACTGCCGCACATGAGTCCGAAAGGCCAGTTATTAATGTAATTACAGGAGGCCCACACCCAGCGGGCCGAAGCTAGGGTGAAATGGAACGATATGCCCGTGCTTTGAAATACACCCCAGTAGAAGAAGATGTTTTTACTATAGAAGACGCTGCACCCCTGAAACAGCAGAAAACGTCTAATGATGATATTATGTTCAAGGCTAGGGATTCTATGGGTATTGAAGCTCCAACCATAGATCCCTTGGTCATTTCTGCAGGAATTGGGCCAGCTATTGTTAGACGAGTACTCATTGATTGCGGTGCTTCCTGCAACATACTCTTCAAGAAAACATTTGACCAAATGAAGATCCCGATGAATGACGTTCAGGCTTCATCACATAAGATTGTTGGGTTCACTGGGGAACCGCAACAACTAATCGGAACTGTCGAATTGTTTGTTGAACTTGGAGAGGGGCAGAAAAGGGTAGTTCGGAAACAAACTTTTGTAATTGTTGATGGTTTTTTTGCCGACAATGCCTTCCTAGGCCGTCCAACTTTAGCCGCATTCAGAGCCATTCTGGCCCGTGGTGCCTAACCATGAAATTCCCTACAGATAATGGTGTTGGTGTCATTAAGGGAGATCAAAATGCTGGGCGGGAATGCTACCTTATAGAGCTTCGAGAGGCCAGGAAGAGAGAAATGGGAAAAGATGCGGCAGCCCCCCTCCGCATCAAAAGCCCAACCTTGTAGCAAATACAGGGCGGTCCCTGCACTGGCGAGCATAGTGGTGTGAGGAGAGAAATGGACCCTAGAAAAGCCAGTGCAGAGGAAAATCGAGTGGTGCCGATGGAAGTAACGGTACCAATACCTGTTGATCTTAAAGACCCGAACAAAGTGCTAAATGTGGGTTCGCAACTTAGTATGGCAGTCCAAAATATGCTAATATCATTTTTGAAAGAAAATCTGGACGTATTCGCTTGGAGTCACGCTGATATGTGTGGAATATCTCCAGAGATTGTTGTACATACTCTGAATATTGATCCGAAGTTCATGCCTGTGAAACAGAAGAGAAGAACCCAAGGTCCAGAAAGGTCAGCAGCGCTAAAGGAAGAGGTAGACCGACTCATGGAAAATCATTTCATCAGAGAGTCCACATATCCAAACTGGGTTTCAAATCCTGTGCTGGTTAAAAAGGAAAATGGAAAATGGAGAGTGTGCATTGATTTCTCAGATTTAAACAAAGCCTGTCCCAAAGACTGCTTCCCGTTACCAAGGATTGATCAGTTGGTAGATGGAACAGCCGGGCACGAATTGTTATCTTTTATGGATGCCTACTTCGGGTATAACCAGATTATGATGCATGAGTCGGACCAGGAGGATACGAGCTTCGTCACAGATGTTGGTCTTTACTGCTACAAAGTCATGCCCTTCGGATTGAAGAATGCAGGGGCAACATATCAAAGGCTTGTTAACGCAATGTTCAAATCGCAACTTGGGAAAACAATGGAAGTCTATGTCGATGATATGTTAATGAAATCAAAGAAAGCAGTTGACCATATGGACCACTTAGCAGAGATGTTCGAAATCCTCCGAAAATACGGAATGAAGCTCAACCCTTTAAAATGTTCATTCGGAGTAGAGTCCGGGAAATTCTTGGGATTTATTGTAAGCGCTAGGGGTATTGAAGCCAATCCTGCTCAAATTACTGCTCTAAGAGAAGTCAGAGCCCCTAGAACAAAGAAGGAACTGCAGAGTCTAAATGGAAAGGTTTCTGCCTTAAGTCGGTTCATTTCCAAAGCTACTGATAAATGCATCCCCTTCTTTGACGCTTTAAAGAAAGGAAAGAAAAACTTCGAATGGACACCCGAATGCTAGAAAGCTTTCGATGAGTTAATCCGTCATATGGAAGTGCCTCCAATACTTTCCAAGCCCAACAACGGCGAAGACCTTTTCATATACTTGGCAGTTTCATCTCATGCCCTGAGTGCAGCACTGGTACGAGAGGATGCAAAAGTTCAACGTCCGGTCTACTATATCAGCAAAAGACTCACTGGGGCAGAAATGAATTATTCAAAGTTAGAAAAGCTCGCCTACTGTTTACTGATTGCTTCCAGAAAGCTGAGACCGTATTTTCAAGCTCACCTTATCAAAGTTCTCATCGACCAGCCCCTAAAGCAAGTCCTATTTCGCCCTGAAACTTCGGGCCGTCTTCTGAAGTGGAATATTGAGCTTAGCCAGTATGATATCACTTATCATCCCCGAAGAGCGATCAATGGACAAGCCTTAGCGGATTTCATCGTAGAGTATACAGATAAGGGTGACAAAGAGGAAGAGATTACAGTTGACATCCCGACCAAATGGAAGTTATATGTTGATGGCTCAAGAAATGATTACTGTTCCGGAGCTGGGGTTGTGCTTGAAACCCTCGAAGGGCGATCATTGTGTTACGCATTAAGATTGGAATTCCCTTCTACAAACAATGAAGCAGAATATGAAGCTCTAATCGCTGGATTAAAGATTGCAAAGGAATTGAACATCAAAGCATTGCAAATCTTCAGTGATTCTCAGCTTATTGTGTGTCAGGTCAAGAAGGAATTTCAAGCTAAAGGAGGAAATCTACCCGCTTATTTGTCAAAAGCTTCTGAACTTCTCAATGATTTCGATCATTATTCGATAAGCCATATACCTCGAGAGGAAAATATGAAAGCAGATTCTCTAGCAAAGTATTCAAGCTCCGGAGAAGCTCAGTTGTTGGGATTAGTTCCTGTGGAGGTTTTGTCAGCTCCAAGCACCGATGAAATGTATATCGACTGGATCATGGCTGTATCTCAAGAACAAGAGTCATGGATGACCCCAATCAAAGAATATCTGCTCAATGGCTCCCTGCCAGAAAATTCTAAGAAACGCCAAAAGCTGTTAAGAAAAGCATCAAGATATGTAATTCAAGACGGCCGGTTATATAGGCGGGGATTCTCAATGCCATTACTCCGATGTGTAACCAAGGAAGAAGCTAGGACAATCTTAGCAGAGGTACACGGAGGAGAATGTGAGGATCATTCAGGCGGTCAAACACTTGCCAAGAAAGTTCTTCGGTATGGGTATTTCTGGCCTGACATTAATCGAGATGCTGCTATCTACTCCAAAAAATGTGACAAATGCCAAAGATTTGCAAAAATCCCAAGAGCACCTTCAACTGAACTAACACAGATGGTCAGTCCATGGCCGTTCGCCATTTGGGGGATAGATCTAATCGGACCTTTGCCAATTGCCAAGTCGGGAATCAAATATGCTATTGTTGCTGTTGATTATTTCACCAAATGGGCTAAAGTTGAACCTTTGGCCACTATTACTTCTAAAAAGATGATAAATTTTGTAACGAAAAATATCATTTGCAGATATGGTGTGCCACAGAAGATAATCACAGACAACGGTACTCAATTTGAAAGCGAAGAGTTCCATGACTTCTGCAAGCAATTCAAAATCCAAAAAAGTTTCTCAGCAATGGCTCATCCGCAGGCAAACGGGCAAGTGGAAGCAGTAAACAAAATTATCAAGTCAACCATCAAAAAGCAGCTTGAAAAAGCAAAAGGTGGATGGGTTGATAAGCTACCACTAGCACTATGGGCATACAGAACAACTCATAAAACTGCAACTGGGCACACTCCATTCTCATTGGCATACGGATCGGAAGCAATGATTCCCGTAGAACTAGAAGTCCCTTCTCATAGGAGAGTTCATTTCAACCAAGCCGAAAATGAAAAATTGCAACTCGAAGCACTTGACTTTCTTGATGAAAGAAGGGAAGAAGCCAGACTCAGAGTTGCGGCTCATCAGCAAAGAATTGCAAGGCATTTCAATTCTAAAGTCCGTCAACGAAGCTTTGAAGTCGGGGACTTAGTCTTGAAAAGGATCATGACAGCAGTCGGAGTATTTGGACCAAATTGGGAAGGGCCATATGTCATAGACAATAAACTTCTTGATGGCACATTCAAACTCACGACTGTCGAATGAGATCCAATCCCAAGAGCCTGGAATAGCAATCATTTGCACCCATATTTTACTTAAAAAGCTCTGCTTGAAATTGTAAAATGATTATGGATGTATCAATTGTATTGTAAACCATTGTAAAATCAGTGATGATGAATGAAAGAGCTATAAAGTGGATGTAGGCCCAGTTCTTGGCCGAACCACTATAAATTTTGTGTTCTTTATTATTTTAAAATGCCTGTTTTATTTCGATGTAAAAATACTCTAAACGTATTGCTAAAATATCGATTTAATATTGCATGTCATTAAAACAAAGCTTACCCATTGCAATGCCAATTGAACCCCGTAGATCACTCAATAAACAAATTTTAAGCCACAGAAAGTTCCAAATTCAAATCCAACATAAGATGAACTTTACATCAAAAGTTGATGATTTCACCGAAGGGACACTTTTCCAAAGAAAAGGAACTAGACGCTTGTTAACTAATTACGATCGTTTGTATAAACAGACATCTGATTGAAAAACTTGTGCCTGTCCCATGAAATCGATCAACAGTAAAGTACACTCCATTGGATAGAGCAAACTGCTTGCAAAGGAAAGGAATGTAGGCTCGGAAACAATGACAGGGAATCATCAATGAGCAAACAACAAAGAAACATGGGCGAGCTGATCAACACAAGCCCTCTTCGGAGGCACAAGACCTCTTCGGAGGCACAACTCTTCAAAGGATAAAGACCTCTTCGGAGGCACGCCAATAAATGGAAATGCTCTTCTCAACAAAAAGGTTGGTTGAACTATTGAGGCAAGGCCTTTGTTAACTAATTGCGATCGTTTGTGCAAGCGAACATCCAATTAATAACTTGCGTCTGCCCTGTGGATCCATTTTACTGTGAGAAAGTAACTTCCAGGCAACCAAATAAAGACCTCCCTAGAGGCACAAGACCTCTTCGGAGGCACAAGACCTCTTCGGAGGCATAAGACCTCTCCCGAGGCACCACAAGCCCTCTTACGAGGCATAAGCCTTCCCCAAAGGCACACACTGCCCTCTTCGGAGGCAGAAGACCTTCCCCAAGGTACACAAGACCTCCCCGGAGGCACAAGACCTCTTCGGAGGCACAAGACCTCTTCGGAGGCACAAGACTTCTTCGAAAGCACAAAAACAAGACCTCTTCGGAGGCACAAGACTTCTTCGGAAGCACAAGACCTCTCCGGGGGCAGAGTGCTACTTCACAAATCATAATGCTACTCTTTGGAGTCCAAATGCTACTCCTCAGAAATACCAAAAAGCCCTCCTTAGAGGCACACTTCAGTTCTTAAGGAAGACCTACTTGTTCATCTTGAAAAATTCTTCCCTAGAAATTGAAGTGCTAAGTAAAATCCTCTTTAGAGGCCCGCTTTACCGCGTAGGAGAATTCACTTCTCAAAAACATGAAGTGACCATCTCCGAAGGTTGAAGCGTGAAAACTTCTCCAAAAAATGAGACACGCTCCATTTAAGCAGAATAATTGTTTCCTCAAAAACGGAATAGTTATTCTCTAAAAAATAAGAGTACAAGTCTCGCCAAAGCAAAAAGATATTATAATGCACTTGTGGTATAGGGGCAATATCGTACGATACAACTACAACAATGAAAGTAGTATTCAAGCGATATACCACAAGCACATTACAATATCGCGCGGAAAAGATGTGGAATAAATGCATTCTCAAACACAGACAAAAAGTTTGTACAAGTAAAAAGAATCGCTTATTCTACACTAAAATGAGAAATAGATCTTACATATACAAGAATTCGTGCAAGTAAAAGAATTATTTTATTCAATACTGTGAAAATTCTTTACATGTGCAGATCTCAAAATGCAGGGACCGGTACCCGCACAATCTCCGGTCAATACAAGCAAAAAGCAAAATAAGAAAAGTAGAATCCAGGTCATCACTCCTTCTTCCTGCCACCCTTAGTACCCTTGCCCGGTTTGATGATTAGCTTCGGAATCCGGCGGGGACGGGTTAGAGAAGAAGGAGAAGAGGGTGCAGTTGGATCTTCTTCTTCCTCGTCCTCTCCAGCGGAAATGTTTTTCTTCGTCTTCTTCACGACGCGCTTCCCTTTCCTTTTCGAGGAAGACTCACTTCTCGGAGTAGTAAGCAGCGCAGAAAGTTTAGTGTTATCATCAAGAGACTGCTCCGGAGTCTTCTCGCTGTCCTCAAGATCCTCCGCCTTCTGTTCTTGTGAAGCGGGTGGATCCTCCAAGCCTCGAAGGGCTTCTATCTGCTCTTCCTGCGAACCCGGTTGAGAGGCAGGAGTTACTTGAAGAGTTGGAGGAGGAACAGCTGGAAGAGGAGAAGAGTGTATAGCGCTTGGTGCCTCCGCTGTAGAAGAAAAGAAGTTAAAATCGATATTCTCCGAGAAAAGAGAAGATATTGGTTCATCAAAGTTCAAGTAACAAGTAAGAAGTTCATCAAACTTGGATAAATCGAATAAGTGATTCACTGGATCCGGGTCGACGTCAAAGTTACCTGGAGAGGTCGGTTTTGTAAGATCAATCTCAAATTTCTCAGCCTCAATATCGTCCAGGGCCTCATCCTCAGTGGGAGTCGTCACAATTTCTTTGGCAACTTTAGCTGGAGGCGAAGAATGGGAACTGGAATCTATAATGTTAACATCGGCCGAAGTTGAAGTATGAACGGGGGCAGTTAAAGGAGCTTCCTCCTTTGGGTGTTCTTCTCCCGTCGATTCAGCTCGCGCTTTAGCAAGTTGCTCCTTCCCTTTAGCAAGAGCGGCATGAGTTTCATCGTCGAGATAACGTGCCTCAAGCTCTGCCTCATCATAGCCGGCACCGCTAAACATATCAACTGCGGCTTCCCACACTTTGGCCAGAGTAATCTCGTATTCAGGACCCAGAAAGGAGAGGCTCCCACGACCCAGAACGCTGTGCAAATAAAAGTCGAATAAGGTAGAGCTGACATTAGCTTTCGTTGCCTCATGCGATTGCTCAGCCGCTTCTTTTTCGGCAACGGCTGCAACACGACCAGCAACAGCCTCATCATGCTCTTTCTCAGCTTTAGAAAGTCGAGCCTTTAGCAATTCGATCTCCACGTTATAGGAGTTAACTGTATCCCGCAACTGAGCATTATTTTTACGGTATTCTTCAGTAACGAACTGCTCAGCCGCAAGTTTCATCTCAACATCCCTTTGAGCAGCGTGTGCATCCCACACTTGTTTTTGAAACACTTCTTCTTTTTGAGATTGCGAAGCGGCGAGATCTTCCTTGAGTTTTTTAACCTCGGACTCAAGTCTCGCATTGTCATCAGCAATGCTCGTCATCTCTGCATTATGCTGCTTGCAAACTTTATCCCATTCCGACTTATCGTTCTCCATGGTCAGCATGGCTTCGAGATTCGCACGATTGACCCTTTGCGGATCGTCAACAAGTTTTTGCCATCTAGACATCCTTTCGATATCAAGTTTGACGGCATCAACGTTACGCAGCATAGCCGGTTTATCAATCAGGACCAAGTCAAGGTCGAAGCGTACCCCCTTTAAGCACCATTGCGGGAACCGACTTTGAAGAGTTGGTGGACCCTGTCGAACTTGATATTGGGGTCTATTGATGATTGTTTGGACATCAGACTTTTCGAGAGTAGGAGAGGGGATAATAGGAGGAATTGAAGCAGGGGGCTTCTCAGAAATTGCAGACGCGTCACTAGGCTTGGACCGCTTGCTTGGTTCGTCAACAATATGAGTCTTCCCTTTATCGACATAAGACTTTCGCTTATGAGAATTGTCGCCTCTGTGAGAGGAGTCGTATCGCTTATCCCTCCTCCCATATTGACGCTCATAATCCCGCCTCTCCTGAGCTTTCCTAATAGCTCTTTCTTCGTCTGTTTTCCTTGGGGCATTGAGGTATTGTCTAAAATCATAAGCTCCGCGGCCTCTATGGCGCTGAAATTTGTTGTAATATGAGCCAGTGCGCCCCATCGGAGAATCTGAAAATGGAAAATAAATGAAGTTTAGAAATCTCCAGAAAAAGAGGATAAGTGCGAATAAGTGCTGAAAAATCCTAAGTGTGTGCGGCGTGCAAACTACGTGCGTCAAACTACAAACCACGCTTTAATGTGGGAACGGCAACGACTGGTGTAGAAGGTGTCGAAACTCGTAAAGAAGAAGTCGCCTCGACAACAGGAGAAATAGCTTTTGGAGTGTCATCCTTAAATAACTCCTGCGAGGTTATCATAAAATCACTCAACCCTTCAAAGATATCATCGCCAATATGTTCGGTGGGACCTTTCCCTTCAATTCCCACATTGACCGCCTTTCCGGAATGTTGAGAAGCCTCCTCTTCTTCGATGACCGGGGAAAGTGTCAGTTTGCTTGACGACCCCACAACATCAGTAGATGCAGAGCATTTTATCAAAGCAGCCTCTACAATAGGTCCTTCCGATGCAACTTCTTCTGCAGAAGCTGGGGCATTCGATGTCTCTGCTCGAGAGCCCGAGGCAGCTAATGTTTCTATATCAGAACTAGAGATTTCACGAATCCGAGTCGATCTGGAGGAATGTAAAAGTCCGAACTGGTGCAGAAACTCATCTTTCAGCAAAAATTTAGCACTCCTCTCTTCAGCATCCACAACACTCAAAGTATCTAAGGTCGACTTAAGGTTGGGATCTCGAAGTGGAGGAGGAAGTGCTGCAAAAAGTAAAGAATGAAGCTAAGCATTTGATAATCCGAATTCCGAGAAGTTCAGAAAATGAAGGGAACGGAGAAAGGCAATCTTACTTCCGACTCTCCAAACGACATAGAATCCCGGGGGACAGCGGACAAAGAAGAATTGACTCAAGAATCCATGTGCACTTTCGGGCAAGTCCAGAATCAATTTACGGTTCCGAGCACTTCTTGCAAGTGTGATAGAAGGGTGATCTTTGTTTTTAGAAAAAGTGCACAAGTAACAAATCTCTTCAAAGTTCGGAAAACGGTTAAGCGTCCTCCTGAACAATACACACAATCCCATTAACATGGCATAGCCATTAGGGTGCAGTTGAAAGGGGGAGATAGTTAATCGAAGAAGAAGCTGTCGAAGGAAATCATTAAAAGGCGGAATGGCTCCGCTCAGACACATCTGACGATTGACTGCGACAAAACCAAGAGGTGGCCTGTCAGCAGTATCATTTACTCCAGGAAATAAAGCGTCCGTTTCGGCAATACCGAACTGGATACATAATTGACGGAAAACTTTGTGGCTCAAGGTGGTTGACACTCTTTCTGGAGGATCGATCAGTGGGTTAGCAATTGGAAAAGTCTCCTCAGCTTGTCCTGCTTCTTCTTGTTGAGAAGTCATTCTACACAAGGAACTGGATATTCAAATATGAAGGTGCATGTTTCCTAAAAGTGTGAAGTGTTGTGTGAAACTAGTAAAATAACAAGTAAATATAACTGGAATCAAATAAGTTGGCATTTGATAGTCACAAAGTTTCAGGGCTTGTTATTGTAAGTACAAGTACAGTGTTGATGCACACAAATCAGCTTTAATTGATTATCGTGGCTTTGCTTTAATACTTCACTTGAACTTGTTAAATTCACAACATTTCATTCACAAAATTCGTTTAAGTTGATTATTTTTTATCGAGTAATCTGTCATACGATGTGGGTAGTCAATGGCAGTATATTTGTCCCGTTTTTCTGCAAATGTTGTGTTTAACAGGTTATTAACATTAGAGTTGAAGCAGTCTGTAAAGAAGTGCAACATAGTTCAAGTTCAATCAAAATTCAAAGGTCAATTGAGCTCTGTCCAAATTTCACAAGTGTTAGGTCGTCCAGCGACCTAGCATAGGCCGGAACCTCCATAGGTCGTGTTATGCAAATTAAAGTGTTCAAGGTAGTGCCGAATTTGTTCAAGTCCTAGCTCGGCCGCGACCTAGAGCCTATGTCGCAAGAAAGATAGGTCGTGCAGTCCTTAGGTCATGCGATTCTTAAGCCGCACAATTCTTAATTCATGCAAGTCTTAGGTCGCGCAAACCTTAGGTCGTTTAGCGACCTAGCACAGGTTGAAGCTTTCTTTAAGTCGTAGGAATTCTTAGGTCGTGAGACTTAAGTCGCGAAAATCTCAACGCGGCCTAATTTTTAGGTCGCTCAGATCTGATAGCTCACTGACTTCCTCTCCACGCAATCCCTTACCAGACCCGACAGCCCGTTATCGCAAGTACAACGAAACCCATCATCCTCTTCATCAAATTCATCATCTTTTCATTCCACCAAACCATTCGAAAAACCGATTCAACATATCTTCGATCTATCATAGATCCAGTCCCCTATTGTACGCTCATGAATCATAACAACAACAATAACCAATAATGATCAGAAATTGATCACAACGCAACTCGAAGTGAAGCATGGCGTACAAAATTGGCCCGGAGATTAGAGTTCATGGTTCGATGGTGATCATGGAATGGATAGAAATCGAAGATACTTACGTAATCTGATAGCGAGGATGAATCGTTGAATGATTAACTTGAACTTGTCCTTGAGATCACAAATTTCTGATAATGGCAAGGCGGGAAATTGAAGCAATTAAGTGGAGAAGAAGCAGCGACCTAATGAATTTATATGGGACTGAGAGAGGAAGGCGAGTAGGCACACGAGTTAGCACGATCTTTAGGTCGCTCACGACTTAGCAAAGTTAAAATCGAAGCACACGACCTACGACCTAGGCGTGTACTTCGAGGGGCAAATGTTAACTCCTTGTTTTCTGGCGACCTAAAACTCTGCAACCTAAAAGCCTAGCGACCTAAGGAAGTTAGCGACCTAACGACCTAAGGAAGTTAGCGACCTAACATACCTAGCGACCTAAGGAAGTTAGCGACCTAACGACCTAAGGAAGTTAGCGACCTAACAGACTCTACGACCTAACGACCTAAGGAAGTTAGCGACCTAACAGACTCTACGACCTAACGACCTAAGGAAGTTAGCGACCTAACAGACTCTACGACTTAACTTCTCCAACGACCTAAAAGTCCGTGACCTTAAAGTATCTACGACCTAACGACTTATGAAAAGCTGCGACCTAGCGACCTAACTTCTCAGCGACTTAACTTCTCCAACGACCTAAAAGTCTGCGACCTAAAAGTATCGACGACCTAACGACTTATGAAAAGCTGCGACCTAGCGACCTAACTTCTCAGCGACTTAACTTCATAAAGCTGCCCAACGACCTAAAGGCTTCAGCAACCACTCCTTAGGTCGCTCACGACCTACGACCTACCTTAGGTCGCTCACGACCTAAAACTTGCCCAGTTTAAACAAGCCAACAAAGCTCCCTATGCCGCTTCCCCTAGGTCGCGCACTATTCCTACTAGGTCGCCCACGACCTATGCCTTGTCAATATGATCGAAGCATCCAGAGCAAGCTGTTAAGTCGTAGCTTATGCCTCTTAGGTCGCCCGTGACCTACGACCTACCTTAACTCGCCTGCGACTTATGACCTAAGGGGGAAAATTATCTATAAATACCCACCTACCCCGAACACAAAAGGGACTTTGGGCCAATCATTTTCTGAAGCGTCATTACTCTGCCGAATTCTCAACTCATCCAAGACTCAAAGAACTCCAAACATTGAAGATATTACAACAAGCTTTGAACGAGATTCTGCACATCCTACACGGATTCGACAAATCTCATCGTCAAAGTTTGAGTTTCTAATCTAAAGTGTTTGAGTATCGAAGTGAATTGTATTCAGAGTGCTTTGTATCAAATTGTAACCAGATCAGCAATAAAAGACTATAAAGTGGACGTAGGTTCAATTACGGGCCGAACCACTATAAATCTGTTGTTCCTTTACTGCTTTCTGATATTTTTAGCTCATATTTTGTTCCCGTACCAACGGGTAGTGGTTTCACATTGTTATTACACACACCGGGTGTTAGCGTTCGATTTTCAGCGTTAACAGGATGTTTCACCTTCTTCTTCTTCTTCTATTTCCATTTCATCCCTTTCTTCTTCTTCTTCCTCTTCCATTTCTTCATGAGCCAAACGCTCTTCCTTTTCGGCAAGAGTCTCATAAGGTTGAAAAGCATATGGGATTTTCATGAGAGAAATGTTTGAGATATTAAAAACTTTTCTTGAAATAAATTCTTCTCCTTTGAAATTTACTCCAAAATAGTTGAAAATCCGAGTAAGGTAAATTCCATGATATAAAGTGTTTTCTCCCATTTCAAAATTTTTAGGATGAAGTTCATCCAAAATAACTTGTGCCCAATTGATATCATAATTTCCGAAAATAGCAAAAAGTGCTTTGCACACTTTTGAAGTAGGATTGTTAAAATTTCCCGATCTTGGGGTCAAAGTATGTTGTAAGAGAAGATTGACAATTCTTGCTTTAGGACGAAAGTTTTGGTTTTTAATTTCAAAGTTTTCATCTCCTTCAAAAATATGATGAAATGTCTCACGATCATGTTCATCGATTTGAAAACTAGAAAGATCCATTCCCGTGCTTTTGCAATTGAGAATGGTACCCAAAAGATCACAATTTAAACCAATTCTAGTGCCTTTGACACTACTCCAAATTTCATTACCATTTCCAATATAAAAACCATGGTTTAAATTAGCATAGAAGATTTTGAAAAGATTAGGATAGCAAACAAAATCATTTTGAGAAGTGTCAATAAGACTTAAAACACCATTGTTTGCAAAAAGAGAATCAATTTCATAAGAAGAAAAATGTTGAAAAATAGCAAATTTTCCGAAATGGACTTTGGCATAATTAGCATAATTGATGTATGCTTTAATTGCCTCCGGATCATTGAATAATTGCTCTTTGATTTTTCTGGGAATTCTCATGGTTGAGGGGTTGCTTGAAGAAGCCATTAGAGTAGAGAGTAGAGAGCTTGAGGATATGAAGAGAGAGTTTGAATTTGAAAATGAAAGTGAAAAGGTATGATAAAAGATAGTGAATAAATAGACTTTCAAAGGACATATTCTCTGGTCAAAAGGTATCTTTTTAGAGAAATAAATGAAGTGAAAAGGTGGAGGGAAATTCGAACATTTGAATTCAAAATTTGAAATTCAAATTCAGGTAGGCATGTCGACATCATGGTAGGGGCCATGTCGACATGTGGCTTTGAATTTTCATGACATGATTTTTCCTAAGTTATCTAATATACATATGTTTAAATATTATTATTAATGTCTATATTTCTGAAATATTATTGTACTTATAATATATTTCAGAATGTGCCAAAAATAATAAAAATAATAATAAAATAATAATAAAAAATAGAAAATAAATTTTAAAATTCAAACAACATATCAATTCAAAATCAATCAATCAATCAATCAATTCAAGCATGCAATTTCAGCCAATGTATTGTAAATGTGTACCTTTTTCAGAGTCCATGTCTTTGGTGTCGACTAATCGAGAATTGCTGTGAAACACAAATTTGAATTATCTTTCTTCTGTTCATCGTTGTTGGAGGATGAGTCAGAGTCATCTAGAGTAGCAGTGAATGCACGTTTCCGTTCCTTTGCAGAATCATTGTTTATAGGAGATTCTGCCTTTCTGGATACGGATTGTTGTGTGATCTTCGGCCAAACCAGCCTACAACCGAACCAAACTTCTACGAGCCACTGCCGAACCAGGGGCCTACCGAACCATCTAGAACAACCTACCACTGAATCACTTATTATCGGTCCAAATACATATAGAGTCGAACCAACTCCTAGCCGGACCAACTCCTAGTCGAACCAACTCCAAGCCGGACCAACTCCTAGCCGGACCAACTCCAAGCCGGACCAACTCCTAGCCGGACCAACTCCAAGCCAGACCAACTCCAAGTCGGACCAACTCCTAGCCGGACCAACTCCTAGCCTCCAAGCTGGACCAACTCTTAGCCGGACCAACTCCTAGCCGGACCAACTCCTAGCCAGACCAACTCCAAGCCGGACCAACTCCAAGGCGAACCAACTCCTAGCCGGACCAACTCCTAGCCGGACTAACTCCAAGCCGGACCAACTCCTAGCCAGACCAACTCCAAGTCGGACCAACACCTAGCCGTACCAGGACCTCATCTCCAACCATCTACTACCGAACCACGGCATTGCCGAACCAAAGTTGCGAGGCCAGGTTGCGTCGGCCCAGGCCCACCAACAGCTATATACATCCAAGACCCCTGCCCCCAGCCTCACTCTATAAATAGAGAGGCAAGGGTACAACAACGGGGACAAGTTTGAGAGCTCAAGCACGGAGAGAACTTTCAAACAACTTTCTTTTACTTGTATCAAAGCTTTGTACTTGTAATCAAAACAAGAGAAGAGAAATAACATATAAAGTGGACGTAGGCACATTCTGGCTGAACCACTATAAATCTGCGTGTCTTTTTACAGTTTAGCCCCTGCTTTTCATATATTTGCATAAATCACCCAAGTCACTAAGAACAACATAAGATTTACTAAATCATACAACTTTGAGGTGTTTGTCCATTTTTTGTGCAAACATTTTTGGTGCTTTCACTGAGAACTAGAAGCTCGAAGCTTCAGCTCCTTCCACTTAACCTTTTTCCTAACAACATCATCCATCATTTGAATAACATGCCTCCCAAGCAGAAAAAAGATGTTAACAAAGGAAAAAACATTGCTTCCAGCAGTCTTCCAGATCCAGCGGTCACGGATCAAGTAAATCGTCCTCCTCTAACAGTAGTACCGAATGAAGGACATGCTAATCCGACCACTCCTACCGCAGAACAGCCCGCAGCAATTACTAGGGCAGATCTAGACAGGGTTGTGGTTGAAGTAACTAACCGCTTCACGTCCCAACAGGAAGCCTTGGTGGACCATCTCATGTCACGCTTAAGGGATGCTAAAGAGTCCAACCGCAACACTGAATCATGGGGCGAGTCCCAGTCTGGAGGATCTCAGAGACAACAAAGATCTTCCTTCTTCGAAGGAGCTAACGGCAGAAGCAGCCATGGTAGGAGCCGAGATCGAGCATAGCCCGAAGTTAGGCCTGAGGAAACGCTTGGAACCGAACCCCACGGTGGAGGTACCGGGCGGAGGTCAACTATAGCTGAGCCTGTCATGCTGCCTAACCACGGAAATGCCAGTGAACGGAGCCGAGCTAGAGTCCAGCCCGAAGTTGGACCCGAGGAAGTGCTTAGATCAGAACCCAGCAGGGGAAGATCAAGGCAACGGCCAACTATGGCTGACCCTAGCATGCTCCCAGAAGACCAAAGGCAGCCACTGGAAAATATGAGTAATGATAGACGATACCATCCCTACAGGTCATCTGGATGGAATCAATCCCACAGAACAGAACCAAACTCGTTTCTACCTGCTCCAAATTCTGAGGAAAGGATGGCACGCTTATTCAGAGAGTGCGTCCAATGGGAGCAAAGAGATCGAGGGATAGGCGCTAGGGTAACCAGCCCTTTCGCCCGCAATATCGAAATTGCTATCACCCCCCGAGAATGGAAGATGCAACAATGGAACCTTACAAGGGAACCTCCGACCCCATTGTACACTTACAAAGATACACACAGCATATGCTCATGAGTGGAGCAACAGAGGGAGTGTTGTGCAAATGCTTTCCACTATTCTTAGCAAATCTCGCTACCTCCTGGTTCTGTCATTTACCATAGGGATCCATCAGCTCGTGGGAAATGTTGAAAGAAAAGTTTATCAGTCAGTTCCGCATTCATGTGGAACAACCTAAGGATGCTTATTCCTTATCCAGCATCAAACAGAAACCCGGAGAGAAACTGCAGTAATACCTAACCCTTATCAATACCGCAGCGGCCGTGGTCCAAGATGCCGATGAGAAGCTTATCCTAATGGCCCTCTGTAGTGGTGTGCATCCGGACACTAAATTTGCTAGAAGGTTGACAAAAGAAAAACCAGCTACTTTACCCGATTTCTTCCATGAAGCCGGGAAATATATGAGGCTTGAGGATGCCGCCGTTGAGGGGCAATCAGGACAACAAAATAAGGCAACTCATAGCCACGCGCCTGCTGTGGCAAGGGACGTTCGAAGAAATGATTCCAGAGACAATGCTGGGGGCAAGAAGGGAGAAAAGCGCCTATATCAACCAGGGCCAAGATTCGACACTTACACTCCTTTGAACGAAACCGTCGAAAACATCTTTCTTGCCACCCAAGGCAAAGTTAGGTACAAACGCCCACCATACAAGAAGGAATCAGATAACGCATAGAAGTCTGGAAAGTTCTGCCGCTTCCACGAATCTCATGGGCATGATACCAATGAGTGCCTTCATCTTCGGGACTTGATTGAAGAACACATCAGAAGGAAAAGACTGGAACGCTATGTAAGAGGTCAGAAACAGGACTCTAGCTCCTGCCAATGAGAACCCAAGGCTACCCTCGCCAGAGATAGGCAGAGGAAATCGCAACACTAGCGGCTCTAGTCAAGAGAAGATAGTGGTCCATACCATCTCAGGAGGACCGCACATCACGGACAAAAGCTGGAAAGAGATGGATAGATATGGAAAGTCGCTTAGAGATAGTAAAGACTGTGTCAATTCGGTTATAGAAGAATGCCACCCGAAACGGAAAGAAAGTGATGGCATTACATTTGGTAGGCGTGACCTAGAAGGAAGGCAATACCCTCACATGGATCCCATGGTTATCTCTGCCCGGCTCGGTCCCGCCGAAGTTTTCCGAATTCTAGTAGACACTGGAAGTTCAGTAAATATCCTGTTCAAACACGCATTCGACAAAATGAAACTATCAATGAAGGATGTATCTCCCTGCAATAAACCACTACACGGTTTCACCGGAGATGCGAAGATGCCCTTCGGGCAACTGGATTTCTTTGTTGAAATTGGAAGCCATCCCCGCTCCGTTGTACGGAAACAGATGTTTGTGCTGATAGAAAACCACTCGGCCTACAACGCCTTCTTAGGAAGGCCAGCCTTGTCTGACTTCCAAATTGTCCTAGCCCCATGGTGCCTAAAAATGAAATTTCCAATGGACAATGGAGTAGGGGAAGTAGAAGGAGACCAGGACGTTGCTTGAGACTGCTATGTGACTGAACTTCGCAACAACCACAGGAAGGATAAAGGGAAAAGTGTAGAGGTTGTTCTCTGCACAAAAAGTTTGGAAGCATAGCAACTAAAGAAAGCCCCTCCTCTTCGATATACCAGCGACCCTTTCAATGAATTAGACCCCAGGACAAAGAGGAGGAGGCCACCGCCGAGCCTGCAGAGGTTGTGGAATTTGTATCTGTAGACAAGCATGACTCGAGTAGACTATTGAAAATCGGGTCCCAACTAAAAGCTGAGTTGAAGGAGCAACTCATTGACTTTCTCCGCCACAACTTGGATGTATTCGCATGGTCACATGCTGGCATGACCGGAATCTCCCCTGACATAGCATGCCACGTACTAAACATTGATCCTACCAAGGCGCCCGTAAAACAAAGAAAGAGAAGTATGGGGGTAGAACGATTAGCAGCCCTCGATGAAGAAGTAAAGAATCTACTTGCCAATGACTTTATACGGGAAGCCATCTACCCAGAGTGGATCGCCAACCCGATGCTGGTAAAAAAGGCTAATGGGAAGTGGCGAACATGCATTGACTTCTCCAACTTAAATGATGCCTGCCCGAAGGATTGCTTCCCACTTCCTCGAATCGATCAACTTGTAGATAGCACAGCCGGACACGAGCTCTTATCCTTTATGGACGCGTACTCAGGATATAACCAAATTCCTATGCATACTCCCGATCAAGACCACACTAGTTTCATCACTGACCGGGGTTTGTACTGCTATAAGGTAATGCCTTTCGGACTTAAAAACGCAGGAGCCACCTACCAACGCCTCGTCAACAAGATGTTTGCAGGGCTAATAGGAAAAACTATGGAAGTGTATGTGGATGACATGCTGGTAAAATCAAGGAAAGCCGACGATCACGTAAGCCACCTGGGCGAGATGTTTCAAGTACTTCGCCAGTATGGAATGAAGCTTAATCCTCTAAAATGCTCCTTCGGAGTATCATCAGGAAAGTTCTTAGGATTCATCGTCCATGCCAGAGGGATTGAAGCAAACCCTGAACAAGTCCGAGCTCTAAAAAATATCAAGATACCTTCCACTCAAAAGGAAATGCAAAGCCTGAATGGGAAAGTGGTCGCCCTAAGCCGATTCATCTCCAAAGCAACGGACAAGTGCGTCCCCTTCTTCGAAGCTCTGAAGAAAGACAAAGGAAAGTTCGAATGGACCAACGAATGCTTGACCGCTTTCCTTAACTTAATCAAACACCTCCAGAAACCACCGGTACTCTCGACTCCAAGCGAAGGCGAAGAATTATACCTATGCCTTGCTGTGTCATCTCATGCCCTAAGCGCTGCCTTGGTAAGGGAAGACAACCGCACGCAGCGGCCAGTTTCCTTCGTCAATAAGAGGTTTACGGGGGCAGAAGTCAGATATCCTAAACTTGAGAAGCTAGCATACTGTTTACTAATCACATCACGGAAACTACGTCACTACTTCCAATCCCATTCCATCAAAGTTCTGACCGATCAACCACTGAGGCAGGTACTCCAACGTCCTGACACTTCTGGGCGACTACTTAAATGGTGCATTGAACTAAGTTAGTATGATATCACCTATCACCCTCGCACCGCCATCAAGGGATAAGCCATGGCTGATTTCATTGCAGAATTCACTACCAACGAAGATAAGGAGCAATTGGAAGTAGCAGAAGATATCAAGTGGAACCTCTTTGTGGATGGTGCATCAAACGAACAAGGCTCGGGGGCAGGTGTGGTAATAATCACTCCCAGGGGAAATAAGCTGCACTATGCTATAAGGTTGGAGTTCGCTGCCACCAACAACGATGCAGAATATGAAGCAGTGATAGCTGGATTAGAACTTGCCATAGAAATCGGAGCCAATTCTTTGTGTCTTCATAGCGATTCTCAACTTATTGTTAATCAAATACTAGGAGAATTCCAAGCTCGAGAAGAACGACTCATAGCATATTTAAAGAAGACCAAGTTACTTCTCAGCCGATTGGACAACTACTTAGTCAAACACATCCCTCGAGAAGAGAACCAAAAGGCCGACGAATTGGCAAAGCAAGCAAGTGTGAGAGACATCGCCATCTTCAGAGCAGTAACCATCTCAAAGCAACTGGCCCCAAATTTTGAGCAAGTGAATCTGATAGCTGCAACCGAAGAAGCAACTTGGATGACTCCCATCCGAGACTACCTACAAAGCGGCACACTACCTAACGGGCGTAACGAAGTCAAGAAAATCTTGAGGAAAGGATCCCGCTACACAATATAAGAAGACATCCTCTATCGGCGCGGATTCTCTAACCCGTTATTAAGGTGTGTCGCTGGGAGGGAAGCCAAGGAAATCTTATCCAACATTCATCAAGGAAGCTGCGGAGATCACACCGGAGGACAAACATTAGCAAAAAAGACACTCCGATATGGATATTTCTGGCCCACCTTAAGCAAGGACGCTTTGGATTTCGTCAAAAAATGTGACAGATGCCAGAAGTTTGCTAAGATTCCGTGGCTACCAACGACTGAGATTACTCAAATGACCAGCCCTTGGCCCTTTGTAGTATGGGGAATTGACTTAATCGGCGAACTACCAATGGGCCAAGGTGGGGCCAAATATGCTATAGTGGCAGTCGACTATTTCACCAAATGGGTGGAAGTAGAACCTCTGAATAAAGTATCTTCAGCAAAAGTTATTAACTTCTTGATCAAAAATGTTCTGTGCAGGTACGGAGTCCTACTCAAAATCATATCAGGCAATGGACTTCAGTTCGACAGCGAGGAATTCGCGAACTGGTGCCGAGAGCACGGAATTCACAAAAGCTTCTCATCCGTAGCGTATCCCCAGGCAAACGGACAGGTCGAAGCCATCAACAAAATTCTGAAAAACCTAATAAAAAAGAAACTCGAAAAGTCAAAGGGCGCTTGGGTGGATGAACTCCCTACGGCACTGTGGGCCTATCGCACATCTTTCAGAACGTCAACAGGGCATACTCCTTTCTCTTTGGCATACGGATCGGAGGCTATGCTCCCAGTTGAAACCATCGTGCCTTCCCATCGTAGGATCCACTATAACCCAGAAGAGAACGAAGAACTCCTTCACATGTCTTTGGATCTAGTTGAGGAGAGAAGAAATGATGCACTCCTTAAAGCAGCAGCCCACATGCAAAAAGTGGCAGCACAATACAACTCCAAAGTCAAGCATCGTACCTTACAAGAAGGGGATCTTGTCCTCAAGCGAATCTTTCCTCGCCCCGGAGCACTAGACCCAATCTGGGATAAACCATATGTAATTCATAAAGATCTCCACAATGGAGCTTATATTTTGTCAACAGTGGACGGAGAGGTGTTCCAGAGGGCATGGAACATCCAACACCTCCGTCGATACTTTTCTTAACTTGTACTGCCCATATGAAGTGAATTAACAAAGAGAATCAGTGGACGTAGGCCTTTTCGTGCCGAACCACTTTAAAAAACCTTGTCTCTTTTTTAACTTGTTCCTTTATATCTTGGCTGCTTGTTAACGTTATCCTTTTCTGTTGAGAAAAATCCTATGCGTATAGCACTTCCACTCAATGCACTCCACAGCGCAACTTCACCTGGACAAGACCTAACAGGTACTATGCGAATCTATGCCCTCGCCAATGAGACACTTTTGCTCCGGCATCCCTCTGCTACGGGTTAACTCATTGCTCGCGACGGCCCTTAAAGCCAACTGTAATGAGCCGATTATAAGCCACCGAGAAGGCCGACTATAGCCGAGGCAGCTCATTACAGCGTTCGGCTCACCGGCAACTGTGAACCGACTATAAGCCCCAACATAAGGTGTGGCCAGCCAGGGGCAGTTCATGGTTGACGATCGGCACCCACGCTAGCCGACCACAGTAAATCGAATAATACCCACGATTATGGGCCATAATGGCCCGGGTAGTTACTGTGCGCGATCTCGGCTCCGATGTGTCTTAAGTACGGCTGTGGTAAAAAAGAATTAACTCCCCGCGGAGGCGTAAGATGGGTGACAAATGTATCCAAGACCCACAGCTAGGGAAAGTGACTACAAAGCCCGTTTGCCACGAACTTAAGCACATCGAAGGCCTTCCGTGATTGGAAGTTTTACCTTTTTCACATATTTCAATTTTACTTAAGAAACTTTTTCTCCTATCCTCTGTAACAATTCCTGAAGTACATGACACAGAACAAGAGACACTCACTAATAGAAGCGGATACTCACAGCAAGATACTGGACCGCAGCCCTCACTCGGTCACACAGGATATTCAAAGATGCCATCTACAAGCAAAATATAAAGGGCGGTATTTCCTTCTTTCATATGTAAACACATTACTATAATTCATTCACACCCCACGCTAACATTGCAAGTCATGAAATTATGTTTTAAACGAGAACCTGACATCAAACACAATTTGATTACAAGAATATGCATAGCTATATTTCTCATACAACATGTCAAAATAGCAAAAACATTCAAAAGACAACAGAATCAGCTTAAGTTAAAGAATTACACGTCAAGAATAGTATTGTTTATTACAAGTAGCATAGTTACAACCTAAGAGTTACGTTACTGTTTTGAGACTAACATATACAACAATGTCAAGTATACAAAAAGATATCCGGGTCTAATCAAGGAGCCGGCTGCGTTGGAGTCTTATCCTTGTCCTGTTGCCCACCTCTCCAGTCAAGAAAAGAATTCATTAGTGATAAGCAACCAAGTTAACAGGAGGGCTGAAAAGAAAAACTTACCAGCATCTGCTCCTTGATCATCTTGACCATCATCCTCTACTTCCACACCTACCTTCTCGACGGCAAGTAACCGCATGCCCTCCTTCACCGCCACTTTCTCCTCCTCAGTAAACTGAGCTGTGACCATGTCTATTCGGAAGGCCACACCACCCTCTTTATCCGCATCAACCCTAGCCTCCTCTAGAACCCGAAGATAAACCCTAGCCATGACCCGGGGATAATCATCCTTCCAAGAGAGGTTGCCCTGCTTCCAAGTACGGAAGTACATATCCTGGAGCATTTCGTCCATCATCCCCTCGTTCTCCTCAAACTCCCTCGTCCGGGCCTCGGAAGCCGACAACCTTACGACGGCAGCATCTCTCTCCAATTGGTATCTCGAGCAGTCAGTTTGAAGGGATTTCCGCATCGCCTCCATCTCCGCCTTGCTCCTCCTCCACATCTCCCTCCTTCGGGATATCTGGACATGTGTTGGGAGAGGGACCGTCATACTTTTTAAGCTTCTCCCCCCCCGGCAATCGGATGTTTCGAAAAGGGCCTCCTTTTGATGCTCTTTGACTCGGCCCCTCCTTTAGCTTGGGCAGCCTTCTCTTCGGCCGTGTCCCTCTGCTTGACCACGGACTGCTGTGGAAGGATCAAGTTGTGCTCCAAAAGTGTAGCGTTCCTGATCAGGTAAGCAGCCGACCTATCTCTTCCAGTAATAGCTTCTATTTCTGCTGCCGTCTGAACCAGGCGATCATTCTCCACGACCGCAAAACCACCTGTCGCTAGCAAAAAATAAAAACACATAAGAAGGAGCATTACAACCAGAACGAGAATTAAAAATAAAGCTTTGACTTACATCCGGAGGTGAGGCGCCGAATAGAAACGGAATCATCCCTGACAAAAAACCATTCCTTCTTGAGCATGCTGTACTTGGAGTATGAATCTAGGACCGGCTTAAAGGATACGGCCGATTCCAAGCTGATATAGGGAGACCCCTTCTTATAGCCTCTCAAGTTGTACAAATACCGGATCACCCGGTTGGAAGGAGGACGCCCATATCTCCTCTGGAAGATGACGAAGAGACTCACCAGAATGGCATAGGAGTTGGGCTGAAGCTGCAATGGAACTACCTTTAGATATGTGAGAAAGCTGACTACCCAGGCGTTGAGAGGCGGGATGGCACCACACATGCAATGGTATCTGCTGTAGGCAAAATATCCTTCGGGAGGATCATACGGCATCACTCCCGCATACGGCAATAGCATGCGCGCTCGGTCGATCCCGAAAGAGCGAGATATAACATCAAGTTGCTCGCCCTTGAGTGAGCTAGGGAAGCAATTAGGAGGCAAGTTCAGAAGTTCCTGAGGACCGTATCCATCTACCAATGATCTCAGGGTGGGCCCATGACGGGCAGATCCTGGCTGAGCTGGGGGCACTGAGGAAGGCTCTTCTCTGTCCTGAGATCTCTTCTTCTCCGATCGGGTTGCCACTTTGTGAGATATTTATCTGCGAACACAAGAGAGCACGTTGTTAGAACAAAGGATGCAGGAATATAAAATGGAAAGTTTTCATACTCATCCAGTACTAAGTCCATTCGGCATAAGGTCCAATCGGTATCAAAATTTTATGTTCACTCGGTAAAACAAAGAAAATCTCATTCGGAAATCAGACACGCCGTGGTTCATTCGGCATAAGGTCCATTCGGTATCAAATTTTTAGGTTCATTCGGTAAAACGAAGTAAATCCAAGAAGCTATTCGGCAATCACCTGATATGGCGGTACGATTGATTCGGGAAATATGACTGATTCGGCAGGAAGTTCTGATTCGGCTATTTCGTTCGGTGGGAAATAACGGAAGCACTACGTCCTTACTTATAGGCGAAGGTAAACCACCGGACCAACCGGTTTGGTACTAAAAATCAGATGGAAGCGTCGAAACTGGATAACCTAAAACAAAGCATGCCCTGTGCATACACATGTCCTACTTTGGGGGGCAAGTGTTGTGTGATCTTCGGCCAAACCAGCCTACAACCGAACCAAACTTCTACGAGCCACTGCCGAACCAGGGGCCTACCGAACCATCTAGAACAACCTACCACTGAATCACTTATTACCGGTCCAAATACATATGGAGTCGAACCAACTCCTAGCCGGACCAACTCCAAGCCGGACCAACTCCTAGCCGGACCAACTCCAAGCCGGACCAACTCCAAGCCGGACCAACTCCTAGCCGGACCAACTCCTAGCCGGACCAACTCCAAGCCGGACCAACACTTAGCCGGACCAGGACCTCATCTCCAACCATCTACTACCGAACCACGGCATTGCCGAACCAAAGTTGCCAGGCCAGGTTGCATCGGCCCAGGCCCACCAACAACTATATACATCCAAGACCCCTGCCCCTAGCCTCACTCTATAAATAGAGAGGCAAGGGTACAACAACGGGGACAAGTTTGAGAGCTCAAGCACGGAGAGAACTTTCAAACAACTTTCTTTTACTTGTATTAAAGCTTTGTACTTGTAATCAAAACAAGAGAAGAGAAATAACATATAAAGTGGACGTAGGCACATTCTGGCTGAACCACTATAAATCTGCATGTCTTTTTACAGTTTAGCCCCTTCTTTTCATATATTTGCATAAATCACCCAAGTCACTAAGAACAACATAAGATCTACTAAATCATACAACTTTGAGGTGTTTTTCCATTTTTTGTGCAAACACGGATAGTCTCTTTTGATATGGCCTTGTTCATCACAGTTGAAACATTTGACATTGTTTGGCACTGCATTTTGATTTCCAAAATTCTTATAGTTGTTTCTCTTGAGATTATTCATCTTTCTGTATTTTAAAATTTTCCGAAAATTCCTGGTCATAAATTCTATCTCTTCATCATTATCACTGTTTGAGTCTGATCCGTCGGTTAATGCATTGAATGCCATTGATTTCTTTTCAGATGCTTTGCTTTCTCTTCTCCCGATCATTTGAACTTCAAACGACATTAGATTTCCAATAAATTCTTCTATCTTTAAAGTGCTGATGTCATTTGCCTCTTCAATTGCAAGTGTCTTTTGATCCCATTCTGGAGTGAGAGAATTTAAAATTTTCTGACTTGGCATTCTTCTGAAAATTCCTTTCCCAAGGATATTAAAGAATGCATAATATCTTGAAATCGACTATACATATCTGAAATAGACTCATTAGTATTCATTTTAAATAACTGAAACTGATTTGTGATCATGGAAATTTTGGTCTGTTTAACTTTGCTTGTTCCTTCGTGAGTCACTTGCAAAGTTTTCCAGATTTCATATGCAGACTTACAAACTAACACTCTATTAAATTCATTTCTTTTAAGTGAACAAAACAGAATATTCATTGCTTTAGAATTATTTTGTGCAACAGTCTTTTGCTCAATAGTCCACTATGCAAAATTAGTTGTGGGTTCAGAATATTCAGTTTGTGTGATATTCCAAGTATCTAATCCTACAGATTGTAAATATATTTTCATCCTACATGCCCAATATGCATAGTTACTTCCATTAAAAAGTGGTGGTCTGGCAGTAGACTGAGCTTCTACAAATGAACTAGTGTCAGGGTTACTAGTGTTAATAACAGTACGAGTGTTGGTAGCCATTTTGAAAACTTTTCAAAAATCAGATTATGAAACTTTTGAAAACCTTGCTCTGATACCAAATGTGAGAAATGCGGATTAAGGATCTTGAGGCTAGAATTAACACTAGAGGGGGTGAATAGTGTTTTAAGAAATTTGTTAATCTTTTTGAGTATATCTTAATTTTTTAACAATGTATGCACTAATTAGACACAGAAATGAACACAGAATCAAACACAGATGCAAATATAAAGTAAAAGCAGTAAAGGAAAGAACACACTGGATTTTATACTGGTTCAGAGTTATCCTACATCCAGTCCCACATAAAAATGTACGGATTTCCTTTCAAAAACAATTCAACAATTACAACCCTCGGTTTCAAGGCTACGAGGTACACCCTCCAGAATAACAATCCTCTGGGTAGAGATACTTGATTTCCGGGGCAACAAGTTCACCCAATTGATTTCCAAGGCTACAATCACACCTTTTCTCGCTTGATTGATTTCCAAGGCTACAATCACAACTTTTCTCGCTAGATAGATTACAAAGAAGCCTATAACTCTGAATAGCACTTAGATCTTATTGAGATAGTGATAGAGAATCAAACCAGAGATGATCTAGTTAGATTCAATGTTGATTTCGGCAGAGTGATGATAGGATTTTGAATAAGAAAATGTGGAAGAAGAAGAGGAGTGAAAACAAGAAAAAAATGATTAAAAATTCGTTGAAACTGACCCTATTTATAAAAGAGCAACAGCCATGACCATTCATGAAGAGTTATGGCGAATAGACACTTCTTTTGAAATTCGAATTTTGAAACCAACTGATACTATGTCGACATGGGGTACTTGGGTATGTCGACATCCTAAAGAAATTTTTGGTGTTTTGATTTTCTTTGAAAATAACCTCTATCTTATATTAAAATTATTTTAAACTTTATAAATATACTTGACTATAGATAAAATACATAGATGAATATAAAGAATAATATATATATAACATTTTACTATAATTTTATATTTAAATCAAAGTATAAATATATTATAATTAAAAGATAGTTTAAAACAACCGAAGTTTAAAAACAAGAATATTTAAGGCTAAAACATCTTTTTGAAAATCATTTGAAAAGATAATTTTTAAGGCTAAAACATTTTGAAAAACAATTTTGAAAATCATTTTGAAGTAGTTTTGAAAATCATTTTGAAGTAGTTTTGCAAGCTTCTTCCTGCAGAATATCTCAGGATGACAGGACTCGAGAACTTGTACAAAACCAGGATGTTCGTGGGTTTGTAAGCCACTTGTCGTAGGTTTGTAAGCTACTTGTCGTGGGTTTGTAAGCCACTAAAAAGTAGAAATGGGTTCCATCCCAAAAGAAAAATGGAGTGAAGATTTCAGTGCTATTGTGAAGTTTTAACATAATCCTAGACTCAATACTTATCTTGAAATCTTGAACTCTTGATAATCTTGATACTCATGAGTCTTCAATCTTGATATCTTGAATCTCTATACTGTATAGTCTTCATTCTTGGTACCTGCATGTTTAAATCTTGCATATACATATATATCTAAACTATAATGTTAGTATTTATATTTTATAATCTTATTCTAAGGTTGTTGTCATCAAAACCATCAACTCATGGACTAACAGTGTCTAGGTTTCTTTCTGGAGACTCCACTTCTTCTCCACCTTTGGTAAACTTTGCCTTCGAAAATTTTTGAGATAAAACTTTTGCAAGAAGCTATTGCAGAACTATAAGTCACTGTGTTAAATCTTGAATTTTAGCCTCACTGCCTCTGGGCTTTGCTTGGATTGAAGGTTGTCTAATCTCTATATTCTCCAAATTGAACTTTAGAATGACATTATCCTCCAAGGTTGTCCGTTGTACAACTTCTACATTCAAAACATTGACTTTCTTAGTTCTCACCATTTTCTAGAAACAAAGTTTTACTTAATTAGTTTCAAAGCAAAGAAACGATGAGTCGGAGGTTCGAGCCATCCTTCTAGCGTCAAAATGTTGAACCAAAAATTTGCCTCAACACCCAAGATGTTATTCAAGGTGGCATTTTTTGAAAATGTTCCAATAATACCCATCGGTTTCAATATGATCATGAAGTTTTTCAAAAGTTCAAGTCATATGTTCGAGGGGAATAGGCGAATTTCATAAATATGCAATAGTACGTCATTCGTATGTCAATAGGACAAATAGGCAATTCACATATGTTATAGTCTCTTGTTCATATGTCAATAGGCATAATAGGCAATATGCAAGGTAAACTTCAATTTAAATAAGGGCCTAAGTGGCCTTGTGCAAATTAATAATATGTAAGCCCAAGATTTAATCCAAGTCCAAGAATAAAGTCATATATGTCCATTGTCATGATAGTTAAATAAGAAAGCACAAAAGAAGTATGTTATCTAGGGTTAAATGTCCAAGTCCTTATTTGCAAAGAGTCCAAGAGTTACAATTGGCTCTAGAAATCCCCAAACCGATTTAGGGTTTACAATTTATAATTTAAAAATAGAGAAAGAAATGATTCGCTCCTCTCAAAGTGGAAGAGGGGGTCTATTTATAGAGATGGAAATAGGCGGGATGGCTGACACATGTCCACTCGCCATCCCTTCATATGGTAGATACTCGTTAACCCTTATGTCTTCTGAAGTTCAGCATCTCTTGTTGCTTATAAAAGCTCGTCATCCTTTGCCAACATTGAAGCTCGTCATTCTTTTGGAATTTGTTATCCCTTTTGTTTGTAGAATCTTAGTAACACTTCTTAGAAGCTTAATATCATTTGTTGTTTATAGCTGATCAAGAACAGTTACTATTGTAGAGGCTCGATAATGGTTATTGTGTCAAAAATTTCGTCATCCATAGAAAATTGATATCCTCCTCTATTTTTAGATGCTTGACATCACCTTTTCCTTCATCACCTTGTTAAATGCTCGACAACTTTTAGTGGCACGACATCCTTCCTCTATTACATGCTTTATAACACTCTGTGTTGTAGAGGTTCGACATCCTTTTTACATCTTTGACAACACAGCTATATTTAGGCTCAACAACCTTTGTGCTATAGAAGCTCAATGTCTCTTAGAGATTTGGTACATCTTCACTCTTTGTTGGGGCTTGCTAATTACTTGGATGCTCGATATCTCTATTGTTGTAGGGGCTCGACACCACTTTAATGGTTGTAAGGGCTTGATAACCTTATTTTCATCAAGTTCGACAACTCATGTAGCTCGATAACTCTCGTTATTCACTGATTCCTTTAAGCTACTTAACTCATGAGTATGAGCTCGACATATTTTTGTTAGATGTTCGATACCCTTTTTGATATAGCATTATAAAAGGTTCGCTACATCATTGATTTGGAAGATCAATATATCGTCATGGATTTATTGGCTCATCATATCACAATGTGTTTATAAGATTGATACCTATTTTTTCACAACATTTCCATATCCTTCTACAGACATTTCCTGTGATGATTTCTCAAGCATATTTAATAGTCGAAAAATATATGGATAACAGAGTGAATAAAGAAGATTTTTATTTTCTCATTAAAACCAAATCATCTCATCCATTTCTTATTTTAATTATCTTTTTTCATCCTACTCCTTCATCCATGGCCTCATCCATCCTCTCATGGCCAAAACTTTTAATCCAAATAAAATTAAGGTGGTTCATTCTATTCTAGCAAGGTCGGGTGATGATTCAAGTAATTTAAGAGTCAACTTACAAATAAAATTGTCAACAAGGAATGGATCTACAAAGTTAAACCTATATGTTTCTTATATAATTATACATATTCACACTTGACCCAAATTAATGTATGTAAGATATATTTATTTCCATTATATATTACTGAAATTTGATTTGTAATATGTCTTGTTTATAAATAAAATTCAGTAGGAAAAAGGAAAAACAACAACTAAACTTGATCTATTTATTTTTGTCTTACGTATTTGTGAATCAACTCTTTAAATATATCTAATGCAATATCGAGAAATTTGAATACACACATGCGCGCGTGCACACCCCCACACACACACACACACTACAAAAAACGCCTTTTTACAACTATCAAAAACAGTTGTAATAGGTCTATTACAACAGGCGGCCGCATGTCGTGTTATCCGGAGTTCTAATAGAGTCATATTTTTTTACAACGGTCTTCGATAGTTGTAAAATAATTTTTTACAATTGTCCATCGCAGTTGTAAAAAATCTTCTACAACTGCTTTTGGCAGTTGCAAATTTTTTTTTACAACTACCAATGGCAGTTGTAAAAGATTTTTTATAACTACGATTGGCAGTTGTAAAAGACATTTTTACAACTACAATTGACAATTGTGATAAAAATAATGCAAAATAAAAAAAATTAATTTCAAACACATTTTGCAACTGCAGCACAAAACAGATAAAAATATATAATCTACAAATTATTTGTAAGTGTAATGTAGTATCCTAATAAAAAAAGCCTCAAATTAATAATGAACACTTTGGTACACATATAATAGTCTTCATCACCACTTACAACCTACAGCAAAGTAGAGTGTTTAACACTAAAGTTTTTTCTTTAACTGCATAATGCTCACAGAAGGTGAGACATAGAGCAATGAACCATCTGACTCTTGGCTTCTAAGCTCAAAAAGAGCTAATAATAACAAAGCGTTAATAACAATATATCCCTGACAAAAGAATCACTTCATTTCATTTGTGCCACATGCTTCACTAGGTCTATTTCATCTTTTGCATGTGTGATTGCTTCAGAAGTAGCTACAACTATTGTTCTTCTTCTTTACTAATAAGCAATTCGAAATCAGTTTGCATACTCCGGAGAATTTAAAAATAAAAAATACATTACAAAAATTGTATATTATAGAGCTTGTCCCAAACAACTAACTTCCGAATGTGTTTTCTTATTTTTTGATATGAATAAACATACACATTGATAAACATATACATTGTTTTCTTTGTGGTATCTAATCTTAGTAGGTAAGCGAATGGCTAAGTAAATATAATGTACCCACCAACATGTAGACCTATCAAAATATGACCCAACCCATTAACCCAACCCATTTACCCTACTTATAAATGGATTGGGTCAACCCATTTATGAATATTATTAAATGGGTTATGGGTTGGGTTGACCCATTTTTAAAAGGGTTATAAATGGGTAACTCATTTACCCATTTATTAAAAATATTAATTTTTAATATAAATTTGAAAAATAAGAATTTTGAATATACATTGTAGTTTTTCATAGGGACTGATAGTTGTACTTAAAAAATAATAAGCTACCACATCCCCATATTTGGATTTTGATGAAAATTAGAATTTTAAATTTTTTATCGAAACTCAAAAAATAAAAATTAGAATTATTTTATATTTATTTTCTATTTATTAGTCAAATTAAATTTAAATCTTTAAATGGGTTAAATGGGTAGCTCGCTTATTAAGTGGGTTGGGTCATAAATGGGTAAAAATGAATGGGTCATAAATGGGTTGGGTCATAAATGGGTAAAAATGAATGGGTCATAAATGGGTTGGGTCAAACTCGACCCAACCCATTTTGACCAAACCCAACCCGTTTGACAGGCCTACCAACATGGACACAATGTCGTAAAAAGTTCTATGAGGATTAATCTTACTTTTGCTTTAGACCATTGTTTACTTAAGAACGGATGATTGAAAATAATAACATCAGCCCGATATCTTTAATACTATTATATAGGCTATGTAAGCAATTGGTACAAGGAATTCAAATAAAATTCTGTTCCACTCTATTTAGTCATCTTCATGTGTTTCACTATACTTCAATTTTGTTCAGCAATTTCAACCTTGTATGTTCCCCTGCCAACCTGCTCTATATGGTCTTCGTCCAAACTTTATAGTATCACAGTATCAATTTCATATTATGAAAACTTGACTACCATTTCATAATAAGTATTTGACAACAAGTTTACGTAAACGAAAATCATTGTTTTTTATTATACAAATGAAATTCATTGACGTTTATGTATGTCAGTTTATATAAACACTGAGTATATGAAAGTGTCTTGAATATGGAGTAAAGTGTATTTAATGTGGTTTATATCATATAAAATTAAGTAAATTTGGTACCAACTTTAGAACATGATTTTGACAAATAATTTGTAAATTCCTAACAAAACAGTTTGTCAATACCATATTGAAACATTTTATAATGCATAGTCTCATTTACAATTATATCATAAAAAATTAGCATATATATATATATATATATATGCATTTATATAAGCATTGATTCCATTTTTACTATTCGCCGTTAACTAATATATTTAACTACAATAAAAACTCAAAAATAAAAGATAAGAAAACATCAAAACATTTTCACATGTATAATAAAATAACTTACCAAGGCATTTTTATATTCAATTCGAAAAAGAGTGATGCAAATCAATTTAAACTTTAGTTTAGCAAGGATACCTTTATCTCCATCTTCACCTGGTAAGTTATTCAACCATAGTAATACATGTTCTTAAATTAGAAATTGAATAACATCCATCTCCAAATTTAATTTCAAACACAATGATTTATAAGGAGAATTTACCATCAAAAGATATTCTTTAGGCATAAGTGACCTAAAAAAGGAAGCCGATCATGTACCAAATACCAATCAGTAGTTTCAAAGGAACCAATACCTACCGGTAACAAAAAGTTTAAGGACATTAACGCTTCGAAATTTACAATCAGGGTATTGACAGATGGGTTATGAATGAGACAATGCTTTCCTAAGCAGTTGACAGTATGGTTATGAATGAGACTATGCTTTCCTAAGCAGCGGCTTTATCCTAAATTTGACAGCAACAAATTGTTCAAATCCGACAGCAACAAATTGTTTATAAACAGTGGCTGTCAAATTATTTGTAAAAAATATCAGTGGATTTTTTGTTGCTGTCGAATTTTTGCGCGAGTCAAATTACAAAGGATAAATAGTCCTTAATTCAGTGAGTCAACAAACAGTGACTGTCAAATTCGACAACAACAATTATATCATAAAAAATTCACTGGTAATGAATTCCTGTGTAAAATAAACAATTTAGGATAAACGCCGCTGGTATCATAAAAAAATCAGGTTCGTCAACTGTCTATCTTCTAGAGTTTCTATAAAAAATCATTTATAATTATATAATTTACAATAATTTGTAAATTCCTTTGGTAATGAATGCAATCCCAAACAGTGGCGTTCATCCTAAATTTAAACAAAAAAAGTATAGAAAATAAAAAATTGACGAACCTGAGAATTAAAGTTGTAGGCTGATGTAATTATTAAAGAAATTAACATTTGTAATTATGAAAGCTAAAGGATTCCGTCGTTGGTGCAACACCATGCGTCCTTCAAAGCTTCGCTGAAAGCCACCCGTCGGGCGAAAGAGTCGAAATCGTTGTGGCTGGAAGCACTTTTTGGCTAGTCGATTTGGCAATGGTGGAAGGGTCGATTTAGGAACTTTGATTTCCTGTAAAATTCAAAAAGGAATTGAATCGAAATTAATTCACAAATTGAGGAATACAGAGATCATTTAAAACCATTTAAAATCATACCTTTTTGAAGAAAAATATGAGGCAGTGGATGGTTGGGTGAGAAAAAATGGTTTTTATGAGTACGGTTGCTCATTAGAAAGTGAAGTGAAAAGTTGAGGAACGTGGATTAAGAAGAAAGCCGAGAGAGATGTGAGATAATCGTGGAAAAATGGGAAACGGCTCTAACGTGGGAAGACTAATGACATAGTTATCCTTACTTGGCTTTGACAGGGGAGGTGGAGGAAAGGTCATATTGGGAAATGCCAAAAAGGCTTCAGTTTGACTGCAATGACCAAGTATTTACATTATATATAAGATATATATACATACACACACACACACACATATATATATATATATATTTGTTTGTGTGTATAATAGATATAGATCCCAATATCGATATGTTTATATATATAAATTATAGTTATACACATATTAATATATCATTTTATTACCATTGCATGTTATGAATATATACACATGATATATTAAAATAAACATTAAATTAAATTTATTAATATGATTAATTAATTGCAACGGAATATTATAAAGTAAAATATGATTTATTAATAACAACTAGTTTGGATCTAGTCAAATCCATTGGGCCTCACAGGCCTACTATGATTCAAATAAGGAAATTTTTCGAAATCTATCTAATTTACCCACTGCGGATCAGGCTGGTTCCTTTATAAATACATTAAAAATATTAGAAGAAGTATGTAATCGATTGTGGTAACAAATGTGTTTGTAATCATGAGTCTTGAATTAATATATAAATAAATACTTACTCTTTAAATATTTCTAGTTAAGATGTATCAAGAAGAATGTTGATATACCTATTGAAACTAGTGTACGTACTGCTCTCCATAAGAGCGGTGAATTACTCATGACCCGTCGGAAAACTAAAGGGCTACATACTTATGCTTGTATCGAACAATCAAAGTACAACACAATGACCGTCTTCTACAGGTTAATATAACTAAGTCAAAATAAAAGACCTTATGGTAATGATGTATAGAGTCTTTTGACTTGAAAGCATTACCTATATTAAGTAAGTTAACTATACTTTGACTACGGTCAAACACTTAGCATGATGACCACTTTTCAGCTATAATTTAGTATATGTTGAATTACTTAAAGTAAAACACTACTTAATAGAGGCTTCGTGTCCTTCATCACAAAAGAACGGTGGATAATGTAACTATTAGTCAAAATAAAGTCAAAATCTCTAGCCAAAATAAATATGTTAATAGATAATCTCATTGGATTAAACCAAGGACTTCAAAAGGTCTACATAATTAAATACAAATACTAGTAGAGTTTTTGACCTTAGACCAAACTTTGGATATTTAAGTGATACAATGATGATAAAAAGAATATATGCACAAAATGTCGTTACTAGTTAAGCTTGTTACGTATTAAAAACTAGATTTTGTCCAAATGATCTAAAAGCATTAATTTTTTTCCTTATAATGTACTTCAAAAACATCCACATGGGCTTTTGAATTGTTTAATTATGGATTGAAGACCAAGTTTACACCTAAGAGTCAACACAACTACGCGATTATTTTAAATTGAACCAATGTAAAAATTAATATATAAAAATTAATATATATAACTGTTATAGATTAATAATGAATTAATACAAACTTTTTTATTAAAATTTTAGGCATTTTTAGTTGTTTGTTTAAAGCCCAAATTCAATCAGAATGCTGTATAAAAGTTGTACGTTAGTTCGACTAAAAAGGAGATCAAATAAAGGTGGCCAGCCATATTTGAATAAGGGGAATAGAAACCTAATCTTCTAGGCTAATATATATAACTGTTATATCTAAATTTTAAATATTTATATTATCAAATCCAAGCGGTATACATATTATCTAAATATAATTTTTATACATCTATTTAAAGTAGTAAATTATACATTAAAATAACCTTTAGTCCATATATATATGTATATGTATATGTATATGTATATGTATATATATGTATATGTATATGTGTGTATATATATATGTATATTAAATCAAAATATGTTATATATATATGATCAGATTTTAATTGAATAAAAAAGAATAAATAAATCTTAGGTGCAGTCAAATTTTGGTATATAAAATTAAAAAATATTATTTTATATTATTAGATATTTAATTTGAAATAGTTAAAGTTATCTATATTTTAAATATATATTTTAACAAATCCAAGCGGTATACATATTATCTAAATATAATTTTTATACATATACAGATTTATTTTGTATTTAAAGTAGTAAATTATACATTAAAATAACCTTTAGTCCATATATATATATATATATATGTATATATGTATATGTATATATATGTATATGTATGTATATATATATATATGTATGTATGTATGTATATGTGTGTGTATTATAATAATATCAATTAAATATTATGATAAAAAAAATTAATTAATATTAGTATGGATATGAACTTGGTTACATGGAGTATATTATGATTACATTTACATTTAATTTAACATACACTGATCATTTACACATTTATAATAGCAGATCACAATGATTAATTTTTCCATTATATCCCTATGTTAGTTTATACCTATAAGAGTTAGTGGTATACCATAAAGACAATTATATAATTGTTACACATGTCAAATTCTATGATCAATTATGTTCGTAATAACGGTATTTATTTTCCTTTTATACACAATGTTATATTATGGTAGAATAATTAAGTAATTTATTTAAGGTATATAATTAATAAATTCCATAAATAAAATATTGTGTCGCTATATTGCAAATAGATGCAATAGTCAGTGAGTTTGTCTTGGCAAGCAAGTTTAAAGTGCTTGTACCACTGTATATAGAAATATGAACATATGTAAGGCACAGATGCCTCAACAACTACATAAACCCCAGTACAGCTTAGGAGCGAGACGTCAATGTCTCAACTACTAAAATAGAAATATGAACTCTATCTTCCTTGGATGAGGAGGAGTTACTACCATTAGAAGATTGGTTCAGACCCAATGACATGCAGATAACAAGAAAACAAGGAAGTAAGACATGGAACATAGTCCAAAGGTTCACTATTGTATAGATATTTCTTGTCCTACTTGTCATCCATCAAAAGCGCCTTATTCCATGCACCAAGATAGCCGAAGGATGTAAGAGGTAAGATAATCCCTATAATAAGGTTAAAAGGACGCTTATCCTCTCCATCATTACCACTAATAAACTTGTTGAAAATGCCATTCCCACTAAACGCATATCAAAGATCTCATGAACCCAAAAGTGCTCATATGGATTCCACTTAATCACTGCAGGAGAACTAATGGGACTATCAACAACAATAAGTATGATAGGAGGAGTAGTAACATGAGGTGGCTAAATATCCAAAGAAAGTGAACCAGCAGTCGAGCGAGCGCTTTCAGTAGCGGCAGACGAAGGAGTATAGCAGAGGGGAACTTCTCAGTGTTATCCTCTTGCATCTATGGACATATTGATGCTTCTAAGAAAAACAACTTTGTGGAACTATATAGCAAAGGGTTGATTCTGGTGTTTTTTCTATTTGCGTTAACCTGGCTCATCTGGTTGAAAGCTAGTACCCAAGGCAGACTTGATAGAATTTTTAATCCTTTTCTATGAAATTCAGTTTTTGACAAACGATTTTAACTGACAAAAAACATTTGAAGACAAATGATTTGAACTGACCAAAAACATTGAAACTGAACTAATGTCATCAAGTTGATACCTGCAATCTCCCATTGAGACACACATTGAAACAGATCTAATAATTATAACAACTGTCAGATTGAAACATTGAAACAAACATCAAAAGACTGATCCAAATTAAACTGACTGAAATTGAAGTGTATACCTTCATGCTCCCAGCTAACAATCCGGAAGATATAATGATACTTCATCAGCTCGGATCTTCTTCATCTTTTGTGGGATCAAATTTCAAAGCTATTGAGTCGGTACTAATTTCGGGAGTCGGCTCTGCATGATACGGGGTAAATTTTGGAAGCAAATCCACATACTTACGGTAATCTTCCTTCGTTGAAATCTTATCCACATATAGTTTAATCGTATTAGCCTCTGCAGTAAACCCTTGCTCCTTTAATATTTCTAAATAATTAATAGCCATCATCAATTCACCTTTCTCAAGCAAGGCTCTAACAATACGGTTAAGCATGCGCAAGTTCGGGAAGCAATCAAATTTCTTCATTTTCAATAATAACTCAGCAAGTTCATCCAATAATCCTTCCTTAATGAGACATCGAGCCATTATCGAATATGTAACGACTATTGGCCTAAGTTTCAAAGAAAGCATGACCTCAAATAGATCCTTAGCTTCTTTTGTTTTACAACTTTGTACAGTCCAAACATTAAAATATTATACATCCAAATATCATGTTTGAACTTCTGAAAATGAATGGACTTAAACAATTTCAGTGCCTCGTCAACCTTTAAATTCTTGCATACGCCGTCTAGCATTACACTAGAAGTGATTCTATTCATAGTAACCCCTTCGTTAACCATCTCTTCATGAATTTATTCAGCATCTTTAATCCTTTTAGCACCATACAAACCATGTAACATGGAATTATAAGTAACAACTGTTTTCAAGATACCCTTGTGCGTCATCTCATTAAAAAACCTTTTAGCCATATCAATCCTTCCATGCTTGAAATACAGATTAATTAATGTATTATAGGAAACTGCATCAGTGGTATGCCCTTTTAAGAGCATAATATCATATATTTCAACTGCTTTATCTAATTCACCAGTTAAACTGTATCCATGCATTAATGCACTATATGTTACAACATTAGGTTCTATGCCTTTTTTAGTCATCAGATCCAGTAATTGACGAGCTTCTTTTGTCGATCCTTTTTGGCAATGCATGTCCATCAATGAATTAAATCCAACAACATCAAGTGATATTCCTTTATCGGTCATTTCATCAAGAACTTCATAAGCTTTCTTCTCTTTTCCCAATCTTCCATAACCAGATATCATAGAAGTATATGTTACCACATTTGGTGCTATATTTTTACTGATCATAAGGTCTAACATGTTTTGAGCATCACTCAACTTTTCAAGTTTCAAAAGTCCACCCAGTAATGTGTTGCACGAAACCACGTTAGGTTTCACTCCTTCCACATGCATCTTTTCAAATAAAACTAATGCATCATCCATCATATCGTGCTTAACATAACCATTAATAAGTGAATTATAATAGGTAAGGTCAGGTTGTAAGTTCTTAGTTTTCATAGATTCAAGTAAGCGACTTGTTAACGTAAAAATTGAACGCTAACACCCCAGTATAGTATTAGTAAACTGAAAGCACCAACTTGTTAACGTAAAAATTGAACGCTAACACCCCAGTATAGTATTAGTAAACTGAAAGCACCACCCGTTGGTATGGGGACAAAAGATAAGCAGAGAAATCACAGAAAGCAGTAAAAGACAACAATTTTATAGTGGTTCGGCTTAATATCTAGCCTACGTCCACTTTAATCTCCTTTATTGCTAATTCAATTACAACTTTTACAACAATCTTCGATTACAACACCACTTTAACAAGTAGCTAGAACCCCGATGTAGAAGAATCTTTCGAATTCATGTTGAATGTGTTAGATCTCCTCTTGAAGTTCGTTGAAGCGTCTTTTGTGTTTGAAGTGTCGGATGAGTTGAGAAAACAGCAAAGTATAGGCGTTCCAAAAGTGAGCCCAAAAGTCCCCCATCAGCTGGAGTAAGTGGGGTATTTATAGGAGAATTCTGGAATTAGGTCGTAGGTCGTGAGCAACCTTGGTTAGGTTGTAGGTCGTGAGCGACCTAGGGAGCACGGGCTACATCTTAACAGGTTTGTACTTGGTCACTCGAACAAGCTGGTAGGTCGTGGGTCGTGAGCGACCTAGGAGAGGAGCGGCATAAGAAGTTGTCTCGGCCTAGTTCTGACTCGCGGGCGACCTAATGAAGGGGATAGAATGCATGTGATCTCTCTCTATTTTTAGCACGCTAGATCGCTAAGTCGCTCCCCTTCTACCTCGTTAGGTCGTTGGGTCCTTAGGTCGCTTATCTTGCTGCTCTGTTAGCTCGCTGTAGAACTTCTTCCTCACTAGGTCGTTTGCGTGTTAAACCGTTAGGTCGTTTGGATTGTTAAGTTGTTACATTATTAGGTCGCTGAGTCGCTGGAGCTTTAGGTCGTTAGGTCGCTTATACTTTTAGGTCATTAGGTCGCTTATCACACTAAATCTCTGGGTCGCAGAAAAGAAGAGTTAACACTTGCCCCTCGAAGTGCATGCCTATGTCATAGGTCATGTGCTTCGACATAATTCCGCTAGGTCGTGAACGACCCAAGAGATCTGTTACCTCGCGTGCCCATTCGCCTTCCTCTTTTTGCCCCATATAAACCATTAGCTCGTTTCTTCCTCTTTTCTTAACTGCTTTGACAACCTTCTTTGCCATTAACGAACCTTCAAGCTTCCAAGGGCGAATTCAATCTATCCAGTCATCAATTCATCTTTACCATCATATTGCGTAAGTGAATTCGACCTTTATTCAACCATGATCACCGCCAAATTGTGAATCCCCATTCTCTGACCTCAGTCCAACTCCGTACGTCGCGTTTCACTTTCGAGTCATGTTGCGATCGATTTTCGATCGTCATTAGCTATGTTGTTGTTGTGATTCACGAGAGCACAGCTATGCGTTGGATCTATGATGGATTTGAGATGATTTGAATCAGTTTTCGGGTGATTTGGTGGTATGAAGAGATAATGGATTTCACTAAGAGGATGATGGATTTCATTGTGTAAATGATAACGGGTTATCGGGTCACAGGTTAATTAAATGGCGATCTATTGAGTGGAGAGGAGTTAGCGGGTTAAGGAAAGTAGGGCATAACAGTTTTGACAGGAGATAGCTTGAGATTACTGAGTTACATTAGAAACGACCTAGTGAATCTGAGTGACATAAGAACCTTTTCGACCTAATAGATTTGGCCGACCTAACAAATCGACCGACTTAAGAATCCTCGCGACCTAAGGGAAACTGCGCGACCTTAGAATTCGCGACCTAAATTCTCGCAGCATCACCTTTTGTGACTTAATCTTTAGGTCGCGTGCACATTCAAGCGACCTAGGACTTAGCCAGATTTGCACTGTTTGACTTTGAACAACGTGGCTTAAAAATTTCGACTTATGTTAAGTCGTTGGGCTTGATCTGGATGATTTAAATAGTCCTCGAACTTGCTTGATTTATTCTTGCGACTTAAAGGATGAACAAAACTTAAATACTTGTTGAATTTGATTGAACTTCCAATTCTAACGGCCGGGATGAACTACTTGAACTTGCTGCACTTCTTTACAGATTATATTAACTTTAATGCTAATAACCTGTTAATCATAACATTTGCAGAAAACTAGGGCGAATATACTGCCATTGACTGCCCACATTGAATGACGGATTAGTCAATAAAGAATAATCAACTTAAGTGAACTGTGTGAATGAAATGCTATGAGTCAACAAGTTCAAGTGAAGTGTTAAAGCAAAGCTAAAATAATCAACTAAAGCTGATCTGTTTGCATCAACACTGTACTTGGACTTTTAAAATAACAAGCCTTGAAACTTTACAATTGATAAGTGTCAATTAGTTTGATTCCAGTTATATTTGCTTGTCATTTTATTAGTTTTTCTCAACACTTCACACTTTTAGGAAACGTGCACCTTCATATTTGAATGTCCAGCCTTATGTAGAATGACTTCTCAACAAGAAGAGACAACTGGACAAGCTGAAGAAGTCTTCCCCATAGCTAATCTCTTGGATAGTCCTCCAGAAAGAGCTTCCACCACTCTGAATCAACGGGCGTTCGGCCAATTATGTATTCAGTTTGGCATTGCTGAAACGGACGCCCTGCTTCCTGGGATAAACGATACTGCTAACATGCCACCTCTTGGTTTTGTCGCAGTTAATTGTCAGATGTGCTTGAGCGGAGCTATTCCTCCCTTTAATGATTTTCTTCGACGGCTTCTTCTTCGGTTAACTATCTCTCCCTTCCAACTTCACCCCAATGGCTATGCCATCTTGATGGATTGTGTGTATTATTCAGGAGGACACTTGACCGCCTTCCAAGCTTCGAAGAGATTTGTTACTTGTGCACTTTTGCGAAAAACAAAGATCACCCTTCTATCACACTTGTGAGGAGCGCTCGAAACCGTAGACTGATCATTGATCTTCCCGAAAGTGCCCATGGTTTCTTACACCAATTCTTCTTCGTCCGCTGTCCTCCGGGATTCTACGTTATTTGGAGAGTAGAAAGTAAGAATGCTTATCTTCATTCTTTTCATTTCTGAGCTTTTCGAAGTCCAAGTTGTCAAATGCTTAACTTCATTCTTTACTTTTGTAGCACTTCCTCCTCCTTCTAGAGATTCCAGCCACAAGCCAACTTTTGAGAGACTAAGTGTCGTGGCAGTTGAGGAGAGAAGCATTAAGTTCTTGCTGAAGGACGAATTTTTGCATCAATTCGTACTTTTACACCCTTCTCGATCCACTCAGCTTCATGATGTCCCCGATTCCCACGCAGGGACGTCAGATGCCCCAGTTTCCGCAAAGGAACTTGCACCGAAAGAACCTATTGTAGAGGCTTCATTGGTGAAATGTTCTACTCATGTTGACGTTGCGGGGTCATCTGGCAAACTTACACTTTCCCCAGTTATCAAAGAGGAGGGACTTCCTCAACACACTGGGAAGACTGCCGATGAAGGAGTTGAAAAAGATGACATTTTCGGTGAACTGAGCGATCTTGTGGTGACTTCACAGGAGCTCTTTAAAGATGACGTTACCACTGCTAAAGTTATTTCTCCAGCAATTGAGGCGACATCCGCCTTCCAACAAACTCTATCAACCCAAGAGTTAAAGCCGGCTACAAAAGCCGACATTACCCCCAAGTCGAAGAGTGGTTTGTCGCTCGACGCGCATAGTCTACACGCCACACACACTTAGAATTTTTTTTTTGCGATTATATGCACTTGGCTTCTTTACTCTGAAGATTTTTAAGACTTGTCTTTTTTTTCTTCAGATTCTCCAATGGGGCGAAGCGGTTCGTACTATGATGACTTCCGGCGCTATGGAGGGCGTGATACTTATGATCACAGGCGCTATCTCCCTGCCCGCAAGGAAACTGACGAAGAAAGAGCTGTTAGGAAGGCTCAAGAAAGAAGAGCCAATGAGGAGCGATACGAGAGAGGGGATGAATGATACGACTCTTCTCATAGAGGTGATGATTCCCATAAAAGAAAATCCCATGATGATAAAGGGAAGAGTCACATCGTTGAAGATCCAAGCAAGTGGGCCAAACTTAGCGATGCGTCTGCAATTTCTGAAAAGACCGCTGCTTCTATCCCTCTTGACATCCCCTCCGATTCTCCTGCTCTCAAGAAAACTGATATTCAAACAATCATTAGCAGGCTTCAGTACCGAGTTGAACAAGGTCCGACTACTCTTCAAAGTCGGTTCCCGCACTGGTGCTTAAAGGGAGTGCGTTTTGATCTCGACTTAGTCCCTATTGACAAACAAGCCATGTTGCGAAATCTTGACGCCGTTAAACTTGATATCGAGAGAATGTCGGGATGGAAAAAGCTTGTTGATGAACTTCAAAGAGTAAATCATGCCAATATCGAAGCCATGCTGACCATGGAGAATGATAAATCCGAGTGGCAAAAAATTCTCGACCAGCACGATGCAGAAATGAGGAACATTGCCGAGGATAATGAGAGACTTGAGGCCGAAGTTGAAAGACTCAAAAATGATCTTGTTACTTCTTCTACTTCCTATACTCAAAAGGAAGAAGTACTTCAAAAACAAGTCCGCGATGCTCATGCCGCTCAACGGTATGCCGAGGCTCAACTTGAAGCTGAACAGAAAATGACAAAAATCTATCGCACCAACATTACCCAGCTACGGGAGAAGGCAAGTTCCCAGGACTTGGAAATTATAAGGTCGCAAGCTCAGTTATTAAAGACTGAAAAAGAGAGTGATGAGGCCATTGCCGGGAAAGAAGCAGCTGAGCAATCGCACGAGGCGACGAAGGCCAATATTAGCTCTACTTTATTTGATTTTTATCTTCATAGTGTTTTGGGGCGCGGAAGCCTCTCATTCTTGGGCCCGAAGTACGAAATCACCTTGGTTGAAGTGTGGGAGGCCGCAATTGATATGCTCGGAGGTGCTGGCTATGATGAAGCAGACCTTGAGGAACATTATTTTAATGATGAAACTCGTGCCGCTCTTGCCAGAGGAAAGGAGCAACTTGCTAAATCGCGAGATGAAGTGGCGGAGCATCCGGGATAGAAAGTACCTCCAACTGCCCCTGTCCATACTTTGACTTCGGTCGATGTTGATATCATAGGCTTCAGTCCCCATTTTTCGTCTCCTGCTAAAGCCAAAACTGAGAGTACAACTGAACAGGGCGGAGACAAAGGTGAAGAAAGCGCCGAAGCACAGGCCTATGAGATTGACATTATAAAGCCAGCTTCTCCAGGTAACTTCAACGTTGAACTAGGTCAAGCGGATTACTCGTTTGCTTCAACTGAGCTTGATGAATTTCTTGCTTATTACTTAAGTCTCGATGAGCCACTATCTCCTCTCTTTACGAGGCATACTGATTTTAACTTTTCTTCTTCTGTAGCGGAAATACCAAGTGCTGCACATACTTCTCCTCCTCCAGCTATTGTTCCTCCCTCTTCTCAAGTTACTCCTCCTTCTGCTTCTCAACCGGGGTCGCAGGAAGAAAAAATAGAAGCTCTTCAAGACTTGGACGATCCGGCTTCTTCGCAAGAACAGCAGGCGGAAGAACTTGAGGAGGGTGAGAAGACCCCAGAGCAACCTTATGACGATGACACAAAGCTTTCTGCATTGATTACTCCGGGAAGTGAGTCTTCTTCAAAGAAGAAAGGGAAACGCGCAGTTTCGAAGAAGAAGAAAAGTGCTTCTGCTGGTGAAGAAAAAGTGGAAGCAGATCCAGCTACACCTCCTTCTCCTTCTTCCCCGACCCGTCCACGCCGGCTTCAGAAATTAGTCATTAAGCCGGGCAAAAGCTCTAAAGGTAGCAGGAAGAAGGAGTAATGAGCTTGACTTTACGCTTCTTGTTTTGCTTTTTGTTTGCATATAGAAGTTTGTATTGACCGGAGATTGTACGGGTGCCGGCCTCCGCCTTTTGGAACCTGTTCATGTATAAAAATTTTATAGTATGAATAAAATGATTCTATCTACTTGTACAAACTTTTGTCTGTATTTGAGAATGCATTTATTTTTTGTTTTCATATAAGTTTCTCTATTTACTTTGCATAATATTGCAGTGAGCTTGTGGTATGTTGCTTGAGTACTGCTTTTATTAATGTAGCTATATTATATCGTATTGCCCCCATACCACGGCCCATTGTAATATTCTTCATTTTGAGGAGACTAGTATTCTTATTTTAGATAATAATTGTTCCGTTTTTGAGGAAATATTATTCTACTTTAATAGAATGCGCCTCGTTTTGGAGAAGTTTTTACGCTTCAACTTTCGGAGATGGTCACTTTTTATTTCTGAGAAGTGGACTCTCCTACGCAGTAAAGCGGGCCTCAGAAGAGGGTTTTGTATTTATTATTATTTTTATTATTATATATTTTTGTTGTGCCTCGTTGGAGGGCTTTTTTGTTCTGCTCGCTTGAAATTACTTCCTCACAGTCGAATGGAACCACGGGGCGGACGCAAGTTACTTGATTGGGTGTTCGTTTGCACAAGCGATCGCAGCCAATTAACAAGGGCCATGTGCCTTCATGTTGTAAAGGTGCCCCTCCGGTGGTTCCGTCAACTTTGTTGTTGGAGAAGAGCATTTCATTTTAGGACGTGCCTCCGAAGAGGTCTTGTGCCTCCGGAGAGGTCTTGTGCCTCCGGAGAGGTCTTGTGTGCCTTGGGGAAGGTCTTCTGCCTCCGAGGAGGGCAGTGTGTGCCTTTGGTGAAGGCTTGTGCCTCTGAAGAGGGCTTGTGGTGCCTCGGGAGAGGTCTTATGTCTCCTAAGAGATCTTGTGCCTCCGGGGAGGTCTTGTGCCTCCGAAGAGGTCTTTATTTGATTGCCTGGAAGTCACTTTCTCAAAGTTAGATGGATCCACGGGGCGGACGCAAGTTACTTAATTGGATGTTCGTTCGCACAAACGATCGTAACTAGTTAACAAGGGCCCTGTGCCTTCCACTTGGGAAGGTGCCCCTCCGGTGGTTCCACCAAACTTTTTGTTGAGAAGAGAACTTTCATTTTTCGTCGTGCCTCCGAAGAGGGCTTGTGCCTCCGTAGAGGTCTTATGCCTCTGTAGAGGTCTTTTGTTGATTGGCTTGCCAGGAAGGTTGCGTCTCTCGGTTTAGCGGATCCACGGGGCAGACGCAAGCTATCCAACTGGATGTTCGTTTGCACAAACGATTGCAATTAGTTAGCAAGGGCCTGGTGCCTTCGTTTTGGAGAAGGTGCCCCTCCGGTGGTTCCGCCAACCTTTTTGGAGAAGACTCCTTTTCGGCTGCTTTTGTGTCCGCTCGCCCATGTCTCTTCGTCGTCTGCTCATCAGCGGTCCCCTGTTATCGTCTCCAAGCATGCGTTCCTTTCTTTTGCAAGTGGTTTTCTCCATCCAAAGAAGTGTACTTCACCGTTAAGTGATTCCACGGGGCAGGCACAAGCTATCTAATCAGATGTCTATTTGTACAGACGGTCGTAATTAGTTAACAAGGGCCTAGTTCCTTTGCTTTGGGAAGGTGCCCCTTTGGCGGAATCATCAACTTTTTGTGTGAAGCTTATCTTATGTAGGATTTGAATATGGAATTTTTTTTGCGGCTTGAAATTTGTTTACTGAGTGATTTACAGGGCTCACTTGGCCTTGTGATGGGTAAGCTTTGTTTTAATGGCCTGCAATATTAAATTGACATTTTAGCAATACGTTTAGAGTATTTTCATATCAAAATGAAACAGGCATTTTATAATAATAAGGAACACAAAATTTATAGTGGTTCGGCCAAGAATTGGGCCTACATCCACTTTATAGCTCTTTTATTGATTTTCACTGATTTTACAATGGTTTACAATACAACTGATACATCCATAATCATTTTACAATTTTAAGCAGAGCTTTTTTAAGTAAAATATGGACGCAAATGGTTGTTGTTCCAGGCTCTCGGGATTGGATCTCCTTCGACAGTTGTGAGTTTGAAGGTGCCATCAAGAAGTTTATTGCCTATGACATATGGTCATTCCCAATTTGGTCCAAACACTCCAGTTGCTGTCATGATCCTTTTCAAGACTAAGTCTCCGATATCAAAGTTGCGTTGGCGAACTTTAGAGTTGAAGTGCCTGGCTATCCTTTGCTGATGGGCCGCAACTCTGAGCCTAGCTTCTTCCCTTCTTTCATCAAGAAAGTCAAGTGCTTCAAGTTGCAGTTTTTCATTTTCAGTCTGGTTGAAATGAATTCTCCTGTGTGAAGGGACTTCTATTTCCACTGGAATCATCGCTTCCGATCCGTACGCGAATGAGAATGGAGTGTGCCCAGTTGCAGTTTTATGGGTAGTTCTGTATGCCCATAGTGCTAGTGGCAGCTTATCAACCCATCAACCTTTTGCTTTTTCAAGCTGCTTTTTGATGGTTGACTTGATAATTTTGTTTACTGCTTCCACTTGCCCGTTTGCCTGCGGGTGAGCCACTACTGAGAAGCTTTTTCGGATTTTGAATCACTTGCAAAAGTCCTGGAATTCTTCGCTTTCGAATTGGGTACCATTGTCTGTGATTATCTTCTGCGGCACACCATACCTGCAAACGATATTTTTAGTCACGAAATTTATCATCTTTTTAGAGGTAATAGTAGCCAAAGGTTCAGCTTCAGCCCATTTAGTGAAATAATCAACAGCAACAATAGCATATTTGATTCCAGATTTGGCGACCGGCAAAGGCCCGATTAGATCTATCCCCCAAATGGCGAATGGCCATGGACTGACCATCTGTGTTAGCTCCGTAGAAGGCGCTCTTGGAATTTTTGCAAATCTCTAGCACTTGTCACATTTTCGGGAGTAGATAGCAGCATCTCGATTAATATCTCGCCAGAAATACCCATACCGGAGAACTTTCTTGGCAAGAGTTTGGCCACCTGAATGATCCCCACATTCTCCTCCGTGCACCTCCGCTAAAATTGTCTTGGCTTCTTCCTTGGTTACACATCGGAGTAATGGCATTGAGAATCCCCGCCTGTATAACCGGCCGTCTTGAATTACATATCTCGAGGCTTTTCTTAACAGCTTTCGGCGTTCTTTAGAATTTTCCGGCAGGGAGCCATTGAGTAGATATTTTTTGATCGGGGTCATCCATGACTCCTGTTCTTGAGATACAGCCATGATCCAGTCGATATCCATCTCATCAGTGCTTGGAGCTGACAAGACTTCCACGGGAACCAATCCTAATAAGTGAGCTTCTCCGGAACTTGAATACTTTGCGAGAGAATCCGCCTTCATGTTTTCTTCTCGAGGTATGTGGCTTATCGAATAGTGATCGAAATCATCGAGAAGCTCACAGGCCTTTGACAAGTAAGCAGGCAGATTTCCTCCTTTAGCTTGAAACTCTTTCTTGACTTGACATACAATAAGCTGAGAATCACTGAAGATTTGCAATGCTTTGATGTTCAGTTCTTTTGCAATCTTTAAACCAGCAATTAGATCTTCATATTCTGCTTCATTATTTGTAGAAGGAAATTCCAGTCTCAATGCGTAACATAATGATCGCCCTTCGGGGGTTTCAAGCACAACCCCAGCTCCGGAACAGTAATCATTTCTTGCGCCATCAACATATAACTTCCATCTAGTTGGGATGTCAACTGTAACCTCTTCCTCACTGTCTCCCTTATCTGTGTACTCTGCAATGAAATCTGCTAAAGCTTGTCCATTGATTGCTCTTCGAGGATGGTAAGTGATATCATATTGGCTAAGTTCAATATTCCACTTCAGAAGACGGCCCGAAATTTCAGGGCAAAATAGGACTTGCTTTAGAGGCTGATCAGTGAGAACTTTGATAGGATGAGCTTGAAAATATGGCCTCAACTTTTTGGAAGCAATTAGTAGACAATAGGCGAGCTTTTCTAGCTTTGAATAATTCATTTCTGCCCCAGTGAATCTTTTGCTGATATAGTAGACCGGGCGCTAAACTTTTACATCTTCCCGTACTAATGCTGCACTAAGGGCATGAGATGAAACTGCTAAGTATATGAAAAGATCTTCACCATTATTGGGCTTGGAAAGTATTGGAGGCGCTTCCATGTGATGGATTAGTTCATCGAAAGCTTTCTGGCATTCAGGAGTCCATTCAAAGTTTTTCTTTCCTTTCTTTAGAGCGTCAAAGAAGGGAATGCATTTATCAGTGGCCTTGGAAATAAACCAACTCAAAGCAGCGACTTTCCCATTGAGGCTCTGCAACTCCTTCTTTGTCCTAGGGGCTTTGACTTCTCTCAGAGCAGTAATTTGAGCAGGATTAGCTTCAATGCCCCTAGCGCTTACAATAAATCCCAAGAATTTCCCAGACTCTACTCCGAATGAACATTTTAAAGGATTGAGCTTCATTCCATACTTTCGAAGGATTGCAAACATTTCTGCTAAGTGATCCATATGGTCTACTGTTTTCTTTGATTTCACCAACATATCATCAACATAAACTTCCATAGTTTTCCCAAGCTGTGGTTTGAACATGGCATTAACAAGTCTTTGGTAAGTTGCCCCCGCATTCTTCAGTCCGAAAGGCATGACTTTGTAGCAGTAAAGACCAACATCAGTGATGAAGCTCGTATCCTCCTGATCTGGCTCATGCATCATAATCTGGTTATACCCGGAGTAAGCATCCATAAAAGACAACAGTTCGTGCCCAGCTATTCCATCTACCAACTGATCAATCCTGGGCAACGGGAAGCAGTCTTTGGGGCAGGCTTTGTTTAGATCTGAAAAGTCGATGCATACTCTCCACTTTCCATTTGCTTTTTTAACCAGTACTGGATTTGAAACCCAGTTTGGATAAGTAGACTCTCTGATGAAGCCATTCTCCATGAGCCGATCTACTTCTTCTTTTAGCGCTGCCGACCTTTCTGGACCCTGGGTTCTTCTTTTCTGCTTCACGGGTGTGAATTTCGGATCAATATTCAAAGTATGTACAGCAATCTCCGGAGATATTCCACACATATCGGCGTGACTCCAGGCGAATACATCTAGATTTGCTTTCAAAAATGATATCAACATATTTTGAACTGCCACACTGAGTTGTGAACCCACATTCAGCACTTTGTTTGGATCTTTAAGGTCAATAGGTACTGGTACCGTTATTTCCACTGGCATCACTCTATTCTCCCCTGCACTGGCCTTTCTGGGGTCCATTTCTTTCCTCGCACCACTATGCTCGCCAGTGCAGGGGCCACCCTGTACTTGCTACAAGGTTGGCTCTTTGATGCGGAGCGGGGCTGCCGCATCTTTTCCCATCTCTCTCTTCCTTACCTCCCGAAGCTCTATAAGATAACATTCCCGCCCAGCATTTTGATCCCCTTTAATAACACCAACACCATTATCCGTGGGAAATTTCATAGTTAGGCACCACGGGGCGAGAATGGCCTTGAATGTAGATAGAGTTGGCCGGCCCAGGAAGGCATTGTAGGCAGAAAATCCATTACAAAAGTCTGTTTCCGAACCACCTTTTTTTGTCCCTCTCCAAGTTCCACAAACAAGTCGACAGTTCCAATTGGCTGCTTTGGTTCCCCAGTAAACCCAACAACCTTCTGCGATGAAGCCTGAACATTAGTCATTGGAATCTTCATTTGGTGGAATGTCTTCTTGAAGAGTATATTACAAGAGGCGCCGCAATCAACAAGCACCCGTCTTACAGTAGCTGGCCCAATTCCCGCAGAAATGACCAAGGGATCCATGGTCGGAGCTTCAACACCCATAGAATCCCTAGCTCTGAACACAATATCATCATTAGAAGTTCTCTGCTACTTCAGGGGTGCAGCGTCTTCCAAAACAAAAACATCCTCTTCTGCCGGGGCATATTTCAGAGCCCGAGCGTATCTTTCCATCTCACCCCAGCTTCTGCCCGCTGGGTGTGGTATCCTGTAATCACATTGATAACAGGCCTTTCAGATTCATGTGCAGTAGTTCCCTCACCTGAGCCAGATGGGTGAGCAGGGAGTTGCTGCCCCTGAGCAGACGGAGTTGGGTCATTCCTGTTCCTCTTAACATATTGTTGCAGCTTATTTTCTCTTAGCAATTCTTCAATCAAGCTCTTCAAATGACGACATTCATTGGTATCATGGCCGGGCTGATTATGAAACCGACAAAATCTCCCATTTTGAATAGCTTTTTTCCCAAGCCTTAATTCAGGTGGTTTAGGATACTCCACGGCATCTTTGGTGGCGAAGAAGATATTCTCCGGAGTGTCGGTTAAGGGGGTGAAATCTGAGGGTTTAAAGAAGCGAGGTTTCTTCATGTCCTTCTATTTCTTCCCATCATTATTATCCCTCTTCTGACTTCCAGATTCTTTCTTAGTTGAAGCAGCAATGTTATTCTCCACTTCAGTCAGCACCACTTTCGCTGGCGCAGGAAGATTTTCCAAGCACATGAACTCGTCAGCTTTCTTATAAAATTTCTCGAGTGAATTTGGCTCCTTCATTTTCAGCCATTTCCCAAATTCACTTGACTTATCGATAGCCCGCATCAAATAAGTCAAAACCATCCGTGGCTCCGCGTTGTCGACTTCAACCAGAGCTATATTGAAGCGATTCAAGAAGGATTTAATAGACTCTCCCGGATTTTGCTCAAGGCTAGACAATGACATTATGTCTTTTGTTTTTGAAGCGTACAGTCTGAATTGCTCTTTAAACTTCCGGGCTAAATCGGAGAACTGGTCTACAGATCGGGCCGGCAGCTTTGTAAACCAGAGTAGTGCCACCACTTCCAAGTACACCAGAAAGTACCGGCATTTAATTTCATCCGTTGCCCTGGCACCCGTCATGTGCCAGTCGTACTTGTACAAAAATTGGCTAGGGTCGCTTGTCCCTCGGTAAGCTGGAATGGTAGGAGGAACAAACTTTTTCGGAAATTCAGCTTTTAGAATTTTCTCAGTGAACGGAGTCTTACTTGGAGCAAACCCCTAGTCGTTCTCATCTTCATTTCTTTGCATGCTCTCTTTCATGATCTGTCGTATCATTCTCGAGAGGTATTCCTTATTGTTCAGAGGCTCTGCGGGGCAGACGTCAGCCATTTTCTCGGAAGTTTGCTTAAACAAACGTTCGTGGAGAGTTGGCTGCAGCCTTGTTACTCCGGCTTAGGGAGGTGCCCCTTCGGCAGTGCCAGCTGCCCTTTGAGGAATGTTCCTCCCTTCAGAGTTGTGAACAGCATCAGCAAAATTTTCCTCATTATTCGCTGGTTGACGGTTAGCTCCGAGCATAGCATTCAACCTTTCTAGCATTAAGGTGTTCTGGGTTTCAATTTGTTGATACAACCCAGACATAGCATCATCTAACTCCGCTCGTGTCACTCCAATGCTTGGAGCTGCTTGACTTGATGAAGGAGAAGTAGCAGTGTTATCATGAGTATTGACGGATTTGGTAGACTTGCGCTTTCTTCCGGGAGCCATTATTTCCGACAAACTTTTGGTTTTCAAAAAAACTTTTTCCACAGACTTTTGTGAAGCAATGGTGACAATATTCCTGAGTTCAATTCTCAGTGAAAGCACCAAAATGTTAACGTAAAAATTGAACGCTAACACCCCGGTGTAAGTATTAGTAAAGTGAAAGCACCACCCGTTGGTACGGGGACAAAAGATAAGCATAGAAATCATAGAAAGCAGTAAAAGACAACAATTTTATAGTGGTTCGGCTTAATACCTAGCCTACGTCCACTTTAATCTCCTTTATTGCTAATTCAATTACAACTTTTACAACAATCTTCGATTACAACACCACTTTAACAAGTAGCTAGAATCCCGATGTAGAAGAATCTTTCGAATTCATGTTGAATGTGTTAGATCTCCTCTTGAAGTTCGTTGAAGCGTCTTTTGTGTTTGAAGTGTCAGATGAGTTGAGAAAACATCAGAGTATAGGCGTTCCAAAAGCGAGCCCAAAAGTCCCCCATCAGTTGGAGTAAGTGGGGTATTTATAGGAGAATTCTGGAATTAGGTCGTAGGTCGTGAGCGACCTTGGTTAGGTCGTAGGTCGTGAGCGACCTAGGGAGCACGGGCTACATCTTAACAGGTTTGTACTTGGTCACTCGAACAAGCTGGTAGGTCGTGGGTCGTGAGTGACCCAGGAGAGGAGCGGCATAAGAAGTTGTCTCGTCCTAGTTCAGACTCACGGGCGACCTAATGAAGGGGACAGAATGCATGTGATCTCTCTCTATTTTTAGCACGCTAGGTCGCTAAGTCGCTCCCCTTCTACCTCGTTAGGTCGTTGGGTCCTTAGGTCGCTTATCCTGCTGCTCTGTTAGCTCGCTATAGAACTTCTTCCTCACTAGGTCGTTTGCGTGTTAAACCGTTAGGTCGTTTGGATTGTTAAGTTGTTACATTATTAGGTCGCTGAGTCGCTGGAGCTTTAGGTCGTTAGGTCGCTTATACTTTTAGGTCGTTAGGTCTCTTATCACACTAGATCTCTGGGTCGCAGAAAAGAGGAGTTAACACGACTTACCTCACTAAATCGTCCCTCAAGCGAATATCCATGAAGCAACGTAATATAAGTGATTATATCTGGTTTTAAACCTCTTTTAACCATTATTTTTACAAAATTGTGTGCATCAGCTATTGCTCCATGCATAACATAAGAGCTTATAATTGTATTATATGTAACTTCATTTGGTGAGATACCTTTATCAACCATTTCCTTTAATACTTGATGTCCTTGCTTCCATTTGCTGCGTCGGTAATAACCATTTATAAGAGCATTGTAGGTAACAACATTTGGTTTAATACCATATACATTCATTTCATTTGACAGCCTCGATGCCATGTCCATATCACCATGTTTGCAGTAACCACTTATAAGAGCACTGTAGGTGACAACATTTGGTTTAATGTCATATGCATTCATTTCATTTGACAGCCTCGATGCCATGTCCATATCACCATGTTTGCAGTAACCACTTATAAGAGCACTGTAGGTGACAACATTTGGTTTAATGTCATATGCATTCATTTCATTTGACAGCCTCGATGCCATGTCCATATCACCATGTTTGCAGTAACCACTTATAAGTGCACTGTAGGTGACAACATTTGGTTTAATACCATATGCATTCATTTCATTTTACAGCCTCAATGCCATGTCCTTATCACCACGTTTGCAATAACCACTTATAAGTGCACTGTAGGTGACAACATTTGGTTTAATACCATTCTTGTTCATTTCTATTAACAACCTCAATGCCTTCTCCATATCGCCTTTTTTGCATAGCCCGTCTACAATAATGTTGTACGTATGATCATCAGGGTATACATGATTTATTGCCATTTTATTCGTCAACTCCAAAGCCGATGTGATTTTGCCAATACTACATTGACCTTTGATGAGAGCACTGTAAGTGAAGACATTTGGTTTGCATCCAGAAAGAATCATTCTATTGTGCAAAATTTCCGCCTTGTTGACTCTCTTATTCAAACAGAGACCTCTGATTAGAGAACTAAAAATAACAGGATGGCCGTATTCTCCACACTTGATCATAGATCCAAAAACGCCAAAAGCAACGTCGATATGATTTACGAGAATGCAAGTGTTGATAATGATTCCATAACCATATATGTCCGGGAGTACCTTGTTCAACATCATATTATTGTAGAATGATAAGATTAGAGTATAAAGGGATGGATATCTCTTTCGAATGATTCTTGTGAAAAAATTGTTGAATGTAAAGCTTGCATGCTTTGGATTGGCATGGAGCATTTTATCAAACAGCTTCCATGCTTCATCAATATTGAAGTTGGTTGACTTGCACAAGTCTGTAACTTCGTCTTCTAGTCCAGTATGGCGACCATAAGATCTCCTTTGTAGCATTTTTCTAATTCACGTGAATCCTAAGATTGGATGAAGAAAATCTAAGGATTCCGCTCTCATAAAAATTGGATTTGTTTGTATGTTGGTTGTGTGTGAAAGTAAAGAACAATGCAAGGTGAATGGCCGTGGAAGCAGGTAGTACAGCCAGAAAGATGATTATCATTTTTTTATTTGTTGCGGAATTTACAATTAAACCGTTATTTGTCAAAGTAACTGGAATTAATCCCTTATTTAACATCACAAAGACAAAAAGCATTAACATTGTGCACAACTTCATCCACGAATTTACAATGAATATGAGGTGTAGAATATGAACTGGCAAATCAACAGGTGAAGAAACCTAAGCAAACTGATCATGAATTGTAGTATAATCAAGTAGACGTGTCAAAATATGACCCAGCCCACTATTAACTCAAGCCATTTACCCTACTTTTAAATGTATTGGATCAACCCATTTATGAATTTTATTAAATGAGTTACGGCTTGGGTTGACCGATTTTTAAAAGGGTTATAAATAGATAACTCATTTACCCATTTGTTAAAAACATTAAATTTTAATATAAAGTTGAAAAAATAAGAATTTTGAACATACAATGTAGTTTTTCATGAAGACTGACAATTGTATTTAGAAAATAGTAAAAATAAGGGACACATCCCTAAAATCAAACTTAATACACAAAACAGCCTCCTTATAAAAAAGATATAAATTACATTCTATTTTCAAATACTGGAAATTATTGTCAAAGACAATATTTCTCAGCGTTTTAGCCTAAAGGTCGGAACTTCAGTATTTTATCTTGAATGACAACTTTCTTTAGGTATCAGTTTTTAGTCCGGTAGCAGTTTTAAAAGAATGTTTGTCCTTATGAATAATTTTGGAAGAATGTTTGTTCCTATGATTAATTTTTAGGAGAATGTTTGTCTTTCTGGTTAAAATATTGAGGTTCTGTCCTTGAGGCTAAAAATATACAAATTTTTGTCATTTAAATTAAGGGGGAATTAATTTAAAGTAAATTTGTATATTTTTAGCCTTAAGGACACGACATCAATATTTTAACCATAAGGATAAACATTTTCCTAAAAATTATTCATAAGGATAAATATTCTTCGAAATTATTCATAAGGACAAACATTTTTCAAAAACTGCTACCGATAACTACAAACTGATACCTAAAAACTACTATCAATAACTAAAAACCGATACCTAAAGAAAATTGTCCTACGGGCTAAAACACTAAAGGTCTGTACTTGAGGCTAAAATGCTGAGAAATTTTGTCTTTGACAATAATTTCCTGTTAAATTAATTCCCCCTTTCAAATACTATAATTTCCTTCCCTATAATACCCATTTTCTCCATTGCAGCAATGTTGTTACTTCATATATGGATGTTATTTTCACATCCATAATTAAAATTTGCACTCCATTAATTATCAATCTTTAAAACGCAATAACTTCTTGTAGAAATGACGGGTTAACAAACCATTTTCACCATTAAATGACAAATTTTATTATCTTTCTAGCGAGTGGTATTGTGCATATGTAAAAATAACTGTAGGACAAGTTATTCACGGATCCAACTCTGCGCTGAGTTGGCTGGGGGTTTACAGGGGGCAGCGCGCCCCTGTCCGAAGGCGGGGTTAGGGGTGGGCATGTCTGCAATTATATGCAATAGTTGCAGACATTTCTGCAACTATATGCAATATTTGCAGACATGTCTATAATTATATGCAATAGGTTCTTCCGATGTGAAGATCGAATCCTTAGACTCTTTGATCAATGAAAGCGACAATAATCTCGAATCTGGTATTGATTCAAAAGCTATTGCTGCAACCGTGCGCCTCTTCGAAGTCCATGAGCTGAAAGAGAAAGCAGTTGAGCTGATTGCAAGGATTTCATGCGTGGAGAAATGTTTACAGGTACTGAGCTGCGAAATGGATTCAATTTTGCAGGTTTTAGTTAGGTTTCTCGATCACGAAAATGGATTTGCAAAAGATAGTGCCTGTATTGCTTTAAGCAACTTGAGCTCCATAAAAGATAACGCGGTTTTATTCAGTTCTAGAGGTGGAACAGGCTGCCTTCTTACTGTTATAAAGTCTGGCACACCTAACGGTGTTGTCAGTGCATCAATCGTGTTGAGAAATCTTGCTAGTTTTCCAGAAATTAGGAAACAGTTTGTAGAAAACAACGCTATCTCAGCCTTGATTGCAGACATTTTGCAACTATATGCAAAATTGCAGACATGTCTGCAATTATACCTTATAATTGCAGAAATGTTTACAATTATATGCAATAGTTGCAGACATTTTCTGCAACTATATGCAATAATTGCAAATATGTCTGCAATTATATGCAATAGTTGCAGACATTTTCTGCAACTATATGCAATAATTGCAGATATGTCTGCAATTATACCGTATAATTGCAGAAATATCTGCAATTATATATGCAATAGTTACAGATTTGAAGAAAAATATAAGATGTTCAAAATTTGTAGAATTGTCTACAAATATATGTAATAGTTGCACCTGTACTGCAAATATGATTTTTTGGCATCAACAATGGATCTCATTTTAAAGATAATAATTTTTTTTATTTTTTGATGAAATTGGTATGCTGATCTGATGTTTCTACAAAAAGTTATACGCGTTTAAAATGTTAAAAACGTAAAGGTTATTTGGGTCTTTGTGCGTGCGTGAATTTGAAAACAGAGACTGGAAACTTACTAAAAAAACGGAGGGATGTTTTGTGTATTTTCAAACTTTACAAGGGATGTATGTCAAACACTCCCTAGAAAATAACAAGCTACCGCATCCTCATATTTGAACTTCACCTAGTGCAGAAGTCACTATTTTTTTGTTCAGACTGCAATAATTTCTTCATACTAAGTTGGAATCAGGCGAGACTTCGGCCGATGAACTTCCACCTAAATTACAGACAGTACGAAACACTCGGATACTTCATCTTGTGGATGCACACTGTAGCTCTCCAAAGAGACTGACAGTTGTACTTAGAAAATAACAGGCTATCACATCCCCATATTTGAACTTCGATTAGTGCAGAAGCCGCTATTTTTTTGTTCAGCCTACAATAACTTCTTCATGCTAACTCAGAATCAAGCGAGACTTCGATCGATTAACTCCCATCTAAAATACGGACAGTATGCAACACTCGGATACTTCATCGTGTGAACGCACACTGTAGTTCTCCAAGAGAACTGACAGTGGTACTTAGAAAATAACAGGCTAATACATCCTCATATATGAACTCCACCTAGTGCAGAAGCCACTATTTTTTTGTTTAGACTGCAATAACTTCTTCATATTGACTCGGAATCGGGCAAGACTCGGACCGATTAACTCCCACCTAAATTACAGACAGTGTGTAACACTCGGATACTTCATCTTGTGAACGCACACTATAGTTCTCCAAAGGGACTGACAGTCGTACTTAGAAAATAACAGGCTACCACATCCTCATATTTGAACTCCGCCTAGTACAGAAGCCGCTATTTTTTTCAGACTGCAATAACTTTTTCCTACTGATTCGGAATCAGGCGAGACTTCAACCGATTAACTCCCACCTAAATTACAGACAGTATGTAACACTCGGATACTTCATCTTGTGAACGCATACTATAGTTCTCCAAGGGGACTGACAGTTGTACTTAGAAAATAACAGGCTACCACATCCCTTTTTGAACTCCGCCTAGTGCAGAAGCCGCTATTTTTTTTTGTTCAAACTACAATAATTTCTTTATACCGACTCAGAATCAAGCGAGACTTCGACCGATTAACTCCCACCTAAATAACGGATAGTGTGGAACATTTCGGTACTTCATCGTATGAATGAACACTATATTTCTCTAAGGGGACTGACAGTAGTACTTAGAAAATAACATTCTATCGCATCCTCATATTAGAACTCCGCCTAGTGCAGAAGTCGTTATTTGTTTTGTTCAGACTGCAATAACTTTTTCATACCAACTCGGAATCAGGCAAGACTTCGATCGATTAATTCCCACCTAAATTACAGACAATATGTAACACTCGGATACTTATCTTGTGAACGCACACTGTAGTTCTCCAAGGGGACTGATAGTTGTACTTAGAAAATAACAGGCTACCACATCTCCATATTTGAATTTGATAAAAATTAGAATTAAAATTTTAAATTTCTATCGGAATTCAAAACATGAAAATTAGAATTAGAATTATTTTATATTTATTTGTTTTATATTATAGTCAAATCAAATTTAAATATTTAAATGGGTTAAATTGGTAATCCGCTTATTAAAGGGGTTGGGTCATAAATGGGTTGGGTCAAAGTGGGTAAAAAAGAGGTCATAAATGGGTTGGATCAAACTCGATCCAACCCAACTTGATCCAACCCAACCCATTTGACAGGCCTATAATCAAGTTTTAACGTTGCTAAAGTTTGAATGAGCCCAACAAGCTTCTTAGTTTGTACCGTAAAATGTATCCACAAAAGTACTATTTTTTTAATTTTATAAGTAGCGTTAGCAGACTGAAATATTGATTACAACGTGCACTTCTAATTATTATTTAGTTGAGACATTGAAATAGGATGTTGTAAGATCCACCTAAACACTTATTAACACTAGTTAAGTATTTAATAAAATTAAGTCATAAAAATTACTTTAAAAATTAATTTTAAACTTAAAAGGAATCTAGTAGTAAATGTGATCGGTTATGCATAACCAAGCAACATTGATACTTGTCCTACGTATCATCCATCAAAAGCACCTTATTAAGTGCACCAAGATAGCAGTTGGAATTCTTAAAAGTTTGATTCTCATAAATAAAAGAAGAAAAGTAGAAATGAATTGTATTTTAGAACTGAATCATACGGTCTGGTTACATACTTGTTGTATTTATACGGTTACAAATGAAAGAATAGCTTAAATGGGCTTGGGCTTATCATACAACTCGTTACCGCATACATTCTATTTGCATATAATAGAAATAAGACTGAGACTATTCGATACTCTTCTCCTTCGTATCCTTTATTTTCCTCTTTCAAATTGATCTAGCCTTTCACTGATCCACAAATTCTTTCATCTAGAGAGAAATATATGCAGAAATTGCCTCAAATCTCTTGAGATCTTGTGTTTGTCTAACTATGACCTCCAGATCTGAGATCAATTTGATGAAATTGCTAGACGATGGTCTTTTAAGAGAAAAAATAAGACATCCAACGTAGGTCTGTCATAAGATGAATAGATCTAAGCTTTTGACGCTTGTTGAGGCTTGCGATAGGCTCATCAAGAGTTATGTGGTTATTGCTGCAGTTCCTCAATCTTTAGATCTTTTCTAAATTTCGGGAAGTTCGATGCTGACAAGGGTTTTGTCAGAATGTCTGCCCGTTGGTAAGTAGCAGGTATGTAATTAATGTTGAGATTTTCTTTCAATACCTTTTCACAAATGGAATTAAGTCGATTTCTATATGTTTGGTCCTTGAATAAAGTATAGGATTTGTGACTAGGGATATAGTGCTTAAATTATCACACCATAACACTTGATTGATGTTTGAATCAATCTGCACTTCTTTGAGTAATGATTGTAACCACATAATTTCAGTTGTGGCACTTGCCGCACTTCTGTACTCAGCCTTTGTACTTGACTTGTATACAGTAGGTTGCTTCTCAGAGCTCCATGAAATGGGGTTCTCATTAAGGTAAATACAGTACCCAGTGGTTGATCTACGATCATCTGGGTCTGTAGCCCAATCTGCATTAGCAGAACAGTTGAGATTGAGGCTTTTGCCCCCTCTAAGTGTCAGTCCAAAGTTTAATGTGCCCTTTAAATATCTCAGAATTGTTTTAACTGCCTTCAAATGTTCACTAAGTGCCTGATGCATAAATTTACTAACGTTATTTACACTGTATGATATCTCTAGCCTCGTGATAGTTGCATATTGCAAGGCTCTTGCAATGCTTCTGCATTGCTTGTCATTGTTAATTGGTTCACCTTTATATGTAGACAGCTTTAGATTTCTTATCATTAGAGTAGGCAATGGCTTTGCTAGATTCATTTTCGCTCTACACAAGATCTCAGTAATGTATTTTTTCTTACTTAGTTGTAAAGCTGAATATGACAGTCTCTTTACTTCAATGCTTAAGAAGTAACTTAGTTCACCCAGATCTTTAACTGAGAATTTCTTATAAAGATATTGTATAATACTATTGATTTCCTTGCTGTTGTTTATAGCAATTACAAAATCATCCACATATACAAAAATGCATGTTACTTCATCCTTCTTGTGTTTTGTAAATAAAGAGTTGTCTTAGCTTGTTGGTTGATACTGCAATCTAATGAGTGTTTCTTTTAGTTTTTCAAACCATACCCTTGGAGCTTGCTTTAAACCATAAATTGCTTTGTTTAATTTGCGTACTCTGTTATGTGATTGCTTGTATACCTATGGTTGATCCATGTAAACTTCTTCCTGAAGTTCTCCATTAAGCAATGCATTGTTTACATGCAGTTGCCTAATGTTCCACTTCTTATGAAAGGCAATATTAAGAATAACCCTTATTGTTGCTGGTTTTACCACTGGTGGGAATGTTTCATTGAAATCAAAACCATACTGCTGTGTGTAAACCTTAGCAACAAGTCTGGACTTGTATATATTTTTATCTTGTTCCATCAGGATTCTTTTTTAACGTGTATGCCCACTTGCATCCAATATTATTTTTATTCTTGGGTAGAGTGACAAGTTCCCATGTCTTATTTTTGATGGGAGCATTATTTTCTTCATCCATTGCAGTCTTCCACTTATCATCAAGTATGGCTTGTTCAGATTTTTCTGGTTCACTATTGTTTAGGATAGTTGCATATACTTTTGGCTTGAATATTCCACTCCTTGATTTTATTGTCATGTGATGTCCAGTTTGAGTTTTTCTGACTTGACTTTGAGATGTTGTAGTAGCTTCTTGTTCATTATGTGCGCTTGATGCTTGATTTTCACTTTGTTCATGCTGACTGCTTTGCCATGTGCTTTGAATGTTTTGAGGAGTGCAAGTGATGTGCTCTGGCATATCAGTTCTCTCATGTTATGGTATGTCTTGAGTTACATTTTTATTCCTTTGCTCCATATCATTTGAGTAGAGTGGTATATTTGGAATAGACATGGCTGGATTGTATATATTCTGAGTTGGTCTTTTCTTATCATCCGTAAAAGAAAAAATTCTTTCATTAAAAACTACATGTCTAGAAATAAAAACTTTACCTTTGCTGTCAAGACATTTGTAGCATTTTTGCTTGCTTGCATATCCCAAGAATGTGCATGGAGATGATCTGAAGCTAAGTCTGTGTATTATACGGTCTCAAGTATGGAAAACAAAGACACCCAAAAACTTTTAGACTTTGATAATCTGGTTTTATTTTACACATAATTTCAATTGGACTTTTATGATTTAAAACTTTTTTGGGTAATATGTTAATAAGATATGCTGCTGTGCTAAAAGCATCATGCCAGAATTTCAATGGTAAGGTAGCTTGGGAAAGTAGTATAAGACAGGTTTCTACAATATGTCTTTGCTTCCTTTCCACTAACACATTTTGCTCAGAAGTATAATGGCATGTGGTTCTGTGTATAATCCTTTTTTTCTGAAAATACACATTAAGAGATTTATACTCTGATCCTCCATCTATTTGAATTGTTTTGATCAGATAATTTGTTTGATTTTTTGCTTGGATTATAAACTGTATCATTGCATTGTATGCATCTGACTTTGCCTTGAGAAAGTATATCCAGGTAAATCTGGAATAAGCATAAACAAGGAAAATATAATATTTGAAACCATAGTCAGAATTAATTGGAGCTGGACCCTACAAATATGATGTTATTAGCTCAAGAGGTCTGTGAAAAGCTGTAGATGAGTTAGTAAAAGCAAGTTTATGACTTTTACCTGATTGACAGTAAATACATATATAAGGTAAAGATGCATCACCAAAGGAAATATTATTATCTGTTAGAACTTTATTTACAATTTTTTAACTTGGATGACCAAGTTTATATCGCCATACATCAAAAACATACTTGTTGCATTACATTAGTAAAATTGCATAATTTTCTTGAATTTTCTTGTTGCTTGTAATTTGATAGATTGAATTTGTATAGGCCATTTTGCACTCCACCCTACAAGAGAATGTTTTTAGTTAGTAAATCTCTAATTAAACAAGTTTTAGGATAGAGCTCAAAATAGACTCTATTGTCAGTTGCAAATTGAGAAACACCGATAAGATTTTTTTTCTTATTTGCGGTACTCTAAGTAAGTTCTTTAAATATAGACATCTCTTTCCTTGAATAGTACCATCTCTAGTATGAGTAATACAAACCGACTCACCATTTCTCATGTATACTAATTTGTTACCTTTGTACTCCTTGTTACCCATGTTCAGGTTGTGTAAATTGCCAATGACATGATTTGTTGCACCTGAACCAGAATACCAGCTCTTACTCATTATGTCTTCAGTTCTTGCTACTTCATCAATCTCCAGGTGATGTATTTTGGTATTCCCTAAAGCATTTTTTGATTCAATCTGCTTTTGTGCTATGATTACACTTGGGTTCATATTCCTTTGATTTCCTGAATTCTGACTTTATTTAGTGTATTGATGATGCAGCTCAGGCCAGAGATGATGGACTAAGTCGCACACGACTTAAGGAAGGTATAAGTCGTCCACGACTTAACAGGAAGAAGGAAGAAGAAGTGCGACTTAAGGCAGCTATGAGTCGACCATGACTTAACAAGAATGGTGATGGAGGACAATGGTCACAAGACGCGTTATTCAATAAGTCATCTACGATCTACGACTTAGGACGAAAACTGGGTTAAGTCGTTGAAGTTTTATCCCTTAAGTCGTCCAAGCTTAAACCGCGTGAAGATGCTGCTGTGATATGGGTTTAAGTCGTTGGTATTTTTTTTAGGTCGTTACCGACTTAAGTTGAGTCGTAAGTCGTCATGTGTTGTATTTCTTTAAGTCGTATGTCATCTGTTTCCTAAGTCGTATACTTCTAATGTGTTGTATTTTAGGTCGTACCAGGTTAGGTCGGCCATGTTTGTAAGTCGTTGTATATTGTAATTAGGTCGTTGCCGACCTAAGTTGAGTCGTTGTGTCGTGATATGTTGGAATGTTAAGTCGCTAACGACCTTACTTAAGTCGTAGGTCATGATGTTTGTTAAGTCGTCGGTCTCTGTTGTTGAGTCGTTCGTGATAAGTCGGTTCTGACTTAAGAGTTGTGCAGAATTGTAATGTTGAAATGTGCGCCTATAAATAGGCCGTGTGAGTCATTTGTAAAGGTTGTTGATTTTGAAATAAAATTTCCTTTGTTAGCTTTGTGCTTTCATACAATTGGTAGTCGAGTGTAATCTCCTATCTCCTCTTTCGGCATTCGAGTGCGCTCGAATCAACGATCGTAGAAGCCAATTCACGGTATCTAGTGCGCTAGATCAATGTCTAAAGAATTGCAGATCTTCCTTCACGGTATCGTGCGCGATCAACGTGACGAAGATAGCTAGAATTCGGTATCTTCGGATCAACGAATTTGGGCCTTTCAGTATTCTTCATCCCATCGACTGCTACTTTCACCGTATCACACATTTTGTTATTCCGCCGCTGCATCATTTGGTATCAGAGCCTATTTTAGCCAATCATAGCTAAAATCGAGTCTTGGAGCCAAGGAGTTTGAAGTTGTGTTCATCGCGAAGTTGCAACGAGTTTGGAGTTTTCGATCCATAGCCGTTTGGATCAAAGTTGGAGAAGTGTTTGGAATTGCTCAAGAGAATTTGCGCGCCAAAGTTTGAAAGTGAAGTGCTTGAAGCCGTGCCTTGTTGAAGCCGAGCTATTTGAGTTCGAGCCATACTTTGTTTGTTGAAGTTGTGGCTAATGGTGAAGTCTTTGAGAAGTTTGAATCATGCCGCCAAGGAGAGCAAATCGACATCAAAATATTGAAGCATTGTATCGAAGGGAAGAGGCCGATCAAATGGAGCAACGTATGCATGAAAAATTTGATGAAGGTATTGGTAGACTGGAGAGAATGATGCTTGAATTAAATCAAAGTCGAAGAAGAAATTCACCTGAATCAATCCATGGAGGAAGTAGAGTGTCGCCACATTCAGATCGGGAGAGGAGAGAATGTCGTGATCATAAAAGTGTTGACAACCGTAGTAGAAATGATGATGATCGTGATAGAAGGAATGTAGATCGAGGGAATGTTGGTGGTAGAAATGGAAGTGGAAGAGATGTGGGTGGACGAGATAGACAACGATATACATCTGATTTTGAAGAGGAGTATGATGGTGGTAGTATTCAAGGACGAGGTCAAGGAAGAAATTATTCAGAGTATGATCACAAGTGGGAATCGGGAATGAAAACTGAAATTCCTGAATTCAAAGGGTGTATGAAAGCTGAAGAGTTTTTGGATTGGGTGGCCAATGTTGAAGAAATTTTTGATTTCAAGGAAGTTCCAGAACATCGTAGAGTGAAATTGGTTGCTACAAGGTTGAGGGGTAGAGCCTTGGCATGGTGGCAGCAAACCAAACTTACACGTGAACGAATGGGGAAGACAAAAGTTGAATCTTGGGAGAAGATGAAGAAATTGATGAAAGCAACGTTCTTACCTTACAATTATCAGTCACTGATGTATCAACGTTTGCAGAATTTGAGGCAGGGCACAAAAACTGTTAATGATTATGCGGTTGAGTTTTACCAGCTTATTGCAAGGAATGATATTATGGAAACGGAAGAGCAGCTGACATCTAGATTCATTGGGGGATTGAGAACGCAGATTCAGGATATGGTTAATATGTTCGATCCAAGATCTGTGGCAGAAGCACATCAAAAGGCGTTGGCTTGGGAGAAACAGGGACGATGAGGAGGTGGTGTGTTTATTAATTCCAACAATCAAGTGAAGGGTGTTAATAGGAGTTCTAATGTTTCTAAACCTATCAGTAAACCAGTGGTGAAGGAGGCTGAAACGGCAAGGGTTAACAATAGTTTCAAATGTTACAATTGTCAGGAATTGGGTCATAAAAGCAATGAGTGTCCAAAACCAAAGAGGAGAACCATGGTTGCAGAAGTTGAGGATGTTGATGGAGATTATTCTAGTCCAGTTGAGGAGGATGAAAAGGATATTGCGTCAGGAGATGAAGGTTGTAATCTAATGCTGAGGAGATCATGTTTGACACCGAAGCAGGAAGAAGCTAGTTGGTTGAGGAGTAATATCTTTCAGTCGACATGTACTATACTGGGAAAGGTGTGTAAGTTTGTGATTGACGCCGGAAGCTGTGACAATATCATTTCAACCGAGGCTGTGACAAAATTGAAGTTGAAGACAGAGAAACATCCGAATCCATACAAATTAGCATGGTTGAGAAAAGGAGGAGAGGTGAAAGTGGATAGACGAGTTCGTGTTCCATTCTCCATTGGGAAGAAATACAAAGACAAAATCTGGTGTGATGTAGTAGAAATGGATGTTTGTCATTTACTTTTGGGAAGACCATGGCAGTATGATCGAGCGGTACAACATGACGGTCGGACCAATAGCTATCGTTTTATGTTTGAAGGTACGAAGATTATCTTAGTTCCGAAAAAAAGACAACAAGGAGAAAGTAAGACAGAAGAGATTGAAGAGCTGAAAGCTTTATTATCTTTGAAGGGTTTTGTTAAGGAGGTTGAAGAAGAGCCGGAAGTATTTTTGTTGATAGGGCGAGAGAGCAGTGAAGAGGTTGAAATTCCAGAAGAAGCGAAGCCAGTATTGAAAGAATTTGAGGATGTATTTCCAAAGGAGTTACCAACGGAGTTACCTCCGTTGAGGGACATTCAACATCAAATTGATCTAGTTCCAGGAGTTGTGTTACCTCACAGACCACACTACAGAATGAGTCCAAAAGAGCATGAGGAGTTGCGAAGGCAGGTGGAAGAATTGCTTGAACAGGGGCGTGTGCAAGAGAGTTTAAGTCCATGTGCTATACCAGCTTTATTGGTACCGAAAAGGGATGGAACGTGGAGGATATGCACAGATAGTAGAGCATTGAATAAGATCACAGTCAGATACAGATTTCCGATGCCGAGGCTTGATGATCTGTTAGATCAAATCAGTGGGTCCGTAATCTTTTCTAAGATTGACTTGAAGAGTGGTTATCATCAAATTCGCATTAGACCAGGGGATGAATGGAAGACAGCATTCAAGACGAGGGAAGGATTGTATGAGTGGCTGGTAATGCCGTTTGGTCTATCAAATGCACCAAGTAAATTCATGCGAGTGATGAATCAAATTTTTAGACCATTCATTGGGAAGTTTGTGGTGGTGTACTTTGATGATATCCTGATATATAGTGGAAGCCCAGAGGAACATTTGAATCATCTGAGAGAAGTGTTGATGGTATTAAGGCAAGAACAATTTTATGCTGCAACAAAGAAATGCGTGTTCATGACGCATAGTGTTTTATTTCTGGGGTATGTTCTTTCGAAAGAAGGAATACAGGTGGACCAAAGTAAAATTGAAGCTATCAGAGATTGGCCGCAACCCAAGACGATAACGGAGGTTCGGAGTTTTCATGGGTTGGCTTCATTCTATCAAAGGTTTATTCCACACTTTAGTAGTGTGATGGCGCCTGTTACAGATTGTATGAAGGGTAAACAGTTTTCATGGTCAGAGGAAGCAGGGGATGCTTTTGGGAAGATCAAGGAGTTGCTGACGTCTGCACCAATTCTAGTATTACCAGATTTTCAATTGTTGTTTGAGCTACACACTGATGCGTCAAAGGTTGGGATTGGAGGAGTGTTGAGTCAGAGGGGACGTCCAATTGCATATTTCAGTGAAAAGTTGTCAGGAGCAAAGATACGATACACTACATATGATGTGGAATCTTATGCTGTTGTGCAAGCTATTAAACACTGGAGACACTATCTATTTCAGAAAGAGTTCGTTCTTTACACTGATCACGAAGCGTTGAAGCATCTACAAGGGCAGGACAAGATTTCAGCGAGACACGCATCATGGATTGCATATCTTCAACAATTTATGTTTGTTGTTAAACACAAATCAGGAGTGACGAATCGTGTGGCTGATGCTTTGAGTAGAAGGAATCATTTGCTAACAACAATGAAGGTTGAAGTGAAGGGGTTTGATCTGTTGCCAGAATTATTTGTCAATGATTCTTACTTTGCAAAGTTTGTTGATAAAGCCAAGAAGGGAGAGACGGATGAGTTTTTAATGGTAGATGGTTTTCTGTTCAAAGGAAATCGATTGTGCATACCTGAGTGTAGTTTGAGAATGAAGATTGTAAGGGAGCTACATGAAGAAGGCCACGTGGGGAGAGACCGTACATTACAGTTGATTTCACAGTCTTACTTTTGGCCATCGATGAGAAAAGAGGTTGAGCGATTTGTGGAGAGATGTCATATCTGTCAGGTTTCGAAAGGAACTGCGACTAATGCTAGTTTATATATGTCGTTACCTGTACCAACTAAGCCTTGGGTTGATGTGAGTATGGACTTTGTTTTGCGTTTACCTCGAACTCAAAGGGGAAACGATTCCATTTATGTGGTGGTTGATCGATTTTCGAAAATGGCACATTTTATTGCTTGTAAGAAGACGGCGGATGCTGTGCATGTTGCTCAGTTATTTTTCAAGGAGATATATCGACTTCATGGATTACCAGAATCTATTGTGTCAGATAGGGATACTCGTTTTCTGAGTCATTTTTGGCTAAGTTTATGGAAGATGGTGGGAACGAAATTGAAATTTAGTAGCGCTTATCATCCGCAGACAGATGGACAGACCGAGGTTGTGAACAGATCATTGGGAAATTTGTTGAGATGTCTTGTGCAAGATAATCTGAAGAGCTGGGACATGAAGTTATGCCAGGCGGAGTTTGCTCATAATCATGCAGTGAATCGAAGTACTGGATTCAGTCCATTTCAGATTGTATATTCTAGTTTGCCAAAGGGGCCGTTGGAGTTAACGGTCATACCACAACCAAAGAAGATAGTTAAACGAGCTGTTGATTTTGTTGACGGATTGACTGAATGTCATAAAATCGTTCAGGAACGATTGGAGAAGGCGAATGAGAAGTATAAAAGATCCGCAGACTTGAAATGAAGAAATGTTGAGTTAAATGAAGGAGATTTAGTGTATGCGGTGTTAACGAAGGATCGTTTTCCAGTGGGCGCTTATAACAAGTTGAAAGCCAGAAAAATTGGTCCTGTAGAAGTTGTGAAACGAATTAATGAAAATGCTTATAAATTGAAGCTGCCAGAGGATGTATACACTTCGAACGTGTTCAATGTTAAGCATATCGTACCCTATTATGGGAATGAATAATCCGACGTGGAAGAACTTACGAATTCGAGGACGAATTTTTCTCAACCCGGGGAGGATGATGCAGCTCAGGCCAGAGATGATGGACTAAGTCGCACACGACTTAAGGAAGGTATAAGTCGTCCACGACTTAACAGGAAGAAGGAAGAAGAAGTGCGACTTAAGGCAGCTATGAGTCGACCACGACTTAACAAGAATGGTGATGGAGGACAACGGTCACAAGGCGCGTTATTCAATAAGTCATCTACGATCTACGACTTAGGACGAAAACTGGGTTAAGTCGTTGAAGTTTTATCCCTTAAGTCGTCCAAGCTTAAACCGTGTGAAGATGCTGCTGTGATATGGGTTTAAGTCGTTGGTATTTTTTTAGGTCGTTACCGACTTAAGTTGAGTCGTAAGTCGTCATGTGTTGTATTTCTTTAAGTCGTATGTCGTCTGTTTCCTAAGTCGTATACTTCTAATGTGTTGTATTTTAGGTCGTACCAGGTTAGGTCGGCCATGTTTGTAAGTCGTTGTATATTGTAATTACGTCGTTGCCGACCTAAGTTGAGTCGTTGTGTCGTGATATGTTGGAATCTTAAGTCGCTAACGACCTTACTTAAGTTGTAGGTCACGATGTCTGTTAAGTCGTCGTTCTCTATTGTTGAGTCGTTCGTGATAAGTCGGTTCCGACTTAAGAGTTGTGCAGAATTGTAATGTTGAAATGTGCGCCTATAAATAGGCCGTGTGAGTCATTTGTAAAGGTTGTTGATTTTGAAATAAAATTTCCTTTGTTAGCTTTGTGCTTTCATCCAATTGGTAGTCGAGTGTAATCTCCTATCTCCTCTTTCGGCATTCGAGTGCGCTCGAATCAACGATCGTAGAAGCCAATTCACGGTATCTAGTGCGCTAGATCAACGTCTGAAGAATTGCAGATCTTCCTTCACGGTATCGTGCGCGATCAACTTGACGAAGATAGCTTGAATTCGGTATCTTCGGATCAACGAATTTGGGCCTTTCAGTATTCTTCATCCCATCGGCTGCTACTTTCACCGTATCACACATTTTGTTATTCCGCCGCTGCGTCAATTGAGTATCAAATCTGAAGTAACATTTCATGGCTGTATGACCATTTCTACCATATATGCGACATTTCATTCTGTTGCTATTGTTCCATCTGCCTCCTCTACTTCTTCCTCTGTAAGATTGACCTCCTCTCTTAGATGATTGATTTATTCGGTTGCTTGATTGATTTTCTATTAGAGTATCTTCGTTCTGGATGTTTGTTGTTAAAATTAGCAGCATAGTTGATTGTATAGTCTGTCTCCATTGGTTTCTTTTGTTCAATCCTTCCTTCATGTGCCTGTAGAGTGGAGTGGACATATTGAATAGATAGTAGATTTTTCTTTGATGAAATTGCTGCTACCACTAATTCATACTCTTCATTAAGTCCATTTAGAATTGATAACACTTGTTCAATATTAGAAATTTTGTGCCCAGCAGTACATAACAAATCACAGAGAGTTTTTACTTAGACAGACATTCTCTCATTGGCATATCCTCTTTCTTTAAATTTTGAAGCTGTCATTTGTAATGCATAATTCTTGCTGCTGATTGAGTACTAAAGATTCGTTATATGGTGGACCATATTTCATATGCTGAATTGCATCCCACAATTTGTGGTAGTAAGTTTGTGCTTATTGATGATAGTAGCCAAGAACTTAAGAGACTATCTTGTCTTTGATATGCTGTATACTCTTTATTTTCTACTGACTTTCCATCACTGCCTAACAGGAATTGTGGAGGAATAATTGAAGTGGTAAAAATGAAGTTGTTGAGGCCATACCCTTTGATTGCAGTTTGTACCTGATACTTCCAGAGGAGATAATTGCTTTGATCTAGATGTGCAATTATCAGTTGATTGTGTGAGCTAATTATGGTCATGATCAACTCCTTTGTGGCTAATTGTTGAGATGTGGATGAACTGTTAGAGGTTGTAGAGTCATTTCTAGCCATGATAAGGCTGGAATCCAGATGATATATTGATGGATTCTTTGGATGAATGAGATTCACAGAGAAAGAAAAGGAAAATATTTTAAGAAAATCAAGAAACCGATCTTAAGTTTTCAGAAGAAAGAGGTAAGTGCAGACATTAACCCAAATGATGATTCTTTGATGGATTTTTTTTGCAAGGCTCTTCCCTTTTGATTCGTTTGATTATTTCTTGAAACTAGTTTCAAATTTGCTTTTCTAAAGAAAAAAAATCTTGATGCAACCAGTTCCTAGTATGGGATCTTTGGCATGGCATTTGATTTTCTAATCTCAAATGATGATACCCTCCTTTTTTTTAATTATGATGAGATCTTGTGACTCTCAATTTTATCAGATGATGATGATAAACGAATTAGTATAATGTCGTTAGGCAGTAAGCTCTGATACCAAGTTGGAATTCTTAAAAGTTTGATTCTCGGAAATAAAAGAAGAAAAGTAGAAATGAATTATATTTTAGGACTGAATCATACATAGTCTGGTTACATACTTGCTGCATTTATATGGTTACAAATGAAAGAATAGCTTAAATGGGTTTGGGTTTATCATATACCCCGTTACTGCATTATTACATTCTATTTGCATATAACAGAAATAAGACTGAGACAATTCAATACTCTTCTCATTCTTCATATCCTTTATTTATAGCCGAAGGATGTAAGAGACAGGACAATCCCTATAATAAGGTTAAAAAGACGCTTATCCTCTCCATCATTACCACTAATAAACTTGTTGAAAATGCCATTCCCACTAAATGCATGAGCCCAAACATGCTCATGAGGATTCCACTTAATCACTGCAGAAGAACTAATGGGATCAACCATAGTAACATGAGGTGGCTAAATATCCAAAGAAAGTGAAGTAGCGGTCGAGCGCTTTCAGCAGCGACAAATAAAGGAGTAGTATGCTTAATATTATGGACACACTTCTTGGTAGGAGGACGAGGCAGAGGAAATTTGGCAGGAATAGCGGCAACGTCACATGTACAGGTACTGAAGCAAGAGCATACTTATAGGTCTCCACGGAACAGCCAAAAGTTGATTATAACAATCAATGTTAGTTCTGCCAGATTGAAACATTGAAACACACATCAAAAGACAAATCTAAATTAAAATGACTAAAATTAAAGTTTTCAATGGATCACGGATGCATTCTAATTTAATCTGCATCTTATTACAAATATACCTGCATGTTCCTAGCTAACAATCCGGAAGATATAATTATACTTCATCAGCTCAGATCTTCTTCATCTTTTGTGTGATCAAATTTCAAAGCTATTGAGTCGGTGCTAATTTCGTGATTTGGCTCTGCATGATACGGTGTAAATTTTGGAAGCAAATCCACATACTTACGGTAATCTTCCTTCGTTGAAATCTTATCCACATATAGTTTAATCATATTAGCCTCAGCAGTAAACCCTTGCTCCTTTAATATTTCTAAATAATCAACAGTTATCATCAGTTCACCTTTCTCGAGCAACCACCGAACAATACAGTTAAGCATTCGTGAGTCTGGGAAGCAATCCAGTTTCTTCATTTTCAATAATAACTCATCAAGTTCATCCAGTAATCCTTCCTTAATATAACATCGAGCCATTATTGAATATGCAATGACATCTGGCCTAAGTTTCAAAGAAAGCATGACCTGAAATAGATCCTTAGCTTCTTTTGTTTTACCAACTCTGCACATTCCGGCCATTAAAATACTATACATCCTAATATCATGTTTGAACTTCTGAAAATGAACCGAACAAATAATTCTAGTGTGACGCAGCGAATAATTCAAAACAAACTTCGATCGGTGAAAGTAACGATCGATGGATTAATGGATATTGGAATGCCCGAATTCGTTGATCCGAAGATACCGAACTTTAGCTATCTCGAACTCGTTGATCGCGCACGATACCGGGTTCAAAGATCTTCAATTCTTCGAGCATTGATCTAGCGCACTAGATTCCGCGAATCGGCTTCTACAATCGTTGAATCGAGCGCACTCGATTAACCGAAAGAGGAGATAGGAGATTACACTCAACTACCAATTTGAATGAAAGCACAAAGCAATCAAAAGAGAATTTTATTCAATATTCAACAACCCCAAAAGTTACAACTCATCCACTATTTATAGTAGTTACAACTCAACACACAAAAGAACAGAAAAAAAAAACAAAGTATTTAGGTCGGTTACGACCTATCTAAGGTCGGCAACGACTTAGCTCGGCTCCGACTTATCAATACTAGTTTGCGACCTAAATTACTCGTTTGCGACTCGATGAAGGCATCAGCTTATCTCGGCAACGACTCATGGGAGCTTATCTCGGCAACGACTTATGAGTATCTCGGTCGCGACTCAGTATTTAGGGCTTCAGCTTATCTCGGCAACGACTTATGGTTAGGTCGGACAAAAGTTAGGTCGGAAATAATGGTAAGTCGTGAAGCGGTGATAGGTCGGCAGTGGTTGTTAGGTCGCTGAAATTAGGTCGGAGGGAGATGCGTCGTAGGTCGGTAAAGGAGGCTGGAGATAGGTCGGAGCTTTTGGTCTTCAACTCGAGATATGCTGCTTCATCATCTAGGTATGCTGCTTCATCATCCTCCCCTTGTTGACAAAAATTCGACCTCGAATTTGTACTTCTCTCTTCTTCAACAAGCTCATCTCCATGGTACGGAATCAAATGTTTAACGTTGAAAACGTCAGTAGTGTGAATATGATCTGGCAACTTTAACTGATAAGCATTGTCATTGATTTTCTTCAAGATTTCTACTGGTCCAATCTTTCGAGCTTTCAATTTGTTGTAGGCTCCAACCGGAAAACGATCTTTCGTCAAAACCGCGTAAACAAAATCACCTTCTCTGAAGACTACACTTCTTCGTTTCTTATCAGCCATTTGTTTATACTTCTCGTTTGCCTTTTCCAATCGTTCCTGAACGATTCTATGGCAGTCTTTCAACCCATCAACAAAATCAACAGCCCGTTTAACTGTTCCCTTCAAATGTGGCACTATGGCTAAATCCAACGGTCCACTGGGTAAATTGGAATATACAATCTGAAATGGACTGAAACCTGTACTTCGATTGACTGCGTGATTGTGTGCGAACTCAGCTTGACACAATTTCAAATCCCAACTTTTCAAATTGTCTTTCACAAGACATCGTAATAAATTTCCCAACGATCTATTCACCACTTTTGTTTGCCCATCGGTTTGCGGGTGATAAGCACTACTAAAATTCAACTTTGTTCCCACCATCTTCCACAAACTAAGCCAAAAATGACTTAAAAATCTGGTATCCCTATCGGAAACAATAGATTCTGGTAAACCATGCAATCGATACACCTCTTTAAAGAATAATTGTGCCACTCGAACTGCATCCGCTGTCTTCTTACAGGCTATAAAATGTGCCATCTTCGAAAACCGGTCCACCACAACAAATATAGAATCATTTCCCCTCTGAGTTCTCGGCAATCCTAACACGAAATCCATGCTGATATCAACCCATGGTTTGGTAGGCACAGGTAACGGCATATATAGCCCCGCATTCGTCGCTGTTCCTTTTGAAACCTGACAAATATGACACCTTTCCACAAATCTTTCGACCTCTTTCCTCATTGACGGCCAAAAATAAGATTGAGAAATTAACTGCAAAGTACGATCTCTACCCACATGGCCTTCTTCATGTAGTTCTTTAACAATCTTCATTCTCAAGCTACAGTCTGGGATGCACAATCGATTTCCTTTAAACAGAAAACCATCCACCAACACAAATTCATCAGTGCTTCCTTCCTTTACCTTTTCAACAAATTTCACAAAGTAAGGATCTTTTTCAATCAATTCTGGCAATAATTCAAAACCTGTCACTTCAACTTTCATTGTCGTCAACAAATGACTCCTCCTGCTCAAAGCATCAGCCACACGATTGGTTACCCCTTGACTTGTGCTTAACGACAAAAGTAAACTGCTGTAAATAAGCAATCCACGATGCATGTCTTGCTGAAATCTTGTCTTGCCCTTGCAAATGCTTCAATGCTTCATGATCAGTGTAAAGAACGAACTCCTTCTGAAATAGTTAGTGTCTCCAGTGTTTAATAGATTGTACAACAGCATAAAACTCCACATCATATGTACTGTATCGCATCTTCGCTCCTGACAACTTCTTACTGAAATATGCAATAGGACGCCCCTTCTGACTCAACACCCCTCCAATCCCAACCTTGGATGCATCAGTATGTAGTTCAAACACCAACTGAAAATCAGGTAGCACTAGAATTGGTGCAGAGGTCAAAAGATCTTTGATTCGTTCAAAAGCAACCTCGGCTTCCTCCGTCCATGCAAACTGTTTACCTTTCATGCAATCTGTAACAGGCGCCATCACACTACTAAAGTGTGGAATAAACCTTCGATAAAATGAAGCCAACCCATGAAAACTACGAACTTCCGTTATCGTCTTGGGCTGCGGCCAATTTCTGATCGCCTCAACTTTACTTTGGTCAACCTGTATTCCTTTCTCTGAAACAACATACCCCAGAAATAAAACACTATGCGTCATGAACACGCATTTCTTCGTTGCAGCATAGAATTGTTCTTGTCGCAATACCATCAGCACTTCTCTAAGATGATTCAAATGTTCCTCTGGACTCCCACTGTAAATAAGAATATCATCGAAATACACCACCACGAATTTCCCAATGAACGGTCGAAAAATCTGATTCATCACCCTCATGAAAGTACTTGGTGCATTGGATAAACCAAATGGCATGACCAACCATTCGTATAGACCCTCCCTGGTTTTAAAAGCAGTCTTCCACTCATCTCCTGGTCTGATACGAATTTGATGATATCCGCTCTTCAAATCAATCTTAGAAAAGATAGTAGCTCCGCTTATCTGATCCAACAAGTCATCCAACCTCGGCATCGGAAATCTATATCTCATGGTAATCTTATTCAATGCTCGACTGTCAGTGCACATCCTCCACGTCCCATCCTTCTTGGGTACCAATAAAGCTGGTACAGCACAAGGACTCAGACTCTCCTGCACACGTCCTTGCTCAAGCAATTCCTCTACCTGCCTTCGCAACTCTTCATGTTCCTTCGGACTCATTCGATAATGTGGTCTGTGTGGCAACACAGCACCTGGAACAAGATCTATCTGATGTTGTATATCCCTCAATGGTGGCAACTCCATTGGTAACTCCTCTGGAAATACATCGTCAAATTCTTTCAAAACTGGTTTAACTCCTTCTGGAATTTCAACCTCTTCACTGCTTTCTCGTCCAATCAACAAGAATACTTCTGGTTCTTCCTCAACCTCCTTAACAAACTCCTTCAAAGATAATAAAGTTTTCAGCTCTTCAATTTCTTCTGACTTACTTTCTCCTTGTGGTCTCTTCTTTGGAACTAGGATAATCTTCGTGCCTTCAAACATAAAACTGTAACTATTGGTCCGACCGTCATGTTGTACTGCTCGATCATACTGCCATGGTCTGCCCAACAACAGATGACACACATCCATGTCGACTACATCACACCAAACCTCATCCTTGTATTTCTTCCCAATTGAAAACTTCACACAAGCTCTACGTCCAACTTTCACTTCACCACCCTTCCTCAACCAAGCTAACTTGTACGGTTTAGGATGTTTCTCGGTTTTCAACTCCAATTTCTTCACTGCCTCCGTAGAGATAATATTATCACAACTCCCAGCATCAATAACAAATTTACAAACTCTTCCCAGAATAGTGCATGTAGATTGAAAGATATTGTTCCTCAACCAACTACTTTCTTCCTCTTGCTTCGGTGTTAAACAACTTCTCCTCATCATCAATGCGTACCCGTCATCTCCCGACAGTAAGTCTTCCTCCTCTACTGGTAAAGAATTAGAGCATTCAGCTTCTTCCTCATCTTCCTCCTCAACTTCTGTCACCATGGTTCTCTTCTTCGGCTTCGGACATTCGTTGCTTTTATGACCCATCTCCTGACAATTGTAACATTTGTAACTATTGTTAACCTTCAACTTCTCAACCTCCTTTACAACTGGTTTTGCAACAACTTTTGAAACATTAGAACTTCCATTAACACCCTTCGCTTGATTGTTAGAATTGGTAAACATACCACCACCTCGTCTTCCCTGTTTCTCCCAAGCCAACGCTTTTTGATGTGCCTCTGCCACAGATCTAGGATCGAACATATTTACCATATCCTGGATCTGCATTCTCAATCCCCCAATGAATCTAGATGTCAGTTGTTCTTCCGTTTCCATGATATCATTCCTTGCAATAAGCTGATAAAACTCATCTGCGTAATCATTAACAGTCTTTGTGCCCTGCCTCAAGTTCTGCAAACGTTGATACATCAGAGATTGATAATTGTAAGGTAAGAACGTTGCTTTCATCAATTTCTTCATCTTCTCCCAAGATTCAACTTTTGACTTCCCCATTCGTTCTCGTGTAAGTTTAGTTTGCTGCCACCATGCCAAAGCTCTACCCCTCAACCTTGTAGCAACCAACTTCACTCTACGACGTTCTGGAACTTCTTTGAAATCAAAAATTTCTTCAACATTAGCCACCCAATCCAAAAACTCCTCAGCCTGCATACCACCTTTGAATTCTGGAATTTCAGTTTTCATACCAGATTCCCACTTGTGATCGTACTCCGACTGATTCCTTCCTCGTCCACGTCCTCGTCCATGAACACTACCACCATCATACTCTTCTTCACCATCCGATGTATATCGATGTCGATCCTGACCACCAACATCTCTACCACCACCATTTCTTCCACCAACATTCCTACGATCCACATTCCTCCGATCTCGATCAGTCACATTTCTATCTCGACCTCGATCATCAACATTTCTATCACAATCTCGATCCACGCTTCTATGATCACTATCAACACTTCTCTCCCGATTAGAATGTGGTGAAACTCTACTTCTTCCATGGCTCGATTCAGGTGAAACCCTTCTCTGATTTTGACTCATTTCAAGCATCATTCTCTCTAATCGACCAATCCCTTCAGTAAGCTTCTCATTGAAATTCTCGTTGATTCGTTGCTCCATTTCATCGGCCTCTTCTCTTCTGTATAAAGCATTAATATTGCGATGACGTTGAACTCGTCTTGGCGGCATGATTGAATTCTTCACAAACACTTCAACAAATTCACACTTCACGATTCAAACACCTTTCGAACTTTGATCCAAAATGAAATGGATCGAAACTCCAACTTTGTTGCAAAAATATGATGAACACGATGAACACAACTTCAACACTTCAAAGTCTCGGCTCCAAGACTCGATTTAGCTATGATTGGCTAAAACAGGCTTTGATACCAAAACTGACGCAGCGGATAATTCAAAACAAACTTCGATCGGTGAAAGTAACGATCGATGGATTGATGTATACTGGAATGCCCGAATTCGTTGATCCGAAGATACCGAACTCTAGCTATCTCGAACTCGTTGATCGCGCACGATACCGGGTTCAAAGATCTTCAATTCTTCGAGCGTTGATCTAGCGCACTAGATTCCGCGAATCGGCTTCTACAATCGTTGAATCGAGCGCACTCGATTAACCGAAAGAGGAGATAGGAGATTACACTCAACTACCAATTTGAATGAAAGCACAAAGCAATCAAAAGAGAATTTTATTCAATATTCAACAACCCCAAAAGTTACAACTCATCCACTATTTATAGTAGTTACAACTCAACACACAAAAGAACAGAAAAAAAAACAAAGTATTTAGGTCGGTTACGACCTATCTAAGGTCGGCAACGACTTAGCTCGGCTCCGACTTATCAATACTAGTTTGCGACCTAAATTACTCGTTCGCGACTCGATGAAGGCATCAGCTTATCTCGGCAACGACTCATGGGAGCTTATCTCGGCAACGACTTATGAGTATCTCGGTCGCGACTCAGGATTTAGGGCTTCAGCTTATCTCGGCAACGACTTATGGTTAGGTCGGACAAAAGTTAGGTCGGAAATAATGGTAAGTCGTGAAGCGGTGATAGGTCGGCAGTGGTTGTTAGGTCGCTGAAATTAGGTCGGAGGGAGATGCGTCGTAGGTCGGTAAAGGAGGCTGGAGATAGGTCGGAGCTTTTGGTCTTCAACTCGAGATATGCTGCTTCATCATCTAGGTATGCTGCTTCATCATAGTGCCTCATCAATCCTTAAATTCTTGCATAGGCCATCTAGCATTACCACGCAAGTGCAACTATTCATGGTAACCCCTGCATTAAACATCTCTTCATAAATTTCTTTAGCATCTTCAACCCTTTTAGCACCATACATACCATCTAACATGGAAGTGTAAATAATAACTGTTTTTAGGATACCCTTATGCGTCATCTCATTAAAAACCTTTTTAGCCATATCAATCCTTCCATGCTTGAAATACAAATTAATTAATGTACTATAGGAAATTGTATTAGGGGCAGGCCCTTTTAAGAACATCATATCATATATTTCAACTGCTTTATCTAATCCACCAGTTAAACTGTATCCCTGCATTAATGTATTATATGTTACAACATCAGGTTCTACGCCATGTTTATTCATCACATCCAATAATCGATGAGCTTCTTTTGTCGACCCTTTTTTGCAATGCATGTCAATCAATGAATTAAATCCAACAACATTAAGTGATATTCCTTTATCGGTCATTATATCAAGAACTTCATAAGCTTCCTTCTCTTTTCCCAATCTTCCATAACTGGATATCATAGAAGTATATGTTGTTGGAATTCCTAAATACCAAAATGAATGAAAATAACATAGTCCCACATCGCCAAAAATTGCAAACTATTCTAGTATATTAATAGCTTTGCAATGAAAGGGTTGGGGTCTTGGGGCACCTAAATGTTTCCTTCGTTGTGAAGAGGGAAATCATGCATCACCACCACACGCGCGCCGCCACCGTCCGTCCGACCGAACCGGGTTTGGGTTTGGGTCTAATATGATCCTAAGCGACTGTTCATAAGCAGATGCAGATTAACTGAGGAGGTGCGACTTTTGAAGCGGGCACGAACCGTTAGACGCGAGCGGGTGCGACCAGACTGAAGAAATGCGGGCGAACAGAAGCGGGTGCAACCCAATTGAGGATGCGCGGCCGAACAGATACTGATCACATTCTCATTCGATTCCAATCCAATTTCTTCTGCTTCTTCCTTCTCTACTGCTCTAAATAATATATCACACAGTTGACATACTCTTTACAATCTCGTGCAGATTACGTTTGTTGTATCTTGGAAGACTTTAAATAAAGTCTTAAGATGTTATACGTCTAGTATACCAAAATAGAGAATAATCAATTATAAACTCATCTCACAAGTTTATCAAACAGATTTCTACTACTCTAGAAGTCTGTATTAGTTAATTTAAATAATAGTTATGTCGTAATTAAATTACAACAATAAATTAACAACTATAGTAATAATAACTATAGTGCTAAATCAACCGTTATACTATTTAATGAAATAGTATACCACGGAAAGAAAAAGAAATATATATGTATATATAAATCTAACCGGTTGAAGAGGAAAATTCTGTCTGAGGCTTGTCGTGACCAATGGTGGGTGGACAAAGGAGCTACTCGTCATGTCTGCTCTGATAAATCCATGTTTTCAACATATCAGAAATTCGATCAGGAAGAAAAACTCTACATGGGTAATTCTGTTGTTTCCATGATCGAAGGCAATGGCACAGTAATTCTCAAGTTTACTTCTGGAAAAACTGTTAAGTTGAATGACGTTCTCCATGTTCCAGACATACGCAAGAATCTGATCTCTGGTTTAGTACTATCAAAGAAAGGATTCAAAATGGTGTTCGAGTCAGACAAGATGGTTCTGTCCAAAGCTGGAATGTATATCAGAAGGGGATATTTATGTGATGGTCTATTTAAGGCAAATGTAGCCGTTATCGGCAATAAAACTATGTATTCTGATTGTGCTATTAATAAAATTTAAGTTTCTTACTTGCTTGAGCATGAAATTTTACTATGGCATGATAGATTAGGACACATAAACTTCCGAAAAATGAAAACATTATCAAACTTGGGATTAATTCCGAAATTCCAAGTAGATAAGAACTACAAATGTGAGACATGTGTAGAAGCAAAAATGGTTAAAAAACCGTTTCAATCTGTTGATAGAAGCACCGAACCAATAGGATTGGTTCATACAGACTTATGTGATTTTAAATCATTACCTACAAGTGGTGGGAAAAAGTACTTTATTACGTTTATTGACGATTATACGAGATATTGCTATGTATATCTTTTGAATAGTAAAGATGAAGCAATTACATCATTTATAAAGTACAGAGCTGAGGTAGAAAATCAGTTAAATAAAAAGATCAAGATATTGAGATCTGATCGAGGTGGAGAATATGAATCACCATTTGAACAGTTCTGTGCCGAAAATGGTATAATTCATCAAACAACAGCTCCATATTCACCACAACAAAATGATGTAGCCGAGAGGAAGAACAGAACGTTAAAAGACATGATTAATGCCATGCTTTTAACCTTTGGTCTACCGACGAACTTGTGGGGGGGGAGCCTTAAATATGTCTAATCACATATCAAACAAAGTACCTCACAATAAAACAGGAACAATTCCATATGAGTTATGGAAAGGACACAAACCAGGCTTTAAATACCTCAAAGTGTGGGGGTGCTTGGCAAAAGTTCCAGTTCCGCCTCCCAAGAAAGTCAAACTTGGACCAAAAACAGTAGATTGTTACTATCTAGGGCCAGCCCAAAATAGCAGTGCCTACAGATTTTTGGTATTCAAGTCTGATATAACTGATATTCATGTAAATACAATCATGGAATCAAGAGATGCCTCGTTCTTTGAAGACGTGTTTCCGCACAAAAGGACTGAAGGGAATAATGTCCCTAAAAGGACAAGAGAAGAATCAAGCAATTCACATGAAGATGAAACTCATCATGAGATTGAGGAAGTTGAACCAAGAAGAAGCGTAAGAGCAAGGACTTCCAAGACATTTGGTTCGGATTTTTTCACATATGTGTTAGAACATGAACCTCAAACGTACAAGGAAGCAATGTCATCTTCTGAATCTTCATGTTGGAAAGAAGCAATCCAAAGTGAGATTGATTCAATTCTAAGTAATAAAACTTGAGAAATTGTTGATATTCCACCTGGAATAAAACCTATTGGCTGCAAATGGATTTTCAAAAAGAAAATGAAAGCAGATGGCTCTATCGACAAGTATAAAGCCAGATTAGTAGCCAAAGGATATCGTCAAAAGGAAGGAGTAGACTTCTTTGATACATATTCGCCAGTAACACGAATAACCTCTATAAGAATGCTAATAGCAATTGCATCGATCTATAATCTAGAAATTCATTAAATGGATGTAAAGACAACATTCTTAAATGGAGATCTCGATGAGGAGATCTACATGGAGCAACCTGAAGGTTTTATTTCCAAAGGAAATGAAAACAAAGTCTGTAGATTAGTAAAATCATTATACAGACTAAAACAAGCTCCAAAACAATGGCACGCAAAATTTGATAGTGTCATGATAAGAAATGGTTTTCGTATAAATGAATGTGATAAATGTGTTTATTATAAACAAATTGGACAATAATATGTGATGATTTGTTTATATGTAGACGATATGTTAATATTTGGTCCAAATACTCAGGTAATAGAGACCATAAAGAAGATGTTAATTAGCAATTTCAATATGAAAGATTTAGGAGTTGCAGACGTTATTTTGGGAATTAAAATAATAAGAACACCTAATGGAATTGAATTGTCTCAGTCACACTATGTAGACAAAGTGATTGAAAAGTTCCAAGACTATGGAATTAAAGGAGTGAGAACACCTTTTAATCCATCAGAAGTACTGCATAAAAACACTAATAAGAGTGTAATGCAACTGGAATACTCTCGTGTAATAGGATGCTTAATGTATCTCATGAATTGCACTAGACCAGATATCGCTTACGCGGTAAGCCGACTGAGCAGGTATACAAGCAATCCAGGAAAGGAACACTGGAAAGCACTAATGAGAGTGCTTGGATATTTAAAAAATACCACAAATTATTCCTTACATTATGGAAAATATCCTGTCGTCTTAGAAGGATATAGTGATGCAAACTGGATTGCTGATTCAAAGGAATCAAAATCAACGAGTGGTTATGTATTTACCTTAGTAGGGGCAGCAGTGTCATGGAAATCTACTAAACAAACATGCATAGCTCGATCCACTATGAAATTAGAGTTCATCGCTTTAGATAAAGCAAGCGAAGAAGCCGAATGGCTTCGTCATTTTTTTAGAAGATATTTCATTTTGGCCTAAACCTGTACCGACCATATGCATACACTGTGATAACCAAGCTGCGCTAAGCAGAGCGCACAACTTTGTGTATAATGGAAAGTCACGACACATTCGTCGACGCCATAACACAGTTAGGCAGTTACTCTCAAATGCAACTATTTCCATAGATTATGTGAGAACAAATGATAACCTAGCGGATCCATTTACTAAAGGTTTATCAAGAGAGAAAATTGACTGTGCATCGAGGGGAATGGGTTTAAAAGCCTAAACCAACAAGAGTTATCTTATACGGAAACCTATCCTAGCGACTGGAGATCCCACGGACTAGGATCAATAGGCAAACCAGTTCTGAGTAACCAAGACGTAATGCATTTGTTTGGACATAGTCCAACTCCATTCCTATGGTGCACAATATAAATGCATGCCTACAGAAGTATTTAAAGGTTAAAACTATGTTTTTTAATGATGGCCATATCTTGAATTTAACAAGTGGAGTATATGTAGGATACTCTTAATGGTTGCGATCACCTATGTTAGTATGAGCTGGGTCGGCTCTATGAGAATATTAAAGGCTTATATTTTCTATAAACACTCGTAGAACGAAACAAATTTGTTCAGGACCAAAATGAACACAACCAAGAGATTGGATGAGAAGGGAATCAATGCCTCGTAAAGCTTATTGTTTGGATATACAATAAAGGCCGACGGTTTAAGATGAAATAATTCACCGATTAGCCAAGTAGATCCGATAAGTTTTAACTAAGGAAAGTTCAAAGTGAAATATCTACTTATCCACGATAAAGCATTATTCCATATGTACTCTGTGATATTTCGCTTTGTGTGGGGGATATGTATATTATCATTCATGTGGGGGATTGTTGGAATTCCTAAATACCAAAATGAATGAAAATAACATAGTCCCACATCGCCAAAAATTGCAAACTATTCTAGTGTATTAATAGCTTTGCAATGAAGGGGTTGGGGCCTTGAGGCACCCAAATGTTTGCTTCTATGTGAGGAGGGAGATCATGCATCACCACCACACACGCGCACCGCTGCCGTCCGTCCGACCGAACCGGGCTGGGCTCGGGTTTGGGTTTGGGTCTAATATGATCCTAATTTTACTGCAAAACTGGGCCGGGTTTTTTAACAGTTCCAGGCTATACCAACAGACGTGACTGTTCATAAGCGGACGCGGATTAACTGAGGAGGTGCGACTTCTGAAGCGGGCACGAACCGTTAGACGCGAGCGGGTGCGACCTAACTGAAGAAACGCAAGCGAACAGAAGCGGGTGCGGCCCGATTGAGGATGCACGGCCGAACAGATACTAGCAGCAGGCGGGTGCGACCCGTTAACGAACAGCAGCATTCAAAAGACAGCGGGTGCGACCCGTCAAGCGGACGCGACTGTTTGAAGGGGTGCGGACGAAATTATAAATAGAAGAGAATACTGATCACATTCTCATTCAATTCCAATCCAATTTTTTCTGCTTCTTCCTTCTCTACTGCTCTAAATAATAAATCACACAGTTGACATACTCTTTACAATCTCGTGCAGATTACGTCTGTTGTATCTTGGGAGACTTTAAATAAAGTCTTAAGGAAATTGTCACGACAAGCCTCAGACGGAATTTCTCTCTTCAACCGGTTAGATTTATATATACATATATTTTTTTTTCTTTCCGTGGTATATTATTTCATTAAATAGTATAACGGTTGATTTAGCACTATAGTTATTATTACTATAGTTGTTAATTTGTTGTTGTAATTTAATTACGACATAACTATTATTTAAATTAACTAATACAGACTTCTAGAGTAGTAGAAATCTGTTTGATAAACTTGTAAGACGAGTTTATAATTGATTATTCTCTGTTTTGGTATACTAGACGTATAACATATGTTACCACATTTGGTGCTATATTTTTACTGACCATAATGTCTAACATGTTTTGAGCATCGCTCAACTTTTCAAATTTCAAAAGTCCACCCAGTAATGTGTTGCACGTAACCACGTTAGGTTTCACTCCCTCCACTTGCATCTTTTCAAATAAAACCAATGCATCATCCATCATATCGTGCTTAACATAACCATTAATAAGTGAATTATAACAGGTAAGGTCAGGTTGTAAGTTCTCGGTTTTCATAGATTCAAGCAAGCGACTTACCTCACCAAATCGTCCCTCAAGCGAATATCCTTGAAGCAACGAACTATAAGTGATTATATCTGGTTTTAAACCTCTTTTAACCATTATTTTTACAAAATTGTGTGCATCAGCTATTGCTCCATGCATAATATAAGAGTTTATAATTGTAGTAAATGTAACTTCATCTGGTGAGATACCTTTATCAACCATTTCCTTTAATACTTGATGTCCTTGATTCCATTTGCTGCGTCGGTAATAACCATTTATAAGAGCACTGTAGGTGACAACATTTGGTTTAATACCATATGCATTCATTTCTTTTAACAGCCTCGATGCCATGTCCATATCACCATGCATGCAGTAACCATTTATAAGAGCACTGTAGGTGATAACATTTGGTTTAATACTATATACATTCATTTCTTTTAACAGCTTCGATGCCATGTCCATACCACCATGTTTGCAGTAACCATTTACAAGTGCATTATAGGTGACAACATTTGGTTTAATACCATTCTTGTTCATTTCTATTAGTAACCTCAATGCCTTCTCCATGTTGCCTTTTCTGCATAGCCCGTCTACAATAATGTTGTACGTATGATCATTAGGGTGTACATGATTTATTGCCATTTTATTCATCAACTCCAAAGCCGATGTGATTTTTCCAATACTACATTGACCAATGATGAGAGCACTGTAAGTGAAGACATTTGGTTTGCATCCAGAAAGAATCATTCTATCGTGCAAAATTTCCACCTCGTTGACTTTCTTATTCAAACAGAGACCTCTAATCAGAGAACTAAAAATAGCAGGATTGCCATATTCGCCACACTTGATCATAGATCCAAAAACACCAAAAGCAACGCCGATACGGTATACGAGAACGTAAGTGTTGATAATGATTCCATAACCATGTATGTCTGGGAATACATTATTCAACATCATATTACCGTAGAATGATAAGATTATAGTATAAAGGGATAGATTTCTCTTTTGAACGATTCTTGTGAAAAAATTATTGAATGTAAAGCTAGCAGGCTTTGGATTGGCATGGAGCATTTTATCAAACAGCTTCCGTGCTTCATCAATATTGAAGTTGGTTGACTTGCACAGGTCTGTAACTTCGTCTTCCAATCCAACATGGCGACCATAAGATCTCTTTTGTAGAATTTTTTTTTAATTCACGTGAATCCTGAGATTGGATGAAGAAAATCTAAGGGTTCCGCACTAATAAAAATTGGATTTGTTTGTGTGTGAAAGTAAAGAACAGTGTAAGGTAAATGGCCATGGAAGCAGGTAGTACAGCCAAAAAGATGATTATCATATTTTTATTTGTTGCGGAATTCACTATTAAACAGTTATTTTTTCAAAGTAACATTGTGCACAACTTCTTCGACGAATTTACAATTAATATGAGGTGTACAATATGAGCTTGCAAACCAGCAGGTGAAAAAACTAAGCAAAAAGATCATGAAATATAGTATAATCAAGTTTTAGCGATGCTAAAGTTTGAATGAGACGAACAAGAAGTACGAGTTGTTTTAATTTTATAAGTAGCGTTAGCAGATTAAAAAATTGATTAAAACGTTAGTTTCTAATTATTATTTAGTTGAGACATTGGAAAAATGATGATGTAACATCCACCTAAATACTTGTTAACACTAGTAAATGCGATCGGCTATGCATAACCAAGCAACATTGACTTCAAATGAAATATAACTTCAAACATAATTATTTTCAATACTTTTCAATCATTACCGGGAGGAAAAATAGTTGAACAAGATAAGTAAAAATGTGATGTTCGATTTAATATTAGAAGTTGATAAGTTAAGGTATTTAATTATAGTTCAAATATACATGTAAATCAATATTTTTATGACCCCTTAATATTCACGGAAAGATAATGATATCAAATATTCACGGAAAATAATTGTAAGCTACTCATTATTTAAATTGGCTATGTCATTCTTTTTCATTTTCTTATTGAAATAGCTAAAAAGTAACAATGATTGAATTTTTTTGACTGACGTAGTAATGAAGGTCTTTTTACTATGTTGTACAATAGCACTCTATTTGAATTCTAAATTATTCTTTACTATGTTAGTCCTAGTTAAGGTTACACAATTTACAAAAAAAATAATGAAAATCTATGTAGGAAATCATAATCACAAACAGATTAGTTGGATTCATATATATTGATAAATCATTAAAGGAAATAAAATATTATCTATGGAGAATTTGAATAAAGAAACTTTGATTTAATTGTTTGAAGGGAGAGGAGAATTGTGTTATGATTTTGAGAAAATTTAAAACTAAAAAAAAGTGGATATGGTTGTGTGAGTGGAGTATCTAGTTAAGTTAGAGGATAAATAGATGAGAGAACTATTTTAGCAGGTGTAAATAATATCATCTTTAAAATAAATGCGTATGGATTTGCAAAATACATTATTAATCATAGTTCTGATGAAGTTTGGTTTGGGCAGAGTAGTAGTTTTGAGTTTTCTCGAGTAATTTAGGTTGTTGACTCGAAGTATTTTGGTTTTGGCTCGAAGTATTTGGGAAATGACTCGGGTTAATAAATTTTGTTACAGGTTTTAAAAGAAACTTGTTTTGTTTTAAAATTTAAACCTAAAGTTTAAATTGTAAAGCAAAGTTTTAGACAAGTTTTAAATCTAAGTTTTAAATCTAATTCAAGTTTAGTTCGAATCTCAAATGTGACGACCATATAACCTTCATCACCACCCTGAAATCAGATTCGAGCATAAGAACCCAAAACTGGAACCCACTTCCAAACCTGGAACATCTTCGATTTCCAATCTCCGATCATCGGAGTGGCAACGCCTTCGGCCACAACTTCATCCATACTCCAGCTACCATTTCCCTATGTATAGTGGCACTCGATCAATCCTAGGCCTTGAGATGATCAAACTTCCAGCCCTCGTCAAAATAGGTCTACAGACAAAAACGAACAACCCCCGCCACCACCGGTCTCTGACCATCTTCCTGGAAATTTTCCTGGCCTCACCATTCGCTCCTCTTCCTCCAGAAGAAACTTCAACCCTCCAGAACCCTGAGATCACCAGAACTTCCCAAAAGTCCAAAAACAGTGCAACCCAGAAATGCACTTACATCAATATAAATAAAAATTCAAACCGTGTAATTTATATTAAATTTTTTTATAAAATTAAGATAAAAGCCAAGGAATTATAAATATAATAAATTCATACCTTCCATATAATTAATATGAAAAAAAGTTGAATTCGTATGTGCTAAGGATAAAATTTAGAAAATTTTTAAATTTGAATTCAAATATGCTAGTACAAATTTCGTAAATTAGTAAACTTAAGCATAACCTAATTAAATAAGTTCAATTTTTTTAGAATTTGAAAGAGAACTAAACTAAACTTAAATTTTATAAACTTCAAGCTAAAATGGAACAAATTCAATATAAGTAGATTAAATTGTATGTGTTATCTAGTATTTAAACCAAGCAACATTTCGATGAGTAAAGAGCATGATTTGATAAAGAAATGGATAAAATAGCTTGGAGAGTATCATGAATGGAGAACTCAAGAGGAATGCCTAAGTTTGGGAGTATCACATCTAATGGTATTGAACCATACAGATCAACCGATTGATCTTTCTCTTTTTTATTTTTTTTATTCTTTCATTTTAATTTTAATTTTCATTACTCCGGGAGTGTGCCCAATTTTTGAGCAAACAATCTTTGGTGCGTTCACCGAAAACGATCATACTTAGGCTTAAATCTTCTTTTACTTTGGATTTGCAGGAATTTATTAGAAAAATTAGAAGAAATGGCCCTTAAGAAAGATAGAACTACGGATTAGATATGACTGTTGAACATGACAATGAAGGAGATCATCATACTATGGAAGAAACAAATCAACCAATTCCGACTGAGACTTCGTAGCCCCAGGAAATGGTTACAAGAGTCTAACTCTATCATATGATGATTGAGATAAATAAGAGGGTAATGGAGAATTAGATGTCCATCATGGCACAAATGAAGAAATAATTTGCATTGATGTCCCAAAGCATCTCTAGGTCGTAGGAGGAGTAAGAGAGACTCGTTGTCTTCAAATTTCGATGAAGAGAGTAATCTTCTTCAAAGAGGAATCAAAGAGATGGCAAACAGAAAATGTGAAAGGAAAATGCAAGGGCACCAAAGAAGTAAATAGTTAACATTGAAGGATTGTTCTAGCACTATTGGTTGGTATTGATTGACATGAAAATGTAAACTTGAGTGATTTCAAATGCAACAACCCGTAAATCAACCATAAGTAAATTGGATAAATTAAATTAAATAAGATAGAGATAAAAATGGAGATTGTGCAAAAGTTGGAATTTGACCATGAAAGTTTTGTCATTGCGTTTGTGGCAAAATTCCAATCAATTCTATATATAATATGTTGAAAATGAAGATCAAACAGAAAGTTATGGATGATTGAGGTTTCCAAGTTAAATAGAATTCAAATCCAAATGAATAATTAATTTTATAAAAATTTGGAATTCAAAAGTTAACAATAATTAAATTTGAGGGTTAAGTAAACGTTGAAGTTTAACGTTAATATTAAAATGTAATAAAGGAAAAAATATACAATGATAAATTAATCGGGTGGACCCAAAACAGGTTCACTTGTTGATCGGTGGAGGTTCGACCGGTCGACTAGAAGATAAGTGGTGGCTAGGTTTCTGTTGCATGGTGTACGTTTTAGATTTTCTTATTTTAAATCGACTTAAATTTGATGGTTCTGATACATTTCAACCACTATAAATAAGACCATAGACTCCTCACTTTTATGCACAAAATATTTTGGGAACATTAGCGCAACTCTTTCAGTCTCTTCAAAAAATTTGAAAAATCCATTACGGTTTCAAGTAAGAAATCCTATAGATCTATCTTTGTTTATTGTTTATTTTCTCAACCTATTCTCTTCCGAGCCTCTAATTTTTGAATCTAACATATACAGAAATCCTTTGTTGTGTGTGTGTGTGTGCAAAACGAAGAGATCTGATAGAGACTTAGGTAGTGTTTGGTTTAAAAACGAATTTTGTGTTTCGGTTTTTAATATGTGTCTCAAATATGAGAAGAATGGAGGGATGGCGGAAGAGATGAAAGAAAGACGGATGAGAGGACGAAGGAGATAGAGGGAGGATGGAAGAATGAATTGTTTCACGTGCTTGTATTATTTCCCAAAACACAGAAAATAAAAAAAAAGTTGTTTTCTATTTTGTGTGTTAACTTCATTTTCTAAATTGGTCGTTTTCGACAATATAAATGCGTCGTGTGCATTTTTGTATGGATGAAAACCCAAAATTAAAAATAAAAAACCAAACACTACCTAATTTTTTTATTTTAGTAATTGATTAGTATGGTTTGAGTTGAAATATGCTTTGAGGTGTTTTGGTTTGTGAAAACATCATTTAATTATAACCCCTAAAACTCCTTCAATACGAAATATCAATTCTAGGTTGAAATCTCAAATTGTTTATGTCAAAATAATGGGAATTGTTTAGATTTGTAGTTATTATAATTTTACCTTCTATTCTACTCCTTATTCTTTTTTTTGAATTTGGTTAAAGAATTTTGATTAAGGAATAGTGTGTAAAGTACGAATTTATTCGTAGTTTGCACTGCTTATTCCCATGAATCAAATAAAAATCCCTTTTGTTTATTTTTATGTGAAAAAGGAGTTGAGTAGAGCGTAAAAATTGAAATTGCATGTTTCTTTTATTGATATATGTCATTATTATGATGTTATAAGTTGAGTTTAAATTTTAATTGTATACAGATCTATTGATTGAAATTTTTTGTATGAATATTGGAATTCTAGTATAATTGATAATTTGGAAAGAGATTTGTACAATTGTTTAAAGAGTTGACGTTTAAACTCTAGTTTAAGGCATATATTTCACACAGAGAGATGTGTGATAATATATATATATATATATATATATATATGTATGTATGTATGTATGTATATGTATGTATGTATATATATATGTATGTATATATATATATGTATGTATATATATATGTATGTATTTATGTATAATAGCGTAATTAACGTATAATTGTATAGTTAAATAGGTATTTAATTTTATTAAATCCGCTTAGGAAGCTGATCAATGTTAAAGGCGAAATAAGAAAGATTACTTATATGCCTTGATTATGGAAATGGAGAGATGTGCGATAATATATGTAGAGTGTGATATAAATTATGACTAAGTTATAGGGATGTGAGGTCAATCAAAAGCACACGGAAGTCTGTCCAGCTAATCTAGCTACCAATAGCATGAATTTGGGGCTGATGTGATACGTCGTCTATAATAAGTAAATACAATGGTGCGAGGTTAGTTCCAAATTCTGTAGGGTAAATTTACACAGCTAATCTGTTTATCAGTACCTACAAATAAGTCGGGCTAATGTGAGACGTTATCATGGGGTACGAGTCATAATATGAAGGACCTGCTTTGGATATTGAAGGTAATAAGTGCTTATGTGAGGGCCCGTCTCTTCTCTATGTAGGAAATAGTAAATTGTCGGAGTTGTGGGTTAGGCACGGTCGAGGATATCTCGGGAAAGTTCTTGCTTCAATAGGAAGTTTTAAGTGGATGAAGAGATTCCACGTAATGTCAGCTAGATAGCTATTAGTGAGGAGCCTACCTTGGGATTATAGGTAGTAAATGACGTGGACCTGCCTTAAATAAGGTATTAAATGGTCTCATTAAATGTTATTAAGTTACTTGAGTACTATCTCCTTCATTAATAAAGCATTATGAACTATAAGTATGGGTTATTGGGTTGAATGCAAGTTAACTATGAGCTTATATTTGGAAAGTCTTTTATTTAAGTTTGAGAAAAGCCTTTGGACTTATATTTGGAAAGACTTATTTCGTAGGTAGAAAACGTAAAGCATATTTATATTTAAATTATACTGCTCAAGTACCAACTCCCTTCTCATTACAAAACTAGTTAGGAAAGGCACTGTTGAAGGTGGAGACGTTGATGAGACTTATGGTAGTAAACTATTTATTTATTTGTTATTTTCTGTTGTTTCTGATGTACCCATGAAATAAAAATAATGTTATAATTTTGGAAAACTGTGGATAAGTACAGATATTGTTGGGTTTTGGAATTATGAGTATTTTATTATAGTTTAGTTTTAAATGACATATTGAAATCTCAATGAAATGGGTACTATTGTCGTTATTATATTTTATCCTTCTGATGTGAGATTCTAAATGTGTAAATAAATCGCTCTGTGATGTTATTTTTACCAAGTAGCATCCAGCTTTGAGATGGTTTTAAGCAACGAGTCTTTTATCGGTCGAAATTTAGGTCCACTTCAGGGCAGGTTGTTACATTTTGTTTTAGAGCCTAGGTTACCCGATCAATGGGGAAAATTATACGTATGAGTGACGTATTTGTTATTTTTGAAAAGTATTTTTCAAAATCTCTACTATATATAAATATATATATTTGTTCTGAAGATACGTCTAACTCTATAAGTTCCAACCATAAAGGTAGTTAAGACCATATTCTGAAAGGATGGGTGAAGCGACTATGTCTTGGAAAAATAATTAGAGTTAAATTTATACTTCTGCCCTGATTAACCATGAGGCCGAGGTCATCTCGGAAGAAGTGGACTAAGAAGACCATGAGCGCAACATATGGAAGCACCCCAGAAGCTAAATGGTATTTGATTCCTTTATTGACCAAGACTTCCTTATAATTTTGAACTTTATAAGCATAATAAACTTTGATGTTCACATTAGATGTAATGAGAACATAAAGATAACTCCCTTAACAAATAATATGGAGGTAAAATGTAAGTGGAAAAGTTTGTAACTCCAAGGATAATATGGCAATAAATGTGGAATAAATAAGGAGTTATAAGAATTTAATAAATGGACTAAGTAAAGAGCTTATTAGAGAAAATGTAGAGAGATAAGGAAGGCATGATAGGTAATATTAGAATGAGTACATAAATGTCTTTAAGAATGTTCGTTAGAATTACAACCATTTGTTGCAAATAATTGACATTTATAGAAATAGCGAATAACATATTAGGTAGTAATTAAATATTAGGAAAAATACTTGTAAACACCCAGATTTAAGATGTAAAGAAGTGTACATTAATCACCACAAGAAGATAACCAGATTTTTTTAAACGTTGAATAGAAAAGTCCAAAAGAATGAACAATTAAAGTTAATTTCTAAATCCAACCTGATTAGAAAGAGTTTAGTAAAAAGAATTTTGAAAATTCGTTAAAATGTTTTGAATGAGCCTTTTCAATGGATTATTAAATGAAGTTCTTATGTATCATAATTGAAATTCGTTTTTTGAAAGAAAAATGATTTTAATCAAGTTTGGAAATATGTTATCAATTTTTTTGTGGAAAGTTTGAAAAAAGGATATAAATTTAAAGAGTGGTGGAGCGGGGGTTTTCATTTGTGAAATTTTTAGTTTAAAAAAATTATTTGAGTTAAGCAGTTTTTAATTTCTGGATTCTTCATTTTTGGAACAAATAGGTGCTCTCGCTTTGTAAATTTGGAAATTGATATTTTGAGAGAGCAAGCAAATATGAAAATTCATAATTTGTTAATTAGTTGAGTTAAAAAGTTCTAACTTAAAAGGATTTTCCATTCTTGAAATTCTTAGTTTAAAATTTATCGAGCCAAATGTTTTTGGTTTGAAGTTTTTTAATAAAGGGTGTTCTCATTTTTGAAATAAATATAAAGTAGAACATAGGTTAGACTTGATAATTTTTCCTACTTTATAAAATTGGAAGTTTTTTTCTTCAAAATTCTTTTAAAAGGGTTGTACAAATGAAAACTATACTTGATTAAAATAGCGTAGAAAGAATAGTAGGTTAAGAATGCTCGATAAGGTGGGTTGGAGGAAGATTCTCATATAAGGAAATGCAAAAATGATAGTTGAGATAGATAGTAATACAATTAGGAATTTATATAAATAATGATTAATAACCCATTTAGAAATAATATAAGAGGAAGATAATAGGATGAAAGCTATCATTGTCTACCCACTTTTCATTGTTTAAAGTTGCATAAGATGTTTTAAAAAAAACTGAAATGGATGATTACTCGGTATAATGATTGATTTTTTGAATGTTTTGGGTTAAAAATCCTACTTTCAAAAGAAGAAGCTTTTGTTATAGGAAGTAATAAAAAGGGTAATTTTTCATAGTTCCCTTTTGAAACCAAGCAATTTTCAAATGTTATAAATGAAAAAGTCCAACTTTTAAAAGAATAAACGTTTGATGTACAAAGTATTTGAGAAGGAACATTATTTTACTTCTTTTTGGGAACTAAGCAATTTTTGAAATTAACAAAAGGGTTTCTAAGTTTTTTTTTTTGAAGATAAAAGTTTCAGGCAAGGTACTTTATAATTATGAAATTTTAGTTTTAAAAAACGATGAGAACTTAACTAAATTTTTATATGGAGTAGAGTTGGATCACTACTTAGTTAAGGCAGTGTAAAAGTTTTAAGATATGAATAATATGTATAACCTGATCTGAAAATTTGAAATTGGTCCTAAATATTTAATTGTAAAATATTTGTAAAGTTTTGAAGATATTCCATATTTATAATTGGGTTGTAAATTAGGTTGCCCTAGTTGACTTGAAATGTAAATTTTAATGTTTTGATTTATTTGGAGCGGTTTCCATATAGTTTCCATAAATTATCCAATTCCAATATATATATAAAAATGCGTTGTTTGAATTAACAAGGATTGTACCAAAAAGAGAAAGAGACGTGTAAGATAAAGATGTTCTTTTCCGTAGTTTTACACTATCTGTAACAACCCGGGGTTTTGTGAAAATTAATTATCATCATTAAACGATTAATGGTGATAGCTAATTGCTGTTGGGATTTTATCAGGTTGAAACTCTTTTGAAACTTTTTAAATGGTATGCGGGCTTTAAAATAATCTTGGCCCATGTTTTTAGTTGGTGCTGTGATCATTAATAAAGGCCGATACCCATATTTCCTCTTTCATTCGTTCAAAACCCTAAAGCTAAAATAAACGAACGAAAATGGGGGGCACCTTCCTCGTTCGTTCCTCTTTCACAAAAGTAGGGTTCGTTAGATTTTAAAGGCACCGTCTTTGTTGTTCGATCGAGAAGATGATGCTCGTTCCTTTACTTGTCGATCGACCGTATCCTTGTAGATTGCTCGGCTGCTTCCATTCGATCGGGTTCGTCTTTGATTTGGGTCTAGATTCGTGTTCTTCACTTCGACTAAGGTTGTAACGACCCGTAAATTTTAATAATTTTTATAACGTAATTAATTGAATTTTTGTGAAATTTTAAATAATAAAATTTTTAAATAAAAATATAATATTTGGGATACGTATTTAAAAGCATAGCAAATGGTAAATTTTCACCTGATAATATTGAAGTTTATTTTATGGTATAATTTTATTCAAACTCAAATCAGTTAATAATTGAGGGTAATAAAATGTTTTCCAAACTTGAATATTTTTATACAGTAAATTTCTAAATCTTCTTCTGAGTGAGATGTCATGTTTCGTTTTTCAAAATTTGGACTTCTACTGCTCCGTTTATCTTAATTCTGGTAAAATAGCAGCATTTCTGGTACCGATTATCGACTTTCGATCGGATGATCGTACCACTAGTATCTGTATACCGTTTTGATCGTCACGTCGTGATGATCTCTACGGTATATTTATTTCTATATTTTGAGGTTCGGTACGCGACGGAAACAATAAAACGGTGCGTTGTATCGGTACCCTAAATTGTGACCGTTAGTTTTCCTCTACCTCTTCAAATTTGAACGTGAATCCCTAGCAATATATTAATTGCTTTAATAACTATTGCTGATTCAATAGCCAGCTGTTTTTTTTCTCCATCACTTCAATTTTATGAATTTATTATTTCTCGTTCTGTACCAAATTTTATGTAACGTACTTAATGCATTTATGTTGGCAGCTCATTTTCTTCTGAATCCAACTTTTAGCTATTTCATCTTTTTGCCTATAGCCTCCCCCTACTTCATAATTATTTTCAGTACGTTTCACAAAATTATCTCTGTATGTTCCTTTCTATTATAAATACTTGCAACTCTTCATTTGCTTTTCATTTGCTCTTCCAAAGCATCTCTCCTCCTCCTTATCTTCTCTACCAAGCTACCGCCCTCAACACCCATCTTCCTCCATGTTGCCGAGCCTTAAACCGGAGCCACTCTCTTACATCATCCTCCCACGCCATAGAAGCCATGCTCCCCTCTGCCACCGACCCATCGCCGAGGCTCACAACCAAACCACCACCTTCCCTTCCCTCTCTCCTCCGCATCGACCTAATCTCTTCCACCTCCGCACCTTTACAACCACCGCATGCCTCATGTCGCCCCATCGCCCCGACCAAACAGAGCACCACGACCGAAACCGAGAACTTCCCCGTCTCCTCCTTACTCGAGCCACTTCGTTTTCATTAGCATCAGCCCGTGTTGTATGTGTATAAGGTAAAGCTTATATATGGGTTACATGAGATCTGTTTTTTTTGTATATAAGGTCATATAATGTCTTGAGTCTCTATATAAGGTTGTACATAAAGTATATATTAAAATACTGCTATATATATTTAATAAACTTAGTCTGTTGAGTTTTGAAAAGATATATAGTAATAATAGTTTACACATATGATTTGCTGCTCACAGTATAATGCAGTAGGATAGTATGTATATAGTTGTTGTTTACAGTCTATAGGTTGCCTATATATGGCTCTGTTTATTTATTTTGAGTTTCATTATATATAGTTATGGTTCGGTTTTAAGCATAATATACAGGTGTCGACATGTTTAATTTTAAACTATACATTTATATATATATATACTTTGAAAAATAAATTTTGTTTTAAAGTTTAAAACTAGATATTGTTTGTGTATAGGTAAGCTGAAGTCACATATTTTGCTCGTTTAAAACTCTATTATTTATGTCATCTATAGATTTCATATGAAATGCTTGTTGTATATGCAGACTCTGTTAGTGTATATAAATCAGTTTACATAGGTATATGAGATAGCAGCTTTAATATATAATGTATGACAATTATATTACTCCTATAACTTTGAAGTTCGTGTATATATATATATATGTTTGTATATATATGTGCTTAGCCTGCGTTTATGTTAAGTCTACATTTATATATCTAGTCGTGTAAATATAAAATATATTGAAATAAAGTGCTGGTGTAGTTGTATTAGAACTGTATATTTAACTATTGTATAAAATTTAGATTTGTCGGGGTATATCAGATTCTTTATATTAGTTTATATATGTATTAGTTAAATCTAAGTTATATGCTCTGATATATGTTCTAGTATATGCGTTTACATTTATTTTGTGTATGGATTGGTTTCATTTCTTCATAGTAGCTGTTATATGATTTGTAACAATACTGGTTTAAAAAGATGATGAATATACGTTTATAGTGATATTTATTTTTAAGTATATATATATATATATATCAGAGAAGTAGTAATTTGAATATGAACGTATATATATATTTCATTTTATAAGTATGGGATTTAATATAAATTTGAAATAAATATATGTTTTGAATTGATACCAAAAAATATAATAATAATAATAATAATATAGTTCAATATATATATATATCAACTGATTCTAATCATTCTTATCGATCTTCCATTATCAGCTTGGTCCGTCGTGCCTGTTTTCTTCATCGAATCGCGTCCATCTAGCGTTGCTTTGGAATTTGTAACCCATTCTTTGTCAAATCTCTCTAGCCTCGAAAGGTGAGCAATCACTCACGATTAACGTTCTTTTATTTATTAAATTTGATTTCAATTGAAACGACAATTGAAATATGTTGTTTTAGCTATTTAAATTGTTATATATGCTATTATCTGTAACTGTTCACCTGTGGGATATGACACCATATCCTGTTGTTTATATTCTTTTGTTATTGATGATATATGCCTGTTGTTGTATTTTATATTATCTTTTATTACTCTGCAAGTTCCCTGTTAATATAGAATTCACTATGGGTTGAAATGATACATACCCGAACGGACTTTAGAATAGGAGAAAATCGTTATGGGTTGAAATGATAAACCCAAGCGATTTTCATTTGAATTGAATTTGGGATTACGGGTCAAAATTATATCTACCCGTATGTATTTAAATTTACGGATTGAAATGATAAATATCCGTATCACTTGACCATAGATAGGAAATTATATACAGACACCGTTGGTCCATATATAAATATTTTGAAAATAAATTCTATGGTTTTGGAAAGAAATATATGGTTTTAATAAATGTTGATTCTTAAATTCTAATATATAAATGGTAATGATATAGATAGATTTAATAATGATATTTAATTTAACTAAGATGGATTTAATACATATAATATGTTAAGTAAAAAAATTATATTTCAAAATAGATTTTGGTAATAATTTGAATAAGTTAAGGTTGGGAAGATAATTTGAATTTAGTTGAAATTGTACTCATTAAAGAATTTTATTTAATTAAACCGATTTGTAACTTATTGAAATTGAGATTTAAGATAGGATTTATAACTCGGGTTTGATTTAAATAATTTAATGAATAATTCTTGTTTAAATAAAATTAAGGAAATATTTAGTAAAAATGAAATTTAAGGCTAGTTAAATGATATTGAATTTATTAAGTGAATATTCCCTGATTAAATAATAATGAAGTTAAATCAAGAGCTATATGAAACTGTTAAATTTAACTTTGAAAATATTGAATATTAAAGCCTTGAAATATATTAAAATTTTAAATGGTCTATTGAGAACTGAATTGAATTGATGAATTGAGCTTTGAATAAATTTGAATTTGGAATTTGAGTTAATTTGAATCGATTTGTGAGACTTGAGGAAATTATAAATACTTTACTTTATAAATTATTTAATGTATATACACTATTTTGGAAAATAGAAATTTTTGAAATGAAAATGATATTTTGGTTTTGATGTATAAATTTATTTGAAATGACCACGGTGTTATAGTGTATATTTCTACCTTGTAGATAGTTCTGCAGATCCTTAGAGGATGGTTATCCCAAACATCCTTTAAGTTACTTGTATTTCAGTTGATATTTCACTTGAGTTGGATTTATTGATATAAGAATGTTAATCCTGACTCGAGTGTTTTGTGTTTTACTTTACGCTCGGGTCAGACCGAGTGATACAGCATTTGAGACTCACTCTTGGAGTTTGGAGATCCAACTATCGTTTCAGCTTTCAGCTTTTCTAGTTGATTTGTTCAGAAGAGGTCATCTATTCGTACTGAAGACTTCACTGTATTTGAGATATTTTGTTGTATTTTAATTTTTTTTCTCTGATGTTTATATAGTAGCTTCATGAACTACCATTTTATCTATTCCGCTGCGTATTATTGTATTACTCTATGTCTGTGATTCTGTGATTGATTTATTTACTGTATATTCTGAGTTTTGCAAAATTTTAAATTAACAATCTGATATTTTGAATTATTCAAGTCAGACATGTGTGGATTATTGTCAATTTGAATGGTCTAAAATAGTGGGGCGTTACAGTTGGTATCAGAGCTTTGGCTCTAGGCAAACTTGACATATATAGTAAATTTATTTACAGAATCACTTTCGTTCGAGTTTGTATCTCTTCCTTTGAACTTTGGAACGTTCCTTGTGGTTCCAAAATTCATTCTTGTCTCTCCCTATTTGTATTCTTTTGATCCTAGAGTATCCCATAACTCCACTTCGAATGATCTCTATAAGAATAGGCGATCCCGCCAATCTTTGAATGATTTGTAAAGGGGTGGAACTCCTTTACAATTGGCATTGATTCACCGGAGATTTATATATCCCTCGGTTTAGATGCTGCTATCTCTGGTTATGCTGAGTTCTATCTCTGGCAATCGAATGTCGATTTGCCTTGGGATTCTGCATCGATCATATTCCTGAAGTCATGGTTGACCCGGTTAAGGTTGCCCGCGACTTGTATAAGTATATCCATCTTCTATTTTGTAAGTTAATTATCTCATCTTCGTTCAAGCCTATCTTCGAATCAGAATTTTATTTGATTAGAGTTCTTTTAAATTGAATCTCTATCTTTGTTTTGAAATCCGTCCGTGAATCATCCTTTGAAAATCAGGTTTGTTTATATTTTAGAAATTGTTTTCTAAACCAAAACTATTATTTTGATAAATATGATTATATTCTATATATAAAAGTGAAATGTTTTCGATAAAGATTTAATACCTTTTTAAAATGAGATTTGAGGTTTCGAAAGGATTTGTAATTTTGAAATATTATATAAGAAATTTGATTTATCTAAAAATGATTTTTGACTGAAAGATTTTAAAATTTGAAATTCGAGAATTGAACTCTGGTATTTTGAAATTAGTTTTAAGATTTTGAAATATATAATAATTGTAACGGCCCGCCATTCATTCCACAGAATGACGCATCATTAATAAGAAAGAAAGAGATAGAAAAGAGAAAAGATAGAGAAGAAAGAAGAAACAACATCAGAATCTCAACAGCGGAACGAATAAATTATATTATATCACATAAGATATTACATAGTATCATATACAACAGCTATCAGAGTTACACAGCTTATACAACACATACTAGACAGTTATAAACACCTGTCTAGTTATTACAACTCAAGTACAACATAGACAAATGACTCAGAGATCAACACAGCGGAACCACTTATATATCTACAAACGCTGAAGCCTCCTGCTCCATTGCTCCTCCAAAATTCGTCAAAGCAAACCTGACTCCCTTGGCTACTCGTAAAAATTTGAGTACCCAAGAGTTTATAAAACAGAAAATAAACACTTGGGTCAGACATGGGTCTGGTGTGAGTAAACGGTTTAAATTTGTTTAACTTCAAAACCTTTTGAAGACAAAGGTATCACGTAAGACTTCCCACACATAAACATGGAAAAGTTTTTACCTTACGCTAACCAAAACTTTGATAGGAAATCTGGTTATATTATAATAGGGTCTAGGGTTTTCAAATAAGTATTCACATAGCCGAAATTGTTACATTCATTAAATTCCAACATACATAGGTATACAATCAAGTCCGTTATCACTTATTGGAAGTTGGATTTCCATACAATGGCAGGGCTACTGGGGTACCGCCCATCACAGTACGTGGCCTAGATCACCGTACCGAGGATCACTCCCGACCCCCTGCAACACAAAGCCGGAACCATCCCTTACTGGACAGCCCAAACAAGACAACCCCGCAGTTGTTTCGAACCAACTGCCACACAGCCGAATAAAAAGGAACTTCTAGATAGGGGAAAATCTCGTCCTACTTGGGTGCTACCCACTTAGCCTTGCTACACCTCCCCTGTTTTAGCCATTCCCGGTTGATGAGGCTTGAGGCTACGATTACCTTTAATATAACACATCTATCTTAGAATGCTCATCGTCCACCTGACGATGTTCTAAAAGCATTCAATCCATACAAGTTCGTTCCGGGTTCGAACGAAACCGAAGGCATTATCTCGTTACACTCATTTTGGAATCACCCTCAGAGTTAACGACAATAACCCTTGCACTTCAAATCTTCATCTCTATTCAAAGCACTATCTCCGTTAACTCGTTTTGGAATCACCCTCAGAGTTAACGACCATAGCCTTTCTCTAAATCTTCACTTGAGATGTCACGACCTATCGTTTAACTTGGATCGATGTGGTTTTCGGATAATCAAATTTGATTCCCGATCCCGGTCTCATCAAAATCCAAACGTATCTTAAAGGTCCAAGTTGTTTAAGATTTAAACAATACAATTCAATTTAATACTTGAATTCACAGAGCATTAATATAGATAAATATCACATATTTATCACAGATATATCCAATATCACATCACAGAATATCATAGCATATCACCCAATAGATATCAACCAAATCAGACATTCTACTCAAATAATCATCCATAAGCAACCATTATTAATCCATATTATAATTAATTTAATCAACTTAAATTAAATTAATTACTTAAGAATTAATTCCTAATCTTGCTTAATCAACCATTAATTAATTACAATCCATTTAATTAATTAATCATTCCTTTAAATATTAATCACTCTTGATTAATTATCCATCAATTACATAAAGTAATTATCCTTTAATTAATTTCACAAATTAATTATCCTTATCCATTTATAGTAATTAACCTTTAATTACTCTCACTAATTACAATAATTAATGATCCTTAATTAATTTCTTTAATTAATTAATTAACTATAATTAATTACATTATTCCTTAATTAATTACATTAATTAATCATGCATAAATTAATTACTTTCATAAATCAACCTTAAATAACAGTAATTAAATATTCTTAATTACTTCTTAATTACTTTAATTTCTTTTATAAATCCTTTGAATAATAACACCAATTAATTAATCCTTAATTACTTATACCAAGTAATTATTCTTTAACTATTAATTAATAAACTTAATTATTAATCAATATCCTTTAATACAAAGTAATCAAATTCCTAATTACTTTTATAATTAATTAATTAACTTTAATTAACTAATTAATTACTTCTTAATTATTAATTAATAAAACTTAATTATTAATTAACAACCTTAATTACAAATTAAATAAATCCATGATTACCTATTAATCAATTCTTAATTACTATTTGATTAATCTTTAATTATCCTTTGATTAGTCCATTAATAAATCTTTAATTATAGATTAATCATCCTTTAAGTATTAATTAATAAAACCTAATTATTAATTAATAAAACTTTATGTTAACCCTCTTTCGATTCGCGACCTAACGAGTTGGAAAATAAACGACTTAAGACAAGGACCGACTTAAAGAGGCCTACGACTCAACAGGCTCCGACCTAAGAAAGGGTCCGACTTAACGGTTTACGAGTTAAGGAAGGTTCCGACCTAAGGCAGTATACGACTTAAGCTACAGGACTGACTTAATGGGTTACGACTTAAGGAAGTCTACGACATAAGGTATGGACCGACTCAGTAGTTGACCGACTTAAGAAAGTCCGATTTAACCGGTTACGATTTAAGGAAGTCTACGACCTAAAAAAGCTCCGACTTAGCTACAGGGCCGATTTAAGACACTGACCGACCTAAGGAGTTAACGACTTGAGTGAACGAATGACTTAGCAAGTCAAAGCAAGTCGTTGCCGACCTACGACTTATGATAAGTCGCTGCCGACTCGTGACTTTGGACCAAATAACTCGTCCTAAAGATATTCAGGAGTAACTAATGCAAGTGCTCCTATCTCATCGCCGACTTAGGACCTACGACTTACTGTAAGTCGGCCACGACTTAGGACTCGAGCAAAAATTCCCTGTTCAGATTCTACTCTATAAATACCCCCTAACACCAACGGCAAAAGGACTTTTGGCAAATCATTTTCTGAAGCATCGTTACTCTGCCAAATTCTCAACTCATTCGACATTTGAAGAACTCTAATCACTCAAGACATTACAACAAGCTTTGAGAGAAATCTACTGCATTCAACATGAATTCGAGGAGATCTTCAACATCAAAGCTTGAGCTAATAGTCTAAAGTGTTTAGGAACCGAAATATATTGTATTCTGAAGAGCATTGTATCATTTTGTAACCAGAATCAGCAATAAAAGAGTATAAAGTGGAGGTAGGCTCAATTACGGGCCGAACCACTATAAATCTGCTATCTTTTACCGCTTTTAGCTATTTTACTGCTTATATCTTGTTCCCGTATCACGGGTGGTGCTTTCACAACTTCACAACACACACCGGGTGTTAGCGTTCGATTTTCAGCATTAACATTTTGGTGCTTTCACTGAGAACCCAACTCAGGAAGATTGTCATCATTGCTTCAAAGAAGTTCGTTGAAAAAGTCTCTTTCAAAACCAGAAGTCTGTTGGATATAATGGCTCCTGGAAGGAAACATAAGTCTGTCAGATCTGAAGATGCTCGCGATAATACTACCACTTCTCCTTCTCCAAGTCAGGCAGCCCCAGGCACTGGAGTTACGCGAGAAGAGTTAGATGCTGCTGTTTCTGGGCTGTATCAGCAGATTGAAACTCAGAATACTCTAATGATGGAGAAGTTAAGTGCTTTGCTCGGGGCAAGTCAAAGACCAGTTAATAATGAAGAAAACATTGCTGATGCTCTTCACAACTCCGAAGGAAGAAATATTCCTCAAGGGGGATCAGGTGCCGCTGAAGGGGCACCCCTCCAAGCTGAAGGATCCAGGCCATCGCCAGTTTTCCGTGAACATCTGCCCAGACAAACTTCCGAGAAAATGGCCGAAGTCTACTCTGCAAAGTCACTGAATAATGAGGAATATCTTTCCGGCATGATTCGTCAAATAATGAAAGAAAGCATGCAGAGAGATGAAGATGAGAGCGAATGGGAATTCGCAACGAGTAAAACTCCATTTACTGAGAGATTTCTGAAAGCTGAGTTTCCCAGAAAATTTGTCCCCCACCATTCCTGCTTATAGGGGAACAAGCGACCCAAATCAATTCTTGTATAAATATGACTGGCACATGACCGGCGCAAGGGCAACTGATGAGATTAAGTGTCGGTATTTCCCGGTATATTTGGAAGGAGTAGCACTTCTTTGGCTTACCAAGCTTCCTGTTCGATCTGTAGATCAGTTTTCCGATCTGACCCGAAAGTTCAAAGAGCAATTCAGGCTGTACGCCTCAAAGGCGAAGGACATTATGTCATTGTCTAGTATTGAGCAGAATCCTGGAGAGCCTATTAAGTCATTCCTGAATCGCTTTAATATAGCTCTTGCTGAAGTTGACAATGCAGAACCACGAATGGTTTTGACTTATCTAATGCAAGCAATCGATAAGTCAAGCGAATTTGGGAAGTGGCTGAAAATGAAAGAACCGAATTCGCTCGAGAAATTCTATAAGAAAGCTGATGAATTCATACGCTTGGAGAATCTTCTGGCACCAATGAAGGTGGTGGCAACAAGGGTAGAGAATAACATTGCCACTTCAGCTAAGAAAGATTCTGGAGGTCAGAAAAGGGAAAATAATGATGGGAAGAAATAAAAAGATCTAAAGAAACCTCATTTCTTCAAGCCCTCAGATTTCACTCCATTAACTGACACTCCTGAAAACATCTTCTTTGCCACCAAGAATGCTGTGGATTATCCCAAACCTGCTGAGATAAAACCGGGAAAAGGTGCTATACGAAATGGAAAATTCTGCCGCTTTCACAACCAACCCGGTCATGATACCAATGAATGCCATCACTTGAAAAGCTTAATTGAAGAGTTATTAAGGGAAAACAAGCTGCAACAGTATGTAAAGAAGAGCAGAAATGACCCAAACTCGTCCACTCAGGGGCAGCAGCTTCCCACTCATCCATCTGGCTCGGGTAAGGGCGCTTCCGCACATGAATCTGAAAGGCCAGATATCAACGTGATTACAGGAGGCCCACACCCAGCGGGTAGAAGCTAGGGTGAAATGGAACGGTATGCCCGCGCTTTGAAATACACCCCGGCAGAAGAGGATGTCTTTGCTATAGAAGACGCTGCACCCCTGAAGCAGCAGAAAATTTCTAATGATGATATTATGTTCAAGGCTAGGGATTCTATGGGTATTGAAGCTCCAACCATAGATCCCCTGGTCATTTCTGCTGGGATTGGGCCAGCTATTGTTAGACGAGTGCTCATAGATTACGGTGCTTCCTGCAATATACTCTTCAAGAAAACATTTGATCAAATGAAGATTCCGATGAATGACGTTCAGGCTTCATCACAGAAGATTGTTAGGTTCACTGGGGAACCGCAACAACCAATTGGAACTGTCGACTTGTTTGTTGAACTTGGAGAGGGGCAGAAAAGGGTAGTTCGGAAACAAACTTTTGTAATTGTGGATGGATTTTCTGCCTATAATGCCTTCCTAGGCCGTCCAACCTTAGCAGCATTCAGAGCCATTCTGGCCCCGTGGTGCTTGACTATGAAATTCCCTACAGATAATGGTGTTGGTGTCATTAAGGGAGATCAGAATGCTGGGCGGGAATGCTACCTGATAGAACTTCGAGAGGCCAGGAAGAGAGAAATGGGAAAAGATGCGGCAGCTCCCCTCCACATCAAAAGCCCAACCTTGTAGCAAATACAGGGCGGTCCCTGCACTGGCGAGCATAGTGGTGCGAGGAGAGAAATGGACCCTAGAAAAGCCAGTGCAGAGGAGAATCGAGTGGTGCCTATGGAAGTAACGGTACCAATTCCTGTTGATCTTAAGGACCCGAACAAAGTGCTAAATGTGGGTTCACAGCTTAGTATGACAGTCCAGAATATGCTAGTATCATTTTTGAAAGCAAATCTGGACGTATTCGCTTGGAGTCACGCTGATATGTGCGGAATATCTCCAGAAATTGTTGTACATACTCTGAATATTGATCCAAAGTACACACCTGTGAAACAGAAGAGAAGAACCCAAGGTCCAGAAAGGTCAGCAGCGCTAAAGGAAGAGGTAGACCGACTCATGGAAAATCATTTCATCAGGGAGTCCACATATCCAAACTGGGTTTCAAATCCTGTGCTGGTTAAAAAGGAAAATGGAAAATGGAGAGTGTGCATTGATTTCTCAAATTTAAACAAAGCCTGTCCCAAAGACTGCTTCCCGTTACCAAGGATTGATCAGCTGGTAGATGGAACAGCCGGACACGAATTGTTACCTTTTATGGATGCCTACTCCGGGTATAACCAGATTATGATGCATGAGTCGGACCAAGAGGATACGAGCTTCGTCATAGATGTTGGTCTTTACTGCTACAAAGTAATGCCCTTTGGATTGAAGAATGAAGGGGCAACATATCAAAGACTTGTTAACGCAATGTTCAAATCGCAACTTGGGAAGACAATGGAGGTCTATGTCGACGATATGTTAGTAAAATCGAAGAAAGCAGTTGACCATATGGACCACTTAGCAGAGATGTTCGAAATCCTCCGAAAATACGGAATGAAGCTCAATCCTTTGAAATGTTCATTCGGAGTAGAGACCGGGAAATTCTTGGGCTTTATTGTAAGCGCTAGGGGCATTGAAGCCAATCCTGCTCAAATTACTGCTCTACGAGAAGTCAAAGCCCCTAGAACAAAGAAGGAACTACAGAGTCTAAATGGAAAAGTTGCTGCCTTAAGTCGATTCATTTCCAAAGCTACTGATAAATGCATCCCCTTCTTTGACGCTTTAAAGAAAGGAAAGAAAAACTTCGAATGGACACCCGAATGCCAGAAAGCTTTCGATGATTTAATCCGTCATATGGAAGTGCCGCCAATACTTTCCAAGCCCAACAACGGCGAAGACCTTTTCATATACTTGGCAGTTTCATATCATGCCCTAAGTGTAGCACTGGTTCGAGAGGATGCAAAAGTTCAACGTCCGGTCTACTATATCAGCAAAAGACTCACTAGGGCAGAAATGAATTATTCAAAGTTAGAAAAGCTCGCCTACTGTTTATTGATTGCTTCCAGAAAGCTGAGACCGTATTTTCAAGCTCACCCTATCAAAGTTCTCACCGACCAGCCCCTAAAGCAAGTCCTATTTCGCCCTGAAACTTCGGGCCGTCTTTTAAAGTGGAATATTGAACTTAGCCAGTATGATATCATTTATCATCCACGAAGAGCGATCAATGGGCAAGCTTAGCGGATTTCATCGCAGAGTTTACAGATAAGGGTGCCAAAGAGGAAGAGATTACAGTTGACATCCCAACCAAATGGAAGTTATATGTTGATGGCTCAAGAAATGATTACTGTTCCGGAGCTGGGGTTGTGCTTGAAACCCCCGAAGGACGATCATTGTACTACGTATTAAGACTGGAATTCTCTTGTACAAACAATGAAGCAGAATATGAAGCTCTAATTGCTGGATTAAAGATTGCAAAGGAATTGAACATCAAAGCATTGCAAATCTTCAGTGATTCTCAGCTTATTGTGTGTCAGGTCAAGAAGGAATTTCAAGCTAAAGGAGGAAATCTGCCTGCTTATTTGTCAAAGGCTTCTGAACTTCTCAATGATTTCGATCATTATTCGATAAGCCACATACCTCGAGATGAAAATATGAAATCAGATTCTCTAGCAAAGTATTCAAGCTCCGGAGAAGCTCAGTTGTTGGGATTAGTTCCTGTGGAGGTTTTGTCAGCTCCTAGCACCGATGAAATAAATATCGATTGGATCATGGCTGCATCTCAAGAACAAGAGTCATGGATGACCCCAATCAAAGAATATCTGCTCAACGGCTCCCTGCCAGAAAATTCTAAAGAACGCCAAAAGCTGTTAAGAAAAGCATCAAGATATGTAATTCAAGACGGCCGGTTATATAGGCGGGGATTCTCAATGCCATTACTCCGATGTGTAACCAAGGAAGAAGCTAGAACAATCTTAGCAGAGGTACACGGAGGAGAATGTGGGGATCATTCAGGTGGTCAAACACTTGCCAAGAAAGTTCTTCGGTATGGGTATTTCTGGCCTGATATTAATCAAGATGCCGCTATCTACTCCAGAAAATGTGACAAATGCCAGAGATTTGCAAAAATCCCAAGAGCACCCTCAACTGAATTAACACAGATGGTCAGTCCATGGCCATTCGCCATTTGGGGGATAGACCTAATCGGACCTTTGCCAATTGCCAAATCGTGAATCAAATATGCTATTGTTGCTGTTGATTATTTCACCAAATGGGCTGAAGCTGAACCTTTGGCCACTATTACTTCTAAAAAGATGATAAATTTTGTAATGAAAAATATCATTTGCAGATATGGTGTGCCATAGAAGATAATCACAGACAACGGTACTCAATTTGAAAGCGAAGAGTTCCAGGACTTCTGCAGGCAATTCAAAATCCGAAAAAGTTTCTCAGCAGTGGCTCATCCGCAGGCAAACGAGCAAGTGGAAGCAGTAAACAAAATTATCAAGTCAACCATCAAAAAGCAACTTGAAAAAGCAAAAGGTGGATGGGTTGATAAGCTACCACTAGCACTATGGGCATACAGAACAACTCATAAAACTGCAACGAGGCACACTCCATTCTCATTGGCATACGGATCAGAAGCAATGATTCCGGTAGAACTAGAAGTCCCCTCTCACAGAAGAGTTCATTTCAACCAAGCCGAAAATGAAAAATTGCAACTCGAAGCACTTGACTTTCCTGATGAAAGAAGGGAAGAAGCCAGACTCAGAGTTGCGGCTCATCAGCAAAGAATTGCAAGGCACTTCAACTCTAAAGTCCGTCAACGAAGCTTTGAAATCGGGGACTTAGTCTTGAAAAGGATCATGACAGCAGTCGGAGTATTTGGACCAAATTGGGAAGGGCATATGTCATAGGCAATAAACTTCTTGATGGCACATTCAAACTCATGACTGTCGAAGGAGATCCAATTCCAAGAGCATGGAACAGCAATCATTTGCGCCCATATTTTACTTAAAAAGCCTTGCTTGAAATTGTAAAATGATTATGGATGTATCAATTGTATTGTAAACCATTGTAAAATCAGTAATGATGAATGAAAGAGCTATAAAGTGGACGTAGGCCCAGTTCTTGGCCAAACCACTATAAATCTTGTGTTCTTTAATATTTTAAAATGCCTGTTTTATTTCGATGTAAAAATACTCTAAACGTATTGCTAAAATATCGATTTACTATTGCAGGTCATTAAAACAAAGCTTACCCATCGCAATGCCAAGTGAACCCCGTAAATCACTCAATAAACAAATTTCAATCCATATAAAATTCCGAATTCAAATCCAACATAAGATGAACTTTACATCAAAAGTTGATGATTTCACCAAAGGGACGCTTGTTAACTAATTACGATCGTTTGGATAAACAAACATCTAATTAAATAACTTGCGCCTGTCCCGTGAAATCGATCAACAGTAAAGTACACTCCATTGGATAGAGCAAACTGCTTCCAAAGGAAAGGAACATAGGCTCAGAGATAATGACAGGGAATCATCAATGAGCAAACAACAAAGAAACATGGGCGAGCTGATCAACACAAGCCCTCTTCGGAGGCACAAGCCCTCTTCGGAGGCACAAGACCTCTTCGGAGGCACAACTCTTCGGAGGATAAAGACCTCTTCGGAGGCACGCCAATAAATGGAAATGCTCTTCTTAACAAAAAGGTTGGTGGAACCTCTGAGGCAAGGCCTTTGTTAACTAATTGCGATCGTTTGTGCAAGCGAACATCCAATTAAATAACTTGCATCTGCCCAGTGAAGCCATTTAACTGTGAGAAAGTAACTTCCAGGCAACCAAAAACAAAGACCTCTTCGGAGGCACAAGACTTCTTCGGAAGAATAAGACCTCTTCGAAGGCATAAGACCTCTCCCGAGGCACCACAAGCCCTCTTATGAGGCACAAGCCTTCCCCAAAGGCACACACTGCCCTCTTCGGAGGCAGAAGACCTTCCCCAAGGCACGCAAGCCCTCTTCTGAGGCACAAGACCTCTCCGAAGGCACAAGACCTCTTCGGAAGCACAAGACTTCTTCGGAAGCACAAGACTTCTTCGGGAGCACAAAAACAAGACCTCTTCGGAGGCACAAGACTTCTTCGGAAGCACAAGACTTCTTCGGAAGCACAAGACCTCTCCGGGGGCACAACGCTACTTCACAAAGCATAATACTACTTTTCGGAGACCAAATGCTACTCCTCAGAAATATCAAAAAAGCTCTTCTCAGAGGCACACTTCAGTTCTTAAGGAAGACTTACTTGTTCATCTTGAAAAACTCTTCCCCGGAAATTGAAGTGCTAAGTGAAATCCTCTCTAGAGGCCCGCTTTACCGCGTAGGAGAATTCACTTCTCAAAACATGAAGTGATCATCTCCGAAGGTTGAAGCGTGAAAACTTCTCCAAAAATGAGACACGCTCCATTTAAGTAGAATAATCGTTCCCTCAAAGATGGAATAGTTATTCTCTGAAAAATAAGAGTACAAGTCTCGCCGAAAGCAAAAAGATATTGTAATGCACTTGTGGTATAGGGGCAATATCATATGATATAACTACAACAATAAAAAGTAGTATTCAAGCGGTATACCACAAGCACATTACAATATCACGCGAAAAAGATGTGGAATAAATGCATTCTCAAACACAGACAAAAAGTATGTACAAGTAAAAAGAATCGCTTATTCTACAACTAAAATAAGAAATATATCTTACATATACAAGAATTTGTGCAAAAAGAATTATTTTATTCAATACCGTGAAAATTCTTTACATGTGCAGATCTAAAAAAAAAGCGGGGACCGGTACCCGCACAATCTCCGGTCGATACAAGCAAAAAGCAAAAAGAAAAATAAGAAAAGGAGAATCCAGATTATCACTCCTTCTTCCTACCACCCTTAGTACCCTTGCCCGGTCTGATGATTAGTTTCTGAATCCGGCGGGGACGGGACGGGGAAGAAGGAGAAGAGGGTGCAGCCGGATCTTCTTCTGCCTCATCTTCTCCAGCGGAGACATTTTTCTTCATCTTCTTCATGACGTGCTTCCCTTTCCTCTTTGAGGAAGACTCACTTCCCGGAGTAGTAAGCAGCGCAGAAAGTTTAGTGTTATCATCAAGAGACTGCTCCGGAGTCTCCTCGCTGTCCTCAAGACCCTCCGCCTTCTGTTCTTGCGAAGCGGGTGGATCCTCCAAGCCTCGACGGGCTTCTATCTGCTCTTCCTACGAACCCGGTTGAGAGGCAGGAGTTACTTGAAGAGTTGGAGGAGGAACAGCTGGAAGAGGAGAAGAATGTATAGCGCTTGGTGCCTCCGTTGTAGAAGAAAAGAAGTTAAAATCGGTATTCTCCGAGAAAAGAGAAGGTATCAGTTCATCAAAGCTTAAGTAATAAGTAAGAAGGTCATCAAACTCGGTAAGATCGAATAAATGATTCACTGGACCCGGGTCGACGCCAAAATTACCTAGAGGAGTCGGCTTTGCGAGTTCAATCTCGAATTTCTCGGCCTCAATATCGTCCGGTGCCTCATCCTCAGTGGGAGTGGTTGCAGTTTCTTTGGCAACTTTAGATGGAGGCGAAGAATGGGAGCTGGAGTCCATAATGTTAACATCAGCCGAAGTTGAAGTATGAACGGGGGCAGTTAGAGGAGCTTCCTCCTTTGGAGGTTCTTCTCCCGTCGATTCAGCTCGCGCTTTAGCAAGTTGCTCCTTCCCTTTAGCAAGAGCAGCATGAGTTTCATCGTCAAGATAACGTGCCTCAAGCTCTGCCTCATCATAGCCGTCACCGCCTAACATATCAACTGCGGCTTCCCACACTTCGGCCAGAGTAATTTCATATTCAGGACCCAGAAAGGAGAGGCTTCCACGACCCAGAACGCTGTGTAAATAAAAGTCGAATAAGGTAGAGCTGACATTAGCTTTTGTTGCCTCATGTGATTGCTCAGCCGCTTCTTTTTCGGCAACGGCTGCAACTCGACCAGCAACAGCCTCATCACGCTCTTTCTCAGCTTTAGCAAGTCGAGACTTTAGCAATTCGATCTCCACGTTCTAGGAGTTAATTGTTTCCCGCAACTGAGTGTTATTTTTGCGGTATTCTTCAATAACGAACTGCTCAGCCGCAAATTTCATCTCAGCATCCCTCTGAGCAGCGTGCGCATCTCGCACTTGTTTTTGAAACACTTCTTCTTTCTGAGATTGCGAAGCGGAAGAAGCGGCGAGATCTTCCTTGAGTTTTTTGACCTCGGACTCAAGTCTCGCATTATCATCAGCAATGCTCATCATCTCGGCATCATGCTGTTTGCAGATTTTGTCCCACTCCGATTTATCATTCTCCATGGTCAGCATGGCCTCGAGGTTCACGCGATTGACTCTTTGCAGCTCGTCAACAAGCTTTTGCCATCCAGACATCCTTTCAATATCTAGTTTGACGGCATCAACGTTGTGCAGCATGGCCGATTTATCGAGACTAAGTCAAGGTCGAAGCGTACCCCCTTTAAGCACCATTGCGGGAACCGACTTTGAAGAGTTGGCGGACCCTGCCCAACTTGATATTGGGGTCTGTTGATGATTGTTTGGATATCAGACTTTTCGAGAGCAAGAGAATGAGAGGGGATAATAGGAGGAGTTGAAGTAGGGGGCTTCTCAGAAATTGCAGACGCGTCACTAGGCTTGGACCGCTTGCTTGATTCGTCAGCAATATGAGTCTTCCCCTTATCGTCATAAGTCTTTCGCTTGTGAGAATCGTCGCCTCTGTAAGAAGAGTCGTACCGCTCATCCCTCCTCCCATGTTGACGTTCATAGTCCCGCCTCTCTCGAGCTTTCCTAATAGCTCTTTCTTCGTCCGTTTCCTTCGGGGTATTGAGGTATTGCCTAAATTCATAAGCCCCGCGACCTCCATGGCGCTGAAATTTGTCGTAATATGAGCTAGTACGCCCCATCGGAGAATCTGAAAATGGAAAAGAAATGAAGTTTAGAAATTTCCAGAAAAAGAGGGTAAGTGCGTATAAATGCTGAAAAATCCTAAGTGTGTGCGGCGTGCAAACTACGCGCATCAAACTACAAACCACGCTTTAATGTGGAAACAAAGATGACTGGTGTGGAAGGTGTCAAAGCTTGTTTAAAAGAGGAAGTCGCTTCAACAACAGGAGAGATCGCTTTTGAAATATTATCTTTAAAAAGCTCCTGAGAAGTTATCATTATATCGCTCAAATTATCAAAAATATCATCGCCGTGATGCCCAGCAGAACTCTCTTTTTCGACTTCCACGTCAGCCGTCTTCTCAGAAATGTAAGGATTTTCCTCCTCTTCGATAACTGGAGAAAGCGTTAACTTGTTGGACGACCCCGCAACATCGATAGAAGTAGAACACTTTACTAATGCATTGTCTACAGTTGGCTCCTTTAGAGCCATCACTTCTGTTAAAGCTGGGGCATCTGATGTCTATGCTGGAAAATTAGAAACTTCACGAGGCTGAGTAAAGCGGGAAGAGTGTAAAAGCCCGAATTGATGTAAAAATTCGTCTGTCAACAGAAATTGGATACTCCTCTCCTCAACTGGCACCGCCATAAGCCTCTCAAAAGTCGGTTTGTGACCGGGATCTATAGAAGGAGGAGGAAGTGCTGAAAAGAAAAAGGCAAAGTTAACACTTGACAATTCGGACTTCGGAAAGTTCGAAAAACATAAGAAACAGAGACAAGTGATCTTACTTCCTACTCTCCAGATAGTGTAAAATCCCGGAGGACAGCGAACATAGAAAAATTGACTTAGAAACCCGTGAACGCTCTCAGGGAGACCAATGATAAGTTTGCGGTTTCTGGCACTTCTCACAACTGTGATGGAGGGATGGTCTTTGTTTTTAGCGAAAGTGCACAAATAACAAATTTCTTCGAAGCTTGGAAGACGATCGAGTGTCCTCCTAAAGAGCACACATAACCCCGTTAAGATAGCATATCCATTGGGATGCAGTTGGAAAGGGGAGATGGTTAATCGTAGAAGAAGTGTTCGCAAGAAGTCATTAAAAGGAGGGATAGCTCCATTCTGGCACATTTGTCGATTTACCGCAACAAAACCACAAGGAGGTCTATCAGCATTATCAGGCTTCCCAGGTAGTTGTGCGTCTGCTTCAGCAATTCCGAATTGAATACACAACTGGTTAAAGGCTCTATAGTTCAAAGTGGTCGAGACCCTTTCTGGAGGATCATTCAACGGAACAACAACTGGAAAAATCTCTTCAACTTGCTCTATTTCTTCTTGTGGAGAAGACATTCTACACAATCAACTGGATGTTCAAATGTGAAGGTGCACGTTTCCTAAAAAGTGTGAAGTGTTGTGTGAAACTAATAAAAATAACGAGTAAGTACAACTGAAATTAAACTAGTCGACAATCGGTCGATTATGAAATTCCAGGACTCGTTAGTTTAAAACTCAAGTGTAGTGTTACTGCAAATAAATCAACTCTAGTTGATTAGTTTAACTTTGCTTTAATACTCTACTTGAATTTGATATCCCACAGCATTTTGTTCACACAATTCATCCAAGTTAATTTCTTTTTTATCAACTAATCTGTCATTCGATGTGGGGCAGTCAATGGCAGTATATTCGTCCCAGTTTTCTGCAAATGTTATGTCTAACAGGTTGCTAGCTTTTAAATTAATGTGATCTGTGGAAAAGTTCAAACAGTTCAAAAAATTAGGCAGTTTTATTCCGACAATTCGAGTCAGGAAATTCATGTCAAAAGTATGCTCCAAGTTAAAAATTCAAGTTTAAGCAGTTCACTAAGTATTAACTCGCCCACGACCTAAGGAGCAGGCTACGATTTAAGTTAAGTCGTCAGTTCCTTAAGTCGCACTGCAAAGAAAGGTCTCAAGTCAGAATTAAGAAAAGTCGCAAAGTCCTAGGTCGTTGCCGACTTACGACCTACTTTAGGCCGTACACAATTCAACACTAGGCCGTACACAATTCAACACTTAGGTCGTCGAAAGTTAAGTCGTGATTTCTAAGGCTTTAAGTCGTTCATCTTTTTCAATACATCAGAATTGCCCAACTCCTAACCCGTTAACCATTAACCCGTTAGCCTCTCCATCAACAAAAATCTTCATCTTCCCATGCCATCGAATCACCCTGAAATCACCACAAATCTGATGCAATGTCGTTCCATCGCAAACCACGAATCAATCAAACTGGAGTGTCGTAGTCCATCGTTTCGTTCTTACCAATTATCCAAAGTCAGGACAAATCATCTCGAATCTATCAGCAGTCGATTGAAACGAGAGTAGCAGTGGAGCATGGCATAAGAAAAATGGGATTCATAATTCAATGACAGTCGAGGATTGAATGAGAAAAACGAATTCACTTACGCAATATAACGATAAGGATAACTGGTGATCGAGTAATTGATTTCGTCTTCGAAGAATTTGAATACTTGCTAATGGCGGAATGAAATGATAAGAGCAGGTGAAGGAAAAGAAGGAACGACCTAAGCTATTTATACACTGGGGCAGTGAAATGTGAATCGCCGCAAACAACCAATGACTTACCTTAAGTCGTTCACGACCTAAGAAGCTCATCAGAGGGTAAGTTAAGGAGATCGAAGCACACGACCTACGACTTAGGTACATACTTCGAGGGGAAAATGTTAACCCTCTTTCGATTCGTGACCTAACGAGTTGGAAAATAAACGACTTAAGACAAGGACCGACTTAAAGAGGCCTACGACTCAACAGGCTCCGACCTAAGAAAGGGTCCGACTTAATGGTTTACGAGTTAAGGAAGGTTCCGACCTAAGGCAGTATACGACTTAAGCTACAAGACCGACTTAATGGGTTACGACTTAAGGAAGTCTGCGACATAAGGTATGGACCGACTCAGTAGTTGACCGACTTAAGAAAGTCCGATTTAACCGGTTACGACTTAAGGAAGTCTACGACCTAAAAAAGCTCCGACTTAGCTACATGGTCGATTTAAGACACTGACCGACCTAAGGAGTTAACGACTTGAGTGAACGAATGACTTAGCAAGTCAAAGCAAGTCGTTGTCGACCTACGACTTATGATAAGTCGCTGCCGACTTGTGACTTTGGACCAAATAACTCGTCCTGAAGATATTCAGGAGTAAATAATGCAAGTGCTCCTATCTCGTCGCCGACTTAGGACCTACGACTTACTGTAAGTCGGCCACGACTTAGGACTCGAGCAAAAATTTCCTATTCAGATTCTACTCTATAAATACCCCCCTAACTCCAACGGCAAAAGGACTTTTGGCAAATCATTTCCTGAAGCATCGTTACTCTGCCAAATTCTCAACTCATTCGACATTTGAAGAACTCTAATCACTCAAGACATTACAACAAGCTTTGAGAGAAATCTACTGGATTCAACATGAATTCGAGGAGATCTTCAACATCGAAGCTTGAGCTAATAGTCTAAAGTGTTTAGGAATCGAAATATATTGTATTCTGAAGAGCATTGTATCATTTTGTAACCAGAATCAACAATAAAAGAGTATAAAGTGGACGTAGGCTCAATTACGGGCCGAACCACTATAAATCTGCTGTCTTTTACCGCTTTCAGCTATTTTACTGCTTATATCCTATTCCCGTATCACGGGTGGTGCTTTCACAACTTCACAACACACACCGGGTGTTAGCGTTCGATTTTCAGCGTTAACACTTTATTAAGTACTTCTTAATTACCATTTTCATTAACCGTTAATTATTTAATTAATCCTTATTAATAATTAATTAAATTAATTAAACTTAAATTTCTCAATTAACTTAATTAATTTCAACTTATTTAAAATCTTAATTAACCTTGAGATGAAACATTATCATTAAAACATTTGATCTTAGTAATTAACTTACTTAATTAAATCATTAATTAAGTTTTAAAATAAATAATCATTAATTACTTAACTTTAATTATTAATTAACAATCCTTAATTACAAGTTAATAAATCACTTGAAAACTTTAATTGTTAATTTTACTTATCCTTAACCATTATTAAATCACTCTTTATTTATTCCATTTATTCTCAAACATAAATTAAGTTTTTAAGATAAAACATTTCCTTATTAATTACCTTATTACATTTCAAATTAAGTTTGAAAATAACTTAAGATTTTGATTTAATACATTTAAGCTAATCAATTCATACAACTTAATTTATTTAAAACATTCATTACAAAGAAATGAATTTTCAAGACAATTGATTTAACTTGATTATTTAAAATTTAAAATCTTACCTTTATTTAAATTATAAAAACTGATTTAAATATTTACTTTGGGTTTTCTCATATGTACTCGAATCAAACCAAACACATCTTCATCTTTTCTTCTTTTCAAAACAGAGTTTAATTCTAAATTTTAAAACTGTTTGGTTTTTAAAAAAAATTTAAACTGTTAAAAACTTTAACAGTTATCCCTTAAATACTCGCATACGACCCTATAACATACTCGAGCCAAAACCCTTTTTCCCCGAGACCAACTTCGAGAAAAACCAACGAACCCAAAACCCAACAACACTGACATATCCATGCCACTGTGCACCGTGCACCACCAACGATGAACTTCCGACCACCGCCAGTATCTCCCACATATCCACGATCGCCTGCATCATTGATCCAAACACCCCAATCTCAAACACATGCTCATAAACGAAATGGAGCTACTCAGCAGAAACAAGGACCAGAAACATCACCAGAAATCGCCTCGAATCTCTCGTCTCTGAACACTGGAGTCGCGGCAACTCCGACTACATCTTCCCTAGCATTCCAAGCTACTATCCTCAAAATCTAACGCCACTCGATCAACTCGAGATACAACAATGCCTCCATTTCCAGATTCGAACATTCTTTGGGTTTTAACCCTACTCTGACGAACTGCTGCCGCTACGGTGGAAATTAAAGCCACCTACCATTTTTGCCATGATCAACGACCTCACAGCCACTTCCAGTAATGGCCACGACCAACCAAACTCCATCGATCATCAGAAAAGACCCAAAATTTACTTTCTGAACAAAACCCGATTTTTCACTTGATAGAATTTTAAAAATTATGATTTCTGTTTTAAAAATCATGATTTGGGACAGTGATTCATATTATCAAAATAGATCAAAGAAATCTGATATTTGATTTTAACATGTTTTGGAAGTTTTACTGGAATTCTTGATTTCCAGATAATATGTGTACCAGCATATTTAGATTTTTTTTTAAATTCTAGTTTATGTTTTAAACAACTTAAATTGTTTGAAAATTAAGCTAACAGAGAACTAGAGAAAAAGATTTTGAAATTTTGTCAAAATCAAACTCTGCAATTATGAACAGAGATTTACTCAGACAATTCACACATGCACACATGGTTTCAACATTCATATATACATGTATTCAGGTCTAAAAACAAACATGCATATATATATTTCAAATATACATTCCAAATTATTTCCAACTTATATTATCTGCATCAAATCTAAGGGAGGTTTTATGTTCACAGTTTATAGGCAGTGGATTTGAACTAATAATAAGATGTTTAAAAATAACAGATATGCACATCTTTAAAAATATACAAGGGCTTACATAATTACAGACATGCAAAGCAATTATCAACACATTAATTCACATGCAATAAATATTTGATACTTAGGTTTTTAATTTAAAGGTTTACTCACCTATTTAAAGAGGCAGAGCTTTGAAACTGAATTTGCTTTGAAAACTGAAAACTTGCTTTGATTTCTTTTGAAAAGCTTTGAATTTCTGGAAATCTTTTGTTGTTGCTTCAGGTTACATTTTGACATTGAAACTTTGCTTGATCATTTGATTACAGTCTTGAGATGAAATGGTTACAGGGTTTTGTTAGATTACAGGTTTTGGTTTTGGTTTGAGGAGTGTTTGCAAGCTTGATTCTTACTTTTGGTTTGAGAATGGCTACAGGTTTGCATTTGATCTGAAATTTGAAGAATGTGACAGGGTTTTGATTATAGAATTTGGTTTGAGAAATTTTCTGGTTTGAGACATGGTTTCAGGTTTGAATTGAGATTTGCTTTTGTTTGAAAATAAATTTCTGTTTTGGTTTTTGTCTTTGAACTGAGATTAGAAAAAAGAAATGAAGGGGAAAGATAGAAGTTTATATAAGTTAATTTAGATTTTATTAAAATTTAAAGAAAAATAAAATAAAAGATGACACTTGTCTTCAACCTTATTTATCTTGTTAACACATGTATTTAACATGTTTAAAAATTCAACACTTGTCATTATTTATTTTCATTTGTTTTAAAAATTATTTAAAAGCCTTTATAATGAATTTTCCTAATTAATTAATACATTTCTTAATTAGTAAATGCTTTCCTATATTATAAATAAATGAAATCTTTAAAAGAAAATAAAATAAAAAACCATTTATATTCTAATAAAATCATATATAATATATTTAATTCATTTTTAAGTGTAAACATAAAACTTTTATACTTATTACTATTAAATAAATACTTCCCAAATTTATATAAATAAATTTCTTTAAGGAAAACAATATAAAACAAGATCTTATTTTAAATAAAAACTTTATTCATACATTTCATATCAAAATATATATTAAAATAATTATCTTTAAAGATTCAAATTTAAATCCAATTCAAATTCAAATTCAATTTAAAAAATCCAATTTAAAAATCAATTCAACATTTATATTTTAAATAAACATATTATTAAGTTTGAAATTGATTTTTTTCATTTAAAAACAACTTAAGACATATATATATATTTAAACAATATTTATTAAATTTGAAAATGATAAGTCTATTAAAAATCAAATTTATAAAATAACATAATTAAATAATTATTCTTATTAAAAATCAATCTATACCTTAATTAAAACATCACATTATTAATATTTGCTTATTTATATTTGAAAATATCAATTTTACCAATTTCAAATAATTTAAATTAAGAGATTATCACATTTTAAATTCCTTGAAATTCCGGGATATCACAATAATAATATGATTTAAAAGTATTTTCCGAATAAGAAATGTTTCAGATGATTTTAATAAGTTTCGAATGATTTCGAAGAAATTTCAAAAGAAGTTTGAGAAAATAGAAGTCCAGAACTCACTTATGTCGCTGGAAAATAATTTCGATGATGAGTGCACGCATCATCGACATTGATTTTTGAGTTTCAAAGTGGGGGAGAGGCCACTTTAGTAGCATTGCTACGCGAGTGATTTTGCGAAACCAATTTTGATTTCAAATTCCGAAGTAAGATTTGATATTCAAAAGATATACGTATATATATATTTGAAATGATTTGATGTAAGCCGGTGTTCAGTCCTTGAGTTTCGGATTTGATATAACCTTATCTATTAAAATTGATTTACTGATTTTTGCTGAATTCCAACTCTTGAATTTGAAAATGATTTCTTCAACTATTTTGAAGGTTCGAGCACTTCCAAATCAAGGTTAACTTTTCAAAGCTAAGAAATTTTGAAAAGTATAAAGTATATAAGTTTGGTTTGTATGTTAAAGTATGTAGTAATATGATTTAAATAAGTTAAAACTGTTTTGTTAAGTAAATGAATAAGGCAATTTTAAAATTTTCTAATATGAAATTTAGATTTGAAATGTTTTGAAAAGAATTTGGTCTTCAAAATATTTTGAATAAAGTTTAGTTAAATGTTTTAACTTAGTAACATCTTTATGAAACTATATATTTAACAAGTTGGAATAAATATATAAGTTGTATGTATGTTGTTTTATTCGCATAATTAATTTGATCCAGGTTTGAGTACACAAGTTCGAGGTGAATTACACCATTTCATGTTAGGATTTTTCATTCGATTCTTGATGGCAAATATTTGAAATGGATTTGGGCTTGATTCTAAAATTCTCTATCATAGTATATGGCTATGCAAGGAGACTGATGGCTTTTAGTCGAGAAACCATATCGAAATCCGCATTAGGGAAGTCGAATGGACAATACTAGTTCGAAAGCGAACTTGTGTGATCGAGCGAGCAATCAAATGTGATTTTGCGAAATGATGACGTATGTACATCTTATATTCTAATATCATTGATATATTTTGATGCTGAAATTGAAAGCTGTCGGGTTAGAATATCTTTGCTTACTAAAAGAAATTTTCCAATTTAAATTACAAAGATATAACCCATAAAAGCAAAGATATTCAATCCCATATGGCTCTTCATACAGCGAAATTTATTTTGTAAAATTTGATCCTTATATAAGATGGACCTTATGTAGGTATAAGATTGATTTTTGAAAACCATTGATTTCGGAAACGAATTGGTTGACTTAAATAATATTGATTTAGAAACTTGGATTATTTTCTAAATTTATTATGTTGGAAACTTTGAAACTAAAGATATTTAAATTGAGAAGAAATAATTTGGTGGGATTGTATATGATTTAGAAACTGAACTGATATTGAAACAAATTGAAATTTGAGAACCTTATTTTTACTAAATACCTGATTTGAGAGTTATCGAACTTATATAAAATTTGGTTTGTATAAGTATGATGTTGATTCAAAAACTATGGATTTGAAAAGGTACTCAATTTAAAAAGTGAAATCTTATATAATTGAAGTCTATATAAGTGTGATTTGATATACTATTGATTTTGGAAAGTATTTGATTTGAAAATGAAATCTTATATATAATGGACTTTATATAAGTATGATATTTGAATGATTTGAAAAGGTACTATATGATACATATTTTCGAAGTAAAGATATGGAAAGTGCCTTCTGCTTGATATCCGCTTTGTGGCCACATTGTGGATTCATTCTATCGATATTTCTCTGATTTTTGGTTTTCCGGATATGATACTCGAGTTCCCATCGAATTCCATGGCAATCTCCATGGTCTTACGAGCGCGACTTCATAGCATAATCGCAAGGTTAGGGGGCGGCCTACGGGTACGGATGTTTCCTGGGAGATTCAGGCGTAACCATTGTGTATCTACGATCTATTGAGTCGCTTGGTAGCGTAATCAGCATGGGCTGCGAGAGCCTAGGGTATGGATGTTTCCTGGGAGATCCAGGCGTAACCATTGTGTATCTGTAGTACTACCAGTCTTCATGGCGTAATCGCAAGGTTGGGGGCGGCCTAAGGGTACGGATGTTTCCTGGGGGATCCAGGCGAAACCATTGTGTATCCGCGATCCATGATCGACATGTTTTGTTTTTTTTGGATTGTACTTTCCATATCTGTTTTTAAAAGTTTTCCAGTATTTTCACTGGGTGTTGAAACAAGTCTACTAAGTACCTGGAGAATTCTAGCTTTGCGCCTGATCAACGCACTGCTAGAGTCTGCAGGAACGAGGATAAACTTGTTGAAACATCGAGTTATAAAAGTATTTTATTTTAAAGGTATTTCCAACAAAGATTTTTTTTTTAATATTTGAAATTGAAATTCTAATGGTGAATTAATTATTCATGCCCGATACTATTCTTTGAATCTACCATATCTGCTCATCTTTATTTATTCACCTATATTCTGTTTTTCTAAATCCTCCTTCTTTTCCTTGTTGACTATATCCTTTTTAAATATTATTTATTTATATACTACATGGTTTAATAGAAAATTTAATGTTATAAATATTTTAGAAGTTACTAATTAAATAAAACATATTTAAGGTAAATGATTATTGATTCATTAATAATATTTGAAAAGTATCTTTAGAAAAAAAAATTAATAAATTTATGAATTATGGATTGGATGTTTTCAAATAGCTTCTTTGTAAATATAAGTAATGATAAATAATTGTTTTCAAATAGTTTACATATATTTATAAAGGTGTTATTTAAACATATAGATGGTATTTATGAAGGAAGTAAGAAATTTTACAAATAGGTTTTGAAAAGTATGAATATTTCAGGTAAAATTTATATAGTTTCAAATTAATTGTTTAATCTTAACTTTCAATCTATTTTTCTTTCTGGTTGTTTCTATTCTTCTACCTCCTTTCTTTTCGAGGACGAAAAGTTTTGAGTGGGGGAGAGTGTAACGACTCGTAAATTTTAATAATTTTTATAAAGTAATTAATTGAATTTTTGTGAAATTTTAAATAATAAAATTTTGAAATAAAAATATAATATTTGGGATACGTATTTAAAAACATAGCAAATGGTAAATTTTCACCTGATAATATTGAAGTTTATTTTATGGTATAATTTTATTCAAACTCAAATCAGTTAATAATTGACGGTAATAAAATGTTTTCCAAACTTGAATATTTTTATACATTAAATTTCTAAATCTTCTTCTAAGTGAGATGTCATCTTTCGTTTTTCAAAATTTGGACTTCTACTGCTCCGTTTATCTTAATTCTGGCAAAATAGCAGCATTTCTGGTACCGATTATCGACTTTCGATCGGATGATCGTACCACTAGTATTTGTATACCGTTTTGATCGTCACGTCGTTCTGATCTCTACGGTATATTTATTTCTATATTTTGAGGTTCGGTACGCGATGGAAACAATAAAACGGTGCGTTGTATCGGTACCCTAAATTGTGACCGTTAGTTTTCCTCTACCTTTTCAAATTTGAACATGAATCCCTAGCAATATAATAATTGCTTTAATAACTATTGCTGATTCAATAGCCAGCTGTTTTTTTCTCCATCACTTCAATTTATGAATTTATTATTTTTCGTTCTGTACCAAATTTTATGTAACGTACTTAATGCATTTATGTTGACAGCTCATTTTCTTCTGAATCCAACTTTTAGCTATTTCATCTTTTTGCCTATAGCCTCCCCACTACTTCATAATTATTTTCAGTACGTTTCACAAAATTATCTCTGTATGTTCCTTTCTATTATAAATACTTGCAACTCTTCATTTGCTTTTCATTTGCTCTTCCAAAGCATCTCTCCTCCTCCTTATCTTCTCTACCAAGCTACCGCCCTCAACACCCATCTTCCTCCCTGTTGCCGAGCCTTAAACCGGAGCCACTCTCTTACATCATCCTCCCACGCCGTAGAAGCCATCCTCCCCTCTGCCACTGAGCCATAGCCGAGGCTCACAACCAAACCACCACCTTCCCTTCCCTCTCTCCTCCGCGTCGACCTAATCTCCTCCACCTCCGCACCTTTACAACCACCGCACGCCTCATGTCGCCCCATCGCCCCGACCAGACAGAGCACCACGACCAAAACCGAGAACATCCCCGTCTCCTCCTAACTCGAGCCACTTCGTTTTCATTAGCATCAGCCCGTGTTGTATGTGTATAAGGTAAAGCTTATATATGGGTTACATGAGATCTGTTTTTTTGTATATAAGGTCATATAATGTCTTGAGTCTCTATATAAGGTTGTACATAAAGTATATATTAAAATACTGCTATATATATATTTAATAAACTTAGTCTGTTGAGTTTTGAAAAGGTATATAGTAATAATAGTTTACACATATGATTTGCTGCTCACAGTATAATGCAGTAGAATAGTATGTATATAGTTGTTGTTTACAGTCTATAGGTTGCCTATATATGGCTCTGTTTATTTATTTTGAGTTTCATTATATATAGTTATGGTTCGGTTTTAAGCATAATATACAGGTGTCGACATGTTTAATTTTAAACTATACATTTATATATATAGATACTTTGAAAAATAAATTTTGTTTTAAAGTTTAAAACTATATATTGTTTGTGTATAGGTAAGCTGAAGTCACATATTTTACTCGTTTAAAACTCTATTATTTATGTCATCTATAGATTTCATATGAAATGCTTGTTGTATATGCAGACTCTGTTAGTGTATATAAATCAGTTTACATAGGTATTTGAGCGAGCAGCTTTAATATATAATGTATGACAATTATATTACTCCTATAACTTTGAAGTTCGTGTATATATATGTTTGTATATATATGTGCTTAGCCTGCGTTTATTTTAAGTCTACATTTATATATCTAGTCATGTAAATATAAAATATATTGAAATAAAGTGCTGGTGTAGTTGTATTAGAACTGTATATTTAACTATTGTATAAAATTTAGATTTGTCGGGGTATATCAGATTCTTTATATTAGTTTATATATGTATTAGTTATAATCTAAGTTATATGCTCTGATATATGTTCTAGTATATGCGTTTACATTTATTTTGTATATGGATTGGTTTCATTTCTTCATAGTAGCTGTTATATGATTTGTAACAATACTGGTTTAAAAAGATGATGAATATACGTTTATAGTGATATTTATTTTTAAGTATATATATATATATATATTAGAGAAGTAGTAATTTGAATATGAACATATATATATATATTTTATTTTATAAGTATGGGATTTAATATAAATTTGAAATAAATATATGTTTTGAATTGATACCAAAAAATATAATAATAATAATAATATATATAGTTCAATATATATATCAACTGATTCTAATCGTTCTCATCGATCTTCCATTATCAGCTAGGTTCGTCGTGCCTGTTTTCTTCATCGAATCGTGTCCATCTAGCGTTGCTTTGGAATTCGTAACCCATTCTTTGTCAAATCTCTCTAGCCTCGAAAGGTGAGCAATCACTCACGATTAACGTTCTTTTATTTATTAAATTTGATTTCAATTGAAACGACAATTGAAATATGTTGCTGTAGCTATTTAAATTGTTATATATGCTATTATTTGTAACTGTTCACCTGTGGGATATGACACCATATCCTGTTGTTTATATTCTATTGTTATTGATGATATATGCCTGTTGTTGTATTTTATATTATCTATTATCACTCTGCAAGTTCCCTGTTAGTATAGAATTCACTATGGGTTGAAATGATACATACCCGAACGGACTTTAGAATAGGAGAAAATCGTTATGGGTTGAAATGATAAACCCAAGCGATTTTCATTTGAATTGAATTTGGGATTACAGATCGAAATTATATCTACCCGTATGTATTTAAATTTACGGATTGAAATGATAAATATCTGTATCACTTGACCATAGATAGGAAATTATATGAAGACACCGTTGGTCCATGTATAAATATTTTGAAAATAAATTCTATGGTTTTGGAAAGAAATATATGGTTTTAATAAATGTTGATTCATAAATTTTTATATATAAATGGTAATGATATAGATAGATTTAATAATGATATTTAATTTAATTAAGATGGATTTAATACATATAATATGTTAAGTAAAAAAAATTTATATTTCAAAATAGATTTTGGTAATAATTTGAATAAGTTAAGGTTGGGAAGATAATTTGAATTTAGTTGAAATTGTACTCATTAAAGAATTTTATTTAATTAAACCGATTTGTAACTTATTGATATTGAGATTTAAGATAGGATTTATAACTCAGGTTTGATTTAAATAATTTAATGAATAATTCTTGTTTAAATAAATTTAAGGAAATATTTAGTAAAAATGAAATTTAAGGCTAGTTAAATGATATTGAATTTATTAAGTGAATATTCCCTGATTAAATAATAATGAAGTTAAATCAAGAGCTATATGAAACTGTTAAATTTAACTTTGAAAATATTGAATATTAAAGCCTTGAAATATATTAAAAATTTAAATGGTCTTTTGAGAACTGAATTGAATTGATGAATTGAGCTTTGAATAAATTTGAATTTGGAATTTGAGTTAATTTGAATCGATTTGTGAGACTTGAGGAAATTATAAATACTTTACTTTATAAATTATTTAATGTATATACACTATTTTGGAAAATAGATATTTTTGAAATGAAAATGATATTTTGGTTTTGATGTATAAATTTATTTGAAATGACCACAGTGTTATAGTGTATATTTCAACCTTGTAGATAGTTCCGCAGATCCTTAGAGGACGGTTATCCCAAACATCCTTTAAGTTACTTGTATTTCCGTTGATATTTCACTTGAGTTGGATTTATTGATATAAGAATGTTAATCTTGACTCGAGTGTTTTGTGTTTTACTTTACACTCGGGTCAGACCGAGTGATACAGCATTTGAGACTCACTCTTGGAGTTTGGAGCTTCATTTGGAGATCCAACTATCATTTCAGCTTTCAGCTTTTCCAGTTGATTTGTTCAAAAGAGGTCATCTATTCGTACTGAAGACTTCACTGTATTTGTGATATTCTGTTGTATTTTATTTTTTTTTCTCTGATGTTTATATAGTAGCTTTATGAACTACCATTTTATCTATTCCGCTGCGTATTATTGTATTACTCTGTGTCTGTGATTCTGTGATTGATTTATTTACTGTATATTCTGAGTTTTGCAAAATTTTAAATTAACAATCTGATATTTTGAATTATTCAAGTCAGACATGTGTGGATTATTGTCGATTTGAATGGTCCAAAATAGTGGGTCATTACAAAGGTGGGTGATTTCTTATCACTCACATCTGATTCAAATTCTGATGATTTCTGACTTCTTCTGTAACGACCCACTATTTTGGACCATTCAAATCGACAATAAATCCACACATGTCGGACTTGAATAATTCAAAATACCGAATTGTTAATTTAATTTGGCAAAACTCAGAATATACAGTAAATAAATCAATCATAGAATCACAGACATAGAGTAATACAATAATACGCAGCAGAATAGGTAAAATAGTAGTTCATGAAGCTACTATATAAACATCAGAGTTAAAAATAAAATACAACAGAATATCTCAAATACAATGAAGTCTTCAGTACGAATAGAGGACTTCTCTGAACAAATCAACTAGAAGAGCTGAAAGCTGAGTCGATAATTGGATCTCCAAAGGAAGCTCCAAACTCCAAGGGTGAGTCTCAAATGTTGTATCACTCGGTCTAACCCGAGCGTAAAGCAAAATACAAAACACTCGAGTCAGGATTAACATTCTTATACTAATAAATCCAACTCAAGTGAAATATCAACTGAAATACAAGTAACTTAAAGGATGTTTGGGATAACCATCCTCTAAGGATCCGTGGAACTATCTACAATGTAGAATTATACACTATAACACCGTGGTCATTTCAATTAAATTTATACTTCAAAACCCACATATCATTTCATTTCAAATATATCTATTTTCCAAGATAGTATGTATATTAATTAATTTATAAAGTAAAGCATTTAATTTTCTCAAGTCTCGCAAATCGATTCAAATCAACTTCAAATTCCAAATTCAAATTTATTCAAGCTCTATTCATCAATTCAATTCAGTTCTAATTATACCATTTAAATTTTCAATATATTTCAAAGCTTTAATACTCAACATTTTCAAAGTTAAATTTAACCGTTTCATATAGCTCTTGATTTAACTTTATTATTATTAAATCAGGGAATATTCACTTAATAAATTCAATATCATTTAACTAGCCTTAAATTACATTTTTTACTAAATATTTCCTTAAATTTATTTAAACAAGAAATATTCATTAAATTATTTAAATCAAACTCAAGTTATAAATCATATCTTAAATTTCAATAAGTTTAAATCGGTTTAATTAAATAAAATTCTTTACTAAATTCAAATTATCTTCCCAACCTTAACTTATTCAAATTATTACTGAAATCTATTTTTGAAACATAAATCTAAATACACAACCATATTATATGTATTAAATCAATCATTCCCATTTATATATAAAATTTAAGGCTCAACATTTTAAAACCATATATTTCTTCCCAAAACCATAGAATTCATTTTCAAAATATTTATATATATGGACCAACGGTGTCTGTATATATATTTATCATATGGTTAAGTGATACGGATATTTATTATTTCAATCCGAAATTTAAATATATACGGGTAGATATCATTTCGACCCGTAATCCCAAATTTAATCAAATGAAAATCGCTCGGGTCTATCATTTCAACCTATAACGATTTTCTCCTATTCTAAAGTCCGTTCGGGTATGTATCATTTCAACCCATAGTGATTTCTATACTAACAGGGAACTTGCAGAGTGATAACAGATATAGAAATAATATAACAGACATAGATATATCATCAATAACAATATAATATAAACAGCAGGATATGGTGTCATATCCCACAGGTGAACAGTTACAGATAATAGCATATATAACAATTTAAATAACTACAGCATCATATTTCAATTGTCATTTCAATTGAAATCAAATTTAATAAATATAAGAACGTTAATCGTGAGTGATTGCTCACCTTTCGAGGCTAGGGATGAACGAGAGTAAGATGAGTTACGGGTCCAAGCACAACTTCGAAGTAAAGCACGATGGGAAAGATTTGACGAACGAAGCTGACAAATAGGAGTTGATGAGAACGAATCAGAATCATCTAGATATATATATATAGAATATATATTATTATTATATTATATTTTTCAAACATCAATATTAAATTTAAACACATATTAGAATAAAATAATATATATATATATATAATTAGAAATTATTATCCTTAAAACATATAAAATTAAAATTCAATATTAAAGTTAAAGCACACATAACTTAAAGTCAAAATATTTTATTCTCGAAACAATACTTAAACGATATGCATAAAGCAACATTTAAATAAAGTTGAACACATACCTATACTATCAAACATATATTCATGCGTACCACACATATAATTAAATACCATAAATCTAAAATGTGCAGACTCACCTCTTTTAAACTCTCACCGACAACTAATCATAAAACAAATTGCAAACTGACATATGTGCAACATAGACTACAGCTTTATCGAAATCATATATGTGTACAACTTACATAATAATATATATAATATATCTTTAAACAAAAAAATGAACTTCGTAAGATTAGTCCACAACAAAACTGTAAAATATAACTCTCAGCATACCATAAGCTTCCTTACATAAAATAATAATAATATGAACTGGTTATATTTTAAAGATCAAACATTTATATAAGTAACCTATATGCAGCTGTAAATATATATGTACGCCTTTATAAAATATATACAACAATCATTATGAAAATCTAAGAAAACAACATATATATATATATTAATATATACTACAAACATATTTACCTAAGTATCTTCTGCAAACATCAATACTCCTGTCCATATATGTACCAGCGAACAATATATAACTTATATAAACTCTTATAACCTTAAAACTTGGTAACTGTATAACATATATACCTAAAAACTTATATAAACTAACAAAATAAGCAACCTGATATATTAAACATAAATATATATACTTACAAACAAATATATTGTTTTTCGTCTTTCAAAAACTTTACTTAGTATATACCGACCACAAACTATTGTCTGAAAACCATATGCATATTCTTAAAAAGAAATCAAATATATATAGATCTGGCTTTTAGATCAAAAGATAGGCAAAACAAATATATTGTTGTCTACATCTAACTTTATAACTTTATAAACCATTACACTACAACGCACCGTATATATATCCCATATAAACTCATATATTCATACTGTTACATATATACTTAGCTATATATATAAACAAACAAACATAATAAAATATATATAAGTACAGTACCTTCCTTTATAGACTAGAGAAAAGAGGACCGAGCAAAATGGAAGAGAGAGATGGAATCTCGGTTAGGCTAGAGGCGGAGATGGGATGCGGAGGTGAAGCGACGGGTGCTGGGAGGAGCAGAAGTTGTGGACGTGACTAGGTGGTGTGTGCGGTGGATCCAATGGCACAGGGAAGGGGATGGGATCAGCGGTTGTTGTGGTGTTAGCGTGGTGATTGGGTTGTCAGGGAGGGTGAGGCAAGCAAAAGCCTCGTTAGGTGGCTCGGCTGTCATGCGGCAAGGTGGAAGTTGCGAGAGAGGGAGGTTCAGATTGGTGGTTGCTAGACAAGGAGGAGCGGCTGGTGATTTTCGTGGTGGGAAGGTGCTTTGCGGTGATAGCTTGGGAGGCTGGCAAAGTTTTGGAGGAAAGGGCATTTGACTGGGGGAGAAAACGAATGGTTAGGAGAGTGTGGTTGCGGGGTTGTAGCCGAGGCGTTGGGTTTGGGTGGAATGAGCAGAGAAGGGAATAAGTAGGAAAGGAAGAATGTGAAGCTTCAGGTGAAATATATATAAAGCTTTAGGGTATAAATAATTTCTTAGAACCCGAACAGCAAATAGAAATTTGAAGAGCCAACCGGACAAAACACAAAGTAGTGGGTGCGGTAAAATCAAGTACAAGATTTTCAAGAATAATAAAGGCAATGACCGTTGGAGTAATTGAATGGGCACAGGAATTTAAAAGTTAAAATGGATACCGATATGGCTATCTGTTTCGTAGATATCAACACGTACCGGATACCAAAACAAAGATATGAATACACTACGGAGATCAGCACGACGAGATGATTAAAATGGTATACAAATATCTGTGGTACGATCATCCGATCAAAAGTCGATAATCGGTACCGAAAATGCTGTTATTTTGCCAAAAATAAGATAAACGGAGCAATAAAAGTCTGAAATTTGGAAAACGAAAGATGACGCCTTACTCAGAAGAAGATTTAGAAATTTTCTATATAAAAATATTCAGGTTTGAAAATAAATTTATTATCATCAATTATTAACTGATTTAAATTGAAATAGAATTTCACAATAAAATAAACTTCAACATTATCTGCTGAAAATTTACCAGTTGCTGTATTTAAATAGACGTATTCTAAATATTAAATCTTACTTCCAAATTCAACTATTTAAAATTTCATAAAAATTCAGTTAAATACGTTAATAAAACCAATCAAAATTTATGGGTCGTTACATCTTCAATTTGTATAAATTACTTGCTTGTCACGGCTTGATTTCTTGGTTATCAGTGGTTTTGATTTCTGGCATTTTTAGTTCCGTGAATTTTCTGATGACTTCGATTTTGACTTGAAACTTCATTGGCTTGTACATTGTTGTTGCTTGACCTCGTGTTGTTGAGCTTTGCTCGAACTTGCTACCACCGTTATGATTCTCTGACATTTGGTGACTTTGTTCATTCGAAGTGATTTTTAGACTTTGGCATGTCTGTTCAAAACTGATGCCTGATTTTTGTTATAACTGGTAAATGCGTTGAAATCTTCTGTCTTTTTTTTGAACGTGCTGTACCACTTGCTTATGTTGTCACCGTATCATGTATGATGATGTATGCATTTGAGTTGAACTTGGTCCAGTTTCATATAGTTGTTCACTGGTCACTGCACATAAGTTCATATTGTAGCTCACATGTATTGGTTCTTGTAGTCATGTATAGTACACACTCCGGCCTTCATGTACACTTGCTGTGTATTTGTAGTTGAAGTATTTTTCAGGCTAAATCATTCAGTGTAGCTGTCTCGTTCAATTGAGACAGTTTGAAAACTTGTTCATTATAGTTTGTTCTTTACCATGCTTTATTAAGTTGAGGCTGCACTTTGTCTGACCACTGTCTCTACCTTGCGCTGCCCATTATTGCATTGTATTTGCATTTGTTTTTGAGTTTGGGCACGTGTGCTTCAATATTCATTGATCTCTAACCGTTGTAGAATTTGCTGTTGTCTATTTTGGGTTTTGCTGCAGTTTCATTTTGGTGCAGTTTCGCCCTTGTATTCATGTGGTGGCTGTAGTGCTATTTGGATATTGTGTTTATTTTGTTACACTAGTGACATTGTTTTGCATTCTTCAGGTTGTTGGTGCCACACTTGTTTATATAAATAAGTGTGGTCATACTACATATATATATGTAGTTCACTGCATCATGTATTTGGGTTTACTTCTTTGATGTCGAGGCTACTCTTTTGCTTCACTTGAATGTGGACTTGTTTGTTTGGTCTCACTTGCATTCTGCACTGCCTTTGTTCTCGAATCTGATACATTGCATTGATGCTTTGTATTCATTTGCATTTGGTCACTGTGCTTCACTGGTGACATTATTTTCAAGTGAGGCTGATCTGCGTCATTTTCTGTTGTGTGTTGTGGTGCAATATCCTTGGTGCTCTCACCTTCAATTTGCTGTCTTCCTATAGTTGTACCATTGTTGTCATCTTCTCTTGACATCTAGGAACTTGAACTGTTGCATTCTTGTGGTGACTGCAGTTTCGATTTGTATGCATTCTTGCCCTTGTTGGTTTGCATTGCATTGATGCAATTGGATTTGTTTTTCTAATTACACTTGAGTTGAATCCGGTATTTCGGGTTTGACCTTGTGCTCATTTGTGAGCTTTCATTGTGCATTCATGTGCACTTTGTTCATTTGATGGTTATTATTTGATGGTTACTGGGTGGATGCTGTGCTCATGTTGTTGCAGTTCCATTTGGTTCATTTTGATTTGAGTTGGATCCGTTGCTTTTGATTCATTGCTCTTTTGCGTATTTCATATGCCGTATTGGCGAGGCAGTACACGTTAGCGTGTACTGCAGCCAATCAGAATTGATGTTTTTAAGGGGCATTTCAATTGTTTGAATTGATTTGTTTTGATTTGATCATTTTGTTGTTGTCTAATTATCGATTTGATAATTAGATTCTGAGTTTCTAATTATTTATTTAATAATTATATTTTGTTGTTAATTTCCATTTAGGCAATTCTGATGTCTTCTAAATTATCTTCATTGATGATCTTTTCATTTATCTTTGTTGATGATTTGAATCTGCTGCTTTGTTATTTAACATTGTTAAGTGTATTATTTACCGTTATTTGAATTCCTTATTAAAGGATTAGATAGACGAGATTTTGTGACTGTCGTCTATTTGATATTTGATTATTATTGCTGCTGTGCATTAATAACCGAGTTTGAATCAGACTGACCCGTGTATTATTTTCTTTTGAATTTAATACTCGGGTCAGACCCGAGTTATTTCAGGTTGTAGATATTCTGCTTTGAGTTGCTGCTTGAGTTGTGAAGACTTTTCATATCTTTTGGAGTAGTCGTGTCATAGTATAGGTTGATATGTATTCATGTATATTAGTCGATAATGTACTTGTATATATAACTTCCAGAGTCGACAGTTGTAGTTGTATCATATGTATTGTGTCAAATGTATTGTAACTGACATAAGTTATATATATATATATATATATGAGACTTTTGTCATCTGTGTTCCGCATTTTTAGTATCTGTGTTATTATTATATAAATTGTCCTAAACTATTATGAACCATCGTAGTTCATTTTATACTGGAATTGAGTACGTCGATGGGAGTAAACAAATAAGGGATGAAAATGAAAAATATATATATCACTCCTATCGAGGTAAGCAATACTAGTGTAAGGCCAACTACGGATGGCCGCTCCTATCTAGCCTTATTCTTCGTAATAACAGACAGTATTTCTTTTAATACCCTTTGTTGTTGTGAGCATAGAGATGGGGCGTCAAAGTTGGTATCAGAGCTTGAGGGTTTATGGACATAATATAAAACATAACTTAGATGGAACATGTGTTACAACTATTTGTCGATGTTTTTATTGTGCCTTGAGTCAAAACTAAAGTTTTGAAATTATGATGAAAATTTTAAATATCTTTATTTAAAAATAAAAGTGAAATTGTGCTTTGATGATTTGATTGATTTGTGTTCTGTTATCAGAGTGCGCAGCGGAAACAGTGAGACTGCTTCGCTGAGTATAATTTCATTATGTTGTTTAACCAGTGGTTTTGATTTGTTGAAATTCATGCTGGTTTTCTTTGATGCTAATCATATATTGATTAGATTTTGCTGTTTTGAATTATCTTTATTGAAGATACATTCAAATGATTTCTTTGTTCATTTTGTAGTATACGTGTAAATTTGAATTGCACGTTACTGCATTAATTTTACGTGAGTCGGTGTTTGGTTTAAACGTATTTTGTTGCCGTTATTTTTATAACGGGAATTTTACACCGATACTAAATTTTTTAAGCACGGTGTTTTGTGGCATTTGGATGAATGAAAATTCACTGATATTACATTTTGATGTAAATTATTTTGATGAGATTTTGACGTTTAAAGATTACTGTCGCTTTGACTTCAGTAACCGTCAAATTTTAAAAAGTGAGTTTTCAAGCGGTTATTCCGCAATGCTGATTTTGAGATCCGTTTTTACGATGTTTTGAGAAGTACAATTTTCTTTTCGAAATTGCTACTGATGTTGTTGCTTTAATCACAGGATTGGAAAATCGTTTTAAAATGAAAATTGTTTTACAAAAATTTTCAGTTTGCGCTTTCAAAAGAATGAGGAAGCGACTTAAATGATTCAGCAAAATTGAGGACTATGACCCCTTTCTTTTACTGATTCGCTTAACTCCAGACTTGTCCAGTTGAGAATGTGAATTGTTATTTTTATAAAATAAATGAAATTGTTTTCAGAAGTTTTGCAGTTTGCACTTTCAAAAGAATGAGGAAGCGATTTAAACATTTAAGCAAAATCGAGGACTATGAACCCTATCTTTTACTGATTCGCTTAATTCCGGACTTGTCCGTTTGAGAATGTGAAATTTTATTTTTGGAATACACAATTTTTCACTTTCAAGGAAACGATGAAGAGAATCAAACGATTTAGTAAAACTCGTGGTATGTGACATGTGCGTTTGCTATTTCGGTTAATTCCGGACTCGTTAATTGAAACATTTGCTGTTTTGATGATTTTGATGATTTTGTGTGCTTTCGAGCCACTTTGTTGGACCTTCGGGTTATTGTTGGGCCTTCGGGTCATTTGTTGGATCTCCGGGTCAATACCAATACTAGACCTTCGGGTCATTTGTTGGACCTTCGGGTCATTTGTTGGGTGCCAAAAATATAGTACTTGGTAGGCTTCGGCCATATGAGATGCACGTGCGGCGTAGCTAAAACTCGCCATCTGATGGGATCGATCCAACCTTTTATGTTGATTTTCTAGAGTATCTTAATTGATTTCTAGATATTTGTTGTTTCCAATTATCTGCAGGTAATTGGATATTTATTGATATGAGTTCTGATTATCGTTTTTGATAATTAGATATTTGTTGTTTCTGATTATCGCTTGAGATAATTAGATATTTGTTGATTCTGATTATCGTTTTTGATAATTAGATATTTGTTGTTTCTGATTATTGTTTTTGATAATCAGATATTTGTTGATTCTGATTATCGTTTTTGATAATTAGATATTTGTTGATTTGTAATTCTGATTATCGTTTTTAATAATTAGATATTTGTTTATTTGTATTTCTGATTATCATTTTTGATAATTAGATATTTGATGATTTCTGATTATCATTTTTGATAATTAGATATTTGTTGATTTGTCGTTTCTGATTATCGTTTTTGATAATTAGATATTTGTTGATTTGTAATTCTGATTATCGTTTTTGATAATTAGATATTTGTTGATTTTTATTTCTGATTATCGTTTTTGATAATTAGATATTTGATGTTTTTTGATTATCGTTTTTGGATAATTAGATATTTGTTGATTTGTCGTTTCTGATTATCGTTTTTGATAATTAGATAATTGTTGATTTGTTTTTTGATTATCGTTTTTGATAATCGGATATTTGTTGTTTCTGATTATCGTATCGGTAATTAAATATTTGTTGATTTGAGATTTCTGATTATTGTTTGAGATAATTAGATATTTGTTGATTTGAGAGTTCTGATTATCGTTTTTGATAATCAAATATTTGTTGTTTCTAATTATCGTATCGGTAATTAAATATTTGTTGATTTGAGATTTCTGATTATCGTTTGAGATAATTAGATATTTGTTGATTTGAGAGTTCTGATTATCGTTTTTGATAATCGGATATTTGTTGTTTCTGATTATCGTTTTTGATAATTAGATATTTGATGATTTCTGATTATCGTTTTTGATAATTAGATATTTGTTGATTTGTCGTTTCTGATTATCGTTTTTGATAATTAGATATTTGTTGATTTGTTTTCTGATTATCGTTTTTGATAATCGGATTTGTTGTTTCTGATTATCGTTTGAGATAATTAGATATTTGTTGATTTGATATTTCTGATTATCGTTTTTGATAATTAGATATTTGTTGATTTGAGTTCTGGTTATCGTTTTTGATAAGTAGATAATTGTTGATTTGTATTTCCAGATTATCGGTTGTGATAATTAGATATTGGTAGATTGCTGATTTTATTGATATGAGATTTTCTAGTCTCCAATTGAGTCTAGGTTATGTTGATTTTTTTGTATTGCTATTTTCTATCTATCTTTGTTGATAGTTAGAGTTTGTTGATTATGAAGTTGTGTTTTCTAGTTATTTGCTGGATAACTAGATATTTGCAGTTTTGCGAATTGTGATTTGTGTTTTCTAATTATCCTTGTTGATAATTAGATTTTGCCGTTCTCTAATTATCGTATCGATAATACGATAATTAGATATTGTTGTTTTGTGATATCTGTATTCTAATTATCTAATTGATAATTGAATATTGCTGATAATTGCATTTATTTAGTTTTGTTGTTTTCTGATTATCTATTTGATAGTTAGATTTTGTTGAAAATTTGTAAATTCTTTTATGAGATTAAAAGATTTCTTTGGCGTTTGTGTTCTTGACCTTTATTTTTCTGGCTTAACCAGTTATGTTAGAGAAATAATTGTTATTGACGACTTTAATTATGAAAATTGCGGGGATGCAATTTTTATAAGGAGGGGAGTCTGTAACAACCCGGGGTTTTGTGAAAATTAATTATCATCATTAAACGATTAATGGTGATAGCTAATTGCTGTTGGGATTTTATTAGGTTGAAACTCTCTTGAAACTTGTTAAATGGTATGCGAGCTTTAAAATAACCTTGGCCCATGTTTTTAGTTGGTGCTGTGATCATTAATAAAGGCCGATACCCATATTTCCTCTTTCATTCGTTCAAAATCCTAAAGCTAAAATAAACGAACGAAAATGGGGGGCACCTTCCTCGTTCGTTCCTCTTTCACAAAAGTAGGGTTCGTGAGATTTTAAAGGCACCGTCTTTGTTGTTCGATCGAGAAGATGATTCTCGTTCCTTTGCTTGTCGATCGACCGTCTCCTTGTAGATTGCTCGGCTGCTTCCATTCGATCGGGTTCGTCTTTGATTTGGGTCTGGATTCGTGTTCTTCACTTTGACTAAGGTGAGTGATTTCTTATCACTCACATCTGATTCAAATTCTGATGATTTCTGACTTCTTCAATTTGTATAAATTACTTGCTTGTCACGGCTTGATTTCTTGGCTATCAGTGGTTTTGATTTCTGGCATTTTTAGTTCCATGAATTTTCTGATGACTTCGATTTTGACTTGAAACTTCATTGGCTTGTACATTGTTGTTGCTTGACATCGTGTTGTTGAGCTTTGCTCGAACTTGCTACTACCGTTATGATTCTCTGACCTTTGGTGACTTTGTTCATTCGAAGTGATTTTTAGACTTTGGCATGTCTGTTCAAAACTGATGCCTGATTTTTGTTATAACTGGTAAATGCGTTGAAATCTTCTGTCTTTTTTTTTGAACGTGATGTACCACTTGCTTATGTTGTCACCGTATCATGTATGATGAAGTTTGCATTTGAGTTGAACTTGATCCAGTTTCATATAGTTATTCACTGATCACTGCACATAAGTTCATATTGTAGCTCACATGTATTGGTTCTTGTAGTCATGTATAGTACACACTCCGGCCTTCATGTGCACTTGCTGTGTATTTGTAGTTGAAGTATTTTTCGGGCTAAATCATTCAGTGTAGCTGTCTCGCCCAATTGAGACAGTTTGCAAACTTGTTTATTATAGTTTGTTCTTTACCATGCTTTATTGAGTTGAGGCTGCACTTTGTCTGACCACTGTCTCTACCTTGCGCTGCCCATTATTGCATTGTATTTGCATTTGTTTTTGAGTCTGGGCACGTGTGCTTCAATATTCATTGATCTCTGACCGTTGTAGAATTTGTTGTTGTCTATTTTGGGTTTTGCTGCAGTTTCATTTTGGTGCAGTTTCGCCCTTGTATTCATGTATTGGCTACAGTGCTATTTGGATATTGTGTTTATTTTGTTACACTAGTGACATTGTTTTGCATTCTTCAGGTTGTTGGTGCCACACTTGTTTATATAAATAAGTGTGGTCATACTACATATATATATGTAGTTCACTGCTTCATGTATTTGGGTTTACTTCTTTGATGTCGAGGCTGCTCTTTTGCTTCACTTGAATGTGGACTTGTTTGTTTGGTCTCACTTGCATTCTGCACTGCCTTTGTTCTCGAATCTGATACATTGCATTGATGCTTTGTATTCATTTGCATTTGGTCACTGTGCTTCACTGGTGACATTATTTTCAAGTGAGGCTGATCTGCGTCTTTTTCTGTCGTGTGTTGTGGTGCCATATCCTTGGTGCTCTCACCTTCAGTTTGTTGTCTTCCTGTAGTTATACCACTGTTGTCATCTTCTCTTGACATCTAGGAACTTGAACTGTTGCATTCTTGTGGTGACTGCAGTTTCGATTTGTATGCATTCTTGCCCTTGTTGGTTTGCATTGCATTGATGCAATTGGATTTGTTTTTCTAATTACACTTGAGTTGAATCCGGTATTTCGGGTTTGACCTTGTGCTCATTTGTGAGCTTTCATTGTGCATTCATGTGCACTTTGTTCATTTGATGGTTATTATTTGATGGTTACTGGGTGGATGTTGTGCTCATGTTGTTGCAGTTCCATCTGGTTCATTTTGATTTGAGTTGGATCCATTGCTTTTGATTCATTGCTCTTTTGCGTATTTCATATGCCGTATTGGCGAGGCAGTACACGTTAGCGTGTACTGCAGCCAATCAGAATTGATGTTTTTAAGGGGCATTTCAATTGTTTGAATTGATTTGTTTTGATTTGATCATTTTGTTGTTGTCTAATTATCCATTTGATAATTAGATTCTGAGTTTCTAATTATTTATTTAATAATTATATTTTGTTGTTAATTGCCATTTAGGCAATTCTGATGTCTTCTAAATTATCTTCATTGGTGATCTTTTCATTTATCTTTGTTGATGATTTGAATCTGCTGCTTTGTTATTTAACACTATTAAGTGTATTATTTACCGTTATCCGAATTCCTTATTAAAGGATTGGATAGACGAGATTTTGTGACTGTCGTCTATTTGATATTTGATTATTATTGCTGCTGTGCATTAATAACCGAGTTTGAATTAGACTGACCCGTGTATTATTTTCTTTTGAATTTAATACTCGGGTCAAACCCGAGTTATTTCAGGTTGTAGATATTCTGCTTTGAGTTGCTACTTGAGCTGTGAAGACTTTTCATATCTTTTGGAGTAGTCGTGTCATAGTATAGGTTGATATGTATTCATGTATATTAGTCGATAATGTACTTGTATATATAACTTCCAGAGTCGACAGTTGTAGTTGTATCATATGTATTGTGTCAAATGTATTGTAACTGACATCAGTTATATATATCTATGAGACTTTTGTTATCTGTGTTCCGCATTTTTAGTATCTATGTTATTATTATATAAATTGTGCTAAACTATTATGAACCATTGTAGTTCGTTTTATACTGAAATTGGGTACGTCGATGGGAGTAAACAAATAAGGGATGAAAATGAAAAATATATATATCACTCCTATTGAGGTAACCAATACTAGTGTAAGGCCAACTATGGATGGCCGCTCCTATCCAGCCTTATTCTTCGTAATAATAGACAGTATTTCTTTTAATTCCCTTTGTTATTGTGAGCATAGAGGTGGGGCGTCACACTATCTATTTCAATAAAAGAAAGCTATAATCCCTTGCAATCTCAATCAAATCAAAAATCTCATTTATGGAAAATTATAATAGTAATCGTTTTTAGAAGGATAGCGGTGACGAATTAAAAATGTGTAAATAAGTGTTCTAGTTTAGAAATTGGTATACACGTATAATCGCGCTTAACAACTATATGTATAGCATAGTTTATGACTAGATATGAATTAACTAGTATTTAACAGATTAGGATTTATGGACATTAATTGTAAATTTATTGGGCAATATATTTGTACTTAATGAGTGTTGAAAGAAATTAAACGGAGACTGATTAGAGAAATTTAATATGGCATTTATAGAGGAATTGAATTAGAGTGAGATTTAGATAAGGATTGATTGGAGATGGTCCAATTTTGACAATAATGATTAACTATTATGAGTATATTAACTAATTAATGGATGGATAACATTTATTAGAAACCAAGAAGGAAAATTAAGGAAAGTGGACGATAGATATATTAGGAATGCCTATGTCGATTTAGTAAGGAATGTTAGGACCTCAACACCATTTACATTATGAGGTGATAAATGGTATCTTCCACCAAAATTTTATTTTAGAATTTTTGGGTTTTAATCACTAGTTGTCTCCATTAACTATTGAAATGGCGTAAGATATGATATATGATATATCCCAGTTTTATCACTATGATGGTTTTTGGATGGGATTAAACCGCCTGATACATACACACACACAGAAGTAATGTAAATAAGGAAATTTTATAGTGACACTTAATTAGCAATAAACCATGGGTAAGACTGGAGGTTAATGATGAAATGAGGTTAAACAACCAGAAAAAAAAGAATGTTTTTATCCCAGAAACATTAGAATTTCAGGAAAAGTAAATTTTAAAATGTCACCATTCAACAAGGAGATGGAATGAATAGGAATGTGAAGGGAATTTCTATTGTACCAGGATGAAGAATAAAGTAGCAAAATTTTCCATAAGGAGCAATAAGAACACAACATCTTGGGCACAAATTTATATCAAGGAAGTGACATGAATTCATGGAATGCCGGTTAACATAGCTTCTGATAGAAACCATTATTTACTAGCGAATTTTGAAGGATCAAACAACTTTAGGAACTTCATTGAACCTTAGCACCGCTTAATACTGCAGACCAATGGACAAACTAGACAAGTTAATAGGATCTTGGAGGATTGTTTGAAGAACTGACATCATGGACTTTGCAGGTTACTCAGAGTAGCACATACCTTTAGTAGAATCTACGTATAATAAAAATCACCAATAGACAATTTGTATGGCACCCTTCAAAGTGCTTTATGGGAGGCCATTCACATCGCCAAATTGTTTGTGGGAAACCATTGACAAAATCCTACTCGGACCGAATTTAATTTGTGAGACTTTGAAAAGTTAGAGTTGATTAGGAAGCATGTAAAGGTCATAAGCTTTGGAAATTTTGTAAAGTTGGCACCAATGTTTGTTGAGCCTTTCTAGTTTTGGGCAAAATATGAAAACTAACATATCATGTTGAGTTGCTAGATAAGTTTGTAGGAGTTCGTGACATTTTCACGTCTAACATTTGAGGGAGTACCTTTATAGCACAACTATTGTGGTAGAGCCTGATCAATTAAGGGATATAAAGATGGAGCCAATAGCATCCCATGCTACTACACACATTAGGGAGCAAAGAACTAGGAAGCTCCGCAACAAAGAAATTAGGTTGGTTCGAGTATGATGGGGAGGAAATCCGATGAAAAGCATGAGGATTTCTCGACCTAAGTTTTCTCAAGTAAACTTTCCTCCCCAAAATTAAATTTTGGTTTCATCGTGGTTGCTAAATTAGATGGTAGAAAATGGTTATACACTTTTCACCATCACTTTGCACTCATGTTGAAATTTTCATGCATGTTTAAGGTGTTTTGCATACATATTTATATGTCAAAGTCACACATTCACGCTAGGATTGAGCTCACTTACAGTATGTTTGCAATACATAATCATATTACACTTTTGGATGAGTAGATGGATGTGTAGCTAACTTAGTTATATAACATGGATGTTTAGTGCACGTTACGTTGTTTACCTCTTGGAAAAGATTTCGGAGACAAAATCCTTTTTAAAAGAGGAAGAATGTAACACCTCGTAAAATCAACCATAAATAAATTGAATAAATTAAAATAAATAAGATAGAGGTAAAAATAATTTTTTTTGCAAAAGTTGAAATTTGACCATGAAAGTTGTACCATTGTGTTCGTGGTTAAATTCTATTCAATTTGCATATATAATAGGTTAAAAAAGAGCTCAAATGGAACAACTATGGATGTTTGAAGTTTCCGGGTATAAAATAATTTAAATACAATTCAAATGAATAAATAATTTTAAAATTTAAAATTCAAAAGTTAACAAAAATTAGGCTTGTAAGTAAACGTTAAAATTATAGTTAACATTAAAATGTAGTTAAGGAAAAGAATATTCAATGGGAAATTAATTGAGTAGACCCAAAACAGGTCCACCGATCGACTGATGGAGGTTCGACCGGTGGATAAGTGGCAGCTAGGGTTTATTGCACGGTGTACGTTTCAAATTCTATTATTTTAAGCCAACCTAAATCCGACTATTCTGGTGGATTCCAACTAATATAAATAAGACCGTAAACCTCTCACTTTTATTCACAAAATATTTTGGAAACATTAGCGAGGATATGTCAGTTCGTCTCTTCAAAGATTCAAAAAAATCCTTTAGGGTTTTAGGTAAGAAATTATATAGATCTATCATTGTTTATTGTTTATTTTCTCAACCTATTCTCCTCCAAACCTATAGTTTTTTGAATCTAATGTATATACAAATCCCTTGCTACATATATATCGAAAAGAAGAGATCCGATAAAGATTGTCTAAGATGTGTCAAATCCAAAGGAGGAAAAACTAAGGATATACTGTGAGTGGAAATCTTACCTTTTCTAAGTTAGTAATTGATTAGTATAGTTTGGGTCTAAATATGCCTTGGGGAGTTTTTGTTTGTGAAAACATTCTATTATAAACCTTCTAAATTCTTCCAATGCGAAATGTCAATTCTAGGTTGAAAAACTCCATTGGGGTTTTAGGTAAGAAATTATATATATCTATCATTGTTTATTGTTTATTTTCTCAACCTGTTCTCCTCCAAACCTCTAATTTTTTGAATATAATGTATGTACAAATCCCTTGCTGCATATATATCGAAAATGAGAGATACGATAGAGATTGTCTAAGACGTGTCAAATCCAAAGGCGGCAAAGCTAAGGATATACCATGAGTGGAAATCTTAGCTTTTCTAAGTTAGTAACCGATTAGTATAGTTTGGGTCTGAATATGCCTTGGGGAGTTTTTGTTTGTGAAAACATCATATTATAAACCTCTTATATTCTTCCAATGCGAAATGTCAATTCTAGGTTGAAATCTCGAACTGTTTATGTCAAAACAATGGGAATTGTGTAGGTTAACAGTTTTTATAATTTCATCTTCTATTCCATTCCTTACTCTTTTTCTTTGAATTTGGCTAAAGAATTTTGATTAAGGAATAATGTGTAAAGTACGAATTTATACATAGTTTGCACCACTTATTCCCATGAATTAAATAGAAATCCATTTAGATTATTTTGATGTGAAAAATGGGTTGAATAGACCGTAAAAATTGGAATTGTATCCTAAGATCATCAACTAAAAGCTTGCACAATCACTTAACAAGATATCTTTTCCACCATTTCTTTGAGTACCCATAACGAGCACTCTAAAGACGTGATGTACATCATCTAAAATAATTGACATCTCAACGAAGCGAAAGTGAAATGAATTTGTATATGGATGTCATCTCTCTACTAAAGCTGATATAGCAACGTAATCGATCCATCAATAAGAATGCTCCACTATATCATGCAACCCCGATAGCTTGACCTTCTCCAAAACTACAATCGCTTCGTTACTAATCTTCCATTTTTTCACCTTTCAAGTGCGTGAAATACATCTTAGATGTTCACCTTTGTACAAATAAAATTTTGATTATTACTAAAAGAAATTCAATTATGTAATTTAAAAGAAAATTTACTTATAGGTTTATTGGCCTAAATATTATTAGCCATATGAAATTTGATGTCCCGCAAAATTGATAAATCTTGCCTACTATCTTCACTTTCAATGATTATAGTGGAAGAACTAGGGCAATCAATGTGTATAATAAGACCTTCTTCAAATGTTTCTTCTTCATAATAAGGGTCTGACTGTGATGAAGAATGCTCATCCATTTAATCATTGCTAGGCTCTACAATGAATTTACCTTTTTCTTTGTTTGTTTTTGCCTCACTGCCCTTTATACCGAGGCCGTCATATGTCCTGCAAAAATAAAGTGCAAAATACCAATAGTAGGTAAAATAGCGTTGAAATGAAAAAATATCAATAAGCTCAGAAAAAAATCTAAATACATGCTAAAACAGTGTGGTTGCATAATAAAAATATTAGTAACTCCCAATCTTAGGTAAAACAGTGCAGGTAAATAATAAAACAGTGGAATAGGTGGAGTTTTACGAAACTTCTTAGACAATATAGTTGCATAATATTTTAACATGTTCAGTGTACTTAACCATATTTCGGAAGTTTGGTAAAACATGTCTTAACTATATTTTACTAATTATCAATTATGGTTAAATACCATTCTAATATGGTACATCTGCATAATATTTCTCTAATTATCAATCTTAGGTAAAACATCTCTTAGCCCAAATGCTAAAAAATCGAACGGTAGTACCATCTGATAAACCATAATGCTTTACTTGGCAACAACATGTCGTTCAAATATTATTTCAACTACCATTCCGAGATTATCGTTAAACCCAAATACCCAAAACAACATAATCGTTAAACTACCTTGTATAACCTAGATCAACTTTTAATAGAATAACCAATCGTACATAATTGAGAAACCCTAATCGACATGATAAATTAAGAGGAAGTTTGAAATAGAAAAGGATCAAGAGAACTTATGACGTTGTGTTCTTTGGGATTGCGAATCGTCGCCTTAAGATTATTCCTTTGATTTTTTTTGAAGCCTCCATTATCAATGAGTTTGAGTGATTTAGGACATAAGAGATACTATAAGTTTGTGTCACCGATTGATTTTTTTCAACCATGGGTGCCGAATAAGGTTAAAGTAAGTGTGACTGGGTAATTATTAGTATAAAATGTAGGGTGAATAGCAGCACTCAGAATGATATGCTTTCATACAAATCTTTTAAATAGCATGCCTGCATGTATCATCACAAAGAGAACAAACTACAGTAAATACCCGCAAAAGTATGTAAAAGAAAATAATTTAAGCCAAATTTACAAATACAAGAATACAATATTACTTGATCAAATGCCTACCAGCTCACATGACAAGAACAAGTAAAAGTATAAACAAGCATCTCAAAGCCCACACAAGATCATATCAATTGAATAGTGAATGTATGCATTTCTTTCTACAAATATAAGCATTCTTTGTACAAGTCTCCATATATCCATGGTTGGACATTTTTATCATATTACCACTTATCAACCATTACTCACCGCTACCAACTAAAATGGTACAGAAAAATGTTAACTGGTTTGATTGGTACGGTTTGCCGAATCACATGAAATTATGTGGTATGATAATGGTTATCTACTACTCATATTGGTAATTACCATGCCTACAACTTATCTTAACCAATATATATATATATATATATATATATATTTGTGTGTGTGTATTTCTATAATATATTTTTATTATATAGCACATCTAACATATAATGCGTAATTATATAATAGAGAATCTAGCAAAATGCTATCATGATATTAGACTGGTGCAATTCTTATCATGTATTTTATAAAATACTATGATTTTATATAATATTTTGGCTTCTTTCATAACGTTTCGTTATATATTTAACTACACAAATTAAATTGATAAATCGTCATTAATAAAAAAAATACGACTCTTAATATTTACACTTTAACATGAAATATTGAAAATAAATAATTACCATATTTGGAAATGGTAAAAGTTTATTACCAATATCTACCAACCATTACCACCCATGAACTAAAGTATTGGTTTTTCAATTATTTTGGGTTGTAATGATATGAACCTTTTATCCATATATATCGGTATGGTAATGGTTTTGAATATAAATTTTCAATACCGAATCGAGTCCAGCCATACATATATCTCTTCTATCTTAGGACAATTGTAATAGCTCTCCCTTCCTAACCTTATGCTTTTTTTTGTGAATGTGATTTTACTAAATCAATCTGGAGTCACCGATTAGAGAACTAAAAGACCGTTAACATGAACAATTATAGATTCAATAATAAAAACAAATTGAACCAAAAAGTTTCCCTTTATTAATGAATTTGAGGAGATATAAGAGAGATTACAAATTAGAAAAGAGGATTACTGGAAAAAAAATGTTTTCTATCATTTTATTTGCTTGATTACAATGGTTAAAGTCTATGCAATTATATAAGAGAAAAATAGTTTGGTGAGAAAGAACTTTTGATAATTTTCATTAAAAAAAATCTCTTCTAAAAGAACATCCGACTTTGACTTGGTATAACCTTTCGATTGATATATCATGGTGGATAATTTTAACACTCCACCACGATGCAATATACAAATCTTCAATCTCTCTCCACCCATCTTAAATCATCAACTCAACAGATAAAGGAAAGCTCTCAATGGGTGCGTACCATTAGCAATCGTCAGCTTCTAGTCAAGCTAATCAAGTTTGATCAATGCTCAAACATCTCTCTCGAAACAGACTTCATCATCATATTTTTCGAATTGTCTTTCATGCACCTTTGTTAAATTTATCTTCTGATGCCGCTCTTCCAACATAAGAAAGAACATCTATATGTTTGGTGTGTGCACTACAAGCTTGATTCTCCACCAGATGTATATCACTCTGGCTATTTGAATAAATCTCCATAGTCTTTTGCATCATATCAAGATCCTTTAGCAGCTGCAACAAGTACAATGCCTCCTTAGTCACCTCCACAATAGCAACTAACTCCGTCCCAGTAGTCGAAAAAACAACAATAGATTGTAGCTTCGATATCCATGCAATGGACCCTATGCCAAGTGTAAACACATAGCCTGACACTGACTTTCGACCGTCCCTATCCACCACATAATCTGAGTCAGAATATCCAGCGATGCCCCCAAAAAACAAGCCAACATTAGGCATTCCTTTCAAATATCTAAGAATCTACTTCGCTGCTTAATAATGAACTCTGGTCGGATTGGACATATACCAACTCACAGCACCTACCGCATGAACCAAATCTAATCTGGTGTACACCATAACATATATTAAACTCATTATAGCACTAGCATATGGAATATCCTCCACAAGAACTTTCTCATCATAGATATAGGAGATATTACAAGATAAAATAAACTGAGAGCCTAATGGAGTTGCAACCGGTTTTGCCTTCTCCATCTCATATCAAGCGAGAAATTTATCATATACTATGCCTGAGTGAGATTTTAACTCTCTCCTCTTCCTACCTCTAATAAAATTCATCCCTAGTATTCGTCATGCCTTTCCTAAGTCATTCATATCAAATTCCCTACTGAGCTTCTCCTTCAACTAAACAATACCCAACATACAATGTGAAGCAATCAACATATAATAGCAAAAAAATCATACATATAATAGCAATCAGCATATAATAGCAAAAAATTCATACCAACCTCATATCTCCTAAAATACACACTAGTCCTTGTAGCTCTTGGCGAATCCTTATGAAATCATAAACTTGTTAATCTTTTGTACCGCTTTTTTGGGGATTGGTTTAGTCCATACAATGATTTGTTCAGCTTGCACACATACTCTACTAATTACAATCAATGAACTACTCTAGTTGACAGATATAGATTTCCTATTTGAGATCTTCATGCGAAAATGTAGTATTTACATCTATTTTCCCAAGCTCCAAGTCCAAATGAATAACTATAGCCAATAATACACGAACTGAAGTCTGGCTCACAACTGGAAAGAATATGTGATGAAGCTCCTCACTCTTTCGTTCTGCAAACCCTTTCACAACCAGTCTCGCCTTATATCTCATATCTCCATCACCATTATCTATCACTCTATATATCAATCTAGTACCAATGGCTCGCTTTTCCAAAGGAAAAGACATTAAATCCTAAGTATGATTTTTATGCAATGACTTCATCTCCTCCTTCATAGCTAGCTTCCATCTGTCATAATCAGCAAACATAGTAGCATCTCTATAGTCCTTCGGCTCATCGTAAATAACTCCTACAGCAATATTGCCATGTCATCAAAATCAATATCCTCAATATCGAGCCCAACAAAATCATGAAGCCAACTAGGCTTCCTCCTCCCTTTAATTGACCTAGATTGAGACCACTTGTAATGGTTGTCATCATAAAGGTTTTGACATTCCATCTTGTAATGAATTTTGACATCTCTTCTATTTGTCATATTATTATCTCGAATGCCCAATGGTAGATTCATTAATTCGATATCATATTCCGATAACATTTAACAATCAAATAAAGAAACAATCAAATCAGAGATTTAGCCAAGCATGGTTAAGTACATAAGCAACCACTAAGCCTCTTTAACTAATCCTTTCATTAATTAAAATCTCCTTTTAAATATTTTTATTAAAATACCATTTATAAAAGATATATTCACAAACCCTCTCTACCCTTTTCAATACTTGAAAAATATTGATATACTTTTGTTAGCTGTATAAGTATACTCCTAAAACATTTCACTTTCAATACTTAGAAAATTTTTCCATATGCTTATATCAACAGTATAAGTGTATTCACAAAACTTAAGAAAGATTTCATTTCCAAAACTATACTTAATTTGGTTAAAACGAATGTCATTTAAAACATTAATACTATAAACCCAAACTCATTTCTGGTGTAAGTAATTGGATCAAATAAAAATCATATTACCACCACTTCTCGATTTCAAACTTGTACTATCCCTCGATTAACAATGTAGTTGGACAAGTTAGCGTAATATCCTTGCCTCGGCGTACATTCCTAATTCTTGGGATAGGAACGAGTTTCCCTACCTTGGAATTTGGTGTTAAGTATGAAATGAATACTTTTCATACCATAATAATTTAAAATGATTATTCATAGAAATCAAATCTCATTCCTTTCATAAACTCCTTTTTATAAATCTCTTTCGTAATTATAAAACTCCTCTTATAAGTTTCTTTTCTATTTATAAAACTTCTTTTATAAATCTCTAAAAATAATTATAACAATTCTTTTATAATCCTATTTCTATTTGCAAAACTATTTTAATAAATCTTCACATTTATTCATAAAACTTCTTTTATAAAACTCGACATTTATTTATAGAACTTCTTTTATAAATATCTGTCATTTATTTATAAAACTTATCTCTATTTATAAAACTCTTTTATATTTACAAAACTCCTTTCTATTTATAAAACTCTTTTATATTTATAAACCTCTTTTATAAAACTCCCTTTATTAAACTCTTTATACTCACCACTAATCTACGTTTTCAAAATAGGACCAATTCCTTTTCATAAAACAATCATTGCATATATCATTATAAATTCACAAACGTGATTTATTTTCCAATTTATCAAAATGATATTAATTTCCCTATTATAAAATATCATTTATAAATCTATTCTTTTATTTATAAAATACCATTTTAAATCTATCTTTCTATACAAAATTATATATATAATGTTTCGCATTATCCCAGAATATTTCTATCTTATTTTAAAAAAATCACTTTATTATAAAAAATAAATTCCCCCTTTTCTTTTAAATAAACCTTCGTTATTATATTAACTTTCCTATAAAATAATTATTTCTCAAGTTACTTTTAAAACATTTTAATATAAACTAGTAAAGATTAACTAAAGATTGGAGTAAAATAGAGAAGTTCGAAAAACCCATTTTTCAACTCAAAGCAAAAACATTTCAATATAAACTAGTAAAGATTAACAAAAGATTGGAGTAAAGTAGAGAAGTTCCAAAAATCTATTTTTCAACTCAAAGCAGCAAATAATAGTATTTTAAAATCATTCTTTGAATAAAAACCATTTTTCAACTGAAAGCAGCAAATAATAGTATTTTAAAATGCTATAATCATGCCAATAGCTACCATAGCACTTGACCAATGCAACCACTACCTTTATCACTAAAAAGGTTCAACTTTTAGCACATATCAATGTTTTATCCAATATGGCCAACTACCAAACTTTTAGCATTCAACAATATATACAACAGTACATAATCGAAATTTAAAATCAACAATGGTGAGGAACCCGGATCCCCTGTATTTCATCTTATATATCATTTAGATTTTAAAGTGGATATTTAACCAAACTAAGTCAATAAATTATTCAAACATAAAAATAATAATTTATATCTACTATATATCATACAGTATTTATATAAAGGTGAGATAACTCACTAAAATTTCAGCGGACACTTAAGCATTCCAGTTTGATTTAAAATTTAATGATATTTGATTTTAGCTCAAAATTTCACTTGCTCCAAACTTGATGAAATCAACTCCAATCCATAAATAACGCTCCTACGAATTCAACGCAAAGGACCGTTCCTCGATTGGACCTCGTATGAAAAGCTTATTCATTTTATAAAATTTTGAGATTAACTAAAACAATTAATTACACTAATCACTTTAATTAAATTGATTACCCTCTTTTAACCCATCTTCTTCCCCACTCATGCATATTGTTACCTAACATGCTCAAACCTATATATGCAACAACCTCTCTCCCCCTTTCTCCGCCTACACACTATGAAATCGCACACCATCAACTCCATTCACTTCACTTCATGAGCTCTACCTTTCCAACCCAAAGTCATCAAGCTCGACTGCTCCTAGATTAAGTCGACCTAATGGTCCTGCCTACAAAACCCTAATGACACGAACACCAAAATACGATCGGACCTCCCCAAAACTTCACTCCCAAAGCTCCTTCATGCAATAAAAACAAATCCAACTTCGCCTTGGCCTATCGCCTCCCCAATCTCGACTAAACCCTATTTTACTGTTTCACTCACTACCTCGACCAAACTCAATCGCACCCAACATTCAACATACGAATTTGAAGCCCATGCTTGTACGATCACAGCAAATCTACTTTCATGATTTTACGTTAACCAAATCATTCCGTTTTCATTTTAAAAGAGGATTTTGATTTTTTTTTCTTTTACTGTAAATATAAGAGGGAAAACGAAAAAGTAGGGATAATATTCTTTATATCAGATCAACTCTCTGATTGCTCTAGAGATCTTCCCGCTAGCTTTTCTTAGTTCTCCTTTCGATGATCCATCTTTGACTTTTTGTCTTATTTTGCTTGCAATCTTTGAGAATACATTGTTGGTCCTTCAACTTAGGTTTCATTCTTCCTTTGTGAGCCCATGATACTTTATCACTTATCTTTAATTCTGAGCATTGAGAGAAAGTCTATAAGATCTTTTTAAGTAATGTAACTTATATATATATATACGTGTGAGAATGTATATTACTAACTATATTAAGTAGAGAATAATAACGGAATATAAATAAAGTAAATAATAAAAGCGAGCACACCAGATATCTTATACTTATTCAGACCTTCCATCCTGTGTCCAGTCCTAAAGCTCCCCTTCGGTATTTCCTTCAATCGAAAAACCTTCGCTTGCCCGGAGGAATAGGCTAATGCAAAAGTATAACTTTGACAATCTTATGTTCCAAATAACACGGATTTTGACTGATAGTACAAATTTTCCTATAATCTCCTTTGAGTATGTAAATGTGAATGATTTGAGTTGTAGGAAGTAATTTAACCAAAATTATATTTTGCTTATGATAGATTCAGAGTATGTAAGCAATGTATGCACAAGACAGTAATAAGAAATCAAAAGTGAATAGATTCAATTAATTCAATTTAATTGATTTGTCTATCTCAATCATTGTATTATTTATAGATTTAAAGAGATGCAGACGATGAGCTAAAACTGTTAGATAAGGTTTATTCATTTTAATGGCTGCAACCTTTTGATGAAGTATTGATTTCTATTCATTTAACAGAGGTGTCTTTTCAGATTTTTGCAGTTTTTCAAATGACAGACATCTGTAGGGAGATCTTAGACGTCTATGGCTTTAGAAAATAAATTCTCAATATTGCCACAGACGTCTTTGGTTTTTTCTCAAACGTCTGTGGATGGTAAATTTAGTTTTTTAATGAATTTTAGTGCATATGAAATCGTGTGTGCATGTATACTCAAGGAGACGGTACAATGTTTTATCTAAGACTCTTAACATATTAGAATAACCTTATTTAATCATAACATGGTTCATAGGTCTTTATTTGTCTTCGAGTCCCGACATCTTTGAGTATGCTGATCTCTCGTAATATATATCTATGATCTTGACAAGATTTATAGTATATATGATTGTATAGTTGTTGTCATTGAAACCATAAAATAGAGATTCTTCTTACATTCTTTCCCTTTTTGATGATGACAACTATACAATCAAAATAGTAGAGATGTTATAGTCGTTCATAATCAAAAATAGAAAATGTTCACATAAAGTAAATTTATCTCCCACTATGTATATGCATATATTTCTCCTCATTTGTCATTATAAAACATAAGAAAAGATATTATGCATACATTAGATAGATATACAGTTATAGATATGTCATAGATACGAGAATGAAATAATTGAAGGTAAATACGTATAAGTGAGGACAAACAAAATTATGTTTTAAAAGGTAAATAATAAATTGCATAAAAAAAAGAGAAATATCAACACAAGTGACAAATAGAAAAAATAGCAGAAAGAAATAAGCTTACTTGTACTAATATGTGGAATAGGAAAAGCCATTGTAATTCTCATAATACTCCCAATATGATGAAGGATCTTCGTCATATGTTCCTGGCCAGTTAGTTTGATCGTGATATTCTTCATTTTCCTAAATGGAGAGTCCTTGTAAAGCCATGTAAGGTTGAGGTTGAAATTGATGAGGGTCGGTTAAGTACATATCATCACTATCTTCTTTCTCCTCTTCATATTGTTCTTGCTTATTGATGTGCACGTAAATGTGCATATTTTACATCCATATTTTATCTATTTTTATTTAAACAAATATAATAATTGGGTATTTTAACATGTTTAAACCAAAATTAAATTATTTTCAAATCATCATATATTCATCTTCATACAGGGGCAAAATGGTCATTTTTGAGCATGTGTTAATTTGAGAATTTTTATTTGGACATTTTTTATGATTTTTATAGGAATTTGGATGCAAATGGAAGAGGGTTTCATGAAGATATATGCATGCACAAGAAAATACAAAGGAAGGAAGATGGAAATGATTCAAACTCATGATCATGGAGGACCCCATCTACTCACTTACCTAAATCTACAATTTGAAGCTAATGGACAACTAAGTACAGGTTAAATCTTCATGCATACTTGATAATTGATTAATTAGAGGCTAATGGTTACTTGGTGGCCACACTTCCTAAAGGGCATTTTGGGAAGCAACCTAAAAATTGTATTAGGGTTTTATGCATGTTTAAATAGCCCACTTATGTACATGCAAAGAATATTCTTACTCCTGGAATTACTTAGGTAGTTAGCATGCAAATTGTAATGTAAAAGTTAGATGAAATAAAAAAGGCTTCCTAGCCTCTTTCTCTTTTTCTTTCTACTTGTTCTTATTTTATTTTCTTGTTCAATTTTATTTACATGCTCTTTCATTTCATGTTCATAACTTAGATTTACATTTATGCAATTAGTTTAATTTTATTCATGCAAGTAGTTAATCTCCTTTCTTTTAATTAGTTTCTACTTCTCTTTGCTTTCCAATATTAAAATTTACATGTCTTGATTTGATAAAACAAATGAGTAGCTAAACCCCTCCAATTTAGGGGTAATGAAGCTCCCTAATATTATGTAAATTCAACATTTCTTATGGTTTATGGCCTCTTTTATTTGTGCTTCATGAAAGTAGATGTTGATGTAACTTTATACAAGTGGATTTGATAGTCTATGTTGCATTTGCAAATGGGCAATTCTTATTCGGCATAAACACAATTTACATCATCATTTGCTAATTGATTTTTGATTTTGAAATGAAAGTAAAAACAAAATTTGACGATCTATATTACTAATTACAATAGTAAATAAATCATACTCAAAATAGCTTTTGCTTTGACTTCATTTTCATGAGAATTGATAAGTGGTTTATTTGTTGTATTATAGTTTGATGGTTTAAGTTATGTTAATTGATAACATAAATAAACCATACTTATGATAAATACAACACTTATTTCACTTAATATCAAAATTAGAGATCATAGATTATTTGTTTGTTGATTTATAAAAATATGAGAGTAGATTTGCCTCTAAATTGTTCTCTAATCTCATAGTTTCTAATATCATTTTCATTCTATTTTTAGCTTCATTTTATTTACAATTTGTAGTTAACAATGTTCTCTCCACTTTGGTCTAATTTGATTGAATAGAAAATTTTAAAAACATAAAAAATTCCCTGCGGATTGACCCGTACTCGCTAAGTATTAAAATTGTACACCGTGCGCTTACGGTTATTTTTATTATAAATTTGTTCGACGGATTTCTAACCGATAGAATTCCTGTCGACGAACAAGTTAAAAAAATTGTGTTGTGTGTTTTTGTGATATTTGTTTGCATTTTGATCGAGTATATGTTGTTTTTCTAGTTGTTTTCGCATTTTCATATTAAAAAATACACAATTTCATTTCCAAAAAAATAGTCTATTTCATTTTCTTTGCAATATACACTACAACGTTTTGCATTTTAAAATCAGCATTTCATTTTTAGTCACGTTGATACATTCTCCGTTACAAACAAGTTTCTGGTATTGACCACTATTACATTTCATTTTTGTTACACTGTTACATTTATTTCTCTGTACACAATTTCCTCTCTGTTCCATGCATCAATCACCTTCCATATCTAACCACTTCATTTGTGCACTTCATCAACCAGTGCAACTGTGCACCTTCCCCACCATCAATCGACCACATCAACCACATCACTTCAACAATATACTGCCTGCAACCAAATACTGCCTGCAACTCAAAGTTCATCAAACTACAACTTCTATTCAATCAACATCTTCTACTGTAACTTCATCTAATCACCATACTTCCTTCTGGCCTGCTATGCACGTACAACCCTACCTCAACAGTTCAAATTCACCTACATACAGCCATTCCCCATTGCTCCTCATAATCACATAGTGCTTGCCAATCACTTCATACACAACTCTGCCTCCAACTCACTTGCATCAGAAAACTTCCTGACAACCGCTTCTACACATACCTCTCATCAGATTTACCACTTCCAGCCATCACAGATCCACAGTCAACAGTTCAACTGAATCACCTTCTCTACATAATACAACTGAATCACCTCCTCTAACATCCCTGAACCACTTTCCCCGACCATAAACATCGCTGACTTCTACAACACCTTGCCACAGTCATCCCAACCAAAAACCAAGTCTGCACTTCTACATCCAACCCTCTGCTTCAACATCACAACACATCCTTACTGCTACCAATGCCTTCAACTCCTACCACTGCCTTACTGCAACTGATCATCATTCACCATCAGCAATCATACAAATATCATATGCTTCCTCGCCATAGCCTGCAGCAGCATTTGCCACCATCTACATCACCACTTCATGACGTCATGCAAACCACTGCAACAACCACCATAGTACCCATCGTTCAACCATCCAACCATCAAAGCAACTACCCTCTCCATTCATATCGATCAACTTCTTGCTGCTGTATACCACGACCTTCAACTTCACCACACTTACCACTCAGAACAACCTACCTCCCTGTCATATACAGTCAGTACCACTCTCCCCTATCACTGACTTCCCTACCATCTCATCTCCACAACTTCCATACACCTTCAAACTACACTTGACAGCACACACGTTGCAGTAGAACCAACTATCACTTATCTCTAACCTTCACCTTGCCTTCAACCACCCCGCAACCTGACTATCCAAATTGCTGTACAACAATCCAACCAACTGTGCACCGCTACAGCAATTTCGCAACCACAACTCATCACTGCTATACAAACATAACGGCACCCACCACAACATCAATACAAACAATATTCGATAACATCAATCGCCTTCAAAACTACTACGCCCTCCTCCTCGACTCCTTCAACCAAATCTGACTTGCCTCGTCCACATTCCTCCAACCATCGCTAGCAATCGATCACCGCGAATTCAAACCCAACCACCGAACACCCAACTGAACCCACAAACTCCAATTCACCCCACATCGACACCCAAATACGCCAACAGGCTCAATCGAACAAGTAACCAATCATCGTGACCTAACCCCCTTTCCGATCATTGAATCGCCTGCCGAACTAAGACTCTGGGGATTCGAGTAATTTTTTTTGGATTGTGTTATTTTATTAGAAGAAAAGAGTCTCTGTTAGTTTTGCTAATAAGTGATTTAATCAACAAGTGAGCCGGGCTGCATTTTGGGTCCTTCTTTTATTATTATTTTTCTTTATTCCTTCTCTTCTTTGTTTTAAATTGATAAGCTCTTAGTTTTTCTTCTAAAAAATGAAAATAAAAAAACTAAAAAAAATAGGAGCTTGCTTTTAGTTTAATTTGTTTAGTTCAATTTGTTTTTATTTTTGTTTTGTCTTGTTCTCTTAAAAAAATATCCGTGAATTTGTTTTGTTTTAATTGGTTTTTAGTTTAATCCTAATAAAAAAAGAGTTTGTTTTCTTTTAGTTTAGTTTTGTTTTATTCTTAAAATAATTAGTTTTAAAATTAGTTTTGTTTTATTTTAAGTTCCATTTTTATATTCTGAAAAAAAAAGTACTTGTATATATAAATTGTTTTTAAATTTCAGGTTGCGAAAGCAGAAAATTACAAGAAAAAGAATTGCTTTTCTTGCTTGCTAAAATATTTTGCCGCTAAAAAATAAATTACTAATAATCTACACACTCTGATATCGTGCTTTCATCTCTTGTTTTTAATTTGATTTGCGTTGTTGGTTGTTTGCATTTGCATTTATATAAAAAAAATTCAAAATCCGAAAACAAAAACAAACTTCATTTTAGTTGTATTGTAAGTTCACGTTTAATTTTAGCTTTGCATTCATCCCACCTTATTTTTATTTTCTAAGGGCAATACCCCAATTCACATAAGGTGGGGGATTTCATCACCCTTTCCTTAGCCCACAAATCGCATTTCATCATTGAATTTGACTAATAATAAATGTTAGACATTCGACTTAACAGTGTTGCGAGCTCACCTAGGGCTTAATTGTACCTTGACAATTATCTTTTTTGAACACGTTTATTTCTTCGTGTCTAGGCTACGGTAAAGTAATAACCATTTATAAATATTACGGTGATTCGTAAATATTATAGTGGTTGTTCCTCTGAAGGTACTTAAAACTTCGGTTGCATTGCTACAGTGATTCGTGGTGCACCGATAACCCCTGTCCGTTACCTGGCTAAAAAATATTTTTGTTGACTTAAGACAAAGTGTGATTATACAATTTTGGGTTAGGAGCTACTAAGGACGGAAAATTGTAATTAAGTCCTTTGTATTCATTTAGTTGCATTAGTTCATGCATATTTAAAAAAGAAAAAAATCCAAAAACCAAAAAAAAATTGTAAATTTTACTTAATTTTTTTATCCAAAAAATTCCTTTTAAATCCTTTTCTTTGAAAATTTTCAATCAAAAACAAAATCCAAAAAATATATAAATCTTTTCAAAAACAAAAAAAGAACAAAAACAGAAAATCAAATTCTCATTTTCTAAAAAAAAAACAACAAATATCCATTTGGTAAGTATTTGAAAATTTGGAAATTCAAAAAATAAAATAAAAGCCAAAAACAAAACAAAAATCAAACTTCTTTTTTTGAAAATAAATTTCACTTGGTAAATAGTTTTCCTTCCTTTTAAAAAAACAAAAACAATTTTTCACTTCATTTTCCAAATCTTATTTCATTCTCTAAACTCGATTCTAATTCTTTCTCTTCTCGACTTTCACTTGTACATGAGTACTTGGACTCGTGACACAATATGTAAAGACCCGATTCTTTGACTTCCGAATATCGACATCAATACGTCCACTGTATCGACTGCCGAGCCATCGAATGCCGGAAAACCGAATACTTAGGGTTTTAAGAAAGAAGAGGTAGAAGAAAAGATAGAAGAAAAAGAAAAGAAGAACAACAGAACAACATCAGAAACAATATCAGAATCTCACATTCACAGCGGAACAACATATAATAGATAAATGAATAATCTTTAATCAAAAGAACTATATCAGTTTTACATTACATCACATCAGAGTTTACAACAAAAATACAACACTGGACAGTTATATGAACTTGTCCACATACAGAATACACAGCGGAATAATACAAAGTATAGGTGATACGTTACGCCATCCAGCTTGCTTCCAAAGCTTCAGAATATCCAGAATATCCTGATAACATAACTCTAGGCTGCCCGTGTGGAAATTGGTGGGCACCCAGAGTTTAGGAAGGGAACAATAAACTCCAGGTCAGTCATGGTGACTGGTGTGAGAACTAAAACAGTTTATCTTTAAAACAAACAACAGGAAGATTTTAAAGTCAATTTCGCAATGCTTTTGGAAAATGAGACTACTATAAGACCTCCCGCCACACACACAATGCAAACGCAGAATTGAAGGAGATTTCTTCTTATGATAGTCAAAGATGTTTACTACGCAAAATCAAAACCTTTTTGATATTATTATTAGTGCATAGTGTAGAAAACATTTCGAAAGTATAATATTAATCTTAGCCAACATACGACCAGTATCGTATGCCTACTATAGCTACCATCTAAACAGTGGTGACCACCGTACGTAAATGGTAGGTTCTACAACTAAAACCGTACAAGTCACGTATTGTTTCTTTGGATTTCCAACAAATGGTCAGGCCAAATAACTTCCCATTGCCACATAGGTACGCCTCTGGAAAGACGACCCGAGAAATAACCTAACATTATGGTTAGATCTCTGCCAACACAAGGCCAGGTTACCCCTAATTGGGTAACTACTGACACGAATATGTCATCCCCCGATCGTAACCGATCTATATCCGAGGATCCTCGATTCCAACAACCACATAAGAATAATAATGCAGCAACAACATAGGTTAAATATTTGGGCTCCATACCATGATACCACCTCTACCTAGAAGGAATGACATACACTAAAGGGGCGCTACCCCCTAATAACCTTGCCGCATCTTTCCTGTTTTGACCATTCCGGGGTGTGAGGTCCGACGAAGTCTCGTCCACAAAGCTACGCTTTGTCACAAAGCCATGCTTTGGGTCAAACAAATGATCAAAGTAATGATCACAAAGATAAATGATCAAACAAATGATCATATCACAAATGATCATTTCACAGCAACACTCAGCATGCCACATTACCAAATTGGAAGTATATCACTAATAACCTTCAACTACGTAACCTCTGAGCTCGTACGTCTCAGAGAAGGGTGTTAAGCTAAGAGAATAAATTCTCCGCCACCAACAAATATGTATTTGAAAGAAACCATCTTTATATCTCAATTTGTAACGTCAGACATACAACCATACAAGTCTGTTCCGGGATCGAACAAAACCGAAGGCACTTCTTACGAAGCCCTTGCAAATCCGGATAATTTTATAATCACGTCCGGACTTCCCGTCGCTAAGGGTGATAAAACCTCTATATCGGAGATCAGCTGATGTAGTGTAACTCGACGGTAATCCTTCCGTTTTCAAAAATATCCGGTCTTCAACACCGGTCATCAAATGCAATCCATAACGACGTATCACATATTCGGAATGGGTTATACGACCCCAAGGTCCTTTCCCGGCTAACCCGAATAGTGAGCGCTTATTCAAAAATAAGTGTGGCATTCAAATTCAAGCAAATTCACAGCAAATACCCATTCAAGGGTAAATATTGATAGTCGGTTATTTAACTATCAATAGGTCTATACAGCATCATCAGATTCCAAATAATTTTCCAAATTATTTAATTTCCAAAAATATCTTTACAAGATATATAATTTTCCACACTTAACCATTTGAAACAAATTTTAAATATTCACTTTTCAATTTATCTTTAAAAGATAAAATTTCAAACCTTTCATTTCATATTGGAAAAGCATTTCCATACTTATTTAATAATAAGTAATTCACAAATCATTTATTTTCAACACTTGGAAAATATTCGATATACTTAAATCATAATTAAGTATATATTTCATTCTTTAAGGAAATCATTCTCTTTCACAAATTTTATTTGAGTCAAAACGAATGTTGCATAAAACATCGTTACGACGACCCAAAATCACTAGTATAGGGATTCGAAATTTAGATAGATATATAAATCCCAATACTACACAAAATATTTCCTTTCGGAAACCATTTACTATAACAACAGTGTTATAGTCCACCATTTCCTTATTTCTCGAAAACGTCTACTTCAACAATGAATGTTGAAATCTATGGTTTCGATAGTTAATACATTTTAAAACGTCTTTAAAACCATTAACTCCATTTCAAAATATCACTTCCCCAAGAACATATCCATTTATTTCATAATATATTCACGGTCCAAAAATCGTGAATATACTTTGTTTACCCAATTCAACATTTCTACACTTTTTATTTAAAGAATTATCCACTATCCAAAATCGTGGATAAAATTCCCAATCAAACTCCTACTATTACAACATTTAACTTAAAGGATAATTCGATGTCCAAAATCACGAATATATCTCCTTTATTAAACTTCTATGTTTAATTTATCAAATTCAATTGGTTTCGAATTTACAAACAATGTTTATAAATTCCATTTATATTTTATAACAACTTCAAGTTATAAAAATCACTTTATTATCAAATTCTGTCCATATCCCATTTACAAGCCAAAATCCAAATTATAAGCAAATTACTTATAATTCTCTATTTACAAATTCATTCATTTTATAACTTCCCAAATCGTAGATTCTATCCTTTTATAAATCTATTTATAACATCGTTTTAAAACGTCTTTTAAAACTCCTTTATAATTTCATCACTTTGATTTATGAAAAATCAAATTTTATAAATCTTATGTATAAAGCTTTTATAATAAATTCAAAAATCTCTATTTAAACTATTTTATAAAAATCATTAACTCCATATTTTCAAAAATCACTTTAAAATCTCTTTAAAATCAAAATCGTTATTTTTAAACTCCAAAAATGGATCCGATGATGCAACAGCACCAATCATCAATCACGACAATCAAACATCATATATCATCATATGATAATCAACAAATATCACAATATCTGTAATCAAATAAATATTGGTGAGGAATCCAGTTGGATCCCTCCAACCTGCTTCCCTGCATCCACAGACGTTAGCACAATACCAATTCCACTTCGAGGTGGAATATCGCGGTATATGGGATTTATAAAAAAATATCATCCGCTATTATGTGGCGCAATAGGGTCTCATCCGCTATATAGTGCGGGAAATCAATCAACTCCAATATATACATATGCCAATATGTATATATTGCTATATATATAGATATATCCTACTATATCTAATATCACATCCAAATAGTCAAACAATCAATAACTGCAAAAATCAACTTTTCATTTGAGTGAGAAGATCTCACCTTTGATTTAATTTGCAATCCATTTTCCAATCCAGATTGTTTTTCTTGATTGTTAAACCTTGTATAAACAATTTTACACAGTTCATTAATATTTGAGCAGGTCGAATAATAAGCTTTCATTTGATAATTTCAATTCATTGGTGATTTCATTTTAATAGTTGAATTAACTGATAGTTTTTATTTAAACCAATTTTTTTTCCTTTAACAAATTTATTTTACTAAAAATTTAAATTTTGAAACTAAATTCCCTTTAAATAAATTATTTTTAATGACGATAATTAAAGGAACCATTTATACAAATCAACTCTGCTAGTTAAAAATTAAATTTTTTTTTCTTCCAGATGTATATATATATATATATTCGGGTGCTTATATACATATATTAAATAAATTTAAATCGAGGAACTGTAAAACCTTATAGTGAACATGCTAATGACGTCGAGACATCATCCATCGGCCAGAGACAAACTCCAAAATCCTAGCTGCCTTCGTGAATCATGCTCGAACTCATCCCAATCGCAACCCACATCCCCTATCAGTATCGTCGCCGCCAACACGAGCTACCGCCTAACCCTAGTTGCGACTCTCTCCCCCCACGCAGCCCTGCGAGCTATCGCGACCCGCCATCATTGTCGAGCACCAATCGAATTCGCCTCTGATTCGCGAATTCCCAGACCACGACGAACCCCTGCGCGCTATCGCCAGCCTCCCCCCTTCCATCTCGCGACAATCGCCAAGGCGCGCGCCTCGACTATTTCGCGAGCGCCACCTCCGATTGCTCGAACTCGAGCCTTGCCGCTGTCGTTTCTATCGCGAGTCCACCGAGCTCGAGCTTGAATCTCGAGAGATCTCTACCCCAAATCGAACGAGATTGGTTATGAAAGGGGAGGAATCGAATTTGAAATTAATAAGGGAAGCAGCCATTTTTTTTCTTTGATTTTGCCTTTTGAAAACTAAAGAGGGATTTTTGAATTCGTTTATTTTGGAAAGGAAGGTGGAGCACGGCCTTCTTATTTCCTCTGTGAATTGATCGCGTAATAAAAGGAAATGAAGGGGACAAAAGTACGCGATTAACAGAGAGTAAGTCGACGCAAATCAGAGACTAGGGTGGCTGGTGATTTGAGTGTATAAATTTATATTTAAATTAAATCGATTAATTATTGTCCAGACGTTTTTATCTCGTACGATCACACAATAGCTCTGAAAATTACAACATTTAAAATCCGATAATAATACAATATTACGGATCCAATGAAACTAGTTTCGTTGAATTCCGAGACTGTGCCTCGGAACGCTATTTTCAAATATCGATTCGAACGATAAAATTTCAAAACTGATCAAATCACTTTCAAATTCGATTCTGAAGCTTCTATTATCTTCAGTGTTATCAATATAAATTTTAAAAGCTTTTGAAATATTTTTCTTCAGTTTAAAATTGAAGATTCAAATTTTTATTCAACTTACAATAGATTAAATTTTATAATTTAATCGCCAATTTATTTTAATAATTTGAAATTCAAGTCAAACCATCATTTAAATATTTAAAATTAATTAAATATTTCAATTTAAATTGTTCAAAATTCTGGGTCATTACACTACAACAAATCGTTGTGCTTGCGACTCAACAACTAATCGTTTAACTCGAACAAACAATCCTATTGAAATGGCGAACGAAAACGCCCATCGAACTCTTATGGATAGAATCTTTCCCGATAGAGTTTCTATTCCATCTTGCATCATGTTACCAGCCCTACAGGTAACCATTTCGAAATTTACTCGAACCATATTGCCACGCTTTCAAAATTTAGCAATTTTGAACACGATGACCCATACTTCATCTTGACGAAATTCGAACAAGTTTGCACAACCATGAAACTCCAACAACTTTCCGATGACAGATCAAACTTAGATTAATCTCATTCGCTCTTATGGATTACGCTGAAAAATGGTTGTACAGCTTACCATCTAAGTCAATTAAAACTTGGGAAGAATTCGTAAAAGCTTTCTTAAAAAAGTTCTACCCCTTGGAATAAACGAGTAAAATCCAAAACGAAATCGTCAATTTTCACCGATTTAAAGGAGAACCATTTGGAAAATATTTTGAAAGATTCAAAGGGCTTTTGATAAAATGTCCACACCATAACTTCGAAAAATGGATGCTTTACCAAATCTTATACGACGGACTCGAAAACAGCTAACGAACCATGCTCGAATCAATGTGCCAAGGCAACTTTCTTGCCCAACATCACGACGATGCTTCACAATTTCTTGAAAACCTAGCCGAAAAGTCATCCCAATGGGAACGTTCGAACGAAAAATCAATTTACTCATGATCGAGCGCATATTCGATAGGATCATCTTTGGCCTTGGAAGCTAAAATCAAGGCTATGATTAACAAACTCGACAACATTTTCTCATCAAGCCAAATGAATCAAGCTTCCCAAACCATGTGTTATAAATGCAACGATCCTAATCATATAGCCGACCAGTGCCCTAATTCTATCGAACAAATCAACGCTTTCAATAAAGCCAAAAATGACCTGTTTTCTCCAACGTACAATCCTGGTTGGAAAAATCATCCAAATTTTGCTTGGAACCAAAACAATTCCAACACGAATACAATTCGTCCCAATTTTCAAGCATTCCCGAATAATGCTTCAAATCCTCCCTTTCAACCCAATCACTTTCAACCAAATTTTGTGGGTCCATCTCATAATCAGCCGCAACAATCAAATTTTCAACTAAATTCTGCTCACCCTCCCCAAGACGACAAACGTTTAAGTTCGCTTGAAAAAACTCTTGAAAGATTGGCTAAAGCAACTACTCAAAGCCTTCAATCAAATAGTAATTTACAAAATTTATTGACCTCATATATGCAAAACACAAACCAATCGATTGCAAAACTTGAAATGCAAATGAGTCAATTTGCCATGATCGTAAGTGAACGCGAATGAGGCACATTCCCAAGCCAGCCTATTCCAAATCCTAGAAATCAAAAGGCAAATTTGCATCAAGCCCATGTTGTTAAAGATAGCAACGTCACCCAATTGAATGCTATCACAACTCTACGTTCCAGGAAACAAATCGATAATCAAGTCAATAATCCAAACGATCTGCCGGAACCTCTCTCGACACTTCTAGAACAACAAACGAATCTGAATAGAACATGGAGCAAAACATTGAACCAAATGCTAATCAAAATTCTTCTTTTACTCGAGTAGACCCGCCTACTGAGTATCGCGTCCCATTTCCACATCGACTTCAACCATAGAAACACTCGGAGTAAATGGAAAAGATGTTGGAAATTTTTAAACAAGTCAAAGTTAACATCCCACTTCTTGACATCGTTCAGCAAATCACAGCATACACGAATTTTCTTAAGGACTTGTGTACCCAAAAGCGACACACTTAAGTGTCCAAAAAAGTCTTCCTAGCGGCCAGTTTGAGTGAAGTCTTGTCCCAATCCATGCCCGTTAAACATAAAGATCCTGCCTTCCCCATAATCTCGTGTACAATTGGTGACAAGACGATTAACAAATGCTTGATAGACATAGGCGCAGGTTTTAATTTGATTCCATACTCCATGTACAAACAATTAGGCTTAGGTGAGCTCAAACCCACAAAGGTCACGCTTCAATTCGCTGATTGTTCCATTAAGAAGCCCGTGGGAGAAATCGAGGACGTGCTCATTAGAGTAGGGCAATTCATATTCCCTATTGGCTTTATCGTTCTCAAAACACAACCCGTGACAAACCCTATGAGTCAAATTCCATTGATTGTAGGCCGACCATTCTTAGCCACCTCAAATACCTTAATCAATTGTCGCAACGGTTCGATGAAAATCTCTTTTGGAAACATGACTTTGGATCTTAACATTTTCAATCTTAAAAGCCAATCGAATGAACCTCATGACCAAACGTTGGAAGTTAGTTCCATTCATGAAAACTTCGAAAACGAGACAATTGACCTTAATGATGAATGTGAGGCAGAGTACAAAAAATTGTTTCACGAAATCCCTAACGAGATTGAATACACGCTTCCCTTTGAATTGCTACCAGTTGAGTTCGAATCTCAACCTAATTCTTTGATCAAGCAACTCCCGAAGTTGGACCTCAAACCACTTACCGATCAACTTATGTATGCATACTTAGGTGATAATGCAACGTTTTCCGTCATAATTTCTGCGACTCTCTCTTCTGATCAAGAAACTTCCTTACTTTCTATTCTTTCGAAAAGCAGAGAAGCAATTGGGTGGTCCATTACCGATATTAAGGGAATTAGCCCTTCTATTGTTGAACATCGCATTCACTTAATTGACGAAGCCAAACCCACTCATGATGCCAACGGAGGCTTGACCCAAAAATGAAAGATGCGGTTTGTGACCAAATTCTTACGCTCCTCAATAACGATATCATATATCCCATCTCCGATAGCCCATGGGTTAGCCCAATTCATGTCGTGCCTAAAAAGTCCAGACTTACTATTATAACAAACGACGCTAACGAACTCATTCCTACACATACTCAAACTGGTTGGCGTGTTTGCATTGATTATCTAAAACTAAATGCTGCAACACGTAAAGATCACTTCTCTCTTCCTTTGATTGACCAAATGCTCGAGCGTTTAGTCGGTCATGAATTCTACTGCTTCCTTGATGGTTATTCCGGCTATAATTAAATTCCAATCACTCCCGAAGATCAAGAGAAAACGACTTTTGTGTGTCCATTCGGTACCTCTGCTTATCGACGTATGTCATTCGGACTTTGTAACGCTCCTGCTACTTTCCAATGATGCACGATTGGCATATTTTCTGACATGATTGAACGCTTTCTAGAAGTTTTTGTGGACGATTTCTCTATCTTTGGTGATTCTTTTTCCGACTGTTTACATCATCTCGAGTTGGTTCTAAATAAACGTAAAGAAAAAAATTTTGACTTTGAATTGGGGAAAATGCCATTTTTGGTCAAACAAGGCATAGTCCTTGGACATATCATCTCTAATAACGACATCGAGGTAGATAAAGTGAAAGTTGACGTAATTGCAAATCGACCGATTCTCAAATCTGTTAAAGACATTCGATCATTTTTAGGACACGCTGGCTTTTACCGACACTTTATAAAAGACTAGCAAAATCGCTCGTCCTTTGACTACTCTTCTAGGAAAAGAGGTTCCTCTCAATTTCAATTCTGACTGTGTCTCTTCTTTTGAATGTCTTAAAAACGAACACATTTCTTCTCCAATCATTTGTGCACCTAATTGGGATCTCCCATTTGAAATAATGTATGATGCTTCAAACTTTTTAGTTGGTGCTGTCTTAGGACAATGCATCAACAAGATCCTTCACGTTATCTACTACGCTAGCATGACTCTAAACGACGCTCAACTTAACTACACAACCACTGAAAAAGAGCTTCTAGCGGTAGTTTTTGCTCTCGAAAAATTCCGACAATATTTGATAGGGTCACACATTACTGTGTACACGGACCATTCTGTGCTTCGATATCTCTTCGCTAAAAAGGATGCTAAGTCTCGCTTAATCCGTTGGATCCTTTTATTACAAGAGTTTGATCTTATAATTAAGGACAAAAAAGATTCGACAATGTCATAGCCGATCACTTGTCTCGTCTTCCCAACGCACCATCACCTTTACCCATCAATGAAAACTTTCTCGATGAACAATTTCTTTCGATTTCTATCGATTCATGATATGCTGATATAGTGAACTATTTAGATACTAATGAAACTCCCTCATCTTGGGCCAAATAGGACAAATGTAAATTCATGTACCAAGTGAAATATTTCTATAGGGGCGATCCATACTTGTTCAAGTATTGTCCCGACCAAATCATTCGACGTTGCATCCTGGATAATGAGATCAGGAATGTTCTTTCGTTTTGTCACGATCAAGCGTGCGGTGGAAATTTCGGTCCTCGAAAAATGATGAAAAAGGTGCTTCAGTTTGTTTCTATTGGCCTTCTCTTTTCAAAGATTCATTGAATTTTGCAAAACTTTTGATCGATGCCAAATGCTTGGAAATTTCTTGACTAAATATGATGCCTCTAAACTCCATTCTTACGATCGAAATATTTGCAGTTTGGAGTATCGACTTTATGGGACCTTTTCCCAATTTTTTTGGAAATTTGTACATACTTCTTGCCGTCGATTATGTCTCCAAATGGGTCAAAGCCGTTCCGTGCAAAACCAACAACCATAGAATTGTTGTGAAATTTCTCAAAGAAAACATTATTTCGAGGTTCGACACACCTCGCACAATAATAAGTGATAACGGAACCCATTTTTGCAATCGTTCTTTTGAGACTTTAATGATGAAATACTCGATAACCCACAAGTTATCCACTCCTTATCATCCTCAAACTTATGGGCAAGTTGAAGTTACAAATCGTCAAATAAAACAAATCTTGGAGAAAAATGTTAATAAAAATCGAAAAGATTGGTCTCAGAAACCGACCGACGCGCTTTGGGCTTACCGTATCGATTTTAAAACTAACCTTGGGATGTCCCCATTTCGTCTAGTTTATGTGAAAGCTTACCATTTACCTGTTGAAATCGAACACAAAGCGTTGTGGGAAATAAATAACCTAAACTTTGATCTCGAGAAAGTTGGCGAAAACAGAAAACTACAACTCAACGAACTAGAAGAACTTAGAAATGATGCATATGAAAATGAGAAAATTTACAAAGAAAGAACAAAAGTTTTTCATGACAAGTCAAACCTAAGAAAAATGTTTTCACCAAACAAGAAAGTTCTTTTATATGACTCAAGACTTCATTTATTCCCTAGGAAACTTAAATCGAGATGGACCGGACCATTTGTGATACGAACTGTTTTTCCACACGGTGCCATAGAAATACAAAACCACGGGGATGGATCGATTTTCAAAGTCAACGGTCATCGTTTGAAACCTTTCTGGAAATTGCCACGTAACCAAGAGGAGGAGCTCATGATTCTTCATGAGTCATGCTACGTCTAGTAAGAAATGTTAATCCTCTTTTGTAAGTACATATTTTTTCCCCGTTACACTCATTATATCATGCATTGATTGTGGGGACACAGTCAAAGTTAAATGTGGGGGGAGTCTAATTTTCAATTATTTTTAATTTTCATGGCATTTTTTTGAATTTTCATTTTCTTTAAACTCAAAATTTTCAAAAAAAAATTCTCAAAAACACTTTCTTTTTAGCGTTTTGATTTATTTTTGAAGAAACACTATAGGATGAGTATAAGTTTTGGTTATTAAATTGAAATTTTTGAAAATTTATTTGTCTTAACGAAAATAAAAATGAAGTTTGATTACAAATAACAATGGTTTAACTAGTATATAGGAAGGTTCATACGTGTTAATTACGAAGTATATCCTAATTGAGAATCTTTATTTAAAAGAGTGGTTGATTTAAAGCAAAGGCGATAATATTTTAAATCTTTTAAGTTAAGTGGCACTAAGACGATATTGCAAAACTCTCTCTTCTAAAAAACCAAAAAAACATATTAATTTTTTTTTGTATATGTGTATATATTTTCTATTAACATCTAGAGTCATGTGTTCACACTATTGTATTCACTCGCCATGCTCTGTACCCTTCTCACGTAAGCCCGAAAGGTAGTGCACGATCGATATATCTGGCCTCAGTTTATCTGAGTTAGGTGTATGTATATAAAAATTCTTTTATTAATAATGCCTACATTCGATAGGTGTTCACATTCGTGTGTTCACTCGCTACGCACTATATTCCCCTTACATAAGCCCGAAAGGGAGTGCATGGGTAATATATCTGGTCTAAGTTTTCTGAGTTAGGCATATGTAAATATTGTTAATATCAATAAAATTTTCAAATAAAGGGAGAGCAAGCAATTGAAATCCAAGCAATATTTTTACTTATTCGATTTGACTTGTTATTCAAAAGAATTGAAGATACCACTTTGATAAATTTTGAAAATCAACTAAGGATTCATTTCATAGTTACATTGTATTATCAACCGAAACAACTAGCCAAACTATAGTCTATCTGTTATGACAACTAAATTTTATTTGGAAATTTTGATAAGTAAAAGGACTTAAATTTCTTGATAATGACCAAAACTTATATTTAACTTGTTCATGTCGATTTGAAAGTAAATCCTTCATTTGTAAATATTTTCAAAAACTTGCATTCATCCCATTGTAAATAAATCTTGCATTTTATAAATGTTTTCACTTTGCATTTGGATTTTGTGGGTAGTATCTGCTGAAAACTCTTACGAGACAACACTCATCCTATTGGAGACACCCAGAGGTTTAACGGCTTGATGCATATGCTCAATGCAATCGTGTTTCCTTCGAAAACGGATTTATCTTAGTTTTTTTATTCGAGGACGAATAAAAAGATAAGTGTGGGAGTATTTGATGTGCATGTATTTACATCCATATTTTATCTATTTTTATTTAAATAAATGTCATAATTGGGTAAACCAAAATTCAATTATTTTCAAATCATCATATATTCAACTTCATACAGGGGCAAAATGGTCATTTTTATGAATGTGTTAATTTGAGAATTTTTACTTTGACATTTTTTATGATTTTATAGGAATTTGGATGAAAATGGAAAAGGGTTTCATGAAGATATATGCATGCACAAGAGAATACAAAGGAAGGAAGATGAAAATAATTCAAACTCATGATCATGGAGGACCCCACCTACCCACTTACCTAAATCTACAATTAGAAGCTAATGGACAACTAAGTGGAGGTTAAAGCTTCATGCGTCTTGATGATGGATTAATTAAAGGCTAATGGTTACTTTGTGGCCACACTTCCTAATGGACATTTTGGGAAGCACCCTAAAAATTGAATTAGGGTTTTATGCATGTATAAATAGCTCATTTATGTACATGTAGAGGATCTTCTTACTCTTGGAATTACTTAGGTAGTTAGCATGCAAATTGTAATGTAAAAGTTAGATGAAATAAAAATGGCTTCCTAGCCTCCTTTTCTTTTTCTTTCTACTTGTTCTTATTTTATTTTCTTATTCAATTTTATTTACATGCTCTTTCATTTCATGTTCATAGCTTAGATTTACATTTATGCAATTAGTTTAATTTTATTCATGCAAGTAGTTAATCTCCTTTCGTTTAATTAGTTTCTACTTCTTTTTGCTTTCCTGTTGAAATTTACATATGTTGATTTGAACACAAATGAGTAGCTAAACCCCTCCAATTTAGGGGTAATGAAGCTCTCTAATATTATGTAAATTCAACATTTCTTATGATTTTTGGTCTCTTTTATTCGTGCTTCATGAAAGTAGATGTTGATGTAAGTTTATACAAGTGGGTTTGATAGTCTACGTTGCATTTGGAAATGGGCTATTCTTATTCAGCATAAACACGATTTACATCATCATTTGCTAAATGATTTTTGATTTTGAAATGAAAGTAAAAACAAAATTTGATGATATATTACTAATTACAATAGTAAATAGATCATACTTAAAATAGCTTTTGCTTTGACTTCATTTTCATGAGAATTGATAAGTTGTTTATTTATTGTATCATAGTTTGATGGTTTAAGTTATGTTAATTAATAACACATCTAAACCATACTTATGATAAATACAACATTTATTTCACTTAATATCAAAATTAGAGATCATAGATTATTTGTTTGTTGATTTACAAAAATATGAGAGTGGATTTGCCTCTAAATTGTTCTCTAATATCATAGTTTCTAATCTCATTTTCATTCTAGTTTTAGCTTTATTTTGTTTACAATTTGTAGTTAACAATCTTCTCTCCACTTTGGTCTAATTTGATTGAATAGAAAATTTTAAAATCATAAAAAATTCCCGTGGATCGACCCGTACTCGCTACATACTAAAATTTTACGCTATGCGCTTGCGGTTATATTTATTATAAATTCGTTCGACGGATTTCTAACCAATAGAATTCCCATTGTCGAACACTTATTAGCCTTCCCTTTATCATGGGAAGTTCCTTCATGAGAAGTTTGAGCATTGTAAATTGGTTTTTGAGTTCGATGAGGGGGGTACAGGTGAAGGAGAAGATGACGATCGAGAGGATGATCTAACACGTACCTTTATCATTACTTTTCCTAAGGTGGAGATGATTTTTATAAAGTCTTTTCCATTTTAGTCATAATGTTGGGAAGGATCATTCCAAGCCTATCATTTTACAGTTTAAAGCCTGTTGGTTGCTCGTGATTAACCTTTGATTTATAAGTGTTAAATCACAGATCGATTTGTTTTGCATTGGTTCAATACGAGCTTCTTGAATCTCCGAATCAGAAAAGTATTCGGTAGCATGACTTGAGGAGGTAGGTTGCTGTGAAGGACGAGGTGAATAAGTATGTTGAGGAGCAGGGTGAGTTGAGGGCCATGATGCACTTGCTGTTGCTGTTGCAAGGACCATTGTTTTAGAGAGAAAATTTCGAGTGGTCGTTGGGGAAGGTGCATTAAAGATAAAAATCTTATTCCGCTCTCTTTGACAGGGATTTCTTCAAAATGAGAGATATAAGAGGGTACCCCAAGAGCATGTAAGAGACGCATAACATATGGAGCATATATAATCAAGCATCGATGATGAGACCAAAAGCTTTTTATTTCATCAAGAATGAGTTTAGCCCAATTTATTGTTATCCCACCAAAAATAGCATAAAGGGCTTTGTGGTCGTTGCCGTAGATTTGTTCATGACTTTCTAGGAATTGAATTATCTATTGGTAATCATACGGTTTAACAACCTAGCTTTTGTACGTCAGTAAATAGATTTCCACTATAGCATCCTATTTACCCAATTTTGACGAGTTATTTCATCTCGCGCCAAATTTTTGTGGTCTTGAACTTCTTCTAAATTGATTCCAGATGAAGAAAAAATAAGTATACGACCAATGGTGTTTATGCTTAAAACACGTCCGTGAACACTCATCCATAACCAACCATCATCATTGTTAGGAGTCCAAATATCACTACTACACAAATTGGCGTAAAAAAGAAAGATTGTCAATTGATCAATTTGTATCTCGTTTTCGTCGAAGTAGATTAAATTCCGACACTCGGAGGCGATAGTGACTTCTTGAATGCCATATTCGCAAAATTTGCTTAATCTGTAGAATATGCCTGAATGAAGCTTCTTTTGTTTGAGCTCGTCAAATCTCATATTAGCAATCATGCTATTTTGAATCCATTCTTGAATGAGGGCATCATTGACTAATGGGTTTTGAGAAGAAGAGGATTAACCTTTCTTGGATCGTTCGCTAATGAAAGTTTTTGCCTTGGGAGCCATTAGTGAGCAATTTGAGAATTTAGGAATTAGGGCTTGAGTGTAGATTGAGAATAAGCTGGTGAAAAGTTGAAAAAGTGTGTGTGTGTGTATATATATGGCTGCTGGTATAAAGTAGAATTGGTGTAGCGACAAACGTCTGTGGGAGTACCATAGACGTCTGTGGTTACATAAATTTTATTATCTGAAACATATGACAAACGTCTGTGAGTTTCTACAGACATCTGCGGTTTCAGGAAATAGTTTCCTAAAACTAGCGACAGACGTTTGTGAATTATCATAGACGGCTGTGGTTTCAGAAAATAGTTTTCCTAAAACCTTTGACGGACATCTATGATATTGTCATAGATGTCTGTGGTCTGTTTTCTAAGGAATTATGCATTAAAATGAAAGTGTTAATTTTTATTATTGAAATTTCAAGAGAATTTTTACTAGAACAATATATATTAAAAAATTATAAAAAAACTTATTTTGATGAAATGCTTATCATAATTTTAGTTGCTGTTAGAGAGGTCATAGTTTTTAATTTGTTGTATATACCATGAATTTGGTTCAACCTTTGCATCGTTAATTAACAGCTTTAGTGGAGACCAACTTGGATGAATTGGAGCATCAATCCAGTATTGGTTTGATAGTCCAGTCTTGCATAAATTTCTTGGAGCAATGTTATATGCTTTATCGGAGTTTCTTGTAAGCGGGGAGATTTTAGATGTATGCAATTTTTTGTTGGTGAATAATCACAAATTGCTAAAATACATTTTTCGAGAAAATTTAGATGAGATTCTTGACGTCGTTATATATAATACATATCATGTTGAACTTCCATCATTTCTTGTTAATAGTGACATATTTCATCGACTTTGGCGGTGTGAGATGTTGATTGCAGATTAGTTGACCGTTTGGCTTTCTTTTCCTTAGGAGAAAATCCAGTGGGATACGCAGGTGATGCAACAATGTTCAAAGAGGCTGAGCAAATTGATGGAGGTGTGGATTTAGTTGGTGAAACATAGGTGCTAATTGATGAAGGTGATCTATAGTCGACAGTTGAATAAGTGGAGACGTGATCGGATGACATTTTGAGTTGAAATAGTTGCAGATGGTGATTGGTGAAAGAAAATATACGTATGTAGTTCTTAAGAAAAATTGGTTTATATGAAAGTAGGTTTACTATATATAGAATTTTATTTGTTAGAAAAAACTTAATCAGAGAACTTTAACAAACTTAGTTATTTTTACGAGGATAAAATTATTTTGTGCTTAAGCATTCAAATTTCATTGTGTATAATTTATATAAGTTAAATAAATTTTTATTTCAGTTTACCAATTCATTGTAAGAACATATTCCTAGATCTCGTCTCAATATAATAAACGTAAGTTCACTTAGTGGTTTGGTAAAAATATCAGCTATTTGATTTTCGGTATTTACAAATTCTAACGATATAATTCCTTTTTCCACATTATCTCTTAGAAAATAGTGACGAATATCGATATGTTTTGTTCGAGAATGATTAATAAGATTTTTTGATAAATTTATGACACTAGTATTATCACAATATATATATGAGAATTTGTTATGATTTTACCGAAATCTAGAAGAGTTTGTTGCATATAGATTACTTGTGCACATGCTAAGGCCGCTGAGATGTATTCGGCTTCAAATATCGAGAGCGAAACACAATTTTGTTTTTTTACTAAACCACGAAACTAAAGATTAACCAATAAAATGACATGTGCCACTTGTGCCTTTTCTATCTATTTTACAACCCCTGAAATCAACATCACTATATGACACGAGTTCGAACAAGCTTCCTTTTGGGTAGAAAAGTCCGTACTCTTTAGCGTTTGTTAAATATCTTAAGATTCATTTTAACGCTCGATGATGTGATTCTTTTGGCTGTGCTTGAAACCGAGCATATAAACAAACACTCATCATAATATCTGGTCTACTAACCGTTAAGTATTGTAGAGATCCGATCATACTTTGGTATTATTTTTCGGTCGAAATCTTTTCCACTTTCATCTTTATCCAAATGTAGAGTACTACTTTCGAAGTCGGTTTACTTGAAATATTTTCCATTCCAAAACGTTTTAATAAATTTTGACAGTATTTTTCTTGCTTTATAAATATTTCATTTTCTAGTTGTCTTATTTGCGAAACCAAGAAATAGTTTAATTCACCCATATGTGACATTTCAAATTCACCTTTCATTATGTTAAAAAAATTCGTTACAGAATTTTTCATCAGTGAATCCAAATATAATGTCGTCAACATATATTTGTACGGTTAAAATATTATTATTTTCTTATTTAATAAAGTGAGTCAATTTTACTAATTAGAAAACCAAAATTTTGTAAATGAGTTTTTAATCTTTCATACCAAGTACGAGGTGCTTGTTTTAATCCATATATGGCTTTTTTAAGTTCAAATATATGATCGGGATATTTTCGTGAACAAATAGAGGAGGTTGTTCAACATACACTTTTTCTTTTATAAATCAGTCTAAAAATGCACTTTTATGTCCATTTAAAATTATGATGGCATGCAAAAGCCAGTAATGTTCATATTGCTTCGGGACGTGCTACAGGAGAAAATGTCTCGTCATAATCAATTCCTTCTTCTTGATTTATCCTTGAGTTACTAATCTTGCTTTATTTCGAACAATATTTCCGTTTTCATTTGCTTTATTTTTAAAAACCGATTTTGTTCCTATTACAGATTGATCGTTTAGTCTCAGTACAAGTTTCCAAACATAATTTCTTTCAAATTGATTAAGTTCTTCTTACATTGCAATAATCCAAAAAGTCATCTTTTGATGCTTCTTTATAATTTTTGGGTTCAAAATTTGATATAAATGCAACATGACTCATTTGATTTAACTGTTTTCTAGTAGATACTTTTGTATTTAAATCACCGATAATATTATTAATAGGATGGTCTCTTAATATCCTAGATAGTGACGTTATCACATTATCATTATTGTTATTGAAATTATTTCATGTACAGGTATACTAGTATTATTTATAGCGTCTTCATCATCGTCATTTTTATTATCCTTAAAGTTTTCATCAAATGAGACATGAAGACTTTCTTATATAATGTTTGTTCGTTTATTAAAGATTCTATATGCTTTACTTCGATCCGAATAACCAACAAAAATTCCTTCATTAGCTTAAGAATCAAATTTTCCTAGATAATCTTTTGTGTTCAAAACAAAGCATTTTGATCCAAATATTCGAAAATACGATACTTTCGGTTTCTTGTTAAAAATTATTTCATAGCATGTGTTTTTAGTCATTGGTCTAAGTGTTACATGATTTAATACATGACAAGCGGTAGCAACGGCTTAGGCCCAAAAAAAATTTGGTAGGTTACTACTTTTTTATAGAGTTCGTGCACACTCTTGTAAAGTTCGATTTCTCCTTTCTACAACACCGTTTTGTTGTGGTGTTCGAGATGAAAAATTATGACTAATTCCCTTTTTGTTACAAATATTTGTAAATAATTCATTTTCAAATTCACCTCCATGATCGCTTTGTATAATTTTAATTTTTAAATTCATCATATTTTTAATTCGTTTAGAAAAAAAATTGAACATTTCAAAAGTGTCACTTTTATGTTTTAAAATAATGTCCAGATATGTCTTGAAAAATCATTAATAATTACAAAAACATATTTACTATGATTTATTGAACGTACTTGAGTTGGTCCAAATAAACCTAGATGGAGTAATTCGAGAAGTTGCTTTGTGGAAATTTCCTTTTTAGATGTAAATGAAATTTTCTTTAATTTACTAAATTGACAAGCGTCACATAGGTTTTTAACCTTGTAGCTGATTTTGGTAATCCTCTAACTAATTCATTTTTAGCTAATTTGTTAATATTCTTAAAATTTATGTGACAAAAACGTTTATGCCATAACCATGGATTATCATGATTTGCGGCTAAGCATAAATTAGTATTGTTTCTGACATTTCATGTTTAGAACATATATGTTTCGGTGTCTAAATCCTTCAAAAATTAAAATTTTATTTTGAACAAAAATATTGCATTTGTTTTCTCAAAATCAATTTTAAATCCTTTATCACATAATTAACTTATACTTAGTAAGTTATGTTTCAAATTTTCTACCAATAAAACATTAGTAATCATAGGAGAATTAGAAATACTGATATTGATGACTTCTCTGATGTCAATGATAAATCCTTTTGAGCTTTCTCTGAATGTTACGGTGCACATCGATATATGATATATTTGATAACATATGAGCATTTCCAGTCATGTGCTTAGAGCAAGCACTATCGAATATTCATTTTTCTTTATTTTTTATTTTAATTTTGGGTATCTGCAAAAAAAAGAAAAATTTAATTGGTACCCATATTCTTTACTTAGGGGCTTACGTGTTAGTGGAAGAAGGTAGATCCACGAGGATTTGGTTCCTTTAGAAATGTAATTTTTATTATATACAACTTTTTTTAAATATTCATTAATATATTTTTGTCTCATCGGTTTATTATTTGTTTGTGGAATCCATATTTTGATTATATTTGTATATGATTCTTAATCTTAGTTTCTAACTTTGACTTTTTGAATTTTGTGCATAATGTGCTATATCTCTTTGATTTTTTTTAAATCTAACCCTTTTCGATTTCCAGATGGTTTAGACATTTCAATCAAATTTTCTAGATTTTGTTTTCCTTTGTTGAATTTTGTTACATTATTTGTTATTTTATCTAGTTTAGTTTTACGATCACAAATTTCAATATTTCTGTATTCTAAATTTGCTTGTAATATTCTAATTTTTCTTTTTCAATGTTAACTTTTTATAACTTATAATTTTCTAAATCATTTAATAAATTATCATTTTGAGATAATAATGTTGCACATTGTTTTTGAATAATTTCTAGCTCTTCTTCTAAGATACTTTTTTTAATCTTTTAATAATCCAATTTCTAATTGTGCTCTAGTCAACTTCCCTGCATATTCATTATTAAATTTTTTGTTTCTCTATACTTATCATCCAATTCAATGCTAACTTCCATTATTTCATCATAAGTAAGTTCAGGTCATACCTCCTCAGTGTTACCATAAAACACACATTTGCTTGCTCTGAGTCACTTTCACCATCACTGTCAGATGAAGAAGACGAATCTGAATCATCCCATTTACTTGAAAGCTCTTTTACTTTTCTTAAAATTTTCAAACTTGCTTTTCTTTTTATCATTATTGAGTTGTCGACAATCCTTCTTCATGTGGTCAAATTTTTCACACTCATAGCATTTAACCGACGTCTGAATTGAGGAGTTTGGTTTGCCATCATTTTGAAATCTAGTCATCTTCTTGAACTTAAATTTGTTGTAGTTTTTGGCAATAAAAACAATCTCATCTTCCTCTAAGTTCGAATCTTCGTTATTTACTTGGAATGCTATGTTTTTTCTTTTCATGGTTTTGATCCTTTCTAGCATTTAAGTTAGCTTCATACGACATCAAATTTCCTATTAGTTCTTCGATTTTATGTTGAGAAAGAACATTAGATTCTTCGATAGCTAAAACTTTTCTTTTCCATTCATTTGTCAAAGAGTTTAAAATTCCAGTGACTAAATCAAAATCTGTGAATTTGACTCCAAGTGTCATGAGATCATGTTGAATGATTTGAAATCTGGCATACATATCAAAAATTGATTCACTTGTTTTCATTTTGAAAGTTGAAAATTGGTTTTGTAAAATCAAAGCTTTAGTTCGCTTGACTTTATTCATGCCTTCATGTGTGACTTGTAAAGTATGTCATATATCATATGCAGTCTTGCAGAGCATGACATGTGAAAACTCATTTTTGTCAAGTGAGCAAAATAATACATTCATAGCTTTAGCATTGTTTGATGCCTCTGCTTTTTGTGCATCAGTCCAAGTGCCAATATCAGTGTCAGGTGTTTTATATTTGTTTTGAGTTGCCAGCCATATTTCTAAACCATCGACTTCCATAAATTCGCATACCTTGACCAATAAGCATAATCAGAACCAGTAAATAGTGAAGGATGAGCAGTTGGTTGACCTTCTTGAAAGTGCTTTCCATATTAATGATTTTTCAATTACGTGTTACTGTAGATTGAAATGACCTTGCTCCAATACCAAGTGAAAGTCTATAGGATATTTTTAAGTAATGCAACTTATATATATACACATGTGATAGTGTATATTACTAACTATATTAAGAAAGAGAATAATAATTGAATATAAATAACGTAAATAATAAAAGCAAGCACACCATATACTTTATACTGGTTCGGACCTCCAGTCAAATGTCTAGTCCCAAAGCTCCCTTTTGGTTTTTACTTTAACCAACTAACCCTCGCTTCGTCCGGAGAAATAGGCTAATACAAAAGTATATCTCAGACAATCGTGTGTTCCAACTAACACAGATTTTGACTGATAGTACAAATCTTCCTATGTTCTCCTTTGAGTATGTGAATGTGAATGCTTTGAGTTGTAAGAAGTGGTTTAACCAAAATTATATTTTTGTTATGATAGATTGAAAGTATGTAATCAATGTATGCACAAGAAAGTATTAAGAAATCTAGAGAGAATAGATTCAATTAATTCAATTCAATTGATTTGTCAATCTCAATCATTGTAGTATTTATAGTTTTAAAGAAATTCAGATGAGGAGCTATTACTATTAGATAAGGTCTATTCATTTTAATGGCTGCAACCTTTCGACGAAGTGTTGATTTTTAATTTTTTATTCATTTAACAGATGTGTTTATTCAGATTTTTGCAGTTGTTCAAATGACAGACGTCTCTGGAGAAATCTTAGACATATGTGGCTTTAGGAAATAATTTTCCGAGTATTGTCACAGACGTATGTGGCTTTTCCTCAGGCGTCTATAGATGGTAAATTCAGTTTTTTAATGCATTTTAGTGTATATGAAATCGTATGTACATGTTTACTCAAGGAGATCGTATAATGTTTTATCTAAGACTCTTAACATACTAGAATAACCTTACTTAATTATAGCACAGTTCATAAGTCTTTGTTTGTCTTTGAGTCCTGATATTTTTGAGCATGTTGATCTCTTGTAGTATACTTGTAATCTTGATAAGATGTATAATATATATGATTGTAATGTTGTTGTCATTGAAACCGCAGAATAAAGGTTGTAACATTAAGGTGTCTAGGTTTCTTCCTAGAGACTCTCCTTCTTCTCCCCTTTCGGTAAGCTTTGTCTTAGAAGATTTTTGAGAGAAAACTTTCACAAGAAGCTCTTGCAAATCTGTAAGTCGCTGGGTTAAATCTTGAATTTCAGCTTCACTGCCTGTGGGCATTGCTTGAATTGAAGGTTGTCCAATCTCTACGTTCTCCAAATTTAACTTCAGAGTGACATTATCCTCCAAGATTGTCTGTTGTACAACTTCTTCATTCAAAACATTGACTTTCTTAGTCCTCACCATTTTCTAGAAACAAAGTTTTACTTAATTAGTTTCAAAGCAAAAAAAGAGCGAGTCGGAGGTTCAAGCCCTCCTTCTAGCGTTCAAATGTTGAACCAAAAATTTGGCTCAACACCCAAGACATTATTCAAGGTGGTATTATTTGAAATGTTCCAATAATACCCACCGATTTCAATATAATCACGAAGTTATTCAAAAGTTCAAGTCATATGTTCGAGGTGAAATAGGAGAATTTCATGGACATGCAATAGTCCTTCATTCGTATGTCAGTAGGAAATATAGGCAATTCACATATGTTATAGTCCCTTGTTCATATGTCAATAGGCAATATGCAAGGTAAACTTCAATTTAAATAAGGGCTTAAGTGACCTTATGCAAACTAATCATATGCAAGTTCAAGTTTAAGTCCAAGTCCAAGAATAAAGTCATATATGTCCATTTTCATAATAGTTAAATAAGAAAGTACAAAAGAAGTATGCTATGCAGGGTTAAATGCCCAAGTCCTTATATGCAAAGAGTCCAAGAGTTACAATTGGCTCTAGAAATCTCCAAATCAATTTAGAGTTTACAATTTATAATTGAAAAATAGAGAAAGAAATGATTCGCTCCTCTCAAAGCGGCAGAAAGAGTCTATTTATAGGGATGGAAATAGGCAGGATAGCTAACACATGTCCAATCGCTATCCCTTCATATGGTAGATGCTCGGTAACCCTTATGTCTTCTGAAGTTCAACATCTCTTGTTGCTTGTAAAAGCTCATCATCATTTGCCAATGTTGAAGCTCGTCATTCTTTTGGAATTCATTATCCCTTTTGTTTGTAGAATCTTGGAAGCACTTCTTCTTGGAAGCCTGGTATCATTTATTTTTTATAGCTGCTCAACAACAGTTACTATTGTAGAGGCTCGATAACAGTTGTTGTATTAAAATGTTCATTATCCATAAAAAATCAATATTCTCCCCTATTGCTAGATGCTCGACATCACGTTTTCCTTGATGAAACTCGATAACCTCACCTTGTGGTTAGATGATCAACATTTTTTTAGTGGCGCGACATCCTTCCTCTGTTACATGCTCTATAACACTCTGTGTTGTAGAGGTTCGACATCCTATTTACATCTTCGACAACCCTGCTATCTTTAGGATCAACAACCTTTCTGTTGTAGAAGCTCGATATCTCTTAGAGATTTGTACCTCTTCATTTTTTGTTGGGACTTGCTAACAACTTGGATGCTTGATATCTCTATTGTTGTAGGGGCTCGACACCACTTTTATGGCTGGAAGGGCTTGATAACCCTATTGTCATCTAGTTCGATAACTCTTGCAGCTTGATAACTCTCATTATTCACTGATTCCTTTAAGCTACTTAACTCATGAGTAGGAGCTCGACACATTTCCATTAGATGTTCGATATCCTTGTGGATATAGCACAATTAGAGGTTCGCTACATCATTGATTTGGAAGACCGGTATATCGTTATGCATTTATAGGCTCATCATATCACAATGCATTTATAGGCTCGATGTCTATTTTTTCCCAATGTTTGATTTCTCAAGCATATTTAATAGTCGAAATATATGTGGATAGCAGAGTGAATAAGAAGATTTTTATTTTCTTATTAAAACCAAATCGTCTCGTCCATTTCTTATTTTAATCACCTTTTTTCTTCCTCCTCGTTCATCCATGGCCTCATCCATCCTCCCATGGCCAAAACTTTAAACCCAAATAAAATAAAACTAAGGTGGTTCATTCTATTCTAGCAAGATCGAGTGATGATTCAAGTAATCTAAGAGTCAATTTACAAATAAAATCGTCAAGAAGGACTGGATCTACAAATGTAAACCTATATGTTTTTTATATAATTATACATATTCACACTTGATCTAAATTAATGTATGTAACATATATTTATTTCCATTGTATATCACTGATATTTGATTTGTGATATGTGTTGTTTATAAATAAAATTTAAAAGGAAAAAGGAAAAACAACAATTAAACCTGATCTATTTATTTTGATCTTATGTATTTGTGAATCAACTCTTTAAATATATTTTATGCAATATCGAAATATTTGAATACACGCACGGATGCCTGCACGCGTGCACATGCGTGCGCGCACACAGATATATATATATGTGTGTGTTTGTGTGTGTGTGTTTACTATGATCATTTATTTTGGATATAATCAAGCATGTGAATTGGTGTTGATCAAAAATTGATATCTTGAATTTTGTTTTTGAATCGTGATATTTTGTTATTCACTTAGTCAAATAGATAAATTCGAAATATGTTTTGTTAATTATTTTGAATATCAAATATACATATGCATATTTATATATATAATTAATTTATAATTATTTCGAATTTATTCATATCACTACTTATATAAATGTTGTTTTATACATAAAAAATCAAAATTAAACATATATGCATACAATAGTATGTTGGTCTATTTATCCTTTCATATATGTATTTGTTGATCATTTTACACAGGTTGCAATATATGAAATACTATATATATTCTATCACCTTTTTAGGCTATGAATAATTATGGAGTTTACAAGTTACTATATATGATTTTGATCCAAATTTACTCATGATTTTATACGAGAGGAAGATGGAAAGACTTTCTATTTGTCTTAGATGCCAGTTAGGTATTTTTTTAATCAAAGATTTAGACTTCAATTTATTTCATTAATTGTTCTTGGATTATTATTTACATGAACTTAATTTTATTGCAATTTACCCACACGGATATATATGCGCACACACACTTGATAGGATTTTTAGATTACATTTCAACTACCCAAAAAAATGGACATACTTTTGAGAGAGAAAAAAAGTATGTTTAAAAAATCCAATTAAGTGTGTCGCGAGCATCAATTGTTTATATGTTTAACAAAAAAATTAAAACAAATCGAAACAATAGCTTTTAAAATGAAAGGTCTGAACAACCATATAGTATAATACCATTGTCCTCCATTTCTATGAAATTCAGTTTTTGACAAATGATTTTAACTGACAAAAAACATTGAAGACAAATGATTTGAACTGACCAAAAACATTGAAAATGAACTAATATTATCAAGTTGATACCTGCATGCTCCCATTGAAACACACATTGAAACTGATCTAATATTGTAACAACTGTCAGATTAAAACATTGAAACACACATCGAAAGACTAATCCAAATTAAACTGACTGAAATTAAAGTGTATACCTTCATGCTCCCAGCTAACATTCCGGGAGATATAACTATACTTCATCAGCTCAGATATTTGAGTCCAATTATTATGCCTTTACTCAGTGAATAAAAGGCTGTGAATCTGTATTTTTGCATTGAACAAACAATGATTCAATAACAAATAAAATGCAAAGCAATATAAACACAAATATTGGTCACGGTTTAGAGTCAGAAAAGGTAGTCTCTTCGTGTTACGAATGTGCAAGGTAAAAATATATGTACTACTGGTGACAATATTATAATAGAGACCAGTTCTATGGATCAATGCCGCTCATGTTTAGATACGGTTGATGATCCTTCTATGTCAGTTGAGTTAAATGCTTCTATTGCTAAGCTTGTAGCAATATGCTTCTATTGGTAAACATATATGAATAATGATGATATCACCACAACAATTAGCAGCCTCTCTAATGGAAGAATCCTTATTTTCTGGAGTTGTGGCATCTGGAACGCAAGCATATATATCGGATACTCAAGATCAAGTTATTACTTGTTTACTCCAAAGCAGAGGGGAACTTCTCAGCGTTATCCTCTTGCATCTATGGACATATTGAAGCTTCTAAGAAAAACAACTTTGTGGAACTATATAGCAAAGGGTTGATTCTGGTGGTTTTTCTATTTGCGTTAACATGGCTCATCTGGTTGAAGCTAGTACCCAAGGCAGACTTGATAGAATTTTTAATCCTTTTCTATGAAATTCAGTTTTTGACAAATGATTTTAACTGACAAAAAACATTTGAAGACAAATGATTTGAACTGACCAAAAACATCGAAACTGAACTAATGTCATCAAGTTGATACCTGCAATCTCCCATTGAGACACACATTGAAACAGATCTAATAATTATAACAACTGCCAGATTGAAACACACATCAAAAGACTAATCCAAATTAAACTGACTGAAATTGAAGTGTATACCTTCATGCTCCCAGCTAACAATCCGGAAGATATAATGATACTTCATCAGCTCGGATCTTCTTCATCTTTTGTGGGATCAAATTTCAAAGCTATTGAGTCGGTACTAATTTCGGGAGTTGGCTCTGCATGATACGGCGTAAATTTTGGAAGCAAATCCACATACTTATGGTAATCTTCCTTCGTTGAAATCTTATCCACATATAGTTTAATCGTATTAGCCTCTGCAGTAAACCCTTGCTCCTTTAATACTTCTAAATAATCAATAGCCATCATCAATTCACCTTTCTCTAGCAAGCCTCTAACGATACGGTTAAGCATGCGGGAGTCCGGGAAGCAATCAAATTTCTTCATTTTCAATAGCAACTCATCAAGTTCATCCAATAATCCTTCCTTAATGAGACATTGAGCCATTATCGAATATGTAACGACTGTTGGCCCAAGTTTTAGAGAAAGTGTGACATCAAATAGATCCTTAGCTTCTTTTGTTTTACCAACTTTGTACAGTCCAAACATTAAAATACTATACATCCAAATATCATGTTTGAACTTCTGAAAATGAATGGACTTAAACAACTTCAGTGCCTCGTCAACCTTTAAATTCTTGCATAGGCCGTCTAGCATTACATTACAAGTGATTCTATCCATACTAACCCCTTCATTAATCATCTCTTCATGAATTTCTTCAGCATCTTTAATCCTTTTAGCACCATACAAACCATGTAACATGGAATTATAAGTAACAACTGTTTTCAAGATACCCTTATGCGTCATCTCATTAAAAAACCTTTTAGCCATATCAACTCTTCCATGCTTGAAATACAAATTAATTAATGTATTATAGGAAACTGCATCAGGGGTATGCCCTTTTAAGAGCATAATATCATATATTTCAACTGCTTTGTCTAATTCACCAGTTAAACTGTATCCATGCATTAATGCACTATATGTTACAACATTAGGTTCTATGCCTTTTTTAGTCATCAGATCCAGTAATTGACGAGCTTCTTTTGTCGATCCTTTTTGGCAATGCATGTCCATCAATGAATTAAATCCAACAACATCAAGTGATATTCCTTTATCGGTCATTTCATCAAGAACTTCATAAGCTTTCTTCTCTTTTCCCAATCTTCCATAACCAGATATCATAGAAGTATATGTTACCACATTTGGTGCTATATTTTTACTGATCATAAGGTCTAACATGTTTTGAGCATCACTCAACTTTTCAAATTTCAAAAGTCCACCCAGTAATATGTTGCATGTATACACGTTAGGTTTCACTCCCTCCACTTACATCTTTTCAAATAAAACTAATGCATCATCCATCAAACCATGCTTAACATAACCATTAATAAGTGAATTATAACAGGTAAGGTCAGGTTGTAAGTTCTCAGTTTTCATAGATTCAAGTAAGCGACTTACCTCACCAAATCGTCCCTCAAGCGAATATCCATGAAGCAATGTATTATAAGTGATTATATCTGGTTTTAAACCTCTTTTAACCATTATTTTTACAAATTTGTGTGCATCAACTATTGCTCCATGCATAACATAAGAGTTTATAATTGTACTATATGTAACTTCATCTGGTGAGATACCTTTATCAACCATTTCCTTTAATACTTGATGTCCTTGATTCCATTTGCTGCGTCGGTAATAACCATTTATAAGAGCACTGTAGGTAACAACATTTGGTTTAATACCATATGCATTCATTTCTTTTAACAGGCTCGATGCCATGTCCATATCACCATATTTGCAATAACCATTTATAAGAGCACTGTAGGTGAAAACATCTGGTTTAATACCACATGCATTCATTTCTTTTAGCAGCCTTGATGCCATGTCCATATCACCATGTTTGCAGTAACCATTTATAAGAGCACTGTAGGTGACAACATCTGGTTTAATACCGTATGCATTCATTTCATTTAACAGCCTCGATGCCATGTCCATATCACCATGTTTGCAGTAACCATTTATAAGAGCACTGTAGGTGACAACATCTGGTTTAATACCGTATGCATTCATTTCATTTAACAGCCTCGATGCCATGTCCATATCACCATGTTTGCAGTAACCATTTATAAGAGCACTGTAGGTGACAACATCTGGTTTAATACCGTATGCACTCATTTCATTTAACAGCCTCGATGCCATGTCCATACCACCATGTTTGCAGTAACCATTTATAAGAGCACTGTAGGTAACAACATTTGGTTTAATACCATATGCATTCATTTCATTTAACAGCCTCGATGCCATGTCCATATCACCATGTTTGCAGTAACCATTTATAAGAGCATTATAGGTGACAACATCTGGTTTAATACCATTCTTGTTCATTTCTATCAACAACCTCAATGCCTTCTCCATGTCGCCTTTTTTGCATAGCCCGTCTACAATAATGTTGTACGTATGATCATTAGGGTATACGTGATTTATTGCCATTTTATTCATCAACTCCAAAGCCGATGTGATTTTTCCAATACTACATTGACCTTTGATGAGAGCACTGTAAGTGAAGACATTTGGTTTGCAGCCAGAAAGAATCATTCTATGGTGCAAAATTTCCGCCTCGTTGACTTTCTTATTCAAACAGAGACCTCTGATCAGAGAACTAAAAATAACAGGATGGCCATATTCGCCACACTTGATCATAGATCCAAAAACACCAAAAGCAACGTCGATACGGTTTACGAGAATGCAAGTGTTGATAATGATTCCATAACCATATATGTCTGGGAGTACCTTGTTCAACATCATATTATTGTAGAATGATAAGATTAGAGTATAAAGGGATGGATTTCTCTTTCGAATGATTCTTGTGAAAAAACTGTTGAATGTAAAGCTTGCAGGCTTTGGATTGGCATGGAGCATTTTATCAAACAACTTCCGTGCTTCATCAATATTGAAGTTGGTTGACTTGCACAGGTCTGTAGCTTCGTCTTCCAATCCAACATGGCGACCATAAGATCTCCTTTGTAGCATTTTTCTAATTCACGTGAATCCTGGGAGTGGATGAAGAAAATCTAAGGATCCCGCTCTAATAAAAGCTGGATTTGTCTGTATGTTTGTTAGTTGTGTGTGAAAGTTAAAAAAAAAAAAGTGCGAAGTGAATGACCGTGGAAGCAGGTAGTACAGCCAAAAGAAGTTTATCATTTTTTTTATTTCTTACGGAATTTACGATTAAACCGTTAATTGTCAAACCCTAATTTCACATCAAAAAGAGCATTAACATTGTGCACAGCTTTATTCCACGAAAACCATTCGCTTAGCATAATCATTATTTTTTGCATCGTTTGTTATGTTAAAATATGAATAATAGAATACGACATGTGCCATAAGGTATGGGATTTTAAATTTTGAATGAGACACACAAGTTTCTTACTTAGTCGAGACATTAAATTTTGCATTGACATCCACAGAACGTATGAGCTTTTTAAAATTTGCAAGTAACATTAATAGACTGAAAAATTGATTAAGATGTTCATTTCTAATTATTATTTAGTTGAGACATTAAAATAATGCATATAGGTTTGCATAATGCATTACTAATAAAAGTGTAGGTATCAATTTTTTTCTTCCATCCACTAATGCGAATTCATGATCTCCAATACACAAATGGATTTATTAGATTAAAAAATAAAAAAGCCAGAGCATGGATGAATTCTGAATGATTTACATATATTTCCTAAAAGAGAATCTATAAAATTGGGATAAAAGTCAAGAAATTACATACATACATACATATATATATAATAAATTCAGATCTTTCATATCATTAAATATGAAAAAAAAAAAGTTGAATTTGTGCAATTTGACCGGATCTTCGCATTGAAACTTCGAGCCTTAAGATATTTGCATGTTCAAACTAGATTATGCGACTTTTATATCGAAATTTGCCTATAAATACAGAACTTTCATCAACTAGTAAAGGACTTTGTTAGGTCGAAATTTGGTTCAAACCAATATGCTTTGGTTCAAAAAGTCATGGCACTTGTGTAACGATCAAGATTTTTGAACGTTTTATAATTAAATATTATAATTATTTAAATAATTGAATCATTGATTTAATCCGAATAAAAATGATTTCGAAAGCTTATTTAAAATTCTATTTAAATAATAATGAAAATGGAAAGCTTTTAATTTAGAACAAAAAGTGATTAAAGTTGTTTTTTTTAAAAAATCTTTTTAAATTAACGTATGAAACTATCATTTTGGGGCACTGTCTCAAATATTGATGAAATTAGTGGCATTAGATCTTGAATAACGAATTGTTATATACGCCGACTAATTTCATGACGATCGGACGCATTGTGTGGTCATGCGAACTCGAAAAGCGTAGCGATTAATTTTATGAATTAAAATATGATATAACCTAACAACTAACTTTTGTATATGATGAAATTAGGTCTCAAAATTAGTTCCATTGAGTTCAAAATAGGAGTATTCAGCTATGAACGCCAGTGAGCACACGCCTCAATTGGCATTTATGATTTTGGGAGATGAATAGTGTTAGATAAAATTCCTATATAAGGACCTTACCCCTCTCTCATTCATCCAAACCCTAACCCTAGCCCCCATAATTCAACGACCGAAGCTGATCATCGCCACTATGGGCCGATTTAGGTGATGGCTCTAACATGAAAAACGTTCCGCTAAGTGAGATGAGTGTGGTGGACTGTTGGATTGGCGTATGGTGGAGCGAGGTGGCAAGAATCTGGAATGGAAGGCGCGATAATTTTTGGGTTTGTCGGGAAGCTGGAGGCATTGTGGGGAGGAGATGTTGGTGGCATGGAGTCGGGGATGGCAAGGGCGATCGTCTAGGGCAAGCGACGGTGGTTGGAGGTCAACGACGGCGGTGATGGATGAAGAACGTTGTGATTAGGGTTTTAAGAAGAGGCGGCCTGAGTTTGTTAAACGAGATACCCGAGGTTAGTTTCTTAATTACCAATTATTAAGTCAATTATAAGCTAATTATTCCAAGATGTTCATTAATTCATGTCTTGTTCATATGAGATCGGATTTGGACGTGGTCATTTGCATTGGATTTCTAGCGATGATATCTACACATTGGAGGTTGATTCGTCGAGTTTGGAGCTAGTGGGAATTTTAGCCAAAACTGATCGGAATTTGATTTTGGACTATTAGTAAACACGTAAGCGTTGACTGTAATTTGGGTGAGTTTAACCAGTTGATTGTATATTATTGTGTATATAATTGTTGTTATATTAAAATATAAATAGTATAATGAACTACGCAAGTTATTACTTTTGGACTCTGTCTTGTTTTGTAAAACAAGTGACAACATTATTATGTAGTATAATCTCTTTTTTGATCATCTGTAACATGTATCGTGGTCTAGACTACATGTTTGCATGCTTGATAGTGCTCTTAAATGTTTGAAGCGATATAGTCATATTAAATGTGCTTTGAAATCCCTGGTATTTGGCATATGTTAAATTGGATAAATTGTGATATATGGTGGACATATATATATATATATATATATATATATATATGTATGTATGTATGTGTATGTATGTATGTATGTATGTATATTTGGCTCCATGCATTTTGGTGTGTTTGACATAAAGGAATTAGTTTGGACATTTGTGGAAATTAAAAATGGAAGTTGTAAATATTAGAAGCGAAAAGATTGCAATGGATGCACTTTAAAATCGATTTTAAATTTAACTTTGGAAGATATCCTATGGCTTTTCGTATTTTCATAAGTACTATAAGCTTACTTATTATTGGGAAATATCAAGGTTTATACCACTTATAATCATTTATGGATTTTTAAAGTGATGGTCTTTGTTTGCACAAAAAATGGGCAAACACATCCAAGTCGTATGATTTAGTTGATTTTATGTTGTTTTTAGTGATCTGGGTGATTAATGCAAATATATGAAAAGCAGGGACTAAACTGTAAAAGATACGTAGATTTATAGTGATTCGGCCAGAACGTGCCTACGTCCACTTTATATGTTATTCCCCTTTACTGTTCAGATTACAAGTACAAAGCTTTGATACAAGTATATGAAAGTTGTTTGAAAGTTCTATCCGTGCTTGAGCTCTCAAAACCTGTCTGCCATTGTTGTACCCCTGCCCCTCTATTTATAGAGTGAGGTTGGGGGTAGGGGTCTTGGATGTATATAACTGCTGGTGGGCCTGGGATGATGCAATCTGGCCTGGCAAGGTTGGTTCGGTACTCCCTGGTCCGGTAGTACGTTGGGAAGCGAGTTGGTTCGATGGTAGGTGGAGTAGGTTGGTTCGGTAGTGTGGAGCAGAGGTTGGTTCGGTAGGCAGTGGAGCAGGGGTTGGTTCGGTAGGCAGTGGAGCAGAGGTTGGTTCGGTAGGCAGTGGAGCAGAGGTTGGTTCGGTAGGCAGTGGAGCAGAGGTTGGTTCAGTTATGCATAGGAAGAGGTTTGGTTCGGCTATGCATAGGAAGGAAGTTGGTCCGGTAGTAGGTGGAAACACTCCCAACATTTGCCCCCCCAAAGTGGGGCATATGCTTGCGTATGGCGCGCTTTGTTTATCTGGACGCCCTCATCCGGTTCTAAATGCCGAATTATCTGGTCCGGCTATTTTGTGCTTGCCTATAAGTATGGGCTTGAGGCTTTCGTTATTCCTTACCTTTTGAAATAGCCGGACCAAATTCTTGACTGCCGAATCGATTATAGTGCCGAACCAGTTTTGACTGCCGAACCAGTTCTGATCGCCGAACCAGGTGAGACATTCTTCTGCCGAATGAACTTCGTGCTTGAAATACCAAATGACCATGAGGAGTATGATTGCCGAATGAGATTGGGAGTTTGAATGCCGAATGAGATTTTATGTTTTAACTTATAAATGAAATTCTAGTCTTCATACAGTTGCTTGTTTACTTCCTTCATTCTAACGACGCACTTCTTTGTGTTTGCAAATAAATGTCTCATAAAGTGGAAACTCGTTCCAACAAGAAGAAATCTACGGACAGAAGAGAGTCCTCCGTCGTGCCCCCAGTCCAACCGAATCCAGAATGACATAGACCCACCCCAAGATCGCTAGTGGACGGGTACGGTCCTCAAGAGCTTCTGAACTCACCTCCTGATTGCTTCCCTAGCTCCCTCAAAGACGAGCAGCTTGATGTCATTTCTCGCTCTTTTGGGATTGACAGAGCATGTATGCTGTTGCCGAGGAAAGGGGTGATGCCATATAATCCCCCCGAAGGATATTTCGCTTACAGTAGGTACCATTGTATGTGTGGGGCCATCCCCCGATCAATGCTTGGATACTCAGCTTCATCACCTACTTGAAGGTGGCTCCATTTCAGCTTCAGCCTAACTCCTATGCCATCCTGGTGAGCCTGTTTTTCATTTTTCAGAGGAGATACGGGCGTCCTCCCTCCAACCGGGAGATCCGGTATTTGTACAATCTGAGAGTCTATAAGAAGGGGTCTCCATACATTAGCTTGGAATCAGCCGTATCTTTCAAGCCGGTCCTGGACTTATATTTGAAGTTCAGCATGTTCAAGAAAGAATGGTTTTTCATCAAGGATGACTCTGTTTCCATCCGTCGCTTCACCTCTGGCTGTAAGTTGAAGCTTATTTATGATTTCCATTCTGACTGCAATGCTTCTTCTCATGTGCTTTTATTTCTTGCTAGTGACAGGTGGCTTTGCGGTCGTGGAAAACGATCGCCTGGTTCAGATGGCTGTGGAAATAGAAGCCATTACGGGAAGGGATAGGTCGGCTTCTTACTTGATCAGGAACGCTACACTTCTGGGGCACAGCCTGATTCTACCACATCAGTCCGTGGTCAAACAGAGAGATACGGCGGAGGGGAGGGCTGCCAAAGCTACAGGAGGGGTCACGGCGAAGAGCAGTAAAAAGAGACCCTTCTTGATGCATCCAGTTGCCGGGGGGAAGAAACTCAAAAAGTCCGATGGACCCTCTCCCAGCACACATCCAGATGTTCAGGAGGAGGAAGAAGTTGAGGGGGAAAAAGGCGAGGATGAAGGAGGTGAGGCGGAGAGCGGAAGTGGTAGAGAAGGTGACACTGATTGTCACGGCGATGATGGTGGCGAAGGACAGGGCGGTAATGGTATCGGGGCTTTGCCTCCTGGGCAAGCAGGCGTGATTCAAGAGTGGACAGATGACGCTCTCCGCCAAGCCTTTGAAGAGTTGGAGGAAGGACCGGCCTTGGCAGAGAAGCCCAAGAAAGGTGATAAGGCCGGGACCGGCGCCGATTTATCTTCCGGGAGTGCTTCTACTGAGGCAACTTCTGCAATTCAAGGTGAATTTCTCTTTATTCTTTTTAATTCTTTAATGATGGCTCAATGCATGCTGGTGATACTTGGTTTTTATTCCAGGAGCAGGCAAAACGACCAAGACCTCAGATCTTCGGCACAGGCTTGAACAATACAGACTCCTTAAAGCTTCTGCCAAGCCGAAGCCTCCTACTAACCGCCCTGGAGACGTAGTCGGTTATCGTCCTCTTCTTGGATTTATTGAAGAAGACATACAAAAGAGGAAGAGGAGTCGATCTTCGTTTGAATCTCTTCCTGGTCCTCCGGCCCCACTCGAGCCTATTCATGATATTACGGAGGATGATACTGAGTTTATGCCTTCCCCACATCCGTCTGAGAATCCAACCTTCACCCCGATAGATCACCCTGGCTTGGTTCGTAACCCGTTTGCGGGTCATCCAGACCTGGACCCGGCCTCTCATGACATCTCCTTCGATGAGGCTACTAGTGAGCACCTTCTCCCTCGTAATCCTATGGTACGGGTGCTTGACGAAGCTAAGTCCCTGGACCTTGATTTGCTTACCACCCGGGTTGTAACTCTGGGGGATGAAGCTAAGGCGAACATCGACCGGGTTGCCGAGGAGACCAAGAAATTGATGGGGCATCATGCCCGACTAGTCAAGGACGGGGAGGAAATTGGGATTGCGAACATTCGGTTACGGTTAATGGTGTCCGACCAGGCTAAGCAACTTGCCGATCAAGCCATTCAAATTTCTCAACACGAGGCCGCATCCAGGCAACTGAAGAAGACTATGGAAGAGGCCAGCAGGGCAGAGTTGTGAAAAATGGAGGTCGCCTGCAAAGAGCGGATTGAAATGGCCATTGCGACGGTGGATGAGGTTCGACAAGCGGACCTCGAGCGGGTACAGGAGTTATCGGGGAGACTCGAAGCCGCGGAGCTTGCTCAGTCCAAGTTGAAGGAGGAGATGGAGGCGATGAGGATATCCCTTCAGGCTGACCGCTCACGATATCGATCGGAGAGGGATGCTGCCGTTGCAAAGCTGCGTGCTTCTGAGGCCCGAATGAGGGAGCTTGAGGAAAACGAGGGGATGATGGATGAGATGCTCCAGGATATGTATTTCCGCACTTGGAAACAGGGTAACTTATCCTGGATGGATGATTACCCCCGAGTTATGGCCAGGATTTATCTCAGGGCTTTGGAGGAGACTAAGGCTGATGTGGATAAAGAGGGTGGTGCGGTCTTCAGAATGGATGTGGTCACTGCCCAGTTTACCGAGGAGGAGAAGGTGGCGGTGAAGGAGGGTATGCGGCTGCTTGCCGCTGAGGAGGCAGGTGTGCAAGTAGAGGATGATGATCAGGATGGTCAGGAAGCAGGCGCTGGTAAGCCTTTCCTCCTAGTCTTTCCGTTAACTTGGCTGCTTATCACTAATGAATTCTTTCTTTGACCGGACAGGTGGGCAGCAGGACATGGGCAAAGCTCCGATGCAGCCGGCTCCTTGACTTGACCTGGATATCTTTTTGTGGACTTGACATTGTTGTATATGTTAGTCCCAAAACAGTAATGTAACTTTTAGGTTGTGATTATGCTACTTGTAATAAACAACATTATTCTTGACGTGTAATTTTTTAACCTAAGCTGATTTTGTCGCTTTTGAATGTTGTTTGTTATTTTGACACGTTGTGTGAGAAATATAGCTGTGTGCATGCTTGTAATTCAATTGTGTTTGATGTCAAGTTCTCGCTGAAAACATAATTTCATGCCTTGCAATGCTAGTGTGATGTATGAATAAGTTATAGCCATGTATTTGTACACAAAAGAAGAAAATACCGCCTTTCATGTTCTAATTGTAGACGGCCGTTTTTGAATATCTTGTATGGCCGAGTATGGAAAGCGGCCTAGTGTCCCGTTGTGAGTTCCCACTCCCATTAGCGAATATCTCCTATTCTGTGTCCTATACTTTAGGGATCGTTATAGAGGATAGGAGAAAAGTCTTTTAAATAAAATTGAAATATGAGATAAAGTAAAAACTTCCAATCATGGAAGGCCTTCGATGTGCTTAAGTTTGTGGCAAACGGGCTTTGTAGTCACTTTCCCTAGCTGTGGGTCTTGGAGACATTTGTCACTCATCTTACGCCTCCGCGGGGAGTTAATCTTTTGTACCACAACCATACTTAAGACACACCGGAGCCGAGATCGTGCACAGTAACTACCCGGGCCATTATGGCCCGTAATCGTGGGTATTATTCGATTTACTGTGGCCGACTAGCGTGGGTGCCGATCGTCAACCGTGAACTACCCCTGGCTGGCCACACCATATGTTGGGGCTTAAAGTTGGTTCACGGCTGCCGGCGAGCCGAACGCCGTAATGAGCTGCCTCGGCTATAGTCGGCCTTCTCGGTGGCTTATAATCGGCTCATTACAGTTGGCTTTGAGGGCCGTCGCGAGCAATGAGTTAACCCACAGCAGAGGGATGCCGGAGCAAAAGTGTCTCATTGGCGAGGGCATAGATTCGTATAGTACCTGTTAGGTCTTGTCCAGGAGAAGTCGCGCTGTGGAGCGCCTTGAGTGAAAATGCTATTTGCACAGGGTTTTGTTCAGCAGAAAAGGATAAAGTTAACACGCAGCCAAGATATAAAGGAACAAGCTAAAAAAGAGACAAGGTTTTTAAAGTGGTTCGGCACGAAAATGCCTACGTCCACTGATTCTCTTTGTTAATTCACTTCATATGGGCAGTACAAGTTAAGAAAAGTATCGACGGAGGTGTTGGATGTTCCATGCCCTCTGGAACACCTCTCCGTCCACTGTTGACAAAATATAAGCTCCATTGTGGAGATCTTTATGAATTACATATGGTCCATCCCAGATTGGATCTAGTGCTCCGGGGCGAGGGAAGATTCGCTTGAGGACAAGATCTCCTTCTTATAAGATACGATGTTTGACCTTGGAGTTGTATTGTACTGCCACTTTTTGCTTGTGGGCTGTTGCTTTGAGGGCTGCATCATTTCTTCTCTCCTCAATTAGATCCAAAGACATGTGAAGGAGTTCTTCGTTCTCTTCTGGGTTATAGTGGATCCTACGGTGGGAAGGTACGATGGTTTCAACTGGGAGCATAACCTCCGATCCGTATGCCAAAGAGAAAGGAGTATGCCCCGTTGATGTTCTGAAAGATGTGCGATAGGCCCACAGTGCCGTAGGGAGTTCATCCACCCAAGCGCCCTTTGACTTTTCGAGTTTCTTTTTTATTAGAGTTTTCATAATTTTTTTGACGACTTCGACTTGTCCGTTTGCCTGGGGATAAGCTACGGAAGAGAAGCTTTTGTGAATTCCGTGCTCTTGGCACCAGTTGGCGAACTCCTCGCTGTCAAACTGAAGTCCATTGTCCGATATAATTTTGAATGGGACTCCGTACCTGCATAGAACATTTTTGATCAAGAAGTTAATAACTTTCGCTGAGGATACTTTATTCAGGGGTTCTGCTTCCACCCATTTGGTGAAATAGTCGACTGCCACTATAGCATATTTGGCCCCGCCTCGGCCCATTGGCAGTTCGCCGATCAAGTCAATTCCCCATACTGCAAAGGGCCAAGGGCTGGTCATTTAAGTAATCTCAGTTGTTGGTAGCCGCAGAATCTTAGCAAACTTCTGACATCTGTCGCATTTTCTAACGAAATCTAAGGCGTCCTTGCTTAAGGTGGACCAGAAATATCCATATCGGAGTATCTTTTTTGCCAAAGTCTGCCCTCTAGTGTGATCTCTGCAGCTTCCTTGATGGATGTTGGATAAGATTTCCTTGGCTTCCCTTCCAATGACACACCTTAATAAGGGGTTAGAGAAGCCGTGCCGATAGAGGATGCCTTCTTGTATTGTGTAGCGGGAAGCTTTCCTCAAGATTTTCTTGACTTCGTTACGCCCGTTGGGTAGTGTGCCACTTTGTAAGTAGTCTCGGATGGGGGTCATCCAAGTTGCTCCATCGGTTGCAGCTATCAGATTCACTTGCTTAAAACTTGGGGTCAGTTGCTTCGAGATGGTCACTGCTCCGGAAATAGCACCGTCTCTCATGCTAGCTTGCTTCGCCAATTCGTCGGCCTCTTGGTTCTCTTCCTCGGGGATGTGTTTGATTAAATAGCGATCCAATCGATTGAGAAGCAACTTGATCTTCTTTAAATATGCCGCGAGTCGTTCTTCTCAAGCCTAGAATTCTTCTAGTATTTGATTTACAATAAGTTGAGAATCGCTATGAAGACACAAAGAATTGGCTCCGATTTCTAAGGCAAGTTCTAATCCAGCTATAACTGCTTCATACTCTGCATCGTTGTTAGTGGCAGCGAATTCCAACCTTATAGCATAGTGTAGCTTATTTCCCCTGGGAGTGATTATTACCACACCTGCCCCCGAGCCTTGTTCGTTTGACGCACCATCCAGAAAGAGATTCCACTTGATGTCTTCTGCTACTTCCGATTGCTCCTTACCTTCGTTGGTAGTGAATTCGGCAATGAAATCGGCCATGGCTTGTCCCTTGATGGCGGTGCGAGGATGGTAGGTGATATCATATTGACTTAGTTCAATGCACCATTTAAGTAGTCGCCCAGAAGTGTCGGGACGGTGGAGTACCTGCCTCAGTGGTTGATCGGTCAGAACTCTGATGGAATGGGACTGGAAGTAGTGACGCAGTTTTCGTGATGTGATTAGCAAACAGTACGCTAGTTTCTCAAGTTTAGGATATCTGGCTTCCGTCCCTGTAAACCTCTTGCTTACAAAGTATACTGGCCGCTGCGTGCGTTCATCTTCTCTAACCAATGCGGCGCTTAGAGCATGAGATGACACAGCAAGGTATAGGTATAGCTCTTCGCCTTTGTTCGGAGTTGAGAGTATTGGTGGTCTCTGGAGGTGTTCGATTAAGTTAAGGAAAGCTGTTAAGCATTCGTCAGTCCATTCGAATTTTCCTTTCTCTTTCTTTAAAGCTTCGAAGAAGGGGATGCATTTGTCGGTCGCTTTAGAGATGAATATGCTCAATGCGGCCACCTTCCCATTTAGGCTTTGCATTTCCTTTCGGGTAGAAGGTATCCTGATATCTTTCAGAGCTCGGACTTGTTCAGGGTTTGCTTCAATTCCTCTGGCATGGACGATGAATCCTAGAAACTTTCCTGATGATACTCCGAAGGAGCACTTTAGAGGATTCAGCTTCATTCCATATTGACGAAGTACTTGAAACATTTCATCCAGGTGGCTTACGTGATCGTCGGCTCCCCTTGACTTTACCAGCATTTCATCCACATAAACTTCCATAGTTTGTCCTATTAGCCCTGCAAACATCTTGTTGACGAGGCGTTGATAGGTGGCCCCTGCGTTTTTAAGTCCGAAAGGCATTACCTTGTAGCAGTACAATCCCCGATCAGTGATGAAACTAGTGTGGTCTTGATCGGGAGCATGCATAGGAATTTGGTTATATCCTGAGTATGCGTCCATAAAGGATAAGAGTTCGTGCCCGGCTGTGCTGTCCACAAGCTGATCGATTCGGGGAAGTGGGAAGCAATCCTTCGGGCAGGCATCATTTAAGTTGGAGAAGTCAATGTATGTTCGCCACTTCCCATTAGCCTTCTTTACCAGCACCGGGTTGGCAATCCACTCTGGGTAGATGGCTTCTCATATGAAGTCATTGGCAAGTAGGTTCATTACTTCTTCATCGAGGGCTGCTGATCGTTCTGCCTCCATACTTCTCTTTTTCTGTTTTACTGGTGCCTTGGTAGGGTCAATGTTTAGTACGTGGCATGCTATGTCAGGGGAGATTCCGGTCATGTCAGCATGTGACCATGCAAATACATCCAAGTTGTGGCGGAGAAAATCAATGAGTTGTTCCTTCAATTCTACTTTTAGTTGGGTCCCGACTTTCAATAGTCTACTCGAGTCATGTCGGTCTACAGATACAAATTCCATAGCTTCTGCAGGCTCGGTGGTGCCCTCCTCCTCTTTGTCCCTGGGGTCTAATTCATTGAAAGGGTCGCTAGTATATCGAAGAGGAGGGGCATTCTTTAGTTGCTATGCTTCCAAACTTTTTGTGCAGAGGGAAATCTCTACACTCTTCCCTTTATCCTTCCTGTGGTTGTTGCGAAGTTCAGTTACATAGCAGTCTCGAGCAATGTCCTGGTCTCCTTCTACTTCCCCTATTCCATTGTCCGTTGGAAATTTCATCTTCAGGCACCATGGGGCCAGGACAATTTGGAAGTCAGACAAGGCTGGTCTTCCTAAGAAGGCGTTGTAGGCCGAGTGGTTTTCTATCAGCACAAATGTCTGTTTCCGCACAACGGAGCGGGGATGACTTCCTATTTCAACGAAGAGGTCTAGTTGTCCGAGGGGCATCTTCGCATCTCCCGTAAAACCGTGTAGTGGTTTATTGCAGGGAGAAACGTCCTTCATTGACAGTTTCATTTTGTCGAATGCATGTTTGAATAGGATATTTACTGAGCTTCCAGTGTCTACTAGAATTCGGAAAACTTCGGCTAGACTGAGCCGGGCAAAGATAACCATGGGATCCATGTGAGGGTACTGCCTTCCCTCTAGATCACGCCTACTGAATGTGATGTCATCACTCTCTTTCTGCTTCGGGTGGCGCTCTTCTATAATAGAATTAACGCAGTCTTCATTGTTTCTAAGTGACTTTCCATATCTTTCCATCTCTGCCCAGCTTCTGTCGGCGATGTGTGGTCCTCCCGAGATGGTATGGACCACTATCTTCTCTTGACTGGAGCCGCTAGTGTTGCAATTTCCTCTGTCTATCTCTGGGGAGGGTAGCCTTGGGTTCTCATTGGCAAGAGCTGGAGTCCTGTTCTGACCTTTTACATAGCGTTCCAGTCTCTTCCTTCTGATGTGTTCTTCAATCAAGTCCCGAAGATGATGGCATTCATTGGTATCATGCCCATGAGATTCGTGGAAGCGGCAAAACTTTCCAGATTTAAGTGCGTTATCTAATTCCTTTTTGTATGGTGGGCGTTTGTATCTAACTTCGTCTTGGGTGGCAAGGAAGATGTTTTCGACGGTTTCATTCAAAGGAGTGTAAGTGTCGAACCTCGGTCTTGGCCGATATAGACGCTTTTCTCCCTTCTTGCCCCCAGCATTGTCTCTAGAATCGTTTCTTCGAACGTCCTTTGCTATAGCGGGCGTGTTGCTGTGAGCTGCCTTATTTTGTTGCCCTGACTGCCCCTCAATGGCAGTGTCTTCAAGCCTCATATATTTCCCGGCTTCATGGAAGAAATCGGGTAAAGTAGTTGGTTTCTCTTTTGTCAATCTTCTAGCGAATTTAGTATCTGGATGCACACCACTATAGAGGGCCATTAAGATAAGCTTCTCATCGACATCTTGGACTGCGGCCGCTGCGGCATTGAATCGGGTTAGGTATTGCTGCAGCTTCTCTCCAGGTTTCTGTTTGATACTGGATAAGAAATAAGCGTCCTTGGGTTGTTCCACATGAATGCGGAACTGGCTGATAAACTTTTCTTTTAGCATCTCCCACGAGCTGATGGATCCTTGGGGTAGATGACAGAACCAGGAGGTAGCTAGATCTGCTAAGAATAGTGGAAAGCATTTGCACAGTACTCCCTCTGTTGCTCCACTCATGAGCATATGCTGTGTGTATCTCTGTAAGTGTACAACGGGGTCGGAGGTTCCTTTGTAAGGTTCCATTATTGGCATTTTCCATTCTCGGGGGGTGATGGCAATTTCGATATTGCGGGCGAAGGGGCTGGTTACCCTAGCGCCTATCCCTCGATCTCTTTGATCCCGTTGGATGCACTCTCTGAACAAGTGTGCCATCCTTTCATCAGAATTTGGAGCAGATAGAAATGAGTTCGGTTCTGCTCTGTGGGACTGATTCCGTCCAGATGACCTATAGGGATGGTATCGTCTATCATTCCTGATATTTTCCAGCAGCTGTCTTTGATCTTCTGGGAGCATGATAGGGTCAGCTACAGTTGGCCCTTGCCTTGATCTTCCCCTGCTAGGTTCTGATCTAAGCACTTCCTCGGGTCCAACTTCGGGCTGGACTCTAGCTCGGCCCCGTTCACTGGTGTTTCCGTGGTTAGGCAGTACGACAGGCTCGGCTACAGTTGACCTCCGCCCGGTACCTCCCCCGTTGGGTTCGGTTCCAAGCGTTTCATCAGGTCTAACTTCGGGCTGAGCTCGGTCTCGACTCCTACCATGGCCGCTTCTGTCGTTAGCTCCTTCGAAGAAGGAAGATCTTTGTTGTTCCTAAGATCCTCCAGACTGGGACTCACCCCATGATTCAGTGTTGCGGTTGGACTCTTCAGCATCCCTTAAGCGTGACATGAGTTGGTCCACCAAGGCTTCCTGCTGGGATGTGAAGCGGTTAGTCACTTCAGCCACAACCCTGTCTAGATCTGCCCTAGTAATTGCTGCCGGTTGTTCTGTGGCAGGGGTTGTCGGATTTGCCTGACCTTCATTTGGTACTGCTGCTGGAAGGGGACGATTTACTTGATCCGTGACCACTGGATCTGGAAGACTGCTAGTTGCGATGTTTTTTCCTTTGTTAACATCTTTCTTCTGCTTGGGAGGCATGTCTTCCAAGCAATGTGCGATGCTGATAGGAAGAAAGTTAAGTGGGAGAAGCTGAAGTCCGGGGTTCAGCGTTCTCAGTGAAAGCACCAAAAATGTTTGCACAAAAAATGGGCAAACACGTCCAAGTCGTATGATTTAGTTGATTTTATGTTGTTTTTAGTGATCTGGGTGATTAATGCAAATATATGAAAAGCAGGGACTAAACTGTAAAAGACACGTAGATTTATAGTGGTTCGGCCAGAACGTGCCTACGTCTACTTTATATGTTATTCTCCTTTACTGTTCAGATTACAAGTACAAAGCTTTGATACAAGTATATGAAAGTTGTTTGAAAGTTCTATCCGTGCTTGAGCTCTCAAAACCTGTCTGCCATTGTTGTACCCCTGCCCCTCTATTTATAGAGTGAGGTTGGGGGTAGGGGTCTTGGATGTATATAACTGCTGGTGGGCCTGGGCTGATGCAATCTGGCCTGGCAAGGTTGGTTCGGTACTCCCTGGTCCGGTAGTACGTTGGGAAGCGAGTTGGTTCGGTGGTAGGTGGAGTAGGTTGGTTCGGTAGGCAGTGGATCAGGGGTTGGTTTGGTAGGCAGTGGAGCAGAGGTTGGTTCGGTAGGCAGTGGAGCAGAGGTTGGTTCGGTAGGCAGTGGAGCAGAGGTTGGTTCGGCTATGCATAGGAAGAGGTTTGGTTCGGCTATGCATAGGAAAGAAGTTGGTCCGGTAGTAGGTGGAAACACTCCCAACAGTCTTAAATTATAAAATATATTTTTATGGTTTTTAAATTAGTGTTTTAAAAATATAGTATAAATATTTTTAATATATATATATATATGATTTCGGAAATTGTTAAAGATTTTATTTCAGAAATAATAGGGTTTTTACATTATAATATTTTACAAATGGTTTATAGTATTTTATTAAATATCTTAGTTTTATAAATAAATTAGTATGTGTGTGTATATATATATTTAATGGTATTTTAGTATATTTAGAAGTTAAAAAGGAAGTTTAACTTTGTAAAAGAGTTTAACAAGTATGAATTGATTGTGGGTTTGTTGTGGAGTATTTAGATCTTTAATAATGGAATATTAAAGAAATAACAAGTATGAATTGATTATGGGTTTGTTGTGATAATGTGTTAATAATATTCATCTTTAATCCATTTTGATTATACTTATAAACGTAAATAGATCTTTGAAATGAAGTTTTAATGATAATCATAAGTGAAATGGTTTTGTATTTGTAGTGACAGTGTTTGAGTAACATTTGTCTTAGTCCATTTGAAATTGATTTGAGATTATACTTATGCGGTTGAGATAAGTGTATTAATACTTTTGGAACTATTAGAACATATAGAAATGAATAGTGATGTTTTAATTAAATAGCGAAGTTTAATAATAAGTGGAGTTTCATTTATAAAGAGTTATTGAGTACAAATGAGTTTTACCGATAAAAGAGGATTTTAACTAATAAAGGAAGATTAATTAAAAAAGGGATTTGAAGTCGTTTATATGACTTAATCATGCTTATGTGTTGATTTGAAGTCGTTTATATGACTTAATCATGCTTATGTGTTTCAATCATACTTGTGTATTACTTGCCTATGGACAGTACACTTTGTTTTCCATATGCGCTTACTCTCATTGTTATTTGATTTGACCAAATATACTTTAATAATACCTAGAAGAAACACAAGAATTATATGGTACAGTTATCTTCGGTGATACTATACTGTACGTATAAACTTGTTTTGCTCTTTTAGGACAAATGATAAGGAAATTCGTCCGCTTAAACAGTTAGGAAGTGATCTTTGATCTTATATATTGTTTGTTTATTTCCCACAGAATCGGAGTCGAGATTACCGGGAAATCAGTCGATTGGTTTTGGAGCACCCATTAAGTAGGGGAGTGTACTTATATAGGATGACTTGAAACCATAACTACTCTAAAACCATATACATGTTTTATGCTTTGAGTGAGGTTCGTGGTTGGTTCAAGATGTAGGAGTCTATATGGAGATTCGAGATCTATTTGAGATGCTCGAACACATGTAGTTGTTTGTGATCTATTCAGGATGTGGAGATCCATGTGTGATTCCGAAATCTGTTAAGATATGGAATCCATGTGTGGTTCTGAGATCTATTCGAGTTGGGGACTCATGTATCGGGATCTATTCGAGTTATGACTCGTGTGCTGGAATGGTTGAACGTGACTTCACCTTCAGTAATGACAGAAACCAAAGAGACGCAGCCTATGGAGTTTAGCTAACTTAAAAAGTGCAAGGACTCCATTCTAGTGTTTACTTACGGATATGCATAAGGGAGTGATGTGACCTGGTACGACGTGTTCGAGCGTGGACCAGCTATGTTTTTCCTATAGTATATTTTATCTACAGATATACGATGCTCGAAAGGATATCTCTGATCCTTATGTAGGAGGACCGTTCTCGAAGTGCTGAGATCACCTCCGTGGAATCCTACACAATTAGCGAACGTGCCTTAGCAGTTGTGATTGTATACCTATTATTCTTATAATGTACACTTAGATGCATCATAGCTATGAGATTATTTATATTTAACACCGTGTAGATTATTATATTTTCACTGGATTTTATAATTGAAGTGGTTTGGTTATCGTAAGATAAAAACCCGTCTGTGTTTATTTGCGGTGTGGTCTTACGAGATACTTTTATTTTGAAGGGTTTTGCAAATATAACAATCCATATTATTTGAGTTTCTCATGCTGGTTTACTAGACTAATCCAGGTGTTATTTTCATATAATCCTCGGGTCAGCTCAAGTATGTTTCCAAATTTAGCTGTGGTTCATTGGAGCTGTTAGAGAGGAGCTGAATGATTTCCCATCGTAGTTTATTTCTGCTACATTACTTGATTTATATCCATCAGCATTTCTGATGACATGCAGTTATTACTGTCCAAAATGATGATAGGTTTATTTACTTTGATTGATATGTACATCAAAGTTTTCTTTTTTGGTAAATACCTTTCGAGATATTATATATTATCATTCTACATATGAGATTATGATATTGTGTTCACCTTTCATGTTCTGTTTCCTTTTCTTTTACCCTAACGTTCTGTCTTTCCGACGCTTGGATGCTCGATATGTGAAAACCGTCGATGTATTAGTGTTGACATTCAGGGGTCAAAAAGGCAGATCATTACAACTTGAGTAAGATATAACACTTAGCCAAGCATGCTATTGTCCAGTCCACGTGAAGTCATAGTGCAAGTAGTTCTTTATTAGGATCCTTGGTTGAAAAGTCACAAAGTCATGTAAGTCTAAATGGACAGTAATGCCCCAATTGATGCTTTTCATTATGCTAAAGAAAAAATGGAAATGACGAAGAAGATCAATTCAGAATTCGCCCCTTCTTAGTTGACTGTGCATGCCTATTTATAGAGAAATCATGCCATTAGGTCCTCAACACATGGCACCCGAGGAAGATGAACTACTAAGATTTGGTCGACGTATCACTTTGACGATTTATCATATCGGACTTTCCTTTGATCTCTTCAGGATGACATGGCTTAGTTGGACTAATCAATGTTTCTAGCATGAATTTATGGCATGTTTTTTTCGTTAATGTCTTAATGTGTGATAGTAGTCAACATTCAATAGTTCCACAATGCTCAATATGTGATAGGTTGATAAATCAACATGTGATGGCTCCTTATCCTCAATATAGGATATCCTGGTAACTCAACATACGATGAATCCTTATCCTCAATATGTTATAGCTTGATAGCTCAACATGTGATGGCTTGTTATCCTCAGCATTCAATAGCTTGATTACTCAACATGCCATGGCTCCTTATCCTCAACATGCGATAGCTTAATAACTCAATGTGTGATGGCTACTAAACTTCATCATGTGATAGCTTGATAACCGAATATGCGATATCTCCTAAACCTCATCATGCAATGGCTTGGTAACTCAACAAACGACGGCTCTTTAACCTCAACATGTGATGGCTCACCTCAATATACAAAACGTACTTTAACCTTGACCCACGATTGTTCTTTCATATTAAATTTTGATAACTTTTAATAGTCAACTTGCGATAGCTTTTAATAGTAAACTTACGATAGCTATCCCAATTTCAACTTGCAATAACCATCCTTTCCCTTCATTCTATGACAACTTCTTTTATCATCAATATTTGACAACCGTGTCATCTGCGAATTGCGACATCTCTTTACCCCCATCTTGCAGTAGTACATCACTATCAAATTTTAGAAATCCCACTTCTGATGAATTTTCACAGTAACAATTTGAAAAGTTTTGGATATAGCACTTCTGTAATAACACGCACCTTAATGGGCCTGAATTTCAACTAAATCAAAACCAAGTCCATTAGGACATGGAATGTTGGTTTGGTAAATGTAATAAACATAAATATATCATAGATTGATCATCTAAACTCACAGCGGAATGGGAAATATAATATAATATAAATACTGACTGGGTTTACTACCCAGAATCAATAGTATCCCTAGTATATCTTATCACCTTGTCAGCACCGAGCATGAATAAGAAGACTTCCACTTTATATATCGTCTTGCTCCTATGACCTGTCCCTTTAAATCTATCATGTGGGTTGTAATGAGGAGGGGGTCTGAACAACATTCAGATGATTGGAAAACTTTATATTTTATCCATAACACAAATTTATACTAAATTGTTTCCATTTATACGTTATGTCTGTTATTTATGGCTAATCATATGCACATATGATAAATCTAACCTAAACTTCTTCAAGGTATACTATACCTATTTATGCCTATATATATAGGGGGTGTGTGTCTATGTGTGTGTATATATATGTATGTGTGTGTGTCTATATATATATTAACATACAGCACCCAAAACCTCGATCACTTAATACTTCTTAAGTAGGGAGGTGGCAGGCCCATCGGCCATTTATTGCCTTAAGTCCCCGAAGCGAGTCCTTCGCAAAGTCAACGCTAATCAAATCAGTTCTAGCTACAAAGATCGATGACCCATATATACTACTTTATAATATAATATATAACTTAATTGTTGTACTACTAGCATAACTCAAAGACTCATCTAAGGTTTAACTAACCCACCTTCGATAAACTAATTTTCCTCCTAACCATCAACTTGGCGTAACCCAAGTCTTTGCTACCGCTTACACGGGATTGCTGGTGATCATGGCTTATATGCCAGACCTATTGTTAAATTCCGGTACAAAAAATACTAACATAACCGTCGACCTTTCACAGGGCGTCTTGTTTAGACTAACCTGAGTAAGTCAAGAAAATGCCCCTTTCGGTTACTTACTACCTTTTATTGATTATGAAGGAGACCCCATTTCCCTAAAAGTACCGAGTCATATAATACTTCAAATATGAGGAGAACCCTCGGTATACTTTCCCCTACCTATCTGCAACGCATATCCCTTCCCACGGGTCCAATGGTTGGAGATGTCTTACATTAGTAGTAAATGTACACAACTGTAGGTTGCCTCTAAGTTAAAGGCGGACTTCAGTTGTGTAACTCTATTGACCTCTCATCCCAACCTACTAAATCAAATTAATCATCCTATGTTTAATTATTGGGCTAAGTCCACTAATCCTCGTTTGTATAATTATTACTATATACATTACCTTAATGACAATTATACTGCCTTATAATATTTGATTACTACCTAATGTGTTTATTCGCTATTTCTATAAACGTCACTTGTCCATAATAAATGATTATTATTCTAACAGGACAATCTCTAAGACATTTATTTATTCATTCTAATTTTACATATTATGTCTTACTTATTTTTTAATAATTACCCTAATAAACTCTTTAATCAGTCCCATTAATTCATTTACGTCCTTATTAAATTCTTGTAACTCTCTATCTATTGTCCTATTAATTTTGGAGGTATAATCTTTTCCATCTACGTTTCATATCCCTATTATTTATTACGCAATTTAACCTAATGTTCTAACTATATCTAATGTGAATATTGTCATGTATTACACTCAATTAAATGGTATTCCTATAGCAATTGGGGTTATGGATTTTCAGTTTATGAGGGGTAGTATAGGATCTGTAGTAGGCGAGAAAATCACTCGTTTGATCGAGTATGCTAGTAATCGATCTCTACCTGTTATTATTGTGTGTGCTTCTGGAGGAGCACGTATGCAAGAAGGAAGATTGAGCTTGATGAAAATGGCCAAAATATCTTTTGCTTCATATAATTATAAATCAAATAAAAAGTTATTCTATGTATCAATCGTTACATCCCTTACAACTGGTGCAGTAACGGCCAGTTTTGGTATGTTGGGAGATGTCATTATTGTTGAACCTAACGCGTACATTACTTCCACAGGTAAAAGAGTAATTGAACATTTTTAAAATGCTGAGCACAGTTATACTTGTTTACATATTTATTTTTATGTTTCTAGTTATTAGTCCCCAACTAGCAATACATTATAATTATTCTTCCAAAAAGGATTCTCATTATAAGTTTCCATAAATTAACCTAAAGTGAGAGATTTACTTCATTTGAAATTACAAAGAATCATTTTTTTCCTTTTTACTAAAATAGACACTGCAAACTACGTACAAAATATTCATACTTCACACATCTTTTCCCCTTTTGTGTATATTCCTTGTTAATTCAGACACTGCACTTTCTATGTATTTAAGAAATTAGATAAGTTATGGAGGTCGCATGAATAGTACTTCCAACAAATAAAATATAGAAATTCACATTCCAATAAAATTAGGGCAATCCAAATTATACTAATATTTTACAGTACAATTATAACTTTGGAATAAATTCTACACCCTTATCAACATTCAACTTTTAATATCTTAGGGACTTACTTCAAAATCTGGGTGTATATAATATTCCTATTTCAATTTCTTAAATTACAGAATATGCGGGCAATGTTCTTATATGTTTATTCAAGCCCACAACTCTTTAGATCTTATTTAGGCATAGTAATTAAATAAAATCCAACGAAATAAATTTCAACGTTATTAACAAATTTCATAATTTACCATTCACCTGCTTTCAAACTTTCCAAATCTCCTAAATCTAAATACGATCTTTTGACTCAACTTAATCTCCTTTTTAATCCAAAAGAATATGTATAACATGGTATATACATACTATTAGAATTACAAACATGAGAAGAAATTTCTGGTTAAGAGGAATATTTCCTTTTTTGATGAAAGAGTTGTCCTCTTATGAGGAGAGCACTCATTGGTTAAGGGGAATGTAAATTAATAATATCGAAATTTATCTTTTTATTTCACAACGTTGATTTGCTTCTTCTCTTCTTTATAATTATTTTTCGCTCTTCTCCAATTTGTATAAATATAGAATATTTTATATTTAGGTAGAATAGTGGAGAAGAGAAAATGGCATAGCTTCACTACTCTTGATCAGAAAATATAAGAAGAGAAGTGAGGGGTTATGCATGTATTTATAGATGCTCAAATAAATCGTATCCGTTAGATTAAAATAATTAAATCTGGGCCATTGGCCAAGATTCATCCCTAGCCGCCACGCTCCAACCTGTTGACCGCACCCCTATAGGCGGTTTACTGCTCATGGTGAGGTCAATCGAGAAGTCCCAAAATTAATGTTTATTTATTTCCATATTTTATTCTTTAATAATTTTCATTTCGAATACTTTAAAGCCCGTAAACTCAACTTAATCTCCTTTTTAATCCAAAAGAATATGTATAACATGGTATATACATACTATTAGAATTACAAACATGAGAATAAATTTCTGGTTAAGAGGAATATTTCCTTTTTTGATGAAAGAGTTGTCCTCTTATGAGGAGAGCACTCATTGGTTAAGGGGAATGTAAATTAATAATATCGAAATTTATCTTTTTATTTCACAACGTTGATTTGCTTCTTCTCTTCTTTATAATTATTTTTCGCTCTTCTCCAATTTTTATAAATATAGAATATTTTATATTTAGGTGGAATAGTGGAGAAGAGAAAATGGCATAGCTTCGCTACTCTTGATCAGAAAATATGAGAAGAGAAGAGAGGGGTTATGCATGTATTTATAGATGCTCAAATAAATCGTATCCGTTAGATTAAAATAATTAAATCTGGGCCGTTAGCCAAGATTCATCCCTAGCCGCCACGCTCCAACCTGCTGACCGCACCCCTATAGGCAGTTTACTGGCTCATGGTGAGGTCAATCGAGAAGTCCCCAAATTAATGTTTATTTATTTCCATATTTTATTCTTTAATAATTTTCATTTCGAATACTTTAAAGCCCGTAACTTCTTCGTTTGAACTTCGATCGTGAAACTCCAAATACAAAAGTTACTCAGAAAATCACTACAAATGCATATGATAGCGGTCAACATATCTAGAAACAACAGTACAATGAATAAATATGAATATATCTCATTATATATCGTATGTGTCTTTTATACAAAAATACAATTAACAGTTACAACCCAAACAACCCAAAGAAAAGAACAAATGCTGGAAGGGAAATGACAACAACATAACTAGACCTAAAATACTAACTAAATGCTATGGGATTGTCCTAATCCCCTATGGGAGCTCGAGCCATTGCCGCAACCCCGGAGTAGGTGTAACATGGTAGATGTACACCCAATATCGTGGCTCTATTGTGGCAGCTGGGCTCGAATCTCCCAGAGCTCGGCCTAGACCTATTGGATTGCGATTAGCTCGGGGCTCTAATATCCTACGACACAATGTCCTTGCGCTGCCAACAATATGGATACTCTTATGCTGCTGGTACCACTACTGGTGGCTTAAGAATCCTCATCCTCTTGAGGGAAGCTCTATCGAATAGGGTAGGGACCTTCCTCTGAATCGGCCCTCCATAGAGGTTCACTCTGTATCGCCTAATGAAGAGATGGAAATACAGAATGTAACTTCATGGAGTCCCAACTTCAGGTTTCACATTGTGGCTCATGATAGATTAAGCTCAGTTGATAGCTATACCACCATGATGGTGTAGGTGGCCTTTTGGATAAATCTGATCAAAAATTCCTGGCTTTGGAGTAATGTTATGTTAAATGATGCAAATGACGAGACGTGCTATAGGCCATAAGTTTTCTGGCGTCCAGACACCGACATCTCTAGAAAGATCCATTGCAAAATCTCTTGATTAGTCATCTCAATGCCTTCCAAATCCGCTTCTACCATGGAAATCCTAAAATATCACTGAAATCATCGTCAGATATATCGATCTCAACTCCCATCACTTTCAACTCGAGGTTACTGATATTCTCATCAAAATTGTACTATAAATGGGCATCAACTAGTTGTATGCAACGCGGGTAGCATTCTTACTCAAAAGTGTCATAGTTGAGGATCGTGCAAGTCTTGTAGTTGTAAACAAATCGTCAAGTCTAGAGGCGGCAAAATCTCCAAATTCCACTGAGCGTCCCTGAGGAATGGTGAAATTTGTTGAGGCCATGTAGGTGGAGATTTTTTGGTTGCTCCATTCGAGCCAAGTGATCCCCTAAGGGGTGAGACTCGGATGGCATGAGCAAGTACCGGCAGTTCGGGGTCATCCATGGACTGAATTAGGGTCGGGGAGGGAAGTTGGGTTTAGATCTAGAGAGAAAGAGGAGGAGGGGATAGACCTGACATGCACTATTGGCGCTTGGAATTGCTCGGCGGATGCTACATGGATAGGAAAGGCAGTGCTACAAGCCAGGGGAGTGTGGCGGTGCTCGCTGCTGGGGTGAGGAGGCGGCGACACTCATTTGTTAGAAGGAGGTGGGGGTTCAGGAGAATGAGGAAAGGGGCGATAAAATGAAGGGGTGGCTAACCTAAATGTGGCTATATTCGCGTTCGAGGTTTGAGTTTTGTTTTTACCCTTTTACAACTTGACCGCTCTAGGGCTACCGATCGACCGCTAATAGTCGACATATAGGGTTCGATCAGTTGTCGAATTTTGGGTGTAGGTTAAACTTGGACCCTATTCTAATCGAATTAATTATTAATAATAATAATTGCCTCGTTCCGTCTTCTTCGATCCAACACGATCCAAATTATCCTGAAAATTTCTTATCCCTTAATTGATGATGCCTAAGCTTACTGTCTAGCTTTACGGACCCTTTTTTTCTTTTATCTCGCAGTACTCTTATACTGCTTTGGCCATCCACAAGCCTTAAAAACCAAAAAATATTCTAGTTATTATTCTCTTTATTCTCTTTATATGGGAGTATTCCTCCTATTTTTGCTGGCAGGCATTCCTACATTTCCCGACTTCGTACTCCAACTAAATTAATTTTCAATTCCATTTTATCCACCCTTTGAAGAGGGAATTTTAAAACCTCCAATCTTTATAAACAAGAAAAATCATCAAGCTAAATCAAAAAACCTATTTAACTCAACCAAACTGCTAATTACTATACATATATATATATATATATATAAGAATTTCAAATTTTCCTTTTTAAACAACAGTTTCCAAATATGCCTTTTGGAAAAATCCTTTGAAAATCCGTCCAAACTATTAGTATTAAAATGTGACACTAACACCCAAAAATTATATAGAGAATGAAATTGAAGAAAAAGTAAATTAAAATGAGAAAAAATAGAATAACACGCGTTTACAGTGGTTTGGCTAATTGTTTCCTATGTCCACTAGAGATTTTTATTGATGATATAGCAATTATACAAGTGTTGTTCTTATGGTTCAGTACCACTCGATAGGCAATTACAAGAAAGGTATAAAAATTGCAAGAGAGCTAAAAGATCCCTGAAATGATGCCCCTTATGCTTATTTATATGTGTAGGTAATTAGAAAAAGCTCTAAGATGTCCTCCTCCGTGTTCTTCATAATCTCTGAGCGGTTATTTAAGAAGAAAAGTGGCATGTAAAAAGGCAACTATGGGTCGGTACCAATTCATAAGATCATCTTATGCATCCTTCCGGTTACTTTGGGATAGATGATATATAGTTAGCTTTATGTTTCTCAAGTTGTTTACATTGCCATATGCTTGTTTTTGAGTGTAAATAATGGATTGGTGGAGGAGTAGAGTTGTTGATTTCTAGTGCTTGAGACATTCGATAACAAATGATAGGTGATTGATCTATGGAGCTTGGACTAGGCTTTTGGTATCAAAACTAAGTAGTAGAAGGAAAATGGAGTGATTTTGAGGAGATCCTATGGATCAGTACTAATCCATAACCATGGATTGGTACCGAGATTGATTGATAGTGTTGTGGAACTTCTGGATTAGCCTTGTTTTGTCTTGTCATCTTGGCCGTACTTGGTTTCTAGGCTTTATGGCTATCTCTCAATGCCTTCTACCTCGACAGCTTTCAAGTTCTATTTATCAAGTCAGTCTAGACACTGCTTGATCAAAAGGCTGGATAACACTTGCCTCTTAAAGTGAATCTTGTTGCAAACACGATGTGTTTTGAATCGAGACAAGTCAGGATTGCCATATCGAACACCAACCCATGCCTCGAATAGTTGTTATCTATTTTTTTGGACCCTTTCACTGAAGGGTTGTTTCTATAGCTATTCGCTTTGACACTTCGCTAGCTTTCGGGACTATAAAACAAGAGCATCCTCTCATGATCTGTCATTCCGAGCTTATTAATTTCAAACTAGTTCCTTTTCTGGATTTTTCAGGTTTTAATATTCTTTCCTTCGATTCAAGTTGCTGAATATTAAGTATACACACACAAGTACTTTGATTTTCCATCGTGCCTTGGTTCCACATACATACCGGTCCCTGTGGAACACTAGATGTATAAATATACACATTTTTTTTATCGTTGATCGATTAGTATCGCTCCATAGGTAAGGATCGATACTACTTCATGACCTTAGAATGAGGCAATTCTGTTGCCTATTATTTTGGATCGGTGGCTATATACTTAAGCTGCTTCCTCTTATTCTTCACTTTATTTGTGAACATCGGCTTGGAGATTTTAAGTTTTATTCTAGCATTGAAATTCTTGCTACCAGAACTGCACATAACCATTCCTCCTCCCTTGAGCTACCACCCTTGACACTCCTTTATTGAACTCTCCATCGAATGAACGAACCTATAGGATCATTCCCGACTTATTTTGTATTTAACCATGATTTCGATCCAATTCCTAAATCGATCATTTACCTGGCCTTCGATGTCATTAGTTAAGTGGTCGTGGAGATGGAAAAGGCTAGGAGATCATCACTTTCAATTCTGATTGTGTCTCATCTTTTGAATGTCTTAAAAATGAACTCATTTCTTCTCCAATCATCTGCTCACCTAATTGGGATCTTCCATTGAGATTATGTGTGATGCTTCTAACATTACTATTGGTGCTGTCCTAGGATAACACATCAACAAAATCCTTCGCGTCATCTATTATGCTATATGACTTTGAATGATGCTCGACTCAATTACACAACCATCGAAAAATAGCTTCTAGGGGTAGTTTTTGCACTTGAAAAGTTTAGACCTTATTTGACAGGCTCACATATCATGGCCTACACCGATCATTCCGCTATTAGGTACATTTTTGTTAAAAAAGATGCCAAGTTTCTTTTGATTCATTGGATCATGTTACTTTAAGAATTTGATCTTACAATCAAAGACAAAAAAGGATCCGACAATGTCATAGCTGATCACTTGTCTCTTCTTCCACATGCATCATCTTCTTTACTCATCAATGGGAACTTTCCAGAAGAACAACCCTTCTCAATTTCCATCGATCCATGGTTTGTTGATATAATGAACTATTTAGTCACTAAGGAAACTCCTTCATTTGGTCAATGGACGAGATAAATACAAATTTCTATCCCAAGTGCGATACTTCTATTGGGACAATCCATGCTTGTTTAAGTACTGTTCCAAGTGTGCTCTAAAACCCTAGGCAGTTGCCTCAGCTCCATCTCGCCGATTCCAGCCTCTCTGGCCGCCCTCGCTACCAATTTTCATTTGCCGCCTCTCCTTTTCGCCAAGTGCTAGCGTTCCCAGCTACCGCCATGTCCCCTTCCAGCCACTCTAACCGTCAGACCTCTCGAGCCGCCTCCCCACTTTCCAGATCCTCCTCCAGGATTTGCCTCGATCTCTTCCCCTTATCCCTTTGAAGTCGATAACGATGGTTTCATTCCGGTCATATCTCATAAATGGAAACGTCAATCTAAGATGTCACACCAACCCCGACCACTCAACTCCAACCTCCATGATACTTCCAATAAGAATCTAAAACTGCCCTCTCATCGAAGTGTACAACATAATTTCGTCTCCAACAATAGCAACATTGATCGTCCCAAACAATCCGATAATAGATTTGAAGCTAACTAATGGAATTTTTCCACTACGTCTAGCCGAGCATGGAATGAAGTAGTCAAGGGTAATAATATTCTTGTCTCTATTCCATTAAAGTACTATCACCACCGTGAATTTAATTCTATGCAATGTGCTAAAATGTCTGCTGAGGTTGTTCAAGACGCTAGAAAACAATGGGATAATGCTATTGTAGTCTATGTGGTTGGTCCTAAGCCATACTACCCATATTTCAAAGACTATATTATTAGAGTATGGAAACCAGAAGATGAATTCTCGATCTGTTCTAAAGAAAATGGTTTTTTATGTCATCAAATTTAACAAAAAGAAAGATTATGATAAAATATTGGAAGGAGGTCCATATTATTATAACAAAAAGTTGATGATGATGAAGAGGTGGTCTCTTGGAATGCAACTCAACAAAGAACTTCTTCATTCAATTCCGATCTGGATTCGTTTCCCCAATTTACCCCTTGATTATTGGACGGAAGAGGGGATTAGTCGAATCGCCTTAGTGCTCGGCTCCTCCATCAAATTGGATAAATTCACGGAAGGAATTATAAAAATTGCATATGCCAGAGTATTAATTGAAATTAATAACTCTTTTAAATTTTCGCATAAAATCCCTATTCTATCTGAAAAGGATGAAATTATGTGGCAAGAAGTGACATATGAGTGAAAACCTTCTATTTGCTCGAATTGCTCAAGCTTTGGCCATGTTGAAAACCATTGTCAATTTAATAAAGTTTGGGTTCCTAAAGCAACTACTCAGAAAACATTTATTGATAATTCTGATATGATAATAGATGATAATATCGATAACAATTTGGTAAACAAGTCTATTAACTTGGAGACTCAACCGAAAGTAGTCAATCCAGAATAGGTAGATATCCATATCAACAGTTCCAAAGTTGATTCTATCAATTTTTCAAAAGAAAATGTCACTTATTAATCCCAAAATGTCTAGCCGAATATTTCTAATTCGACTATTTATACAAATTTGCAAAAGAATTCTATGACTACAAAAGCAGAAATGGAAATACATTCAACAAACATTGATACAAATGAAGATAACAATATCTCTGTTAAGAAGTCTGAAGTGCCTCTGGACTCATCCTCGAGTCATGCTAGCGCTGATTAGAACACTGAACTCCCTACTAGCTCCAGACCAAGATCAACCAGGAAAATAAAAACATATGAAGTCCCTTTCGAGTATAAAGCCACAGCCTCCTCTGATGTTATCAAGAACCCTGCTTGGGCAAGTTTAGTTAATCAATTAAAAGGTAAAAATAAAAAGACAAAAAAGCTAAGTTAACGGGGATAGCTACTTCCCCTGAAGGCAGTAGCAGTCCAGAAAATAATCTATCGATGGAGTTCCTTTTTTGGAACATCAGGGGTATGAATGCCCCTATTAAACAGTTAGAAGTGTTGCATATTTTGAATAGTAATAGATTCTCCTTTTTTGGCATTATTGAAGATAAATTATCCTTAGACAATATCGATAAATTAATGTCTAGAATTAACTCAAATTGGAAATACTCTCATAATATTTCTAATGGACAGAATAGTCAAATTTTAATCTTATGGGACTCATCTCATTGGTCGAATATCATTTTACACTCTAACGACCAATATATTTCTTGCATTTTACATAATGTAAGTGGTATTAGTGTTTTATGCACCACGATATATGCTTTCAATGAAGAAACAAAGTGTGTAGAGTTATGGAAGTATATTTTAGACCAGTCTAAAAGTTTTAATCTACCTTGGATAGTGGCGGATGATTTCAATGCTATTTTATCTCCTAGTGATAGAATGACTAATGGTCTTTTTAACTCGATGGGTGATCAAGATTTTATAGAATATATTTCCTACTCTAACTGGTGGAGCCAAATTTCTCAGATAATTATTATACATGGAGGGAAGGTCAATGTTTTACTATACACAGTAAAATCGACCGTGTTTTTATCAACTCTTTATGGTTGGACAAATTTTTGCAGTTTGGAATTCATTTTGGTAGCCACTCTTTGAGTGATCATACTCCCATCATTATAAATCTTCAGATACTTAATAATAAAAGGGTTTGAGTGCCTTTCAGGAATAAAAACTCCTAGCACCTTCATGTAGATTACCAGTCATCTATCCATAATGTTTTGCTGTAAGAGTTCACTGGAAATCCACTTTATATTCTCTTGTGAAAATTGAAGACATCCAATTCTACATTGAAGGAATGGGAAAAAGGTAAAAGCAACATTTATACAGTGGTTGAAAAATTAGAAAAATGATACTAATGAGCTTTATAAACAGCTTGTTAAAGACCCTCTGAATGACAGTATAATGGAGCAATACACTGCGAATACTGAGCAATTACATACTATGATGAGACAAATTGGAGTGGATAATGAGCAAAAAATGAAAATAAACTAGCTAACCAATGGGGATAAACCTATTGAATTCTTTTTCAGCAAAATCAATGTCCTTAATCCTAAACGAAGGGGTAATTACATTCTTAATGACAATGGTAAGTGGACATCAACTTCATATAAACTTGAGCATGAGGCAGTTAATTACTTCTCTAAATTGTTCTTATCATCTCAGGCCACAAACCAATTTCTAGACATTACATGCAAAAAAATTCTGAAAATGCTAGATACAATTTATGTAAACCATTTCAGCTAGAGGAAATTAAAGCAGCTACATTCCATATTAATGACAACATCTCCCCTGGTGCAGATGGTATTAATTCAAAATTTTATAAAGTCCATTGGGAGCAAATTAAATATGATATCTGGAATGCTATGAATGGCATTCTCTAATCTAGAAAACTCATCAGAGAAATCAATCATACTTTTGTCTGTCTAATTTCAAAAAAACCTTATGCAGTGGACATGACTGAATTTAGACCAATTTCTCTATGTAATGTCTCTTACAAAATTCTAGCCAATCTTCTTTGTAATCGAATGAAAGATTACATGAACGATCTCATCTCATACGATCAGAATGTTTTCATTCCTGGTAGACTGATTACCGAGAATTCCCTCCTAGCTTATAAAATGGTTAGAGGATTCGACAGGAATAATTATAATAACTTATGCCTGAAAATTGATCTGAATAAAGCCTATGATAAAATAAGTAGAGAGTTTATTCATCACATGCTAATTTCTATGGGTTTTCCTCTACTATTTGCTGACCTTATTTATGAATGCATTTCTACTCCTTCGTTTTCAGTTTTAATTGATGGTTCCCCATATGGTTTCATTGACAGCTCGAGAGGGTTAAGACAAGGGGACCCTCTCTCGCTATATTTGTTTTCTATTGCTATGGAATTCCTGACTATCGGCCTTGATGTGGAATATTTAAAAGGTAATATTACTGCTATATATCAAACTGAGCCAATGATTATCCATTTATTATATGCGGATGATATTTTAATTTCGACTAAAGCTACCAGTAAGAATGCTAAAAGTATAAAGCAATTTTTTCAATATCTGAAACACTTACTTGGTCTTGATTCAAATGCCAACAAATCTTCACTATTCTTTAGTAAAGGAGCAAAAAGAAAGCATCAAATTGTTGACACTCTTAATATCAGTAGTGGAAATCTCCCAATTATGTACTTGGGCATCCCTTTATCTAACAAAAAATTAAGAACAAGGGATTTCAGATGGTTAATAGATAAAATCAATAAAAAATTCAATCATTGGCACAATAAGATGCTGAATATCAGTGGTAGAACAGAATTGATTAAATCTGTAATTTTCCCAATGATTCAATTCTGGCTTCAATTCACACAATTTCCTGTGTCTATTATTCAGAAAATTAACTTCATTTGTGCTAATTTTATATGGAAATCAAAAGCTCATAAAATGTGCTGGGATGATGTGTGTAAAACCAAAATTGAGGGGGGCTTGGGCATTAGAAGAATTGATGAAATAGCCAAAGCAGTTGCCATTAAACTTTTATGGAATTATATTCATGGTGATTCTATTTGGGCTAAATGGATGCATAATAGGTATTGTAAGAATGCTAATTTCTGGACTGCTACATTGGATAATAATGCATCATATACATGGAAAACACTGTTAAGGGCCAGACAATGATGTAAAGGGCTTATAGATAGAAAAATTGTAAATGGCGAGAACACAGACATTTGGTTCGACCCATGGTTAAATGGATCTTCATGATTGACAAGGTTGGATGGAATATCATGGCTATGACCGGTGGCTGTAATAGAAAGGTTTTTAAGATTATTTTTGGCAATGAATGGAAACAACATTTAGATTACATTCCTACACAACTTCATAATGCAGTTCACAAAGTAACTATTCATAATCATATGGAACAAGACTTTTGGTTTTGGCTTCCTAATAATAATGGTCAGTTCAGTATGAAAACAGCATGGGAATAAGTCAGATACAAACATGTTGAATTCAACTGGACGAAAATAATTTGGGATAAAAATTATGCTCCAAAAATGTCTATTTGTGCTCTCTTGGCAAAAGTAAACAAATTAAAATTAAAGATAGAATCAGCAGATGGAATACTAGTATAGATCGAACATGTGTTTTCTGTTCAAGTCAGTTTGAAGACAAAGACCACCTTTTCTTTAACTGTAATTACTCGAGATGATTATTAGAGGAAACTATGCATAAGATAAATCTCAATCTCGGTAACATTTACGATATAAATCATATTTTAGAGATTATATGTCAAAGCCAGAAAAGCAATTCGTTAATTAATTAGGTTACTAACATTGCATTTACCTCTCTGGTTTGGAATATATGGTGTGAAAGAAACAATCGAGTCTTCAAAATCATTGAAATGCCTACTAATTTGAGATTTAAACTCTTAATTCAAAACTGCAAATATTTAATCAAACACAATTTGAACTCGAAGACGATAAGTACAGATTCAAAAGTTATCTTAGCTGAATTTGATATAGCCACTGACCCAAGAGTCGACCTCCGTCCTCCTTGAACTTGGATTTGCTTCCTCTTGCTCTCTAGGGGATGGATTTCCTTCAGCCTCTTTTGATTTCTAGCCTTGCCATTTTTGTGCAAACGAGTTTGGACTTGATTTTAGATTTTATTTGGTAAAGTAATGCATTTTCTCTTTCCAAGGGGCGCCATTTCGAAGATAAAGCTTTAGTGGTTCCTCTTTTTCTGCATTGAAGACGTGTCTATGGGGATACTTTGTTTTGTATTTTTTTTCTTAATTTTGTTTATTTTTTTTACCTTGTTTGCTGATCCAAGTTGCTCGTATGGATGGTTTTGAGTGTGTCTTTATTTTGTTTATTCCTCCATCTATTTGACAACTTGGCTCAGGCTCTGTCTTGTTGTATTATCAATATATGGACATGATATATAAGATTTTTCCTGGCAAGGCACCCATATAGGTTAGGGGGATTGCAAGGTTCTAATGAGGCATATCATGGAAGTAGATGCGTTTATTCTAGTATATAAAGTACCCTTTTCCAAAAAAAAAGTATTGTTCCAACTAAATCATTCGACGATGTATTCCGAATAGCAAAATCAAGAGTGTTCTTTTATTTTGTCATGACCAAGTTCGTGGTGGACATTTCAGTCCTTGAAAATCATGAAAAAGTTGTTCAATGTGCCTTTTATTGGCCTATACTTTTCAAAGACACGTTTTTCAAATGTTAGGAAAAATCAAGAAAAGAAACATGATGCATTTGACCTCCATTCTTACGATCAAAATTTTTGACGTTTAAGGAAATTACTTTATGGGACCATTTCCTAACTCTTTCGGAAATCTTTATATTCTCCTTGCCTTTGATTACGTTGTAATGGGTTGAAGCTATTCCATGTAAAACTAACAATGATAAGATTTTTGTGAAATTCATAAAATAAAACATCCTTTCTAGGTTTATCATACCCTGAATATTAATAAGTGATAATGGTATCCATTTTTGTTATCAACCTTTCAAAGCTTTAATGAAGAAATACTCGATAACCCATAAGTTATCCACTCCTTATCATCCTCAAACTTGTGGCCAAGTTGAAGTTTCAAATCAAAAAATCAAACAAATTTTGGAGAAAACTATTAATAAAAATAGTATATGGTAAAACTTGTCACTTACCAATCGATCTCGAACATAAGGCATTATGGGAAAACCAGAATATCAACTTTGATCTTGAAAAGGCTGGCGAAAATAGAAAATTGCAACTTAATGAATAAAAAGAGATTAGGAACGACGTGTATGAAAATGCGAAAACTTACAAGTAAAAAAAGTTTTTCGTGATAAGTAGATACTAATAAAAACATTTTCGCCAATGAGAAAGTGCTTTTGTATGACTCTCGACTTCATTTGTTCCTTGGTAGATTAAAATCGAGATGGACATGACTATACGTGGTACGTACTGTTTTTCCACATGGTACTATAGAAATAGAAAACCCTAGGGATTTATCGATTTTTATGATCAATTGTCATTGTTTAATGCCTTACTTGGAATTGGCAAGTGACCAAGAGAAGGAGCTCATGATTCATTATGATCCACACACCGTCTAACAAGGCATTTAACCCTTTCTTGTGTGTTGATGTGTGTGTATATCCTTTACACTCATTATACCATGCATTGACGGTATGGGCACAATCAAAATCAACTATGGAGGGGGGAGTTCTCATGTTTATTTTGATTTTATATGGTTTGGTTTTGCCTTTTCTTTCCTTTCTTTAAAAAGAAAATTTGCATATTAATTTACTTTTAAAATAGGCATGATAGAGTAAGCATACAGTTTTGGTCATTAAATTGAAATTTTTGAGAAATTACTTTCCTCAACGATAATAATAAGAAAAGTTTAAATTACAAGCTACAATGGTGTAACTATTATACATGAAGATTCATGGGTGATGGTTATGAAGTTTATTCTAAATTGTAATCTTCGTTCAAAAAGTGGTGATTTAAAGTGCATGCATTAATATTTTTAAAGTTAAGTGGTGCAAAGATGATTTTGCATAACCCTTTCTCCTAAAAAAAGAGAAAAATATAGCACATGGAGTCAGGTGTCCATACATAAGTGTGTACTCTCGCCAGGCTTTGTACTCTTCTTATATAAGCCCACAAAGTAGTGCATGAATGGTATATCTGCCCACAGTATTTCGAGTTAGATGTATGTATATAAATATAATCATATAACTGTAATAAACATGTGACGTCAAGTGTACACACTTAGATTTGTACACATGCTACGCTCTGTACTCTTCTCATGTAAGCTTACAAGGTAGTGCATGAATGGTATATCTGGCCTCGGTATTTTGAGTTTGTGTATCTAAATAATATGATGTTAATAATAATAATAATTTTTTACAATGAGAGAGAGAGTAAGCAATTGAAAACCAACATATTGACATTAATGATTTGACTTGTTATGCAAAAAGAAATGAAGATCTCACTTTGCAAACTCTGACAATCAATCGAAGAATTAATTTCATAGTTGCTCTATGTTATCATCCAAAACAACTAGCAAAGCTAGAGTCCAAATGTGACGAAAACTTAATTTTTGTTGGAAATTTTTATTCGTAAAGGACTGAAATTTCTTGGTGATCATCGAGACCTGTATATTACTCTCTTATATCAATTTAATGTAAATTCTTCATTTTGTAAATGGAACTTGCATTCATATCTTTCACATTAGGAACTTTGCATATTGCGTTTGGGTTTTGTGGGTAGTATCCATTGAAAACTCTCATGAGACAACACTCGTCCTAATAGGGACACCTAGAGGTTTAATGGCTTATTGCATACACTCAATGTAATCGTGTTTCCTATGAAAATGGACTTATCATAGTTTTACTTTATTCAAGAAAGAATAAAAGATAATTATGGGAGTATTTGATCTGCATGTAAAAATGTATATTTTCACTCTCATACTTAATCTTTTTCTATTAAAATAAAGGACATATTAGGGTATTTTTTACATATTTTGACCAATTTATAAAATTGTTTTCAAATCATTATTTGCTCATGAGAAAAATTGTAATTTTGTGCGAATGCAGTAATTTAAGAAAATTTATTTGCACATTTTAATTTTATTTTGTAAGAAATTGAGTGCAAATTGGAAGAACTTTCATGGACCTATGATGCACATGTCTTAGAAGCCAAATGAAGGAAGAAAAGAAAGAATTGATTCTTCATGGAGTAGCCCATATACCCACTTGCAAATGGATCACAATTAAAAAGAAAAGTACACATTAGTGGAGATTAATTTATCATTAATGATGACTTAAAGGCCACACAATGTTAATGGTAAATTTAATAGCACCCTAAAAAGATATTAGAGCTTTAGATTGGTATAAATTCCCTAAATGCATATAGTTGTAACCACAAAATAGACATAAAAGTTCTCTTCCCTTTAGTGGCTTCTTAGCCTTTTGTTTTCATGCTTTTTATTTCATGCTTTTCTTTTTATGTTATTTTTTTTCATGCTTCTTTTTTATTCATGCAAGTAGATTAGATTTATTTTATACAAATTAGTGTATGTTTACTTTTATGCAATCAATTAGCTCTCTTTCTCAAAGTTTTGCATTTCCTTTCATTTTGTTAATGTTGAAATTCATTTTTTAAATGAATTCAAGGATAAGAGGCTAAACCGCATCAATTTTAGGGAAACGAAGCTCTCATGATTCATGTAAACTCAACATAATAGTTTCATTCATTATATCTTGTTTTTGGGTTTAATGTAAACGTAGATATAGTGGAGTTTGATGTTTATAAATGAATTTGATAGCCTATGTTCTTAACCACAAATAGGATATACTTAATCAAATATGGATTTAAGTTACATCTTCACCTAACAATTTGATTTCGATATTTAAGTTAAAAGTAGAGTAAAAATTTGATGTTCTATGTAACTTGATTTAAGATAGTAAATATATCATCCTTAAAATGGATTTTACTTCTAACTTCATAATCATTTTTATTAGATTTGATAAATGGGTTTGGTTGATTTATTAAAATTTGATGGTTTAAGTTGTTTTAGTTAATATCTCAACTAAACCATACTTAAAATAAATGCATCAACTAATTCTACTTGGGTTAAAAAAAGAGATTATAAATTTGTTATATATTTATTTATTTGAATGTGAAAGTGGATTTATCTCTAAACTGCCTTTTAATCTCATTACTTTAATTCTAATTTTACCTTAAATTTCTACAATTTTTAGTTAAAATTAGTTTCAAAACATTTTGGATAGTTTGATTCAGTAAGTTGAAATTCTTGCTTTCCTTATGGTTCGATCCATACTTGCTGACGCACTACAAATTGTACACTGTTCACTTGTGGTATTTAATTACAATATGATTCCACGGTTTTCTAATCGATAGAAATCCGTATCCGAATCAAGTAATAGGACTCCAGTCCTTGTTATGAACTTGCGAAAGAATTTTTAGTGATTTGAATTTGTCACATTAGGACAAGAGGAGGTTGGCATCTCGACAACTACAGTCAGGGCAGTGGGTGGTATGATGCTATGACCATAGAGATTACAGAGGACGATATTTCCTGGCATAGATTTAAAGAACTTTTCAATGCCTATTTTCCGCTTGAAGCCAAAAAAGCTACATTACTTCATAAATCTATTGATTTGAAGCAAGGTGATTCCTTGATAAGAGCTTATGCGAATGAATTCAACGCATTATCAAAATTTGGACCAACACTCATTAGTATCGTACAAGAAAAGAATGAGAAACTTGTGCTTGGTTTAAGTAATGAATTAAAAGATAAGTTACTTACCCAACTCACATTTCCACTTGAAGAGATTGTGGATATGGCAATAAGTTTTGAGAAGGTTCGGGAATAAGATTCGGTTCTAGAAATCTACCTACTCAGTTATACTAACAACAAAGGAAAAGGTTATTCTTCCAAAAGAATAATCGACCTTTGTAAACAAAATAGCAGGATCAGAAGACGCAACAACCTAAAGCTCATGTTGAATGCTATTTATGTGGAAGAAAGCATCATTGCACTAATGAATGTAGAATTACAGGTCAAGTTCCAATGAAGAAATGTTACAATTAAAATGAAATGGGGGCATTTAGCGAGACAATGCACCAAGCTAAGAAAGCAAACCCAAGGAAAGATGTTTGCTATAGAAGGTCCCAATGCTATAGTGCTAGATAAAGAAAAAAAGCTTTGGTCTTAGAAGTTACAATTTACGGCATGGAGTTTCTAATAAAATTATTTTTAATATAGGTGCATTAAATTAATTTATATCGAAAGAACTAGTAAAAAACTGGATGTGTCCCTTCTTGGTACTTCTCTTAAAGTGGCTAATCCATTTATTGGATGTGATATTCTAGGAATGGATTGTAATAGAGTCAAGATTTGGTTGTATGGATACTTTTTCATATGTGATTTATTTGTCGTGGATTCATTAAGTAATGAATTTATCTTGGGAATGGAATGGCTCAAGCATTACCAAACTTGATTATTTTGTGTGGACCATGTAATTACCTTCAACATCCCAATCATTAAGAACTAGTCCTTATAGCTCCAAAACGAGCATATGCTCGTTCAGGTTATTCTTTACCTAGATTGGACTCCAAAGAAGATGAAATACAATAGATTCTGGTAACTAGATATTTTTTAGGATATTTTTGAAGTAATTACTAGTTTAGCTCGTGTGTAACAATCTTGGTCGAGGTTAAAATAAAATAAATATATTGAAATGGATTTTTGGAGAATTAGTTAAACTTTTGGGATTTTTGGGAATAAAATGGAAAATTTTGATTAAAATTCAATTTGGGATTTTAATCGTGTTTTGTGAACCCAAAATCCATTAAAAATCCATATTAGGGAAATTAATGACAATTGTGAATTTTGGGATTTATCCTGAAAAATAAACAGTAATTATTAGAAATGTGAATAATTTTTATATCACTGAAATAGTTGAGAAATTAAATCTATTTTATAATTATATGATAGAAAATAATAATAATAATAATTAAATAATTACTAAATTAAACAAATTATCCCGGTAGCAAAAAATAAATTGCAAAATTAAGTGTAAAGCAATTTCAACTAAATTGAAATATATTTTAAATAATAACAAAGATTTATATTTAAATTCAAATGTAAAAGAATTGAAATTTGAAAGCCAAGTGGAAATTTAAAATAATCCTTCATCAATTCAAGCCCAAGAGCTACCTAAGCTCATTCAAACTAACAAATAATAAGATATTGCCTTTACTCTTTCTATTTTCAAAACCCTACATCCTAATGCCCTAATTCCTAAATTGGAGTTCGAACGGAAAAGGAAAAAAAGACTCTCGGCCTCGCTATTATGATCGACGTCGAAGCCGACGACCGCACGAACGCATGAGGAGGTGAAGCTCACAGCAGCCTCGACATCAACGGTAGGGGCAAGTGTGACTTCAATATAGGATGGGGAATTGTCGACGTAGGAGATGCTGAAGGCATGAGCGGTTGTCGAGGCTAGTGTCAGGTGGACTGATGTCAAAGTTGGAGTGGCGAAGTGTGTGGGTTGGAGTGAAGATTGGCATCGACCGAAGTTGATGGGTAGGGCAGTAATGAACTTGAGGAGAGGTCGGAGCACTTAATTGTTGGAGCTGGTACAAACTGAAGCAAATGCGAGAGTTTAAACAAGCTTTGGTTTAAGGTGAGTTATTTTAACTCACGATTCTATATATATATATATATATATTTGCATATTTGGTTGCATGCCCTTGTTGATTGTTTGTGAGAATACCTACATTTTGAATCGTTGAAACGGTTGAAATTCAGTTGCATGCTTTGAATTGTATTGTACATCTTATGTCTAGGTGGATAATTAAATGTACGAGAGGAATTAAATTGTTACAGGGATTGATAGTGTAGATTTACAAACATAACTCCGTCCGTCTATGAATTAAAATTTTGTAGTATGTCGATACTCGTATATTGTCGATCGGAATTGTCGGAAAGCAACTCGAATTTCTAGGAAATTTTATAATATGAAATGATATTTTACAGAGCGACGTTGGCTCTAAAAATTGCATTTTTGATGGATTATTGTTTAAATTATTTAAATGTTTTTAAATGAATTTCAAAAATGAGGTTTTATTCATTTTTATCCTTATTGAAAATTAGTTTATAAAAAATATAGTTAAATTATATTATCTTCATAATTTATTACCTATCACAAAATTTCCAATTAAAACTTTCAAAGATAGGCAATAGTTATTTACAAAATCATTTCAAAATTATTATTTATAAGTATAAAATTTTGGAAATGCTTAGAAGCAAAAGATAAAATATAGAATTCTTTTATAAAAGTGATTATGAAAGTAATAAAATTCAATTTCAAATAATTTTAGTTATAAAAGCTATTTAAATGATTTTAGAAAGAGTTTGAAACCCTTTGGAAAATTATATCTTTATTTATATGTGTACATATTCAAATAGATTTTCAAAATAAAATAAGTTATCAATTATGAAAAGTAAAGCTTTATTTTAAAATAAATTTAACTAAGCTTTTTAAGTTTATAAATATTTTATAGTTTTAAAGTGTTTATGAAGTAATATTATATATATATATATATATAGATTTGAAATAAAGCGAACTATCAATTATTAAAATATTATTTTGATGCAAAGAGCTAATAAAGGAATTTTATTTTAGATTTAAAACTTTATAACTCTTTTCTCTTTATATATATATATGAGTTATTGGATTTTAAAAGTGATTTTAGAAAAAATTATCTTGGTATATAAAAGAAAACTAATTTAAAACTCTTTTAATTTATTCATTATGCATTAACAAAGGCGAGAAGTTTACAAGTGAATTATAGATAAAAATATTTTAGAAATCAATTTCTATATGATAAAATTATATTAATTACTTTCAACCTATAAACTATTGTTGACTTTTATTATATTTAGCTTTTGGCTATTTTATGTAAGTTTGAATTGGATTTCTGATGAATTTCATGATTTTCTATGAAACAAAGAATTTTAATAAACGATTGAATTGTCGGGTGGCATGGGACACTTTGTACAATTCTTTCAATTATTATTATAATTTGTTAAATAGAGTTTGAGTGGAAATTACTAGCTTTTAGTAAATACTTGAATTTACTTTCTGGTATGGGACCGTTAGCTAAATTCTTGTAATTACTGAAGTGATAGTAATTAACACTTAGAGTTGTTTTATCTTAGGGTGTTCGGATTTCAAACCGATAGATCCCTGAGAGAAGATAACTCATTTTTCATCGATTTGAGAATCGATACATTTTTAGATTTAGGTAGGCAGATCTCTTTCTGAAGATTTGTTATAGTGTAAATACGGCTGTCTCTTTCGTAAGGCAGACTTTTACATGCATCGTAGTCTATAGATACTACAACCTATTACTTTATTTTGTTTTATACTGTTAGACAATGTTTACCCCTTTCGGAAGGTAAATTTGCATAGGACAGATTTGTTACACGGCTGCTCTTTTCTTTGAGCGGTGTCCCTAGTCCGCAGTCTCTTTCGGAAGGCTTCCTTCCTATGTAGCGGGTCCCTTTCGGTAGGTTTCTCACTATATTAAACTGATAGATGACTATCATTATTATTTCATTATTGATGATTATTTCTTCAGAGATTTTTAGTATGGATATTACGTATCCTTTATGGCTCTGAGGAATTTTGAATTTGTTATCACCATATTTTGAGATGATAGTCTATTGAGACTTGATATGTATTTTTGAAATGGTGATTTGTTAGATATGCCTTATTTGAGTATTTGTTTTGGGCATATTTTATTTATGACTTATTTGATTATTGTTAATTCAAAATTTTAAGATCTGTAATTATTGGTTTGATATGCCTTTTTGAATTTTTGGGTTTTAGGCATATTTTGAGATGACTTATTTTTGTTAAGTCATTTATGGATTATAAACTAATGAATTTAATTAATATGCCTTATTATGATTTTTGTTTGGCATATTTAATATGGCTTATTATTTTAAGTCATAAAGTTATGATATTAGTATCTCACCTTTTATTTAGATATAGTCTGACCCGTTTATTATTTTGATACTCGGGTCAGGCCGAGACTTTCAGGTACAGGGACCCATTGACCTTTGGATATGGGGCTAGTATTGAAGTAGATTATTTTGATAGTTTTAGTTTACTTCATACTTGTTTATATTGGCAGTTAGGAGTTTATGTCATCTATATTATATAAGCGACTTTGTACTTGATACAAGATTTTGAGATACGATGTACATTAGAGTGAGTCTAGTATTGAAATTTTGTAGACTCACACATTATATTATGTATATGATGATGTATATTATTCCGCCATGACCTGTGACTCTGATTCTGATTTATCTATATTGTATACTGTTCTGCATATTTTTAATCGATGTGTTTATTACTTTGTATTAATATTGTACACGTCTAAATTTCAGTTCAGATTCTCAAAAAGGTAAATAAGATGTGTCAGTGTTAGTATAAAGATATATTCACATTCGATCGCCCTTAACCAGCCGTATTATCTGGATTAGCAGACGACATTACTTGTAATGTTCTTTGCTAAACCGGGCATAGCGGTGGGGTTGTCACAGCTTGGTATTAGAGCTGGATTTGGATTCAGAACATTATAGAATATAAATTGCACAGAGTCGAGATCTAAACCTAGATAACCTAGGTTTCCATCCCTTGGGTGTGTAGTTTCTAGTAATTTAATTAACTATTTAGGAATAGGAATTTAAATGATTATTGGGAATAATCATTGGACGTATTTGGAAAACTCTTTTGGTAATACTATATAACTTATTGTTATGAAAATACTGGGACTCACTTCTATAAAGAGTGAGATTAAACGGATATTATAAATAAGTAGATGACTTAGAATTAAATTATTATGTCCTGATCTGTTAATGATCAGAGTTACACAGTGAAAATAGATGAACTATTTTCGCTGAGCATATTAATTAATTTGTTCTAATAGAAATGTTTGTTTGATTGAGATGTATGTTATTTTCATTAATGTTTGTTTTGTTTAAACTTAGTTTAAAAGGTGGAATAGAATAAAAAGTTATAATTCAAAGTATTTATAAACCCATTTGAGTTTGGATGAATCCAATTATTAATAAAAGTCGGTAGGTTCTCCAAAATTGAATCGCTGAGGAGTACTAAAAAAATGTTTAAGCAATTAATAGCTATAGAATATAGAATGATAAATAATATGTATCGAAAGTATACTTAATATATAAAATGAAGTTTTAATTCATAGGTGTAGCTAAATAAATGTTAAAATGAATTAAATTTTTATGTTTGCTTGAAGTATTATGGATGAATGAGTGTTATGGAATTGTTATCTATGAACTATTCTTATATGTAAATATTATGATTAATTGAAAAGATTTTAATAAAAGTAAGCATCTATTTGAATTAAAATCTTTTTGATATTAGATATACATATATATGGAATTTGATTATATTTATTATAAACAAGCAAATATTTTTGAAAAGCCGAAAGTATTGAAAGGTATATGTATATCGTACGGAAATAAATTGTGTTAAATTTCCCGTCGAGTGCTTTAAGAATTCTGGTCGATGCGACCGATCAACGTTATCGATAGGGATTCCTAAACACAAGTACGAGATATTCATACACAGTATTTTGGGTATAAAATGTTTTAAGTAATAATATTTAGTGAGTGTATAATATTTTGAAGAGAAAATAGAATTTTGAATTATGTTAAATATTATACATAATAAAGTAGACAGTTTGGAAAAATTGTTTTGAAGGTAAATAATATTTTATGGAAGTATATAACCTATATTCCAAAAAGTGAATTTTTTTATAAATGTGCATTATTTGGAAAACTAGAGAATTACTTGAAAAAGATATTCTAGTAAAATTAGAATCCATATTTGAAAATTTTTGGATGACTATATATTATTTAGAAATTATAAAATTTATATTGCATGATATAGAAATTTTGTGTGATTGTAATACCCCAAAATTTTGTGGAAAATCATTTTTGTAAAATGATTTAATTTTTGAAATATTTAGCTTTAAATATGGTGAAATTTCTGGAATAAATAGTGTGCAAGTATATGTGTGCACGTGCACACTGAAATGGCACAAGGAAGAACTCCAGATTTCTTGGATTTAAAACAAGAATTAAAAAGCAATACAAACATGATTTTGCAACATGGATATTTGATTTCTGGAATTATATGGATCATCTTAGAAAATAAGAAAAGTAAATTTTACTTTAAATCAGTAAGCAGATTTCATTTAAAACCCAGAAAAGAAAATTACACATATATATGTGTTATAAGGATTTGTAAACTTGTATACATATAGGTGCATATGTTTCTGAATTTAAAAGAGGAATAAAATAAGCCTAGATAAGATATGTATACAAATATACATTTTTAATGAAAAGTATAAATATATATATATAAGCAAGTGAAATTATAACATTAAAATGACATGAAATGTGATACAAGTTAATATGCTTGTGTAGGCAAAAATAGCAAAGGGGATTCTCAGAAATAATTAAAAAATGAAATAGGATAGTCACACTTTTAACATGACTAGGTGAGTGGCCATTTTCTAAAAAGTAAAAGAAAGAAAATGCAGCCTTTAAATTGGTTAATATGGCCAGGGTATTATGAATGAAAAATGCATGATGCTAGCCAGGACAGAAATGGAATTCTGTTTTAACAAAACCCTAGTGGAAAAATGCATATAAATAGGCAGTAGAATTGTCTTTACCCCGGGCTGCACAAAAATAAGAAAAGAAGAAAAATATTGGAAGGAAGGAGAAAACACTCAAACAAGGATTTTCTGGATTAATAAGAAGAAACATTTAGGTGAGTAAACTCACTGAGTTCATGGCATTAAGACCTGAGATGAGGCAGCCACTTTTTATATTGCCATTTATATATTTCTGGTTTTGATGTATATGATTTCATCAATGCTTTTTGGATGTCTTATTTTAAATCTGATATGATTTAATATGGATGATTTTGATGATCTTTAATTGGTTGAGACATTTGTCTTTGGATGTGTATCATACTGTTTTATTTATACTCATAAATGTTAAAGTCTAGGATCTTAAAATTATATATAGAATACTCTCAACTGTTATAGATCTATGGCATGAAAACTTTACAAAAAATATTAGGAGCTGCATTATACTTGGTATAAGTGCTGAGGCTTGAGAAGAAAAATGTTAAGGGTGCAATAGAAATTTTCTAAGTGCTGAGCCCTTAATCAAATCAAAAAAAAAAGAAACCCACAAGCTAAAATTATGATTGAACCAGATCCTGAATCTGAATCAATCATAAAGGCTTGCAGATCAATATAATAAGAACATGCCATGCCTCTTTTACAGTTGAAAATATTCTTATATCTTACTGAGATCAAGACTTATTGACCCCATTTAGGAAATAACTGTCTGCTTATTTCTGAGGAGAATTATGCTAGGAAAGATTATGGATGTTTCCATGCTTGCAGTGACATGTTCACTTAGCATATTTGATGATAGGATTTAAGTCAATACACTAGTAAATAAACTAGGGAAGGGAAGGCCAAGAAAGCTGCTGGAATGCTTGTCATATTTGAAGTATGCAAGTTGGCACATGGTTTGTTTAAGCCCTGAGATCTTTGTGCAATGATGTGAATTAGTTCATTGCAATGTGTCCCAGTGATTCCTTAATAGCAGATGAGGCAGGGATTTAAATTGAATTATACAACCTGTAAATGAAGAAATAGGAACATGAATATTTCTTAGGATTGGTTGGTATGGAACCATGATGGTTCCAGTGAATGCAAATGTTGCAAATAGATAATTATGTTTGCATGATTATGTATGCAAGTGTAAGAATGATAAATGAATATATCATACCTGAATCAACTTAATTATACTATGTTAAAGTAATTGACTGCAGGAATTTGCTTAAATAACTAATTGGTGCTCTTATAATCTCTATTGCTTAATAACATGAATGAATTGATGTTACTCATACCAGATCATAGATCTGACCCTTGTTTGCTCATGGCATATGGGGTGTCTCATTTTAAAATGAGGCAGCCACTTATGTTCTTTCAGGTAACCCAGGCACTAAGTAAAAATGAAGTTATGGCTATTATGGAGGAGTGAATGAACATGCTAGCTAGTTTCAATAAGAGCTTAAATTGATTATATCTGCATGTATTCAGGAAAAATGTTATGTTTCTAAGATTTCCAGTCATGTAATGAATTCTAGTATGGTTAGATGGACTAGTTGAATCATGTTGAATATATTGTTATGTACTAAGGTTCAAAATCTAAAAGAAATATCTGAGTAGGAAACAAGGAAATGATCTTAAAGTATTGATATGATGCTTGGAAAAGAAATATGCATATGTAGGTGAACTACTGTTTTACATAATTTATATTATGTATTAGTTAATCTTGAGACATAACAGAGCACTGAGTTTTAGAATAAAAAATCTGGATTTAGCTAGAAGTAAACTATAAGGATTTTTAGTTTCCTTTTTACTGAAATGCTTTGTAAATAAGTTTGAATTCATTTCTGAATTGTATTGAGAAAAGTAAAATGTTTTTAAAAGCTTCAGACATAATGCAATGAATGGTATCTCCATTGTTTTGAACTAGTGTATAGCAGATACAAGACTCATGAGTTAACCAGCTTCAAATAAATGAAGTATTGGTCGTTCATGATAGATTGTATTTTGAAAATAAAAATGCATTTCAAAAGCCTAGTACATTTAGCACTTGTTTCACCCAGTTTTCTGGAAACTGAGCAAAGATATTGACATGTACATGTATACATGTGTACATGTTGATATTTGGGCAAAAATATAAATATAAATTCCCAGAACAGTTGTAGGAATGGGTTTTAAAAATGATAAAGCAAGAAACTTTGTTTTGTATGTTAGATTATAGGTTGAAATTAAATATATATGTGCAGATATAGATAGATATCAGATTTCAAAACCATACAGGAGAAAAATAAAAAGAAAAACAAAAATTGTGTTTGAACCGACCAGCATAGCACTCGAACTCGTGACCTTTCATGTATAAGTTAGGCGCGTTTCCATTACGCCTAGATGTTGCTTGTGTTCACTTAGGATCCACTTTCTTTTAGCCTGAGTTTGACACTATACAGGCTTTAACACAATCATCTATATTATAAGCTTGCTTTCCACTAATTATTACTTGATCATTTCTTAATTAGAATAACAGACTAAAGTACATGTTTCCAGTTGATTCTATGGTCAAAAATCAGGATACAATAATTAATCTGAATTGCTAAAAATCTAAATCAAACAGAATGTTCTTGTACAAAAAAAAATAAAGTATATACTCTGAATTTAAACAAGAGGAACACATACATCTTCATATGTATGTGTATGTTATTAGATATACACTGATATATTTATATTGGTAAGATATTTTGATCCTGGATATATTTTGTTTATTGGAGAAAGAAAATGACCTTGGAAAATATATTTGTAATGAATGATATATCTATATATCATCCCTAAAAAAAAAATCCTTATGAAATTAGGGTGGAAAAAGGAGGGTCATTTCAGTCTGGTATCAGAGCACTTGGTTGCATTGATTGTTAAGTATTATAGAAATGTATTATGTCTGTTTGTTTTGGATGAAATAATTTATATAAGAAAATAGAAATTATAGAAGTACTCATAATATACTAATACCATTTACCCAGAATTTAGTTAGCAGACCATGGTAGGAAGAGGATCTCATCACAATGCAGGACCCAGTGCACCTCAAATGCTTGATATGCAAGAATTTGTGAGGGTTTTAAGAGATGGAATTGGGCATAGGCCTGAGAACCCACATGAAGAGCTTTCAAAACTACTGAAGACTTATTCCAATTTGGGAGGCAAGAGTTTTGAAGGAACTGAGAGTGTGATGGAAATTCAAGCATGGTTGAGAACACTTGATAGGATTTTCAATGACATGCAGTTGGATGACCAAAGGAAGAGGCAAGTAGCTTCTAGACAACTGAAAGGGGTAGCTTTAAGCTGGTGGGAGGTGATCATAGCTGGAAGAAATGAAAATGAAATCACTTGGAATCAGTTCAAGGAGATGTTGGAGGCAAGATTTGTACCAGCATCAGCCAAGACCATTTTGCTTGAAGAATTTATCAAACTTAGGCAGGGAACTTTGAATGTCACTGAATACACTCAAAAGTTTGAGGGGCTATCCAATTATGGAGCAATGCTAGTGGCAGATGAAGCATCCAAAAATGATAGGTATATAAAAGGACTGAACCCAGGACTTAGCAGAGCTATGCTACCATATGCAGATAGAACATTTGATCAAGTAATTGATCTAGCCTTGAAACTGGAACAACATGACAAAGAGAGAGAGAAATATAGGAATTTTAAGAGCAACAACAAGAAGGATAAGGGAAGATATCACCCTTATGATAAAAAGAAGGAGGAGGCAGACAACAGGAAGAGTAAAGACACAAAAGCCAATGATACTAAGAAGAAATTGGTTTGCCATCATTGTGGAAAAGAAGGACACATCAAACCAAGGTGCCCAGAGTTAAAAGGAGGAGCCTTCAAATGCTACCTATGTGGGAAAGAGGGGCATATGAAGAGGAACTGTCCTGAGAATAAACAGCAAGGGAAATTGGCAACTTTGGAAGGTAAAGGCAAATCTGCAGTGAAAATTGATGCTGAAAATCATGGCCAAGTGGAAGGTACATTACTCATTTGTGCCATACCCATACCAGTAGTATATGATACTGGAGCAACACACTCTTTGATTTCCTATGAATTAGTTAAAGTGTTAAAATTAAACTGCATATTGGTTGAAACCCCATTGCTTGTACAAAGTCCCCTAGGGAGTTCTAGTGTTTTGAACATTAACTGTGTGGATGTGGAGTTAAACATAGGAGGAAATATTTTTATTTCCAATTTATATGTTTTAAATTACCCAAATATAGGAGTTATATTGGGGGTAGATTGGTTAAGGCAATTTAAAGCCATAATTAATTTAGACTCATCCACCATATCATTGCAAAATTCTAGAGGCCAGAGGATCACAGTTCTATGTGAAATAGCTAAGGAAGGGAAATTGTATCATTTAGTTGACTTAGAAAAAGATCTGAGTGAACTAACCATTGAAGAAATTCCCATAGTTAATGAATACTTGGATGTGTTTGGGGAAGTTAAGGGTGTTCCACACCACAGACCAGTTGAGTTCCAAATTAATCTCATTCCAGGAGCAAGTCCAATAATCAAGAAACCTTATAGAATGGGGCCAAGTGAACTGAAGGAATTGAAAAATCAGTTGGAAGAATTAGAAGGCAAGGGATTTATAAGGCCAAGCAATTCCTGCTGGGGTTCTCCAGTAGTGTTTGTAAGAAAACATGATGGTACCTTGAGAATGTGCATAGATTACAGGGAACTAAATAAAGTAACCATCAAGAATAAATACCCATTGCCTAGAATAGATGATCTCTTTGACCAACTCAGTGAAGCTAAAATATTTTCTAGATTAGACCTAGCATCAGGATTCCATCAAATGAAGGTTGAAGACTCAAGTGTTAAGTATACTGCATTTAACACAAGATATGGCTTATATGAATTTTTGGTTATGCCATTTGGTTTGACAAATGCTCCTTCATATTTTGTTGATTTAATGAATAGAATATTTAGAGATTATTTAGACAAGTTTGTACTGATTTTTATTGATGACATTTTGATTTATTCTAAGACAGTGGAAGAGCATAAAAATCATTTGCATTTAGTTTTGTCAAGACTAAGGGAAAATGATTTAAAGTCAAAATTTTCAAAATGTGCATTTTGGAAAGAAGAAGTGCATTTTCTTGGGCATGTTATCTCTGCCAAAGGAATATCAGTAAACCCTAATAAGGTAGTGGCAATCCAAGCATGGAAAAGGCCTAGCACCATCAGTGAGATTAGATCATTTATGGGGATGGCAGGATATTATAGGAGATTTATAAAAGATTTCTCAAAAATATCATCACCACTTACCAATTTAACTAGAAAGAACCAAACCTTTGTATGGACAGAAAAATGTGAGCAAGCTTTTATCAAAATAAAGGAAGCTCTAATTAATGCACCAGTATTGAGAGTGCCAGAAGGAAATGAAAATTTGGTTGTGTACACTGATGCAAGTGGCTCTGGGTTAGGGGCTGTGTTGATGCAGCAAGACCAGGTGGTAGCCTATGCATCTAGGCAATTAAAGCCACATGAAACCAGATATGCAACCCATGATCTTGAACTAGCAGCAGTTGTATATGCTTTGAAACTTTGGAGACATTATTTGTTAGGTGCCAAATTCATTTTGTACACTGATCATAAGGCACTGAAATATTTATTCTCACAAAAAGATTTGAATATGAGGCAACATAGATGGGTAGAGTTCCTAGCTGCCTATGATCTAGATATACTGTATACACCAGGCAAGGCAAATAAGGTTGCAGATGCCTTGAGTAGACAACATGCCAAGGTAGCCATGTTGATGATGGAAGAGTTTAGGGATTTGTCTATACTTACTGATTTGGAAATTGAGGAAAACAATAAGGTACAAATGATGCCCATTGAAGAAGGTGAAGGTAAAGGAAAATTAAGTATGATATCTCTGCAATCAGATTTACTTCTTAAGATTGGGAAAATGCAGGAACAAGACCTAAACATGGTGGAAAAGAAAATGCTCATATCAAAAGGGGAGGAAGTAATAAATTATCAAATTGATAAAAATGGTTATTTAAGGAATAAAAATAGGATATGTGTTCCAGAAAATATAGAATTGAAGGAGGAAATATTAAATGAGTACCATAGGAATAAGTACTCCATACACCCAGGTAGCACCAAGATGTATCAAAATTTGAAAAGAAATCTTTGGTGGAAGGGGATGAAGTCAGATGTGGCCAGATATGTTGCAAGGTGCATGACTTGCCAACAAGTCAAGGCAGAGACACAAAGGCCATCAGGACTATTGCAACCCCTTAGTATACCACAGTGGAAGTGGGAGGATATATCTATGGATTTCATAGATGGTCTTCCTAGATATAAGAAGGGAAACACAAGTATATGGGTAATAGTGGATAGACTAACTAAGGTAGCACATTTTATCCCAGTTAAAACAGAAAGAAATGCTCCAAAATTGGCTCAAATATTCATGAAAGAGGTAGTAAGGTTGCATGGCATACCCAAAACCATTGTGAGTGATAGGGATACCATCTTCACCTCAAGATTTTGGAAAAGTTTTCAAGAGGCCATGGGGAGTGAATTGTGCTTAAGCACTGCCTACCATCCACAATCAGATGGTCAAACTGAGGTGGTGAACAAAGTCTTAGAGGATTTGTTGAGAGCATGTACACTGGACTTTGGAGGCAACTGGGAAGACCACCTCCATCTAGCTGAATTCACATACAATAACAGTTACCAAAGCACCATAGGGATGGCACCATTTGAAGCCTTATATGGCAAGCCATGTTTATCACCTATATGCTGGGTAGAGACTGGAGAAAGGGCTGTTCTTGGACCTGAATATGTTAAAGAAACTACAGAGAAAATTGGGTTAATAAGAAAAAGAATAGCAGCAGCTCAAGATAGGCAAAAGAAATTTGCAGATAGGAAGAGAAAGCAAGTGGAATATGAAGTGGGAGACTTTGTTTTCATCAAGATTTCACCTATGAAGAAAGTCATGAGATTTGGCAAGCAAGGTAAGCTTACACCAAGGTATGTTGGACCCTATAAAATTCTGGAAAGAATTGGTTCATTGGCTTAAAAATTAGAACTACCAGAGGAAATGAAAGCAATGCATAATGTTTTTCATGTGTCCCAACTTAGAAGATGGGTACATGATAAAGAAGACATTTTGGAAGAGCCTACCAAAATTCAAATAAATCCTGACTTGGTTTATGAAAAAGAACCAGTGGGGATTGTAGCCAAGGAAGAAAAGAAATTAAGGAGCAAAACCTTGAAACTAGTTAAGATCCAGTGGAGTAGTGATCCTAACGACTGCACATGGGAGTTAGAGGATAAGATTAGAATGGATTATCCTAAGCTTTTTGCAAATTAAAAAGGTAATTTTTTTTTTCTTCTGGAAAATTTTGTTATGCATGGTTGATATGGTTGAATTTGTTTGCTTATGCATATGTTTGATAAGTTTTCAGAAAAGAAAATAATGCTTGTTATAAATGTTAGAAAAATTGTGAGGACACAATTCCTAAAAGGAGGGGTGAATGTAATACCCCAAAATTTTGTGGAAAATCATTTTTGTAAAATGATTTAATTTTTGAAATATTTAGCTTTAAATATGGTGAAATTTCTGGAATAAATAGTGTGCAAGTATATGTGTGCACGTGCACACTGAAATGGCACAAGGAAGAACTCCAGATTTCTTGGATTTAAAACAAGAATTAAAAAGCAATACAAACATGATTTTGCAACATGGATATTTGATTTCTGGAATTATATGGATCATCTTAGAAAATAAGAAAAGTAAATTTTACTTTAAATCAGTAAGCAGATTTCATTTAAAACCCAGAAAAGAAAATTACACATATATATGTGTTATAAGGATTTGTAAACTTGTATACATATAGGTGCATATGTTTCTGAATTTAAAAGAGGAATAAAATAAGCCTAGATAAGATATGTATACAAATATACATTTTTACTGAAAAGTATACATATATATATATATAAGCAAGTGAAATTATAACATTAAAATGACATGAAATGTGATACAAGTTAATATGCTTGTGTAGGCAAAAATAGCAAAGGGGATTCTCAGAAATAATTAAAAAATGAAATAGGATAGTCACACTTTTAACATGACTAGGTGAGTGGCCATTTTCTAAAAAGTAAAAGAAAGAAAATGCAGCCTTTAAATTGGTTAATATGGCCAGGGTATTATGAATGAAAAATGCATGATGCTAGCCAGGACAGAAATGGAATTCTGTTTTAACAAAACCCTAGTGGAAAAATGCATATAAATAGGCAGTAGAATTGTCTTTACCCCGGGCTGCACAAAAATAAGAAAAGAAGAAAAATATTGGAAGGAAGGAGAAAACACTCAAACAAGGATTTTCTGGATTAATAAGAAGAAACATTTAGGTGAGTAAACTCACTGAGTTCATGGCATTAAGACCTGAGATGAGGCAGCCACTTTTTATATTGCCATTTATATATTTCTGGTTTTGATGTATATGATTTCATCAATGCTTTTTGGATGTCTTATTTTAAATCTGATATGATTTAATATGGATGATTTTGATGATCTTTAATTGGTTGAGACATTTGTCTTTGGATGTGTATCATACTGTTTTATTTATACTCATAAATGTTAAAGTCTAGGATCTTAAAATTATATATAGAATACTCTCAACTGTTATAGATCTATGGCATGAAAACTTTACAAAAAATATTGGGAGCTGCATTATACTTGGTATAAGTGCTGAGGCTTGAGAAGAAAAATGTTAAGGGTGCAATAGAAATTTTCTAAGTGCTGAGCCCTTAATCAAATCAAAAAAAAAACCCTCAAGCTAAAATTATGATTGAACCAGATCCTGAATCTGAATCAATCATAAAGGCTTGCAGATCAATATAATAAGAACATGCCATGCCTCTTTTACAGTTGAAAATATTCTTATATCTTACTGAGATCAAGACTTATTGACCCCATTTAGGAAATAACTGTCTGCTTATTTCTAAGGAGAATTATGCTAGGAAAGATTATGGATGTTTCCATGCTTGCAGTGACATGTTCACTTAGCATATTTGATGATAGGATTTAAGTCAATACACTAGTAAATAAACTAGGGAAGGGAAGGCCAAGAAAGCTGCTGGAATGCTTGTCATATTTGAAGTATGCAAGTTGGCACATGGTTTGTTTAAGCCCTGAGATCTTTGTGCAATGATGTGAATTAGTTCATTGCAATGTGTCCCAGTGATTCCTTAATAGCAGATGAGGCAGGGATTTAAATTGAATTATACAACCTGTAAATGAAGAAATAGGAACATGAATATTTCTTAGGATTGGTTGGTATGGAACCATGATGGTTCCAGTGAATGCAAATGTTGCAAATAGATAATTATGTTTGCATGATTATGTATGCAAGTGTAAGAATGATAAATGAATATATCATACCTGAATCAACTTAATTATACTATGTTAAAGTAATTGACTGTAGGAATTTGCTTAAATAACTAATTGGTGCTCTTATAATCTCTATTGCTTAATAACATGAATGAATTGATGTTACTCATACCAGATCATAGATCTGACCCTTGTTTGCTCATGGCATATGGGGTGTCTCATTTTAAAATGAGGCAGCCACTTATGTTCTTTCAGGTAACCCAGGCACTAAGTAAAAATGAAGTTATGGCTATTATGGAGGAGTGAATGAACATGCTAGCTAGTTTCAATAAGAGCTTAAATTGATTATATCTGCATGTATTCAGGAAAAATGTTATGTTTCTAAGATTTCCAGTCATGTAATGAATTCTAGTATGGTTAGATGGACTAGTTGAATCATGTTGAATATATTGTTATGTACTAAGGTTTAAAATCTAAAAGAAATATCTGAGTAGGAAACAAGGAAATGATCTTAAAGTATTGATATGATGCTTGGAAAAGAAATATGCATATGTAGGTGAACTACTGTTTTACATAATTTATATTATGTATTAGTTAATCTTGAGACATAACAGAGCACTGAGTTTTAGAATAAAAAATCTGGATTTAGCTAGAAGTAAACTATAAGGATTTTTAGTTTCCTTTTTACTGAAATGCTTTGTAAATAAGTTTGAATTCATTTCTGAATTGTATTGAGAAAAGTAAAATGTTTTTAAAAGCTTCAGACAGAATGCAATGAATGGTATCTCCATTGTTTTGAACTAGTGTATAGCAGATATAGGACTCATGAGTTAACCAGCTTCAAATAAATGAAGTATTGGTTGTTCATGATAGATTATATTTTGAAAATAAAAATGCATTTCAAAAGCCTAGTACATTTAGCACTTGTTTCACCCAGTTTTCTGGAAACTGAGCAAAGATATTGACATGTACATGTATACCTGTGTACATGTTGATATTTGGGCAAAAATATAAATATAAATTCCCAGAACAGTTGTAGGAATGGGTTTTAAAAATGATAAAGCAAGAAACTTTGTTTTGTATGTTAGATTATTGGTTGAAATTAAATATATATGTGCAGATATAGATAGATATCAGATTTCAAAACCATACAGGAGAAAAATAAAAAGAAAAACAAAAATTGTGTTTGAACCGACCAGCATAGCACTCGAACTCGTGACCTTTCATGTATAAGTTAGGCGCGTTTCCATTACGCCTAGATGTTGCTTGTGTTCACTTAGGATCCACTTTCTTTTAGCCTGAGTTTGACACTATACAGGCTTTAACACAATCATCTATATTATAAGCTTGCTTTCCACTAATTATTACTTGATCATTTCTTAATTAGAATAACAGACTAAAGTACATGTTTCCAGTTGATTCTATGGTCAAAAATCAGGATACAATAATTAATCTGAATTGCTAAAAATCTAAATCAAATAGAATGTTCTTGTACAAAAAAAAATAAAGTATATACTCTGAATTTAAACAAGAGGAACACATACATCTTCATATGTATGTGTATGTTATTAGATATACACTGATATATTTATATTGGTAAGATATTTTGATCCTGGATATATTTTGTTTATGGGAGAAAGAAAATGACCTTGGAAAATATATTTGTAATGAATGATATATCTATATATCATCCCTAAAAAAAATCCTTATGAAATTAGGGTGGAAAAAGGAGGGTCATTTCAGTGATATTTTAGATGATTGTGCATATCATAATATGGTTGGAATGAATGTTAGAATTTATATTTGAATAAAGTGTAAAGTGATATAAAACTTATTTATATGTATTTCCAATTTAAGTGAAGTTTGAAAGGAAACTATAATTCAATTATGAGTGTAATAAGTGATTGAATATTGAACACTTTGGTTTGATGGGTAAATAGTTTTCTTAAGCATGGTTTTACAAATTAATAATGATAATAAAAAATAAAAGTGTGAAGACTATATCTAAATACAAATAGAATAGTGTGTTGAAAAAAAATGCTTGTACTTTTAATTTAGTAAAGGCATATATAGTATCAAAAATTATCTAAACTAAGCTTACATTTGAATTACAAAGAATTAGGACTTTTTTTTTTTGGTAAAGCCAGCCTGTTTTTATCGTGGACAGTCCACATATTATTAAAAACAAAACAAAGAACAAAGATCAACGGCCACAAGCCCAGCCAAAGACTCTGAGAAATAAACAACAATACATCACTGAACTATTTTGAAAAAAAGGGCGGTAATCATCGTTGAAGTCTGCAAGAATCTACGAGAATTCCTTTCTTCCCAAATCGCCGCAATGGTAAGCTTGAGGAATCGAAGAAATCGAGATGAAGAGACCGAAGCCCACCTGGTATGTTGAAAGATACGAATCCACTCGAGAGAGAAATCTCTGATAGGAGGACGCTCATTAATATGATGAAGAATCCGTTTCCACAATTGGAAGGAGAATAAGCAATTGAAAAACAAGTGCCCCACATTTTCAGAAGCACGGTTACAAAGGGAGCAAACCGACTGATTGATGATTTGTCTTTTGACCAGGTTGTCTTGGGTGTGAAGAGCATTCATCAGGCATTTCCACATGAGAAGGTTATGTTTAGGGATCGAACCACTCTTCCATATACGAGTATGCCAAGGGAAATGATGATCATGTTGCTGTTGAATTATAGTATTGTACACCACTGAGGTACCGTGAAATTTGCCATTCCAGTTAAGCCCCAAATGCTCCACATTCTTGAAAGAAGCCTCAACAGATGACCAGAGATTGTTCAACGTAGGGGAACTGACATGCGGCAGAACAAGCTCCTCATCAACAATGAAAACGTTAGCATTAGCGTTTAGAGGAATACCAGAGTTCAATATGAGATTATAATCGATTAAATGGGCCAAAATCATACCTGGAGCACACCAGGGAGAATACCAAAAGGAGTTGTTAGAGCTGCATTGCACCATAGGGAGGTAATGATCTCTGTTCTTCATAATTCTTTTCCAAAGGAAACTAGCATCTTTATTAACATCCATAACCCAGAAATTACCTCTTTTAAGGTTGTACAGTCTATTCCACTCTTCCCACAACCCCTTAGAATTTCCCAGTAATCTGTTAACATGATGCGAGGCAGTGGCTATGTTCCATTTTTTAAGGTTAATGATGCCTAATCCCCCTTTATCTAAAGGGTATATAATCTTCTTATAAGCTATAGGAATAAGTTTATTGGAGTATATATTTCCATGCCATATAAAATGATTAAAAGCCCTATTTAACATGTCAATGAGTTTAGTAGGGATGATGAAGAGCCTAAAATAGTAAGCACACATAGAAATGGCAATACTTTTAATGATAACAAGTCTACCGGCTTGAGAGATCTTAGTTGAATTATAGTTATTTAATCTATTAGTTATTTTTTCAAATAAAGGAAGGCATTGAGCATTAGTAATTCTAGACTTACACATAGGAGCACCAAGGTACATGGCATTCTGATCCATGACCTGCAAACCAGAAACCGAAAGGATGCTCTAGCAAATGATTTCAGTAGCCCCAGCAATTTTTATATGAGATTTAGATTTATTTATGTGAAGGCCAGTCATCTGCTTGAATGTTTGAAGAATAGAGAACACCCTGGAGATGGATTTATTGTTTGGTTTAGTAAAGAGAAGAAGATCATCAGCGAACATTAAAGTGGAGATTTGAAGTTTTTGACATTTTGGGTGGAAGTCAATATTTTTATTATTACATTCTATATTAATGAGTTTAGAGAGGACTTCCATAACTATTATAAAAAGAGACGAAGAGATAGGATCCCCTTGCCTAATTCCTTTCTGAGTTTTGAAATATCCAAAGGATTCACCGTTAAGAGATAAAGACACGTGAACTGTTGAAATACATGTGTAAATCCAAGCTAGAAATGGAAGAGGAAAATTCATCTTGGACATAATTGAGATGATAGCCTCCCATCTCACAGAGTCATATGCTTTTTGAATATCAAGTTTCAAGAAGCATCTAGGAGAGATATTTTTTCTATTGTAACCCTTTATGAGTTCTTGAGAAAGTAAGATATTATCAGTGATAGATCTTCCAGTTATGAAACCATTTTGATTAGGAGAAATAACAGTGTCAAGGCAACTTTTCATACGAGTAGAAATAATTTTAGCAATACATTTATATATGACATTGCAACAAGCAATGGGTCTGAATTCCAAGACAGATTGAGGAAGACTAACTTTAGGAACAAGGGCAAGTTTAGTATGATTAATACCATTTAACAAAGTGTTGGATTTGAAGAAGTGTTGAATAGCTTTACAAAAGTCATGTTTCACTAAATGCCAACATTTTTGAAAGAACATAGCTTAAAAACCATCAGGTCCAGGAGAACTAGAAGTTTTCATATTTAAAATAGTAGCATGAATCTCTTCAGGAGTAATAAGATTGATTAAATTACTAGCTTGTTCATTGGAGATAGAATTTAAAGGCAAGTCTTTAAGAATATTAAGATTATCAACCGAGACAGTGAGATCAAAAAGATGTTTATAGTATTTAAGGAATGAGCTCTGTAAACCAGCATGAGAATTAGTTTCAATACCCTGCATATCCTTAATAGAAAGGAGTAAGGCAGAAGATCTTTTAATTTTCAAAGTATTATGAAAGGTTTTAGTGTTTCTATCTCCTTCAATATCCCAAGTTTGTTTATTTTTTTCACGAAGCATAAGGAGCTCGGATTTGATGGCAAGTTTCAACTTTTTGGTAAGATCATGCACAGATTCAGCAAGAATTAAGTTACTGGGGTCAGACTGAAGCAAAATGTGGATATTATTAAGTTCAGAGCTAATAATGGCAGACCTTAAGTTGCCAGAGCCAAACTTATTTTTAGACCAAACTTTAATGGCAATTTTACAATCTTTTAGTTTGGATTGCAAAACATACATTGGATTGCCAAATTTGGGAGAAGCCCAAATATGAGCAATCAGAGGGGAAAATTCTGGATCAGAAATCCAACTATTGAAGAAATTAAATGTGGAAGGGCCTTTGTCATTTCTAACCCCCCAATCCAAAATGATAGGGCTATGGTCAGAAAGGGATGGAGTAGGGAAAAAGGAAATAAGAGAAGGCCAAGCATTGAAGGCTGCAGAATTAAAGTAAGATCGATCTAATTTACAATAGGTTCTAGACCCAGTTCTACTGCAGTTATTCCAAGTATAGAAAACACCTGATTTGGGAATTTCATGTAGCTGAGAATGAAGGATTGCATTATTAAGAGGAGCCACATCTCCCAAAGACAGCGGCAATCCACCCATCTTATCAGCAGAGCTTTGCACGCAATTAAATCACCTAAGCATATCCAAGGGCTTGTTGAAATCAGAGAAGGAAGTAAGTCAAGAAAAAGCTGCCTATTAGCTTTCATGTTATCTGCATAAACAAAAGTAGTGTTAAATTTGAAATTAGTAGCTATTTGTTCAATGTTGCAGTGAATGAATTGTCTGTGCATGCCAGTAGCAACAATGTTATAAGTTTTGGGGTTCCACATAACCAGAAGACGACCAAAAGGGGCTGCAATATGATTGTGAATAAAGTCCCACTCTGGTGCAATACGCTTAGCAAATTTCTTAGTTTCTTGTTCCGAATATTTAGTTTCACTAATGCACATAATTCCCAATTTATTGCCTTTAATGAGCTGTTTAATTTCATATATTTTGGCTTCCTGATGCCCACCTCGAATATTCCAAAACCCTATATTATCTATCATTACTATTTTTTTTTGATTTTTTGGCTGATTGCCTTGTCACTCTATGTTGTCCCTGATACTTAGCAGAGTCTCCCTTTTTACCCTTTTTGGAGTTCTTAGTATTAAGCTTGGCCAGAATTTGCTCATGATTATATTCATAGCCTTCATTTAAGTCATCTTCAGAACAAAATTCTGATTCTGAAGAAGATCCTGAATCTGCTATATTATTTGTATCTATTGCAGGAGTAAACAAGGAAATTTGTTGCGGTGGCTTTAAGTTTGCATAAGGACTAATTGAAGGTCTACCAATCCCCATAGAATTATCAGCAGCAGCCTTTTTAGTACACTCAAGCTCTGGTACCTCCTTTTCATAGTTTGAATTCTGATTAGTTCCTTGTTGGATGTTGAAATTATCCTTTCCATTTTGTGCCTGTTGTTTATTTGAACTAATAACATTGATTGTTTTGTCTTTAAGCTGCTGATGAAACGTAGCAGCTTGCAAGTTTCCAGAAGTTACCATGTTCTCTTCTATATATTCTCCTTCTTCAATGTCAGATAGAATGGCGAAAGCATTATTTGTTTCAATTGAGATAGGAGTAACTCCCTGTATCTCTCTTTCTTTAGAAGCCACATTTGAAATAGTATTTAGGTTCTTATTTAGGTCTATCTCTGAATCCATTTTACCTTTATCTGGTTCCACTACTTTTTGTTTCACTTGAGGTGCTTTGGCCTTCCATTTCTGTTGCTTATTTCTCCTATTATCCGTTATATTTTTCCTGGGTGCAGAAGACTTGATTTTATCGGCTGGAACAGTTTGTTTCGCTAAGTTATCAGATTCGATGCTAACTTTCTCATCAACACTGTTTTTTCCCATGTCACAGTTTTCCGTAGAGTGACCAAAAACTTTACAAGACGTGCAAATGAGTGGCCTCCATGAATATTCGATATAAACTTTTTGACATGTCTCTTCACCATCTCCTATCAACAAATATTCAGGTAGCTCTTTATCAGGAGATATTTCAATAAGGCATTTAGCATATTCCAATCTCTCCCGTTTTTCAGTTGCTTCATTGAAACAGACTAATTTCCCCAAATGACAAGCAATCCAATTAATGCCAACAAGAGTCCAAGCAATTAGGGGAATATTATAAAGATGAATATATTGGAACAGTTCTCACAAGAGATTGAACCGAACCAAAAGCAGGCTTCCATGTTGTGATAATAAACATTTGACCACGAATAAATGTAGGGTCTGCTCGAAGAACAAGAAGTTTATCCTCATCACAACTAAACTTGATAAAATAGTTAGCTCCATCAGATTTGATATCAAATGATCCTTTCAGCTTCCAAGTTTTTTTAATGTGAGAAATCACTGCCATGTAATTGACTGGTTCACCAAGAAAAAAACCCACTAAAAACCCGTCCCAATAATTCTTGCCTTCTGACACCAGAATATCAGGAGGAGGAAGTGGCACACCTTGGTAGTCTAGAGTGAACTCAGTCGGAATAAAGGACCCAGCATTCCTAGGCTTAGAAGTAAACAAGGAAGACCAAGAAGGCTTTGAAGCTGGGATTGATGGAAGAAGAGGAGATGCGGGGGGAGGCAAAAGTGGGAAAGCCTGAATAGTCGGATCTGGAGGAGCAGAAGGAGGAGGAGGAGAGATGAGAGTAGGAGGGGAGACAGCCAATGCTGGAAGAGGAATGCGGGGAGAAGAGGAAGAAGGAATAGAGGAGACCGATATAGCCGTTGGAGAGGAGGCCATGAATGTATGCTAGATATTGATGAAATCTATTCCCTATTTTGGATTTTGGAAAGAATTAGAATTAGGACTTTACTTGCTTTACTTTCTCAAATTCTTGATATCACAGAGGTTCAGTATACATAACTGAACAACTTTCACTCTAGTATCATTCAAATGGCAGTAAGTGTTGGAAAACCAACCATATAGCTTAGAAAATAACCAAAAATTCAACTTCTCTTCAATATTCCTCTTTGCTAGCCTTCCCTTTATCCTTGTTTCATTTCTTTGTTGGATCTGTACTTAAAGTTCATGTCATATGAATTGTCACGTCCGGAATGAGTCCTCCAAATACTTTACAAGATAAGTTTGCCATACAAATTTCTTTTGAAATTAGAGATGAATTTTGCTTTATGTAACGACCCGTAAATTTTAACAGTTTTTATAACGTAATTAACTGAAATTTTGCTTAAAAATAAATAATTGAATTTGGAAATAAAAATTTGATATTTGTTATGCGTTTATTTAAACATAGCAAATGGAAAATTTTCATTGGTAAATATGAAAATAAATTATGTTGTGTAATTTTCAATTTAAATCAGTTAATTGGATGAAAATAAAACCTTTTCGAAATCTGAATTTTTTTATACAATAAAAATGTAAACTATTTTCTGAGTGAGACGTCATATTTCGTTTCATCAAATTTGGACATCTCTAGCCCCGTTTATCTTATTTTCGACGAACTTGCAACAGTTTAGCAGCGAAACATCGACTTTTAATAGGATGATCGTATCGCTGATATTTGTGTACCATTCTGTTCGTCTCGTCGTGTTGATCTCTGATGCAGCAGCGGATTACTGAAATGATGAAACGGTGAAAGTAACAATCGGTGGATTGAAGAATACCAAAGGCCCAAATCCGTTGATCCAAAGATACCGGATTCTAGCTATCTTCGTCACGTTGATCGCGCACGATACCGTGAAAGAAGATCTACAATTCTTCAGACGTTGATCAAGCGCACTTGATACCATGAATTGGCTTCTACAATCGTTGATCCGAGCGCACTCGAATGCCGAAGGAGGAGATAAGAGATTACACTCAACTACCAATTTAAGAAGAGGCACAAAGCTCTCAAACAAAAGTTTATTCAAAATCAACTAGTTTTACAAATGACACCACCATCCCTATTTATAGGGTTACAACAACTCACTTTCACGACTCAAAACAAACAACTCATAGGTCGTGACCGACCTAACACATACGACCTAAAACAAAGCCATGGGACCTAACAAATAACGACTTAACAGATACAAGTTACAACAAAAACACACGACTTACAATATTTACATCACGCGACCTAAGTACAACACACGCGACCTAAACCCCACGCGACTTAAGTCAAAGCAGCATATGTGGTACTAGGTCGTTGGCTCCCTTGAGCGACCTAAAGAATAGCGGCATAAGGTCGAGCAACCTAAAAGAAGCGGCTTCAGGAAATCTTCGAGCGACCTAAAGTTGAGCGACCTAAGATCTTCAGCAACGGAATCTTCTTCACACGATCTATCTTCACGCGACCCATCTTCCAGCGACCTATCACCCCGCGACCTAACTTAGGTCGTAACTCGTCTTTCTTCCCGCAACATAAGGTCGAGCGACCTAATAAAATGCGTGCTGGTATGTTCATCTCCTTAGGTCGTTTGCATGCCTTAATGCTGAATCCAGTAACTCGCGAGCAACCTTCACTAGGTCGTGAGCGACGTCACTAGGTCGTGAGCGACCTAAAATCTTTGAATGACTCAAATCTGAAAAGTTAGCAGATCGCGCTGCATCATCCTCCTCCTGTTGGCAAGAATTCGTCCTTGAATTTGCACCTTCCTCTTCCACAACAAACTCATCCCCATGATACGGAATCAAATATTTGACATTGAAAACATCAGAAGTATGAACATTATCTGGCAATCTCAACTGATATGCATTCTCATTGATTTTCTTCAAAATTTTTACTGGACCGATTTTTCGAGCTTTCAACTTATTGTACGTTCCCACTGGAAAACGATCTTTTGTCAACACGGCGTAAACCAAATCGCCTTCTCTGAAGTTCACACTCCTTCGCCTCTTATCCGCCAGTTGTTTATACTTTTCGTTTGATGCAAGCAATCGTTCATGAACAGTTCTGTGGCACTCCTGCAACTCGGTCACAAAATCACAAGCACGCTTAACCACTCCCTTCTGATATGGCACTGTCGTCAAATTCAATGGACCTTTCGGACTTGCTGAGTATACAACTTGAAACGGACTGAAACCCATACTACGGTTAACAACGTGATTATGTGAACTCTGCCTGACATAATTTCATATCCCAACTCTTCAAATTATCATGTACAAGACATCGCAACAAATTTCCCAATGATTTGTTCACCACTTCCGTTTGCCCATCTGTCTACGGATGATAGGCGCTACTAAAATTCAGCTTCGTTCCAACCATCTTCCACAAACTTAGCCAAAAATGACTTAGAAATCTCGTATCCCGATCAGAAACAATAGATTCAGGTGGCCCATGTAATCGATACACCTCTTTAAAGAATAATTGAGCAACACGGACGGCATCAGCTGTCTTCTTGCAAGCGATAAAATGTGCCATTTTCGAAAATCTATCCACCACCACAAATATAAAATCATTTCCCCTTTGAGTTCTAGGAAAACCCATAACAAAGTCCATGCTCACATCAACCCACGGTCTAGTAGGCACAGGTAATGGCATATATAATCCTGCATTTGTAGCGGTTCCCTTCGAAACTTGACAGATATGGCATCTCTCCACAAATCTCTCAACTTCTTTTCTCATCGACGGCCAAAAATAAGATTGAGAAATCAATTGCAAAGTGCGATCTCTACCCACATGACCTTCCTCATGCAACTCCTTCACAATCTTCATTCATAAACTGCACTCTGGTATGCACAATCGATTCCCCTTAAAAAGAAAACCATCCACCAATACAAACTAATCCGTCTTTCCCTCCTTGACTTCATCTACAAACTTCGAAAAGTAAGAATCATCAACAAACAATTCTGGCAATACATCAAACCCCGTCACTTCAACCTTTATTGTAGTCAACAATGATTCCTTCGACTCAATGCATCCGCCACACGGTTTGTAATTCCCGACTTATGCTTCACAACAAATGTAAACTGTTGTAAGTATGCGATCCACGAAGCATGTCTAGCTGCAATTTTGTCCTGTCCTTGCAAATGTTTCAGTGCTTCATGATCAGTATATAGAACAAATTCTTTATGGAACAAATAATGTCTCCAATGTTTTATAGCTTGAACAATAGCATAGAATTCCACATCATAAGTATTATATCTCATTTTGGCTCCCGATAGCGTCTCACTGAAATATGCAATAGGACGTCCCTTCTGACTTAACACCCCTCCAATTCCAACCTTTTTCGGCACTAACAAAGCTGGCACCGCACAAGGACTTAAACTTTCCTGTACACACCCTTGTTCAAGCAACTCTTCCACTTGCCTTCTCAACTCCTCGTGTTCCTTTGGACTCATTCTGTAGTGTGATCTATGAGGTAACATAGCTCCTGGAACAAGATCAATTTGATGTTGAATGTCTCTCAACGGTGGTAACTTCGTTGGTAGTTCCTCAGGAAATACATCGTCAAATTCTCCCAGCACTGGCTTTACTTCTTCAGGAATTTCAACCATTTCATTACTCTCACGTCCAATCAACAAAAACACTTCAGGTTCCTCTTGTACTTCCTCAACAAACTCCTTCAATGATAACAAAGTTTTCAGCTCTTCAATCTCCTCCAACTTGCTTTCTTCTTGTTGTCGCTTTTTAGGAATTAAAGTGATTTTTGTGCCTTCAAACATGAAACTATAACTGTTAGTACGACCATCATGTTGCACAGCCCTATCATATTGCCACGGTCTCCCCAACAACAGATGGCATACATCCATATCCACAACATCACACCAAATTTCGTCTTTGTATTTCTTCCCAATTGAAAAATTCATACAAGCTCTTCGTCCAACCTTCACCTCCCCACCTTTTCTCAACCAAGCTAACTTGTAAGGTTTCGGGTGCTTCTCTGTTTTCAATGACAACTTCTTTACAGCTTCTGAAGAAATAATATTGTCACAACTTCCTGCATCAATAACAAACTTGCAAACCCTTCCTAAGATAGTGCATGTTGACTGAAAGATGTTACTCCTCAACCAGCTAGTTTCTTCCTCTTGCTTTGGTGTCAAACACAACCTCTTCATCATCAATGAATACCCTTCATCTCCCGACACATTTTCTTCCTCCTCATCATGTAGTGAATTAGAACATTCAGCTGCTGCCTCCTCATCCTCTGCCTCAGCTACCATCACTCGTTTCTTCGGCTTTGGACATTCATTGCTTTTGTGACCGATCTCCTGACAATTGAAACATTTGATACCACTATTGATCCTGGTCTTAGCAACTTCATTAACAACCGGTTTTGCAACAGCCTTCGAAACATTCGCATTGCTACTAGCCCCTTTCATTGGATTGTTGGAATTTGTAAACACACCACCACCTCTCCTGCCTTGTTTCTCCCAAGTGATAGCTTTTTGATGTGCTTCAGCCGCAAATCTGGGATCAAACATATTCACCATATCTTGTATTTGCATTTTCAACCCTCCAACAAATCTAGCGGTCAACTGTTCCTCCATCTCCATGATATCATTCCTCGCAATCAACTGATAAAATTCATCCGCATAATCATTCACATATTTCGTTCCCTGTCTCAGATTCTATAAACGTTGATACATAAGAGATTGATAATTGTAGGGTAAGAAAGTAGCTCTCATCAATTTCTTCATCTTCTCCCAAGATTCAATCTTTGACTTTCCCATTCTTTCCCGTGTTAGTTTAGTTTGCTGCCACCATGCCATTGCTCTTCCTTTCAAACGTGTAGCAACCAACTTAACTCTTCGATGTTCAGGAACCTCCTTAAAGTCAAAAATTTCTTCCACATTAGACAACCAATCCAAAAATTCCTCCGCTACCATTCCACCCTTGAATTCTGGAATTTCAGTTTTCATCCCCGATTCCCATCGACGATCATCTTCAACATCCCGATATGCATTTCGTACTTGGTCTCGATCTCGCGAATGAACATTACATCTACCATAATCTTCATAAAAAACAGATGTACTTCGATAACGATCTCGACCATCCACATTTCTATGTTCCCGCATATCCCTTCTACTTTGTCTTTCATCATCACGGTATGGTTCATGTTCAAACTCACGTGGAGTTCTTCTCTCTTCATCTTTATACTCATGATGTTCTCTTCTCATTGAAACTGACGATTCTCTTCTTTCTTGATAAGATTACGGTGACACCCTCCTCGCTTCCGTAACCGATGGCGAAACTCTGTTTCCTCCATGGTTCGAGACTGGTGACCTTCTCCTTTGTCCTTAATTCATATCATTCATCAGTTTCTCTAACTTCCCAATGCCTTCATCAAACTTTTCATTGATGCGTTGTTCCATTTGCTCGGCTTCTTATCTTCTATACAACGCTTCAACATTCTGATGACGATTAGCTCTTCTCGGTGGCATTGTCAAACTTCAACTCTCGGCCTTGATTCTCAAAGTGATGCATGGCTTCAACTTCTAACCCTCGGCCTTAATCTTCAAACTCTTCAATAAGAATTGGCTCCAAGACTCGGATTAGCTATGATTGGCTAAGTCTAGCTCTGATACCAAATGATGCAGCAGCGGATTACTGAAATGATGAAACGGTGAAAGTAGCAATCGGTGGATTGAAGAATACCAAAGGCCCAAATCCGTTGATCCAAAGATACCGGATTCTAGCTATCTTCGTCACGTTGATCGCACACGATACCGTGAAAGAAGATCTACAATTCTTCAGACGTTGATCAAGCGCACTTGATACCGTGAATTGGCTTCTACAATCGTTGATCCGAGCGCACTCGAATGCCGAAGGAGGAGATAGGAGATTACACTCAACTACCAATTTAAGAAGAGGCACAAAGCTCTCAAACAAAAGTTTATTCAAAATCAACTAGTTTTACAAATGACACCACCATCCCTATTTATAGGGTTACAACAACTCACTTTCACGACTCAAAACAAACAACTCATAGGTCGTGACCGACCTAACACATACGACCTAAAAACAAAGCCATGCGACCTAACAAATAACGACTTAACAGATACAAGTTACAACAAAAACACACGACTTACAATATTTACATCACGTGACCTAAGTACAACACACGCGACCTAAACTCCACGCGACTTAAGTCAAAGCAGCATATGCGGTACTAGGTCGTTGGCTCCCTTGAGCGACCTAAAGAATAGCGGCATAAGGTCGAGCGACCTAAAAGAAGCGGCTTCAGGAAATCTTCGAGCGACCTAAAGTTGAGCGACCTAAGATCTTCAGCAACGGAATCTTCTTCACGCGACCTATCTTCACGCGACCCATCTTCCAGCGACCTATAACCCCGCGACCTAACTTAGGTCGTAACTCGTCTTTCTTCCCGCAACATAAGGTCGAGCGACCTAATAAAATGCACGCTGGTATGTTCATCTCCTTAGGTCGTTTGCATGCCTTAATGCTGAATCCAGTAACTCGCGAGCAACCTTCACTAGGTCGTGAGCGACCTTCACTAGGTCATGAGCGACCTAAAATCTTTGAATGACTCAAATCTGAAAAGTTAGCAGATCGCGCTGCATCAATCTCCATAGTATATTTATTTGTGCATTTCAGAGTTTGGGACACGACGAAGTCGGTAAACCGATCAGTCGTATCAGTTCCGCATTTGGACTTGTTAGCTTCCCATACCCTTTCAATCTCCACCGTGTTTTAACTCAACAGCTTTTTCATTTAATATTTCCTTGATTTACGTTTCTAACTTTTACTATTCCCTGTTCAATTTATTTCATGCTGGTTCATTTTAATTCTGGTTCGTTTACCTTCTTTGGTTCTCTTTTGTTTCTGTTCCATATAATATTTTTTTTTTCTGTTCACGCTCTCTCTCTCTGTTTCACTTTTCCTCCTTTCGTTCTCTTCTCTTTTCTTGTTTTCTGTTCAACTTTTGGAAATATATATAGAATACAAGTTTATATATTTGTTTGAAGCCGAGATTAGCACAACCCCTTCATTTTTTCACCTCCTCCCCACAGTTCGCCCATCCCACAAACGACCAGCCCCGCAACCCCACGCCAGGCTCAGCCACCATCGCGCTTGCCTACCTGGCCGAAACCACACCACCACCGCCGAGCACGCAACTAGCTCCTCCCCCTTCGTCCCCATTTTCTCTTGCCTTTGTTTCATTTTGCCGAGCATTACCTACACCGTCCCGCTCTCTCTCCTCTCCTCCGCCATCAGAACCACATGCAGCTGCATGACTCCCCTCCTCCTTGCCTCTCCTCCTCTTATCGAGCCATCAACTCCTACCAAAACCCATCACCTCTCCTCTTACCCACCAAGCTAGCCGAGCCTGCACACCCCCTTCATCTCTTTCTTCTAGCAACCGTGAGCACCTTTCCACCTCGAGCCTCCACCTCACTCCTTTCTTCCATCATCAGCATGACCGAAGCCTCTCACGACCCAAGCCGAATGCATATTTCATATATAGGTATTATATATGTGTTAGTTTTATAGTATATTAGTTAATATAACATGTTAGTATTGTATATTATATGAAGTACATAATTCAGAGCTATATATTATGTGTTATTTTATATATTTTTATATGTAAATTTATATAACCTGTTTGTGTGTATATATAGGTTATATAAATTTATATATATAATCGGCTGAGTATAGATGTATTTCAACAAAGCAAGTTTATTATATATATATATTATATATGTTACAGCATCTATTGTGTTATAAACAAAAAGGTGTATATGCTTACAGTATATATAGGTTTATTTATATGTTATATAAGAGTATATAAAGAGTATTTTATATGTCAGTACTAGTTAGTATGATATATATATATATTATCTATTATGTCTTATATGTTTTAATAAAGGTTAATATTTTGTAACGTATAAACATATGTTAGTTATATATGATATAATAAGGCAGGTTTATACTGATTTCTATAATAAATATTATTTTAAAGTATAATATGTATATAAGCATATAGGTTTACATATTTGTTATACTGATAAGTATATATGAGCTTGGTTCAAGTATATATATAGGAATTTATTTTATATGTGTTCGAACTAACTACGGATATGAAAATACATGTTTTGGAATTTATTTAGAAAACAAATATATATATATTATTTTAACTATGTGTTTGAAATTGATTTTTGAAAAATTTATATATATGTAATATATCTTATGTAACAGCCCGAAGATTTTCGATCCCGAAAATCGACACTAATACGTCCACTGTATAGAGTGCCGAACAATCGAGTGCCAGAAATCCCAGACAATTAAGAGGTAAAATAAGAAATAGAAACAACAGCACAGAACCTCACAATCGCAGCGGAACAAAATATAATATGAAATAACAACATTTTATACAAGAAAAGCTGTAACTGTCAATATACATACAAGATATCAGAGTACAACAAATCTGGATAGTTATAATAACTTGTCTTCAACTACTGAATAAAATAGCCTATAATACACAGCGGAATATACTCAATACGTCTCTGCCATCTAGCTCGTCTCCTGAGCTCCAAAGCGTCCTAACCTGAAAATCTGTAATACTCGGTTCTAACCCGAGCATTACAATAAAGTAACACTCGAGTCAGGCTGGAAACCAGCGTGAGCAAACCCATTTAGATCGAAATACTTAAGTTATAAAACTTCTCTGGAACCAAGGTAACTCGTACAGACTGACGAGTTTTTATCTTGTTATAGCCAAATACTTATTACACAAATCCATTGATATTTAAAATAATATCTAAGTACCGTTACTTATTTTAAATGGTTAGATTTACTAAATTTTATTCAATTCCAGCCTATTAGATCCTATAATCAAATCCGTAAAGATTTGTAATGCTTATTAAATCGAAATGGTTCCGGATATCGCTGATATCCGATCTCGGCCTCTTCAAATCCAAATAATAAATTAAAAAGGGATAAATTGTTTAAAGTAAACAAACTTATTATTTAGGGTGACAACATTCAAATGACATTTTATCACAATAGTTTATTTCAATTAAAATGTGTCATTATTTTAATCTAATCATTTAACTCAATTGGTCACTTGACGTCACATACAAGAATAATTAAATTTAGATCTCCCATAGAATTAAACCATGATATAGATCGTTTAACCAATTTAATGGTTTATAATAGAAGTCAGAAAAATTCATACATCAGACTTTTTTTAATCCTTGATTAACCATCCATTTACCCTTGAACCCAAATTACTTTCAATTTAAACAATTAATAATAATTTGTAAAATACCATTAATTATTCATAAGTTTGAGTTGAATAATAATATTATTAATTACCATTAAATTTTTAAAATATCACCGAACTTTAAATTATGGAATTAGATGAATTGGACTTCTGTTAAAGGAAGGAAATATAAGTTATAATATAAATGTATATATATATATATAATATAAGTTCCATTACTTTCTTCTTTTCTTTATTATTTTTCCTTTCATTTTCTTCTTCTCTTTACTTTTACTTTTCTTTTTTACTTTTCTTTTCTTTTATTTTTCTCCGTTTTCTTTTATTTCCTTTTATTTCCCTTTTTTCCTTTTCCTTATTTTATTTTCCTATCTCGACCCAAACCCGACCCATGCTTTCTTTCCTCCCCTTCCTAGTTTTCCTTTTTTTCTCTGATTCTTTCCTCTTCCTTCTTCTTGCATGCACGCCTGTGCACGTTCACTTGCACACGCCACCGACCAACCCGGGATCGCCGCCGACCACCGTCCCAAATCACCTCCGGCCTTCCCAAGCTTTCGACCATCCCAAAGTTCCTCGAAAGCCCCAAAATCAAAAACTCGAACTTGACCAAACGAACTGGAGCACTGCCGTCCCCTTTCACCACCTCGCCCCGTCCCCTCAGGCCACCATTACTAGCCAAACCTCGCCAGAACGCTCGCCGCCACCTCCCTTTTATATTCACCCCCACAACGCATGTCTCCCTTGGCCTCTCACCGCCGCAGTTCGCCCCAAACCAGACACAAAAAAAACAAGTCCTAAACCCTAAATTTCCTCGAATCCCACACTACACCCTATCGGCGGCCCCTACACCATTTTTCCTAGATTCCCAATCTCCCACGACCCCTCCACCATCAACGCTGAGTCGCACCTTCGCGTCTGACATTTGGAATCGACTAAAACTCCCCTTCTGATCAACT